>JANZLQ010000030.1:17639958-17666510 GCA_026212715.1 Elanus axillaris
ACTCAACCTCCACACCCTCCCCTTTCTACGCCCCCCCACCCCCCCAATACTCATTCATGAGTTACAGCTGAGTAGAGTGATTTATAATAGTGCAATGAAGTGCAAAACATGCTCTGGCAAAGGAGCAAATTCCTCTGCCTTTCCTCAGATACCATCAGGTGTAACTGCAAATCCTGCCATACCCTTAGTGCTGAGAGAGGAGATAAGCAAGACAGTGACTTTTCCTCCACAAACTTGCCTGCTGGAGTAGGACGCAATGGAATTACACCCTCCTCCCCCAGTACTAGCCCCATCATGCCCAACCATAATGCATAAAGGGAGGAGGTCAGCTAATCCCTGGGCCTCTTTGAAATCCTCTTGGATACAGGCGAAGGGATACAGAGAAAGCCTCCTACCCTAAATTCAGGTTACATTTTACCACTAAGAAAGGCCCAGTAGGAAGTGGTCCACAGTGTTCTCCAAATCTGAAGGTGCATACAGAATAGGAGTGGTGAGCTATGGTAGCCTCAAACTACCCAACATAGATGCATCTGGTTTATTGTCTAAATCTTCCCCCCCACCACCCTGCAATATTATCATGCAGTAACTGTCTGGACTGAAATAGAGGCATCACACAGGACTACAAACACAGCTCTGCGGGGTGTATGATTTTATTGCATGACTGATATTTCATTTCATTTTGTCTTGACTCCTGAAGCTAGGTCAAATTCCCAGCTTTCCTCAAATGGAAATAAGCTTTGAATTCAACTAGTTTTGAAGAACATTTTGTAAATGGGAGCCACGAATATGAAAAAAATGACAGCTAATTGCTGTTAACCTCTGTCACAGCAGTACTGAAATACACAGCTGTTCCCACAGTGGACAGCGCAGTTTGACTATTTTAGCCACACAAAATCTTAAAGGAAATATTAGATTGTAAAGGAAACTGGTCAGCCTTTCTAGCTGGGAATAAATAAGTCAGAGACGATGTTGGTATAGTGTTATATTGCACAAAAGCTGGCTGTGTTAAGTTGCATGGGTTTACTATTGGAAATAATTTGGGGGTTTTTTTGTTTGCCTTTTTATACAGGGCCACAAGTCGCATTTTCTGTGAGGTCTCTGTGGAGCAGTGAAGGGCAGTTTTGAATGTAAGTTTTGAAAAGCAGTTTGAAGGTAAGCGTCAGCAGCGATTTGGAAATTCTCCTGAAGACGGATCCAGAGCATAGACAGGTTGCACCAGACCTAAAGATGTCAACCCTAGCTTTTATCAACATTTTAAAAAAATGCAGAGTTTGCCTACTATTGGCAATGAGGGAAGAGACAGAAACTGCTTCTATCAGCACATCTGAACACAAATTGTCATGTTCACTTGAAATGAAGCTGAACACATTTTTCCTTTAACTGAGTGGTCAGTCATTTGTGTATTTTATTTTATTTATCATTAACTTGTTAAATAAAAGGGAATGGAGAAAACCTTGCCTTGGTTCTTGATGAGGCATTTCATCAATTCATAGTGAAATAGAGGAGAGTTTTCCAGAAATGTTCAGTAAAAACTCGGAATACTCAGGTGACAGGAAAATGGGGGAAATTATTTAAGTGACACAAAAAAACAGAAGGACTTCTTTAATCTTGCCAATTTTTTTAAACCCTTTTTGATTACCTCTTCTAGAGGTATTTGCTCTTCAAAAAGTCACTTTTCAGTCATCAGTGTCTCCTTTATGGTAACTTCTATCAAAACCAGGAAAAATACACAATCAGGACACCCTGGCAGGGCTGCCTGAGACATTATTGTGAGTTTTCACTTCTATTTTCATAGTACCTGCTGTCATGGCATATTTGCAATAGAGCTCAGTAATGACCCTTCGAGGACAACAGAGCCCCACTGAAAACTCTAACATTGCTGCATGCACCCAGTCTTGCGGAGCAAGCTTTAGCCCTTGTGTATTTAAAAGTTGTCTTACAGCTTGACCAGCTCAGTAAAACACACCAAGAGAAAAAGCCATTGTAAAGCAGATCTTTCAACATGTCCCTGAAATGCCACCCATGTTCTCAGTATTAGGATGGGATTTTTACAGCATGGTCTTCAGCCAAGATGATGCTAGAGGCCCTCATAAACTCAAGCCCAGACCTAACACATGGCTCTGAAGGACCTAGGCTCATCTTGGAGACAGAAGCACTTAGAGCTCCACACAAGCAGAAAAGCCTGTGTCCACATGCAGCAGTCCAAGTCAGAGACCTTGTACCTATCAAAAGTGGTACCAGGAGTTCATCTCTGCATCACTCAAATGCACAGCGACACAGTTCAACAGCATCTTAGTGAAACCCAGGTAGCACATTTGCACCGAGATTAAAAGGGTAGTTTTTCCTCTGGGAAGTAACTCCATTAAAAAAATAATTAAAAAACAACCAAAACATGCCACCACTGCCCCAGAAAAAAAAAAAAACAAACAAAAAAACAAAAACCCAAAACCCAAGCCTACTCTGCATAGGTCTGCTTTGTGGCTCAGGCATTATAGCTTTTCCTTCACCTCTGCAGAGCCAGCACAAATAAGAGGGGACAAGCTGGAACACAACCCAGTTGTGCACTGCCAACACAAGCTCTTCCTGACTCGCAGCCCCTTGCCCCCATGCGAGCACACTTAAGGGTAAGGCAACAGCAGTACCACCAGAAAAAAAAAAGAAGGCCTTATGAAAACCAAAGCTATGAAAGATGGTGTGAAAACTTGCCTACTACTTGGAAGTACAGCTGCATTTCCACAGTAGGAAACAGCAGCTTGGCTTCTTTGCCCACTCAGAAGAGGTGCAAAACAGTTGTTCTATTAATGTGAGCAATGTTCCTCGTGATTTTCACCAGCTTAGGTGAGAGGCACTCAGATCAAAGGTCTCTCCATTAAAAAGCATGAGCACAAGCTGCAAATGAGGCACGCTCAGTAACCAGGAGTGTTTATCATTCTTACCTTAAGGCTTACGAAAGTCTAGGTGAAAAATGCCTAGAAAATATCAGTTGCTCAGCATGAATGGCTAGTCAGAAATAAGCTTTTCTGGTTTTTCTCCTCCTTTGCATCTGAGCAAAGCGCTGGTGCACTGACACATGACCAATATGTACACCCCGTTAAGACAAACTATAAAATGCTCTGTGATCCATAATGAGTACTGAAGCTCTTGCCCCTTCTCCCTCCCTGCAATATATACCCACACAAACTAAAACAATAGGACCCCTGGAGATGAAGTAAATTCTCAGCTTTGTAAATGAGCAAGAAAAAGAAGTTTGCTGCCACATGCAAAGAGCCGGTTGCGCCCACCAGCCTGAATCATTTCTCTACTTGTTCATGAAGTGGTATTTTACTCGTGAGATGCAGAATTCCTAACGAAAAATAATTTAAATACCCCACCCTGAAATGCAGTTTGAGAGTTTTATCCTGTCTTTATCTGTGACCAAAGAAGAAACTGCAAGGAAACACTTATTTCCCTCCCAACCACCACATCTACCTTGCTGTCAAACAACAGCCCCCAACTGACAACCTCAGGACCAAATATGTTTCCTGTACCAACACTTTGATCTCCAATTGCAACTAACCTAGAAGGGTAATAGTTACATTTGAGGTCACTAGGAGGTCTCGACCTCAGTTATATCACCCTTCTCCAAAGAAACTTCCACTTTAATCATCAACTTCCGGGTAATCTATTAGTAACTGGCATAAATCATACATTAAAATGGGCTGAAGCATTGTCACAAGAGCTAGAAAATGATCCATTAAGCTCTTCCTCCCCTCCCCAAATAAACACCAACTTTTAAAAGGATCCTAACTTTTAAAAAATAAAAACAATCCAAAGATTTAATCAAGGATGTGTCTTATACTTTCAGTTCATGTTGCATATTTATTCTTCTTGAAAATAAGCAGGAGACAGGAAGGAGGGGAAGAATAACCAAAGACAGCACTGTCCTGTGATGTTATGAATGCTGTTCAGTATGATAAGTCAAAAAGCACATTTGTGCCCTCTTTCCCCCATGCTTTCTCCTGACCACCATCCCAAAGATGCACAAAACTGAAAATTGAAATGGTTCAGAAAAAAAAAAATGGTGAGACTTGGCACACGTAAATTTTGCTGCCTGACTTCACCATCACTGATTACAGCTGACGGAGAGTTAATAAAAGAGCAAAGCTGGCTGTCAGAGCAGATTAGTGTGTGCAAAGGACAAGACAAAAGAATAATGCCGTCATTATTATTTATGGTCATTAACTGGGTTGAGTTCACTTCTACAGTACCCTACCTGAGCAGTAAAAATTATCATCTAAACATAAAATACAACATTTGGAGTTAAAACACTATAATTTTGTCTGTGTGATGGCTTGATCTCTTTTATAAGAGGTATTTGATCCTGGAATTAGCCAGAGTGGGTAACAGATTTAGCTAATGTGAGTAAGGAACCCATCAGATTTTCAACCTTACAAAGAACAGTGCTTTTCTAATGAGGGAGAAGATAAAAGCTGACTGCCTCCTTGTTGAGAGCTACTGAAAGAGAGGCACTGTGGGAGGGACAGGGGAAGCTGTGGTGGAGCGCAATGGAGGTAGAAAAATCTAACCCAAGAGAGGAAAGAGCACCCAAGGGGCAGTAAAAATGGGAGCACCCAGGGAGCAGGATTCCTGGTGGGAGAATCCAGTGGCAAGGACCTGAGAAAGGGTGAGGCGATGGAGATAACTCAAGGTACTGCTTTGAGCAACAGATGAACTCCAATACAGAACAGAGGTGGTGGAGGTGGTAATCTGGCTGGAAGAGGGGACGAGGGAGACTGGAGGACAGGAGGGAGATCAGAGGAGCAGAAGTGTAATAAAGCCCAGGGGAGAGCACAGTGGCACATCTCACAGAAAGCACCGTTGAGAGGCATCGTGAGAAAACACACACTTCTGGAGCCTGTGCCCAGAGGAAAGTGCGACAGTGTCAAATGCTACTAGCTCAGCAGCTGTTCTGTGTATATATGGTCAGAGTAACTGTGGGAAGTCCTAACTGCAGGTCAGAAAGCACAGTTTTCCTGACCTGGCACTCCGGGAGCACTCAAAATCCCTGAAAGGGCTAAAAACCGCATCAGCCCTTGCTCTCTCTCCTGCTGCCTCTCCTTCTCTCATTTGTTCCTTTCTACCTCTTTCAAATAAGGTCCCAGGGCTTTTCTTCTACAAGACCTGAGCTGAAAACACCAACAAACTTTTTTGTCCTTGTCTGGCAGGGCGATTCATTTGGCCATGGCTTACTGTCAGCAATGCCCATAAGACATACGCAGACTATGGACCATGGGATAGGACATCCTCTTGTGCAGACCCTGAAGTCCCTTCTCATCACAGGGCAGACTGGTGTCCGCCACGTAACTGCAGTCACTGTTACCTGATTTTAATCATGCAAGATATACTTCATGAGGCAGGGATGGGGCAGGGTACAAGTCATCCACTGGTAAGCCCTAATTTTTAGACTACATTTAAGTATAGTTATCAAATAAAGGACCAAGGGAGGGGGAAAGATTCTTTAAGGGGTCCTGATGTGCAGTCTATCCCTGTTACACATACCACTACACCTTAATTCAGAGACTGCCTACTTTCTGTTATCCCTGAAGAAAATTATTTTTGCCTGGTTTTTAGGTAGAGAAAAAGCATTTTTTGACCCTCATTGCAAAGTTGCAATTTGTTATACCTGAACTACAGGTTTAACAGAGAAACTGAGGTTGTTGATAAATACAGTAGCACCTCGACTGGAGTTCTCGGTACCAGACCCCTGTGTTGGTCTACTCATTTATTCATTTCCAACAGAATGAACTGTTGGTTTAGACCTAGAAAGACTACATGGCTCTGCCTGTGTGAAATTGTCTTTACCCTGCACAGCTATGATTGCTGTGGGAGAGCAGTCAGATTCACACTACACTTTCCTCAATGCCAGAGAGGGAGGTGCCATCTTATCTTTAGCAGTAAGCTCTAGATTTTGAGATTACATCCTTCTAAGTGGAAGCTGGGTAGAAGAATGAAGACACAACTTCATTTTTCATGTAAGCAGACTTCTTCGCCACATTTTTCTTACACCCTTGGCCTTTTGGATGAAGAAATTATTTGCTTCAGCAGATTTAGCTTGGATGATATTTCTATGCTGGTGTCTAAGCAGGTTATAGTCACAATGTATTTTACATTCTTAGCTGTTTTCTTCCTGCATACTTCTAAATAACAACGACACTGTGAATTAACATCCCTCATATTACAGTCTGAAATGCGATGAAGTTACAGAAGCTTAGCCAGCGACAGAGAAAGCTCAACAGTGGCATTCATCACCACACCAGGAGCAGCACAGGGAGACACCAAGAGACTGTAAAATACTGGTATCTACAAATACTCATTGCACAGACTGCCTCCTCACTGAATAGCTAAGATGACAAGACAGCTGTGGAGCACCATATACACTTCACAAAAGATGGGGCAATTTCATTCTTTATGCCAAAAGCACCTCAGAAGAATAGAACAGGTGGCTCTGAGTAGTGCAGAGATATTCTTCTGAAAGATGCTCAAAATGAAGCCTGGATTCTTATATTCTTCCCTACCCATTTTCATAAGATTAGGACAAATATAAGCATCTTTACCTACTTTGGCAGTTTTGATTCAGAATAACAACATCTAAAACCTGAAAAAGCAATCCACCACACTTAAAATTCAATTTTCTAATCTAAAAAGGTTACAAGAGCAAACCTTAGTACATTGCTGATATCAACTACCAAACCTAACTCTGGTCCAGTCCTATAGTGCCCTCCAGCACTGGCCATACTTCCTGTGCTGAGCCCCAGAGGTGACCACAAGGTTTCCTCAGGTAATCTAAGGATGATGCCAGTGAAGAAAATATTGAGATATGTCTTTAGATACATTGGACAATCCACCTAAACAATTTGTTCCTGGCCCCAGAATCTGAGGGAAGTTGTTTTGCAGTTTCTTGTATCTAAATAACTTTGCAAATCTGACAATAGGTGATGATAGCACACACAAACCTGAGAGCAGGAATTTCACGTTTTCTTGATGTCTTACAACTGTAATTTAGCAAGCCAAACAAAAGACTGAATGTATTAATTAGTTGTTCATATTCTTACTGCAACTTTTGCTGAGTTTTTGTGAAATTTGCCTGTTTCCAATGCATATCTACTGCCATGGAAAGAAACTGGAAGGGCCAAGAGACAACCCTTTTTCTAGATAAAATGTGTCCTTATAAAGTGTGACTGTACCTTATAAAAAAAACCTCAGCAACACATTATTCAAAGGCAGTTAAAGGCCATTGAACATGATTTGTGCAGACCGGTGATGGCATTCTAAGATCTTTCAGAAAGAAATGATATGCCCAGGGGACGTAAACATACATATGGCCAAGCACATATTATAAGACACCTTTGCAGACACGGTATGCTAGAAAGTGTGAATTCTGTGCTAGTATTATGTAGGCACAATTCAATACACACAGGCACTAAACCTTCACAGATCCTATGAGTAAAAGCAAATCCAGCATTCTTTCATCCTGTGGCAATAACACACTGCTGTCTTTTCAAAGGAAAACTTTCAGAACCCAACAGCTACCAGACTGAATGGACATCAGCTGAGTCACCGCAGCATTCCTCTCTTGGTCACTTACATTCTTCAGCCATGTTTTGCAACACAGTTCAAACTGCTTTTTTTAAAACTATGACAGAGGGAAATGTAATCAACTCATAGTTTTACAAACGGATCTCAAGGCTTTTCAGTAAAATTTGGCTTCTGTGCAAGCTTGCAGAACAATGACTAGATGGAGTTCTTCTTTTGAAGTTTTGTTTAAGAAAATTCTCCCAGGCTAAGACCCAGTAAGTTACAGTTTAGCCTGGAGCAAATTTTTACAACCAAGTTATAAACCCCTGAAATAGGAGTTCATAATGGAAACAGCTGCTCAACCCTAACTATAGCGGGTGCAAGTATAATAAAAACTGCAGGAGTTCACATTAACAATGGCGTCCCCTTACACTCTTTCCTGTTACCCATCCATTAAACGAGCAACACTACTTAATAGAAGCAAAGGCAACAAGCTTTTCTCTTTTCCCTACACCCCTGCTTCTTCCCCTCAATAACAAGCTAAGCAATTTATAGGTGGTAAAGCGCACACTCCCCAACATCCAGATCTCTTTCAGCAGGGTGCTCTCAGGGTAGGCTCTTCTACACCAGTGTTACACACCAGTGAGACACCACAGCGGCTCGTTCCGGGCAAGTACTTCACATTCACATTATATGACGCACAAATACTGCACATGACACATCTGACAGACGGATACTTGTGCTAGGGAATTCCAACTGAATCTCACAAACCAGCACAGCTCTTCATTTCCCCCCCATCCCTCCCACCCCAGGTGATACTTGTAGCATTTTCATACACATTTTTACACGTTGCTTAGGGGATTTAAAAGTGCCAAAGAAATCCAGTGTAGACTACATCTGTGTGTATGTAATACCAGCTCTGCACTATCATCAGGTTGCTTCCTTTCCGTAAACTGGCCCTTGATTTTCATATGCTGCTTTCTCTACCCTGATAATCCCATCTCTTAATTTCTAGCAGGTTATGAAAGGACATATTCTCAAGTTCCTATACTCTTCAGGGACACTGGCTACCCAACCTGCAGATTCTGGGTGTGAAATATGGTAACAGTCAAGGGCCAGCTCCTGCCTCCACTAGCTAGGGTAGCATGAGGTTACATGACTACACAAGCAGGTATAAAAAAAAAAAAACGCACAAACAAAAAAACCCACACACACTCACCAGGAATTCACAGTGACAGCAGTGTCCCTTTAGACATCTTTTTTTTCCTTTCTATTAACTAACAGGATGTTTTCACTTATAGTTACCAAGTAGCAGTATATTTAACTTATTATGGCTCACAGTGACACAGTGGGACTGTCCCCCACCCATCCAAGCAGTTCACACCACTGTCAGAGCATCTGTGCAGTCAGGTACGGGAATCCGTACAAAGGACATAAAACCAAAGCTTTCTATAGAAGCTTACTTTTTAATGCAACTAGGCTTAGAGGAGAACTATCAATAATATTGATTTGCAACAGAAAGGTTGTTCAAAAGTGAACAACTTGAAAGAAAGGCACTCCCTCCAGAAGAAAGTAAAAGGGAGGGATCAAAGCTTGGGATGCTAGGCAGAACTTGGAAAAAAACAACATTTTTGCTCTTATTTCCTTTATCTCTATGGGTTTAGGTTGGGACTGTCACAGAAAAGGATGTGAATCTCATCTCTGTAGCCACAGTCCATCTGCAAATAGGCACTTTATGCAGCTTAGTTATAGGCAAGAACTAAGTGGCTACAGGTTTGTTAAAATATTTCTTCCCATTAAAAAGTAACCTCATCTTCTGTGACTCACAAGCAAATAGCCTTCCAGACTCACATTTGCTATCTGCAGAAGGAGTTACACGTGGGATCTGCTTGAACAATATTTTTTCTATAAACAAGAACACCATAAATCCACAATCTTGACACTGGTAATAGTGCCTTGTTTACATACCACATCACCACAGCTAAAAGTATTCTCTTCTCTGCACATAATCGTGAAATGAAGTCTAGTTCTTAAAAATATTGGCTACTTGGTTAAGAAACAAGTCCAGCGTCAGAGTCAAGTAAGTATAGGAAAGAGTTATTATGGAAAGTGGTTTTGGTATTGTGTACTCTCACAACAAGGGCCTGTAACACAGCCTTAAATGCAACCAGGGGAAGATCACTCAGGAAGGAATTCTCAGATTTATAAAGCTAAATGATTCACCTCCCTAAACGGTAGCAAGCCACAGTGTTTATGATGATCTAAATTACAGTGGAGCCAGGAGTCTCTGGCAGAGACCAGAGCAGCTCTTGCCCTGAAGAGTTAACAACCCCAGCCAGCAACGCTCCTTCCCATTACATAATGCAACAATTTTGTTTCTCATACTAGACTTCGTCAACATATTATACAATCTAATAATACATCAGATACTAGCAGATAATACTGTTATTATATGCCAAGTACTAACACTGCTGGTTTTGGTAAGTAGTGTTGGCAGTGCAGCTGGCTGCGACACACCCGTTCATTTCCTCCTAATGACCCTGAGCACCCATATCTGGGCGCCATCTTCAAAATTAAGGTGAAACAAAGACCATATTGTCCATAGGGGACGGAGGCCTGCCCTCCCCAGCAGAAACACAGAGGCTGGCACTCCTCTGGCTCTTCCCAGGGCAGGCAAGGTCAGGTTGTGGTCCCGATGCTTTGCCCTGGGCTCGCAGGTCCCTCCCGGCTCAGGGGGCACTGGAGCAGAGACGACTCGCCTGAACTGCTGGAAGCACGGATCTTCCCTAGCTTTTCATGAACATCAAGGTTATTTATCCTTTCTTCGTTTTAATCAGCCTGGCTTTCTCCTCCATATAAGTGGTGGTGCATACTACTAGGAAAAAAAGACTTCTCACAGCCCTTAAGTCAGTCTCGCAACAGGGAAAATGTTGCCTTTTCCAAGCTAGCATAGAAAATGGTGGCTTTCTATAGATGGTTGATGGGTCTCTGCATAAATTACTCTGAAATCTGCCAGAACAAATTACTGACTGTCATCATTAATGGTAAAGTATTCATCAGCAAAAGACTTTATCACCTTGGATTAACACTACAAGTCAATATTTTTAAATGTAGTATATTTTATACATAGATGTGATCATTTTCCCTAGATGGACATCTAGGAAGGAGGTGCTCGGATCCTCCTACAGCTAAAATGAGTCCCTGTTATAAAGCTTGATACAAGTCCTATTTCTGAGCCTGCATCTACTCAGGAAGTCTCACAGGAACCTCTTTCTGCTAGGGATGATTGTTTCTAGGGAAGGGGCCCTGGGGCCCAGAAAGAAAAGCTAAAATTCTCTCAAGCTGGGATTTTACAGGCTGTACAAGCAAGGTGATTGTATCAGCTCCCTGAAACTTTGCCAATAGAAGTAGATGTCCCTGACTTTAAAAGACAATTTTCTCAACAGTAAACTTTTTTTCTACTAATTTAAGTAGTAATAACCATAAAATACAAAAAGACTCACTCACCCTTCAAACTAGCCACAACATTCATAAGAAACAGAGGCTCTTGCATCTCCAACTGATAAAAGAAACAACAAAAACAAACAACAAAAAAATCTAAGGAAATGGATAAAATCTGCCAGCTAGGTGGCAAATTAGGCTCAAAATGCCCCCAAATCCTGCCAGATAAGTGACTTCTGCAACTACTCAAAAAGAGCAGAATACTCCTGTTTATCTCCATCCCCCCTCTGAGACTGCCAAACCCTGATGATCCCGTCAGCCATCTCGCTGGTTAATAACAGTTGCTTTCTGCCCATCAGGAGAAACATTGTGCAATTTGTCTGATCAGACCCCATGCAGCCACACAACCTAACTGTCAAAGACTGAGCACTTATAGTAAACCACTGGTAATTAACTCACAGAGTAAAGGAGAAATTAAACCACTGTAAATTCCAACAATGCAAATGCATAAGAAAATCATAACCTCATCACAGATGCTCTATTAGCCAGTGAAGACCCTGCATTTGCCTGAGCGTGTTATTCAATCAGCCTACTGCTTTAAATAATAATGAGCTATTTTCTATTATAATGTAATAAATCTCAAGAGGAGTTGATCTGGAGTGATGCTGAGGACTTGGTTCCCAACTACTCTCAATGGAAGCTGACTGAACACAGTATCTCTGGGTTTGGCCAGTGATACAGACCTATGGAGACATACAGTATGAGACAAGAAATTGATTCATTTTCTAATCACATGAAGGGAAAACAGAAAAAGAAAAAAAAAGAATGGGATATTTTTTTGGTAAACTGATAGCTAACAGGGCTCCAGTGGGACTCGTTCTTTAAATGCTGCCATCGGTGTTTTGATGCGCTGTTCGGTGCACAATAGCACTCTGAACCTATATAACCATCATCTTCATATTGTCATTTGAAGCACAAGCAAATATGGGCATACACCTACAGTTTCTCAAGACAAATACTTACTGCAGAATCTTTCTATCTGCTAGACCAAAGGTAAAGATTCATTCCAGGACTTAGAAGATTATCCACATTTTACTACTTAATCCAAAATGCCCGCAGCCTGATATTTAAAAAGAGTAAAATTCCTGTGAAAGTCTGAATGAGACAGCACAAAACTGAAAACATACAACGGCAACCTTTTCTTTTATAAAATACAGGAATTTCCTATATAGTCTCAGATACTGATTTCCAGGGTTGTTTGAGGAAAATCTTCAGAGGAAAATTTTCATTTGTTTGACAGTGTGGCAAACCGCAACCACGCTTTTTGCAAATTATTTTGAAAACCTGAATTAGTAGCTTGCATATCACCATATCCAGATAATTAGAAACAACCTCTAGTAGTTTAGATGAACCTCCCCCTGCGCCGGTTTAAAACAAAATGGCCCAGCTGATGTGATTTGCTGTTTGATATTTTGTTTTCAAACCTAAGGTGTTCCACAGAAAACTGAGAAGACATGAAAACCCCTAGGAAACCTGTCAGATGGCAATTCGAAGTCAGAATATCTACAGTTAGCCTAAACCTGTGAAATCATAATGCTTCCCTGTAGCACACAAATTACAGCCATACACACACATGTTTAAAGATACCATCTTTCCAAAGCATTATTTCAAAAACCTGCTGTCCACAAGCCATCACTGATGATGCTTTGGCAGCTTGTGTCTCACTAACAAACAGCATTTAAGTTCTGCACGTGCCTTATTTTTAAGTGTTTTTAAGTTATGTGCAAATTTTCTCTGTGGTATTTTATTCCATACCCTTTCCTGCCAAATGCTGTTTGTTTCTTAGGCAATATTTTATTCTGGTCAGAAGGGCAGCCAGATGTCTGATGTCAGTGGGCTTCTGCTATGGGTAAAGCAAGCAGGTACAACTCTTAGCAGCAGTTTTGTTGGTATGTAAGATCTCTAAATGCATCTAAATTACATGTTGTGGGTGCTCAACTCAAAGCATTACTTAAACTCACAGTGCTAACAGTCTGCTCTTTGGAGTAGAAGTCTGAATTTCTCCTTACCTGTCACATCATCATCATCATAATTATTTCAAGTCCTAAAGACATCGCATTAAAGTAGCGGCTCGCACTGAATTCACTGGTTTTACACAATACTAATCCACTCATAAGTCTCAGCCTTATGTTCAAAATATTCATTTTAAATGAAGCCTCGGGGAGAGGTGTTGTTCCTGAGCTCAAACCACTGCTTCTCCCATCTCTTCCCTCTCCTCAGGACATCTGGGATGTCCTGCGTTTCAGGCTTGCCTGCTCAGTTTCATCTTCCCAAAGGTCACAAGTCATCCCAGGTACATTTCCATTCTCTGAAATCTAACTCTTTAGCCCTTCCCAGGCACAGTTTGATAGAAGTAACAGCTGTAACAGCACACAAGCAATGCCTTAAGGTACAAGCATTGCAAAGTCCTACAAGAGAAACACAAACTCACAGGGCTACATGTTAAAGTAGATCCATCCACACACCTGCTGAACCTATTGCACAAAACCATGCATTTGCATACCTAAATCTCTTTCTTACTAAATAACCTTCACGGTCTGAAATTATGTCTGACATACACCTGTCACGTGCTTGAAAAAGGCTGCTGACACTGGGGGTGTTTCAGAGAGCAGGTCACCATCCTTTACATTCTGCTGCCTGAGCAACACCAGTGTCACTCACAACCCAGGCCACAGGGATTTACACTGGCTGAGTGAAAACACTGCCCAGAACAACCTGCTCACTATGAGATTCACACACTAATGAACACAAAAGTCCATAGGGAGAAATTCCAGACATTCCCCCTCTCTCCATGTGAGATGATACGCTCTTTCAAATCTTTTGCTGGGCGACTGCGCATCCTCAGATTTTCCTACTGGGTTCACTTCCATCCACCTCTCTGGTTCATCAGCTGCTTCAGGGCATCTACAAAGCGGTACACGCTGCACTGCCATCAGTGCACTGATGACACCCAGCTCTCTATCTCCTTCCTTCCTGACCCAGACACGGCTGCTGCCAACCTCAAACAATGTCTGGCAGAAATTGATTTCTGGAAGGAGGCCAGCTGGCTACTGCTCAACCTGGACAAGGCAGAAATTATGCTAATCAGCAGGGGGAAATGCTTTGAGGACCTGGTGAAATTTGTAACTGCTCCATCAGCTGAGGGCATTTGTCTGGCCAGCATCCTAAGAGGTGTGCAGTGCAAGCACCAGGTCAGGATTCAACTTCATCCCAAACTTCAAGCTCCCAAACTCAAAGAAAACTTGGTCACTTTGTTAGATGCCTGCTTCGTTTTGAAAGACGTCATCACCTTTCCCTTGAGTTTGACTGTAAAAACTGCACCAGGAGCCTAGATTGATGGCAGAGAGTGCCACTTCTGGCGCTCTTCTGAATGGCAAACCAAAACGACCACAAGCCCATTCCCTGGTGCCTGGAACATCCATTATTATACAGCATATGATCATCTGGAAAAATAATAGTCACTTCTAAAAGCGATATTCACTGATGCTTTAGATAAAACTTCACAGAAAAGCAGTTCACATCCTGCCTGTGAGAAGTAGCAACTTGGCTACCTTAAAAATTAAGCAATGTGACAAGATCTATTTTCATGGGTCAAGTCCAAGGATTTTAGGTAAAGGGCAAGTTGCATGCACTGGAACAGATGATCTTTTATCTACTGAGACATTTCATGCTTCTCAGTTCTATCCTTATTAGGGACAAATAAGTCCACACTAAAATTCTTAGCACTTTGCAAGGGGTGATAACTCAGTAACTTAATTTATCCATTCAGTAGCAAGACATGAAAGTTTTGGAGCCCAAGAAGCAAGAACAGATGCAACAACTATGTCTGTTATCAAAAGTGAAGACCAAAACCAGCAGTATTATATTTTATCTTTGAATTGCTCTTGTGAAGCAGGCTTTTGGGGTATCTTGCAAAGCCATAGCTCAAGTACTATTAGAAACTGTTCTTTCTCTTTATCCTTTTATAGCTCTAAATGCCAGCCTTCATGCTCTTTTGCCACCTAATGCTGGACTTGAATTCCACAGCACTATGTGCTCTTCCTGGCCTGGCCACTGATTTTTAAGAGTATGATAGGTCTTTTCACTGTGCCTCAATTTTGTACCAATAAAATGGGAATCATGATTACGATTTCCTTTTTGAAAAACTTACCAGTGGGAAGCGCTGAGAAAACAAAGGAGGCGTAAGAAGAGCTGTAGCAGCCTCTCCACACCTCTCTAACATCAGCAGGTCAAGCTTCATGGCCAGTTTGACACCGTGAGTTCAGCTGATCTCAAAACAGCCAGGAACACTGGCAGCATAAAGTGGGCTCACTGCTATGCAGATGGTGTTTGCAAACTGTTTTTTTTTTAATGATAAAAGGCAAACTCATGGTTTAGAGCAGCGCATAATGCAAATTAAGTATGCTGCATTCAAGCAGGAAGCAGTTTCTACATCTTGCAGAAACTCATCATCTTCAGCAATCAAAAAGAGTTTGGAAACAACCAAGATATCCAGTACTTTGGATGAAATGTTAGCATGGATTAGCCAAAATGTTTTGTGAAAACAGGCTTCTGTATACCTTTTGCAAGGATTACCCAGTGGTCTGGAGTCAAACAAGATCTGTGGGCAGGAGCACTTATTTCTCGATACTCCTTTGTCCACTGGCTGAGTTGCCCCTTAATCAGGAGTCACAACATGTGGCTGACAAAAATAGTGATATCAGTAAAAAACAAACTAGACTGGGACTAGGGCTTGGGTTTACACTAGAGGTACCCGACTCAACATCCTCATCTAATCCAACTACACATTATACCCATCTTGCTTAATCCATTTCCAGATGACAGTAAAGGCAGTAAAACTGCAACAGGAGGATCTTTCCTAATGAGCAGTACCCATAGGTGATATAGCTGCTTAGGGCAACATATTTTTGTCAGTGCGAGGGAAGAGAACGTACTTTTATGAACACGTTTTTTTTCTTTTCTGTAAGCATCTTCTGTTAAACAATCAGACTAATCAGTTTTGCTTGTTTGTCACCTTCAAATAGATATTTGACAGCACAGTAGGCCAACATTAAAGGAGGAATTTCCATTTGTTGCCTGTATTTGTTCAAAACATCTATTTGAAGTGACATACATTGTTTCTAGCAGATCACATTAAAAAAAACCAAACCAACAACTCTGCAACTCCTAGATCTCACAGAAACTTGGTGGCTGTTTTTTGGCCAAATTTGATCTGACCATATCCCTTTAACACTAAGCAGAGGCAGTGACGTTGGTAAAAGCAGGCAGATTATGCAAGGCTGAGCAGATATCTTCAGCACAGTGTGTATGGGACAGCAGTTTTCCAGGGTAACAGACAATAGCTTCATTTAAAAAAAAATACAAAGGAGAAAAGCTGTGGAAACAAATTAATTTGGAATACGTAAAGAGGATTATGAAAGAAAGCACAAACTTTCCTCTTCTGCCAAAAGAAGCGATTTACTGTGTGTACATCTTTGCCTCGTTACAGTTTATTATGGAGTTGGGTAGCTAAAAGAGAAAGAATTCAAATAAGGAGAGGCTAAAAAAAGGCTGGCTCCTACTGTGAGCACAGGGGTGAGGAGAACATGGAATAATACATGAAAAAAGCAGCTCATTGCAACAAAGTGACTTGTTAAGCCTTCAAAGTCTGTCACCAGTGCTCCTCCAAGCAGTGTAACTGATTGCATAGCACATGGTGGGGTTCAATGGTGTATAGTTCTGACCTCCCTTTTCTAAAAAGAAACACTATACAGCCAAAATACAACAACCTTCCACATGCACCTACACGCTGTGAACACCAAAAAGCAAATCAAGTTGTGGAGTGCGGTACATGGCAGTATAACAAGGGGTCATGGGATGAAAGCAAGAAAGAGAACATTTTAGGCTGAACATCAGGGGGAAAAAAAGACTTTTGTTCAACTGTGAAAACACTACATGCCCACGTTAGAAATTAGCTAGACAAAGCACTAGAAATTTTGTATACTACAACTCTGCACTGGCAGAGAGATGGAGCAGAACTAATTGGCCTCTGCAAACCCTAACTTCTTATGATCCTTCATAAAAACAGCCTACACACTTCCTAGGCTTAACAAAGGCTTGCACTTAGAAGAGCAAATGAAACTGGGAAAGCAGAACATCTCCTGCAAGTCTATTTCTACTCAGAGCAGCACAGCATGGGTGGTGCAGCCTTTTAAGCACATTATGTTCTGATTTCAATTGAGAGAATCATTTACCGTGAGTAAACAGGAGTGGCAACATTTTAGCATTTTTATCATTGTGACTTCCTTAGCACACTGCAGTTTTGGGGAAGAAAAAAATAATCATCCCATCAGTGAAAATTGGTCAGTTTTCCTGTCTACTAAACATTTTCTCATTCCCCCACCAGTTCCACCAAATCCAGAAGACAAGCTGATGTCTCAAGGATCATTACATGCCTACACATTTCATAAAATGCAACAAGCTGGGCAGGAGGGAAAGACTCAGATTAATGTTTCCATTGAGTCCAAATTCAGCCATAACCTACTCTTTCCAATGGCAACTGGCAAGCCAGTAGTAATCTGGTGCATCATGGCCAGTAGGTCGGTAGCTTTGTAGCTCTGGCCTAGTGCCCACACCTCTTACCCAACGGGACTGATCTGGGATGGTGCAAGAGGGACTTTGGAGAGAAAAAGACCTGCCAACCCACAACTCCCAGAACACATAGTGCAAATATATTTACATGCTCTTCATATTGCCAGCGTTTGCTCCGTGGATGTTCCTTGCAATAATCGGGGAACGAATTCTTCAATTCTGTTGATGGCAATTTGTCACAAATATGGCAAGTGAATGTCATTGGTATGCAATTGAAGGCACATATTACATTAGGAAAAAGGGTCTGAATATCTATAACGGAGGTCATAAATAAAATGAACTAGAACGTGTGAGATGAAATACCTTTCCCTGTTTTTGGTATAGGCATATGATTTCCATTAGTAAAAGGACCACTGTAAAATTTACTGCAGAAGAGCTAATTTTCCCCTGGTAGCCTTCTTCACTATAGATCTTCAGTATTAGTTTGCATTTTGGTTTATGTTTTCACCAAAAAAAAAAAGAAGAAATATGTATGTATATTTGAGTGGCTTCAACTGTGCAGAATTGGTTCCTTAAGCTCCTTATATGCAACAGATAGGAAGTTGTGCTCCATCTTGAAAAAGTGTTGAAGCATGTCAGCTTGAAATTCAATTTTTCAGAATTATCCAGGACAACAAAACTCAGCCTGCCTAATTCTCACACACATAGATGCAAGCACCTGCAAGGAAGTTGTACTCTCAAACCAAGCACATTCTGCTCATCTCTGTTCTTTGTCAGTAGTACATGCCATGTAGTAGTACATACCCTAGCGAATAGAGCTTCTAGCTGGTGCACTTTGCAAGTGTTTAAATAATACAAGAGATGAAAGCAATATGGATTATGCACCAATAACTGCTGCTTCTAAGTGATAAAGAAAAAAAAGCATTCTGTTAGCACCATTCCCCTGAAATCTTAAACCCAATCCCAGGAAAGCAGTAGAGAAAAAGTTGAGCTTCAAGTACTTAGGCACCCATGTGAAATTTAAGAATTGGTTTAAGCACCTTCCCTCGACCAAGGCCCTGAGCAAATGAAATATGATTTTCTATTTAAAATATTTAAAAGATACAGGCTGCCCAAGTGTTTTACATTTCTTTTTCTTTCTTGACTTCTAATTCATTTCTGACATACTGTTTCCTTTCAGTCTCTTGTCTGTATCATAAATCTATCTGTAATAATTTGGCACAAGTCGTGAACTTTGCATGGAAATGAATCTTGCACCCTCCCAGCCACAGGCTGTGAAGGACAATGTCCGTAATAAGTCATGTACAAAGTACAGTTTCAGTAACCAAAAACCTCTCATTCAGGCATTTGTGACTTTACATCCCATTGTGTATCCCAATGTATTGCATAGACAGCTGGAATTAATTCTGCTACTATTTACTCCAGAGTAAGTCAGCGACCTCCACAGAACTTCAGCAGCCTAACATCAGGAGTAAATGAGATCAAACTTAGGCCATATTATATGAACCTTCCCTTGTAGAAACATTAGTCGTATTTACTGTCTTTGCATCCCCATTATTAACAGGGTTGAGACACCACAAACTGTAGTCACACATATACACCTTACAAACAGGGAAAAAAGCATTTGAAATCTATTGTCAGAAAAAAATACCTTCCAGTTTAACTTCCTTTTTCTCTCAAAGCTTGCAGAGAAGTGTCTGGCCTCTCCACAAACGTGATCCAAAGTCAGCCGGGGAAAGCAAGAAGAGGCTAACTAGGCACTGGATTGGGCAATAACCCAGCAGTTGACATGCAGTTTCACAGCATTATCTTGGTTCTGCCTGATTGCACATTATGTCTCTCATCAGGCACCCTGAAACACAAGGGTAAACATCTCCATTAAATTATTCAGGAGTCACAGCTCAAGAAAATGGGACAGACATACTTCAAGACTCTTCAGGTGCAGAAAATGTTGAGTTACACCCAGAATAGAGTTAGTCCCTTATTTGCTGTAATGGATTAAAAAAGAAGTGAAGACTGGAACAGTAGCTCACTGTATCTGTTCTCCAGCTGTTGATCTTAAGACCTTGGGGTATATATGGCATGTTCACTGCATGCTGCTGTACAGAGCCCTTCATATTTTGTGATGTAGGATATCAAGCTTTGATGATTTAAAAGGCACTGATGAGCAGATATCTTGACCTGTCAAAAATCAGTTTTATGTATCTAAGATCACAATCCTTTCTTCACATGAGTAGGAATTTGCAGGGAACAGTAAAGCCCTGATTTCTGACAACGCCTTCCTTTTCTTAACTCATTTATTATGTTTTTAATGATGCCCTTTTTTTGTTTACAGCTCTGCTTGTCAAATTTGCACAATAGTAAAAATATGAAAAAAGCCAGAGAAGAAAACCCTGACTAATTGATAGCATGAGCGTGTTTCACATAAACGTTCAGGATACATAGTATTACTTCTAAAGCTATTGCACTGGCCACAGACCCTGCAGTGTAGTACCACTGACCTTAATAGCAGGCAGATGAATAGCAAAACTGACATGTCAAGCACAAAGCTAGAGTAATTTGCACTCTTATGACCAGATCCTGGGCTGGCACACAGTGACCATAGCTTCCCCAAGATCAACAGCATGATGTCAAAATTTTTTGTAGCTCATTCAACAATTTTTAATCTGAGTACTGCCAGGAAATCAGAGAACATTGGGTATTTGTTATACTGCTGAATTAAAACTTCTGATTCATGGTTTCTTTCATCTTGATACCCATGTTTAGATACACATTTCATATTACTAGAGCTGTGAGAAATTCAATTATTTCAGATCACAGCTATTTGAAGAATCTTTCCCCCTCCCTGTTACCGATTCAGAAGGACTTGAACATCTCCTGAAACTTCCCTGGGGAGTATGCATGCAGGGTTTGAATAAACCCATATATTCAAAGCCTGTTTTATTCATATAGAATAACACATCCTTTTCTGAATGAAGAGATGGTGAAAATCAATTCCTTTTCCTTGTGGACTTTCTGGAAAGGAAACTGGGATACCTCGTACCCCATGGCACTCTTGCCTTCCCTATAGAAGAGAGACTCTGCTATGGAAAGCAAGGTAAAGTCTAGTTGAGACAGAAGTCAGCTAAATCAGTAAAAGCACATCAAGAAGATGGGCATTTGCCCCCCATTAAAAGCAAACACTGCCTTGTCTTCACCTTGAGGTAGGGACCATGTCAGTGAACACTGATTTAAGAACACACAATGGATAAGAGGACTTCTCCATTTACCTAAAAATTCCCTCCATCATTGTGAGCTGCTTCATGTTTCTCTGCCTTTCTGTAAGCATTCCAGTCTCTCTTTCAGAATCTTTGTAGTTTCTTGCCAGACTGCTGGATTTCTGTCCCACAGCAGTTCTCCAGCATGCTGCTGCCCTGTTCAACACCTCCTCTTTTACAGGGCTACAGGTGATCTCATCCATCCAAGGGTATTCAGTTATCACATGAACAGTGAGTCTCAAAGTCACCTTTCCATAAGTAACCTGTGACTCAGCTTCCTTTTATCAGCACTTGCTAACTATACTAATGACATATATATGTAATAGATGCAAACAAGAAGTCTGCAATAAAATAACATGTGTAGGTGTCCTGGTTTTAGCTGGGATAGAGTTGATTTTCTTCTTAGTAGCTGGTACAGTGCCGTATTTTGGATTTAGCATGAGAATAATCTGGATAACACTGATGTTTTAGTTGTTGCTCAGTAGCACTTAAGGATTTTCCAGTTTTCCATGCTCAGCCAGCAAGCAAGTGCCCAAGAAGCTGGAAGGGAGCACAGCCAGAACAGCTGACCTGAGCTAGCCAAAGGGCTATTCCATACCATAGAACGTCATGCTCAGTATATAAACCGGGGGGAGTTGGCCGGGAGGGGCAGATCACTGCTCAAGCATCGGTCAGCAGGTGGTGAGCAATCGCATTGTGCATCACTTGTCTTTTCTTGGGTTTTATTTCCCTCTCTGTCATACTCCTCTTCATTACAATTATATTTTATTATTATTGCTGCTGTTTTGCAGGGGGTTTTGATTGGTTTGGGGGTTTTTTGCAGTTATCAAACTGTTCTTCACTCACAAGATTTGGGGTTTGTTTTTTTTCCAGTTCTCCCCATCCCGCTGGGAGCAGGGAAGAGGGAGCAAGAGGCTTCATGGTGCTTACTTGCTGGCTGGGGTTAAACCATGATAGCAAGGCAGTGAAATCTCTCTTTTCTGCTACATGGAACCACTTTAAAAGGTTGCAATTTCTTTGAATTAAATTTACAGAAACTACAAAACCCACAAGGGTCAGAAAACTAGTAAGGACAGAGAGACAGCTGCGATGTGGAGAGAGTGAACCTACAAGGAGAAAAATTGCAAGATAAAACTCAACTTGGAAAAAATATAATACAGTTTTAGTTTTTCTAATGAAAAGAAGCCTCCAGACCACACAAACCTAGAAAGCAGCAACGGGTAGGATAGACTGAGGGTCAGTAGCAGATAGTAAATTAGACATGAGTCCACAATGCAGTCTGACAGCAAAAAAGGTCACCACAATTTTAGGCTGCATATGCAGAGACAGCAAGTAACAAGGAAGTAATGGGTTTTATCTATATTGATTGGGTGCAGTCTACTATGGAAAAAACATGCTCAATTCTGTGTTTTGTGTAAACAAAAACTAATGGCAATCTGGATGGAGTTCACACAAAACAGCCACAGAATAGCTTGGAGGGCTAGCAGAACTAACCAGGGAAGATGAAAAGCTGACAAAAAGCAAAAAAAACAGACACTCTCTTGCAAAGCAGTTAGCACAATTTAAGAAGCTGAGACAAAATAATTGATTGTCGAGGGTAAGCTAGGCAAACCTGCTCGCTTTTGCACCGAAAGCAGTCAGGACTTACGTTGAGCATTACCAAGTCTGATTTGGAAGGGTGTTAACATTGATGGGGCAATTATTTCCAGAACTGCTGTCGCATGCAAGTGTCCAGCTGCACCCTGGGAATTGTTTCTGGCTAACACAATAGCTAACAAAAGCACAACAACATGAAAATCTCTGAAGAGCAGATGCATCAAAGAGGAGGAAAACTTATTTAGCATGGCGAAAGGGGACTTTAGTAGAACTCGTGGAAGAAAAATTAAGCAGCAGACCTGGGCTAAACTGTTGGGCAGCGTTTCTCAAGGCTGATGACCTTGTATCACCTTACTGCCAAAATGCAACATGACACAGGGGGGTTTAAAGACTTGAAGCTGCATGAGAAGGCATATTATTGACTCAAGATGGACAACCAAGGCCAGTGTATTTTGAATGAGTGCCTCAGGATGACTGGTGTAGGCTTGTCCTCAGAACATCCTTAGAGGTAGAATAGTCCTAACATTAAAACCCACAGAAAAGAGAAGATTCCTGGCAGTATTAAGGGGCTTTCAGCACTGTTTCTACTTCCCAGATTTCTAAGAACAACTTGACCAGTTCATAGTCTCTGCTGACCAGAAAACAGTAAAAGTCATTAGAGCACCCAGGCCAAGCTAATAAGCTCCTGCAGGAATCAAAGCCTATGAGCCTGGGCTCTGCATGGCACTGTCCTCACATGGCTCCTGGCCAGGCTCAGGCTATGGGCTGAGCCTGCTCCTGTCTGCAAATCCAGCTTGTGATGAAGCAGTAAAGAAGTCAAAGAGGGTCCACACAACAAAGCATTTGTGTGAAGAGGGAAGGCAAGACAGAAAAAAAGAAAAAAAAAAAGAAAAAACTGAGCCCAGCAAGAAAGCACTGGCATCTCAATATGCTATTCACAAGCAAACCCATCTTGAAGTCCTGTGAGATAGCCAATGGAAGAAAAAGGACTACTCTTTTTCAATATCCTATGCCATTGACAATTTGCTTAGGCAGTCAGTGTATTTTAACACTCCTTTTAAATCCAAGCTGGAAGTGCTTAGCATTAAATTGACATGAGTTTAAAAAAGGGAAGGAGGCAGCATGATAACAAAAGAAATCCCAATCCATCTTTTCACTGAGGTGCATTGCCTTGCTCATTTTGCTATAAAAAAAAAAGCAGTTCTGGACAGCTGGTTAAAAGAAGCTGTTAATTTAAAGTAACCTGTTTGTTAATTGCTTTCAACCTTGGTCAGTTGGTTTCTGCACTCTGAACCCTAAAGGTAGCTTGAAATGAATGCACCTAGGGAGCGAGGACCGGTGCATGGGCTCCTAGGAATGGGAACACTCTCCCCCCCCCGTCCCCTCCTTTTCCCTTCTGCTGCAGAGCTGCAGCTGGAGCCCTCTGCCAAAGCAGGGGTGTCCCACCGCCCCTCGGGCACACCGCCGCCATCGGTAGAAAAAACTTTGCAGGCAGCAAGGGCAGAAGCAGCAAAGCGAACGAGCTCCCCATGTGTGGGCCACACTGACCGCTCTCCCTCCCCACCTCTGCCCCTCTCCTCGCTGGGAGCCACCGTGGCCACCTTGCTGCAGCACCGGGCCCCCTTCCAGAAATCTGCACTGGCCAAAAGATGCACAAGGCCCCTGCCAGCTTGCAGGCACTGGGGGAAATACCCTCCTTCCCCCCCCCCAGAACCCCAAAAACCATATGACTGTACACTTTGTCATCCGTTGCCACAGAATCTTCCTCCATAAAATTTTAAGCAAGAACATTTCCTGTTGCCATCATCTGTCTCGGTAGCAAAAGGACTTAGTAGGATGAAGGATGGTTTTAACGAACGATGATGCCCTATATAGCTTGGGGGTGGCCACGGCTCTGATCTAAAGAGGAAAAAGAGGGAACCGTGGGTACGTAGAGCACTGCACTGGCTGCTGGAGGACTTTGTCGATACAGGATTTGTTCTGTGTTCTATTCGTTTAAAGAAAAAACTTCTGCTAGAAACGCTGTGCCCAGAGATGGTAACTCGTCTGTATGTTTGCGTTTGTCTTAAAGCAGATCGATCCCTCTGAACAAAAGACTCTGGCGAACCTACCATGGATCGTTGAACCCGGACAAGAAGCCAAAAGAGGCATTAATACCAAGTATGAAACTACAATTTTCTGATACAAAACTGTCCCCCCGTTCCTTGTTGTGCCTTGCACGCCAAGCAGTCACAGCACAGCCTTTCCTTTATGGCAACGTTTCAGTCCAGCAGAGAGGAAGACTGCACTGTATATGGGTGGCCTTGTAACTAACAAAAAAAGGCTGACGGTCATTTCTGGTGATGTTCTTCTTCCTGCAGCACTGACAGAAGAATGACACTATATGAAGACTTTTCAAATTACAGTCCACAAGAGGAGTGAGAAACCTTATTTTTCACGCAGATCTCCCTTGTGACTCTGCCACAGTGCTTTCTTTGATTTCTTACTTTAGAATTCTACTTTTTAAGAAAAACAAAAGGTCTCTAAACTAACACTAATGCTGCCTATGAGTAGAATATTTGATTGGTTTTTTATTTAAATCTTGGCAGTTTTTAATTGAAGTAGAACCAGAATTAATAAATAGAGTATTTGTGAAACCACTGAATTCATTAATAATTACTGTGTTAAATAAAGAACTCATTAAAGTGACAAGAAATTAGGCACCCTGATTTCTGTGTGCGCTGGTTTTATATGTAATCATTGGTGTCCTTTGATCCTCTACAGAAATAGGAGCCTCTTGCATTGTAACAAAGGATCAGAGTTTTATGAATGGTTAGAAAAAGTTATTAATAATGCACAGAAAACATTTATTAGATATTTTTATGGAAGAGAAGTACTATAGGAAGACATATGAATATTTATGGAAGGAAGCCAGATTAATTATGACAAATATCGTTTATTTTAAAGTTAAGTGAACCACTGCTATTGCAGCATTATGGAAATTATGAGAGTTGTAGCATCAGTGCACTCACTGGATGTTCCATGTGATCAGTCTGGAATGAAAGTGGAATGGTCATTCTGCTGCACCTACATAAGTTTATGCAGTTCAACATTGCTATAGCCATGAATTCTAATAGTATTTTTAAAAAAGAATCTCAGTGGTTCTAAAAAAAGTCAAAATCATGGATTTTGCTATCAAGATTTCTGTCACAGAAAGCTTGTTTGGAAGAGTGTTGATAAAATTCTACTGCAAAACGTTTTCTAAAGAAAAATAGCGAGAAAAAGAAAAAAATTCCAAAGTAATAAAAATGTTTTCATGGAACAAAATAGTTAAGCATTTGCTTAATATTTGATTAAATAAGATTTACTTACATTTTCTTTGAAGTGTTTTAATTTTTTTAATGTCTGTGGAGTATTTGTATAATACCATGATGTATATTTATGTAGAACTGAAATTATAACAGTACAAATATCACTATAGGAGAAAAATGACATTTTAACGTATATTGTTCTATCCAGTCAAATTGTGAATCATTTTGAAGTTCATTATAGAGATATTGATAAATTGTGTGGTTGTCTTAATGTTTTTTTAATTATTATTTCATATCCGGCTGAGGTTTTCAGTTAGAATCATCAGTTGGTAAATTCCAAAAAATGGATAATTGAACTTGGTTTAAACCTGATAATTGTATATGGTTTAGTTAAACCTAATCATAGCGCTGAGTGATGACATACTTTTAATACAGTATTCAATTTACTTGAACAAAATAGTTCCTTGTACATACTTTTGCCTATTCACTGTTGATATGTACGTAGTCAACTGACAGTAAAAAAATAACACTAAAAATATGGTACCAAAAGGAAAATTGTATAGGAGAACAGTAAATAGTAGCCTCACTGCAACAAATACTTATGTAAATATGCTTGGGCTTCCAGTTATAAATTTTGTAATTTTGTCATTTATTTATATCCTATAAAAGCACACAAAATAAAATGAAGTTGTACAGTCCCAGCGCTTTGTGCAGCCTCTTATCATTGCTGAAGGAAAGAAGGGGCCTGAGCCAAAGGATACAGAAACCAGCGAAGGGTCCTCCC
>JANZLQ010000030.1:17666610-17674110 GCA_026212715.1 Elanus axillaris
CCCCCAGAACCCCAAAACACAGCCCAGGCAGAAATACAGCCTCCACCAGACCTGCACAGGCAGAAACAATGATGTTCTGCTTCTGTTTTCTCAGCTTCCCGATCCCCAGTCGCCAGGGTAAGGCTGCCCTGCTACCACCTTCAGGGAGAGCAGCAGCGGGAGGAGGGGAAAGGAAAAAAACCTGGAAATTAGTCACTCGTTTTACAAGCTGCCTCAGCCTGGTTTGCCGCACGCTCAAAATAGAAAAACAACTGACCTGTGAGATATTTAAACATGAACGTAACATTTAGAGGCACAAGGCAGGGCACACAGATTTTATCCGATTGATGCCTGCCTGACCCCTGCGAGTCCTCAGGTGACCCAGGCACGCATGGCCACCATGGCCAGCAGTTCCCCTCCGCTCTCCCCACTGCCTCCCTGGGTGCCAAGTGAGGATTTGGTGCTTGTTCACACTGTCCGAGGGAAAAATCTCAGCCAGAAGAGCAGGCAAGGCTAAGAGGAGTCAGGCTCATTTCCTTATAACAAACATGGCATCATCCTCAGTAGATTTTTGTTCCAGCAGCAGCCTGATGTATTTTCCTGTGACAGTGAAGCAGTTGCACAATGTTTAAGGGGTGCTGGGAGCCACATCCCTGAAACAGCCCTTCCAGCAAGCTGTATATGCTGGGACTTGCTGTGCTTCCAACTTGCAAGGGACACTAAAGCAAGCTGCGTTCAGAGAGGAGGTTGGCAACACAGTCTCTCCCTCTCCCAACTCCGTGCCTTTAACGCTTACCAACCAATTCTGACTTTTAATCCTCATTAGACTAGGGGATATTTACCCAACCTGCCTTGATTTTTTTTTCATTTCTATCACAATGAACTATGCCAAAAAAACTACATTTGGAAAGAAAGAAAAGCCTTGATCAAAGCTGGTCTCAAGCTTCTACCATAACGTAAGTACATAAAATCATCCCAATAGACAGAGATGGATGCTTATTGTGCTTAGGGAAACCTACGTGCCTCTACTGCTCACAAAAGAGGATTTAAGCGTGATTTAATTTGGGGCTTAAGTTGCCCCAGTGACTCCATGTACAACACTGAGTTTTACAGCACATACATATCTTACTCTCTTGAACATTCCCACAAGTTTAGGAGCTACATAGGTCCTTACTTGTACCTGGGACCACAAAGCCAGACACGATCTTGACAGCAGATTGCATGATGCTGCCCGACCAGTTCCTATTTAAACACTTCACTAAAGAACTTATCGTATCAGAGCTATGGTTTTAAATACAGTAATGATTCCCACCACATTCCTAGACAGAATAATATGAAGGCTGAAAAGCCAAGGATTCAAAGTACAGGAGAGATCATGAAGATTGGTCGCAGCTCTGTCCCAGTAGGCCACTACTCTGAAATATGATGTCTTTATGAGATTATAGTTTGTCAGCTGTAGCAATACAGCACACAACACCAACACAGAGATACTGCAGTGTATGTATATGCACACACATATATATATATATTCTTTGGTCAGCATCATACCCGGTTCCTCAGCAGCAGGAGTACAAAGTTTTTGCTTTTTTTCCTAAACACAGCGTAGCTCCAGGTTATCATTCCTCCAGTGACAAGTATGTTCCTATTCTCCCTGCACTGCTAAATCCAGTACTGCCTTAAGAGGCTTTGTGTGAATTATTTTCATCAACATTATTGATAGCTGTATTGATACAGAAGGTGGCCTGGTCAGGTTGTAATGACTCTTTGAACTCATGAGTTATTTATGAGCAGCTGCTAATCTGCATCATGTGGGTACTCTAGGTTAGGCTACACACACCATCATGTAACTTCCATATTATCTCATGAAGGGTACAGACTGCCCCATTCAAAAGGAGCCTGATACACACATTGCCTACGGTGAAATCCCAGCTGTACCACAACAGAGCCCAACCACAAGCCAGCACTTCATGTTTGCCCCTTCACTGCTAACACCCAAAAGCACCCTTTGCAAGGTGTTCTCCAGGCATTTTTTGGTCACAACACCACCATATGGAAAAGCTGGGCTAGGTGTGGGGGAGGTGTGTTTTTCCAATGCTGAAAATATTTTCCTAAAGAAAAATATTTCTGGAAACCTTATACATAAGCCTAAAAAGAGCTTCCCATATCTTCAAATCCATGTTGTCAGAGAGTAGCTGTCTCACCTAGTCCTTTTTGTTAGCTCCCTTGCTGAAGGGAGCAAGTGTGGACTTCCATTTTACAGGGGAGGTAAACACCAGCCATGGCCCCTGATTTCCATGACAACTGCAAACTCTCAACACATCTTCAGATTTGGTTGCTGGTGTTTCTTTCTCTTGAACTAATGCCAAGCTAACTCTAGCAGCAAAATTATCATGCAAAGGCATGTGATCCATTAAAAATACGAGTCATGTAGAGTTACAGCGTGATGTCACATCAGCTGCCCCCAATGATAACTATCAAAAGTTAACACAAGCCTCCAAATCACAAACGCCTTGGCTCTGATCCCATTTTAATGAATCTGCTTTTACGATTAAACCATCACTATAATTGGCACTGGAAGAGCGTTGGCAGTCTGCTATGGTTGCCTTCCCTGCAAAGTGTGTTTGTGATGCTCATCTCTGAATGATGCATAGTGTCTGCCTGTGTCCTATTAAAAAAAAAAATGGTATGAACAGCGGCTGGCAGGCAGACTGGTCAGCAGTGATTCATTCCCTGGCAGCCATGATGAGCAGCATGGGCTAAATTCAGCCTTGGTGGAGGTGGGTATTTCTCCATTTCCTTTCACAGCATCACATCTATGTTACATCAGGTATGATGTTTGGCCTTGTATATTTAATTAAGTATAGTAACTGCCTTCTACTTGCTGCTGGCTTTTTACAAGCATTACGCTCTAGTTTGGGGAACAGCTTGTTAGTGCAGCTGGAATTGCACTGCACTCCATAGGAAGGTAGTGGGGAGCAGGCAGGGAAGGGGAAGAGACAGAGGGAGCAATGCGTCTTGTGTACTTAAATAGCTGGGTTGTCGGAGGAAAAAAGAAAAAGGAGAAAAAAACCAAACAATGACGACAACAAAAAAAAAACCAAACCCACAGGCAGTGGCAAAAACATACCAAAGCCTTGGAGCTGGGGAGAGGAATTTACACACTTTACATTTTCTAATTTCCCTCTGGATAAGAATCATATAGTTTATCTAGCCTTTTAGGCTGCAGAAAAGGGGGGATATGAGTTTTTGAAGGCACTACCATGCATGTGCCTGTATTACAAAACCTGTCCTATTTTTATCCCCCCAAGCGCAAATGGTAGATAAAATTAAAAAATTAAGCTGGCATTGAGTATTGTGGCACACAGGGTGCTAAACATTTGGGAATTTGGTGAATTTCTCAAATAGATTAGAAGTTAGCATGAGGCAAATGAAAATAACATTCCCCACACACACACCAGATAGAGAGCAGAAGGGAGAGGGGGGGCAATCTTAGAGGTTTCTCCTCCCCTTTTGTTGTCCCCCTCCCCTTTCCCGATATTGATATTGCTCCGCTTTTTGATCTCTGCACTTCTTTGTTTTGGCTTCACAGGTATCAAGGGAAAATGGCTAGCAGTGAGTTCTGTAGCTTTTCCTGCTCTGCAGCCCCTCTGGCTTAGCCAGCTGGATCACACTGAATTAGTCAAGTACTTCATTATCTCCCTTCTCTGCACATTTTGCTCCAGGTAATAAAATGCCCAAACAAGAGAGCCAATGCCTTCTGCTGCACTGTCTGTGAAGTTTCGTTGTTTTGGCCAATTCTGCATATCAGCATTGTGCTATGGGAGGGCATCACTTTTCATCCCTTGCCTGCAGTGCTTCCCAATCTCCATTTAGTCACAGCAGTTAGCTAACCATGTAGCTGTTGATAACATAGCACGGTTTTGGAGCCCCTCAGCCCTCAGGAGGTCTGGGATTTCTCTTCACAGTGTGGGCCTACAGGAGGAGCGGCAGCTAGTGGGAGAGCCAGACCAATTACATTGTGGGGATGGATGGAGTGCTACGTGAGAATTGCTCTTATTCGCAGCCAGTGGGACAGGAGTTTTGCAGTAGGGCATTTTCTGCAGTGGTGAACTGCTAGCCAGATATCTAGGTCAGGTAAAGCAAGCTGTAGACCGAAATCCAGGCAATTGCTGTGTGCACCTTTCTTTTGTGAGGCATGGTGCTGTGCAGGAGGAGGAAGAGAGTTTATTATTATTGGTTGTGGTGCTGCTTTTATTTCTTTCCCCTGACTTATTCCAATATAATGTCAGCTTCTCTTTTTCATTTGTATTCTTCAGAACAAATGCTTAATAGCTACTTCTTAATGTATTTTTTTAAATACATTTGTCTCCTCCCCCTGCTCCATGGAATTTTTTTTCCCCCTAAGATGACCTTTAGTTAAAGCCATAAACTAGCTTGAGGCAATCTCTGGCAGCTCCGTCATGTGATGGGCAAAATGGGCCGTATTTAAATCACATGGAAGAGAACAAGAAGAAAGAATCTAGTTCACCTCTTCAGTATTTAACCTTATTCACAATGGCCAGTGCTGAAAATCTTTAAGATGTTATCTATTTGAGAGTAAGCATGTGAAAAAATACATGCTGGAAAAAAAGTCTGGCTTGCACTGAAATCTAAGTTGCCAACAAATCAGTTTTCCCTAGGTGAACAGAAACAAAACTATCTGAAAAATAAAAGTAGATACGTATTTCTTTCAGCAGCCACCTTTCCTCCATCCTTGTTCCATTAAACTCTCCAAATTTCTTGCCTGGGACATTCAGCCCACAGGGACATGGGGAGGAAGGCAGCATCTGAACCAAATTCCATGCTAAGGCACACAGTGCTAAAGGAATTCAAATTCAGAACACTGAAAGCAGGAAAAGAGAGCTATATATGTATATTATAAACCTGATTCACAGCCTGCTGAAGTAAACAGCTGACTCCTATCGATTTTAGTGATCTGTGGATCAGTCCTTAGTGACAAAGAGAAGGATCTCACAACGACAAAAGGTCCAGACTGCAGCATTTAGATAAAAATATTAACTGCAAAATACTGCTAAATTAATCCAACTTCTTTTGATTATTGATGTCCTACTGGTTTCCGCCTGAAACAACATACACGATGCATCAGTCATTTATAAATTATTCATTCACAGTTATTTTGGCAGCAGCTTCTTTCCATTTATCAACTGATAAACGTACAGGAGATAAGAAGGGTAATTTTATAGCCCCTTGACATTTACCTTTGACATGATTTCCATATTTAATAAGGTGAAATACAAATGGCATTTTGGGGATTCCAAAGTCCATATAATAAAGTTTCACAATAACTTCTGTATCCACAACACATGAGATGGGTGAGCAGAGTACGTACAAACCTCATGTGCACACAAGTCCCTCCAAACTCACTTCCCAAGTCTGACTTCAACAGCCCTGAAATGTACCCATTGTGCCACCAAATAGCAGAGCCTTTTCATATCTGCAGTGGGAAAGATTATGGTTGACTTCAGAGGCTTAGATAATGTCCAGAGAGCCACAGCTCTGGGGACTGCTGAAACCATAAGACATAGCCAGGTCAAGAATTTACTGTTGCCTGGCCTCGTTTCTGGAGATCTCATCCATATTTCCACCCATACAGCTCTCGGGCATTTCAGATCTTTGCCCAATATGACCACAATAATAATTCCATCAACTCAGTGAAATTTCATCTTATGCACCCTGGGGTTCAAGGTAGGGAAAAAAAATCAGTTACCAGATATTCAAAGACCACATCTACCTCTCTGTACATACGCAGCTGTACCCTTGTTAGGTCTGCAACCCACTGGGCTATGGTACCACAGCACTCTACGTGCAGCCGCCACACACTGCCAGAAGTGTAAGCCACTCCAAGAAAACAAAAAACAAGTGGAATGACTTCCACCCTAGAAAAGAATGACAGAGCCTTTGAACAGCATCTGCCCTATTTTTTCCTCTAGCCTGTGAGACAATTAAAGACAGACTTCATTTTCAAAAAAAGAGGAAAATAAAAAAAACCACACACTATTTTAAAATAGCAGAGCAGGAATAAATTATAACAGTACCATTAATCCCAAAATCTACAGAGAATACCAAAATCCTCCACACATGATAAAGTACCAGGAGACCACTGTGAAATTTGTATGCCACTTCTACAAGTCCTATAAGTATTGCACATTATGCATCTAGAAGTAATTACAGCACAGCCAATTAACTGTTGACTTGCTCTTGCCCTGTAATTCTAGGCAGTATTCTTTGTGGAGTTGTACTTTCAGGAGTAATATTATACAAGAGACATTAGCCACTGGTTCATACCTGCACACACTTCAACAAATCCCGCTACTGTTCGTTTGCAAGACGTTAAGCCCTGCATAATATCTATAAGGACACAAGTACTCCATACTGACAAGTCTACAACTACATTAAGGTGCCTTTTTCCTAACTCTTTCTGATACCCCTCCAGGAAGAAGAAAAAAAAAATCTCAGTTCTTTCCAGTTTTCCAAGATGGGGAACCTTAAAAGTGAGAGATTAAATTGGCTGGGACAGATTTCAGAAATAAAAAGAAATTTTTGGCTTCTGGGATCACAGCCTAGCCCACCCACTTTATCTGTGCTTATTTTAAGCATTAAGTATCAAGGAGACAAACACAGTTTGATCACCAACAGCATCTGAGAGTGGCATCAAGGGGTAGTTACTAAGTGGTCACACACACACCCCAGCCCACTTCCCCCCCACCACATGGTTTTCTCCACCCTGTCCTTGAAAAGCCAAGCTAAACAGTCTCATGTTACTTGATGGATATTAGAGATGGAAAGGTCAATTATAAAAAAAAAAAATGTATCATAACTCAGCTTCTAAGTGCCAACAGATTAATGTATTCTGCGCTTCAGAAAACAGTTCAACAAAAACACCCCACTCCCAGAGATGCATACAACTTCCACATTCCCAGCTAGGATGGAGGAAACAGGGGAGTAAAGGTGGCAAGATGTGTTTTCTGTCATCAGGCTATTATACATATAATTAATTCAGGTGTTATTGCTATTACTTATCCTGAAGAAAAGCTAACATAAGGCAAAACTCTAGAGGTTTGGGTTAAGCATTAAGGGTTATCCAAACTCAAATTCATGCCGAAAGCTTTATGCTTGGGGAGATTTCTTATCACGATTTTTGTGCTGGTGAAAGCTGCTGGACTGACAACTCTGGAGGCAGAGGCCTCCTGTTTCCCTAAGGAAAAGGGAACTATAGGAAGAGCCGTATGCCTCTTCTGCAGCAGGGCAGTGAGAAACTCGGCTCTATACATACAGATTCCTTTGTAGGACAAGAAGCAGTAACCTAGGGCTGGAAGATACCACCAGGGTCATCATGCCCAGAGATGTAAAGGTTAGAAGAATCCCCTGTAAGAACTACAATTTCCCATGCACACCACATGCTATAAGACACCTGCAACATCTCTCCTCCCTGTATCCTGTAATAACTGTGGAGATCAACTA
>JANZLQ010000030.1:17679110-17682379 GCA_026212715.1 Elanus axillaris
TTGAGTCTATATCTATTAATTCCTCCTGGCAAACTAGTGATACCAGAAGGGAGTGAAAAGGACATGGATAGTAGCACTGTTTCCCATAAGTTGTGTGGCCAGCAACCTTGCTAAACCAAACCTGTGATCTAGACTGGCTTCACTTGACTACACTGAAGTCCAGAGCTTTCAAAACTTTTTTTTTTAGGAAGATTAGCTAAGTAAAAACCATTTGCAAACAATGGTTTGGCAAGATCGAGGCCCTAAGTAGTTCAGTGCTCAGTTCCAAGGGTGACTTTGTGTAGAAGCTTAATTTGTGGGACAGAATCCTGCAAAAACTTGTGCAGGTTTTCTTTGTGCACTGGCATGCACAGAACTGTCACAAAGGAAATGTCTGCAGAAACAGAGCCCAGAGAAGCCACCATCATTGCCCACACAGCGTCACAGCAAGGAGGCGATTACCCAACTTAACTTAGTTTCTGATCTAACCATTTTAAAAGCACTGCTTGCAGTGGCTACTGCAGCACTTCCAATGCCAATTATTTTAAATAATTATGAGTCACTTATTCAAAGAAAACATTTAGGGAAAACAAGCATGGAAACTGGAATTTCTTTTATCTATATTTTTTTTCACCAGTAAATTTTAGATTTTCTTCATCCCCAGAATTAGAACCATATTTTGTACAATCCAAGATTCTCACATTCAGAAGATCCTAAGACACTGCACTTCAAGGAAAAAAAAAAAGGAAAAAAGCCCACTGAATGCCACAGTACACAATAAAAATCTGGAAAGTTGGCCATACCACCCTGAAAAATTTGCTGGAGAAGCAGGAGCATTAGAAGTCCCAAATATAACAATGTAAATGGAAAAAAAAATAGTAGTGAAATAAAGTCTTCCTTTAGGAAGCCGTGCTTGGCTTACAGCTCCATAACCACCATTTGAAATAGTGCTTAGCAAGTGGCTGATAACCCTGCAACACCATATGGTGACGGCCCTTTGAGAAAAATAGATGTTTCCGCAGATGGCCAAGACAGTACCCACAGTCTCTGAGCTCCCCATCCGCACCCTTCCCACAAATGGAGAGCACCAACAGGCAGATACATCATGGCCCCTTTCAGGATAGACCTTGGCTCGGCATCATGCTGGACCAGCAAAACTGGTTCTACACGCCCTGGGAAAAAATGACAGCTTCTCCTCACAAGCTGCACCGATCATAAAAGGTAGAAGAGGCTTCCATGCACGCCCAAACCTGCCTCTTTCAAAGTGCCTGCACACCCAGCACGGCAGGGGAAAGCTTCAAGGAGTGCTCCTGGCTGCTCTGGGTCGCTCTCTGGCTCAGCCTGGCATGCAGCCCCACCAGGTCACAGGTGGGCACGTTGCCTCTCCTGTGCCCAACGCGGTGACCCCCTTGCTGTGCAGCTGCCTGCCCTGCCTTTTGTGCTGCTTCTTCCTCCAGCCCCCTCATCCTCCTCCTTTTGAAGCATTGGCCCCGCGCTGCAAACAGGAACAAAAGTGTCCAAAACATGGCAAGGGGCCAGCCTTGCGTTGCCTTGAGGTAAAAGGAGCCAACTGTTTTTCCTGGAACGTGCTCCAAATTTCACACCCTTTTTTCCCCCCACAAATATGGGAAACAAGGAGACACCACAGGTACAAAAGGGTATTTTCACACGTGCAGACAAGGCATGCTAATGCACTCTGCACTGCTCAGCACGTCCTCCCCAAACCTGAGCATTGCTTGCCTTTGAGAGCTCAATTACAAAAAAAAAAATCTTAAATTGCTGAAAACCCCATTCCAGCACATTCTGCCCTACGCAAAGGCTACCCAAGCTCTTGAAACTCCTTTTGAGCCTCCACAAACCACAGTGGCCAGAGTTACACAAGCACCAGACTGAGCGTGCTGGTGGTGAGAGCAGAGGCAGCAAGTGGGCCGCAATCTCCGTCGGCATCACTGAACACTGGGACACACAGTACTGAAGCCCCTGTACAGCCCAGCAGCCAGCTCAGCTGCCTCCATTCCCACCTCACGTCCAAGTCGAGACAAAAAAAAAAGAAAAAAAGAAAAAAATCAGTGCTACTGTGCTTTCAGAGGATCCAAAAATTTAAGTCCTGCCCCCAAGCTCTGCCAGATTTCACACCCGACCTCCTCCTCCTCTGTCCGCAGTGCGGAAGAACACTCAGGTCTTTTGCGAACACATGAAGCTAAAAGGGTGCTTTGGGCTGGGCAGCACAGAAGAAAGGAAGAATGCATTTGTATGTATGATAAGGATGACTAGACAAAGATACAACATCACTTCACCAAAAGAAAAAAAGAAGCTAAACTAGCAAGCCACCCCAAGCTGAACAAACCTTATGGCTGAGTTAACCTTTCCAGAAGTACTGGTCTCAAGTCAGAACTTTACTTGAAAGAGTTTCTTAAAAAAACAAAATAAAGACAAACAAGCAGTATAAGACAGAAAGAAGCAAACCTTGAAAGCCACAAGGTTTGGGGCCTTAGGCTATTCCTCAATATCCCTCAAAAGTTCCAGGCATTTTGCCAGCACAAGAATCTACCTTCTGGTGCATCTTCATTTAACTTTGCTCACATTCAACCCCATACTTTTACAGTCCTCTGGCTGCTAGCATGATTCATTTAAACATCAGTGGGAGCCTCTTCCCTAACTTTTGATAGCCATGTTTAATATGAGATTTTTCTCTCCATTTAATTATCAATATTAATATGGGGAAAAAATCATTTTTATACTTTATGGAGAAATTCCTTTTAAAAGTCTTCTAAACACAGAATGAATGGGAGTAGAGATAGCAGGCCCCTGCAAGGGTAATCAGGGTGCTTTGAGATTTTTAAATGAAAATGGAAAGCTCTAACTACAACAGGGAAAAAAAAAAAGCTAAACAAAAACTTGTACATGGTTTTCCCCTCCCCTGCAATACACAGCACATGAGTCTGTATAATCCATTGATGTGAAACATCAGCAAGGCTGGTCTGCTGAGGGATTTACATAGGTGTGGCCAAGGTATAAGGGATAATGAAAATATCTAGAGCCAATAAATAGCAGAGGGGTAAAATAGCAGGGATTGAGAAGGCACCCAAAGCAGCAGTTCCCTCCTCACCCTGCTCCCCACATGGGGAAAGGGCCAGCAGGTTGTCCTTCAAGACCCACTTCGGACACACACGCACCAACCCCTGTGTCTTACCAATGAGAAAAAGAGGGAGAAAGCCAGCTTGGCTGCCTCTCCCATCTGCAGCCACATCACTGCCCGATGGGGGGGGGGGGGGGGGGGGGGGGGGGGG
>JANZLQ010000030.1:17682479-17696454 GCA_026212715.1 Elanus axillaris
CCAGAGATAAAGGCAACCGCACAGGGTCCCTGCTAAAGGCTGAGGGAGGTCACATCCATCTGCAATCCCAGGCCCTGAGAAAGCCAAAGATGAAGCATTTGGACAGGGTCTCTGCAATCACCTTCAGGAAGGAGCTGTAAGCACCCAGGGACACGCAGCTCGGGCTGGGTGGTGAATTTGTGCTTCAATTTTGAAGAGAGATGAAGAGGAAGCAGCAGGGAGCACTGGCAGGACTCTGACAGTAAAAGCACATTTTGTGTAATATTTCCACACAGATTTCCAATAATCACTTGGGGGGTGGTCTTTAAATAAGAAACAAAGATGTTTGGCCAAAAGTAAAGATCTCCATTTGAAAAGCTTAACACAAAATTTTCCACAGAGAGGTTGGGTTTGCTGGTTTTGGTTTGTTTTTTTTTTTTTAACACCTAGGATTAAATACATTCTTTATATGTAAAGACTGAAAATTGTTTTCCTTCTAAAATGAACTGACAGTTTTCAGCTCTAGAATATACTGAAGTATTATCTTTGAAAGAAGAGCATGTGTGGAATGACTTTCAAAGGAATAAAAAGCAGTCACAGACATTAAGCAAAGTCCATTCCACTTCAGGAAAATTATGTTCATGGCTCACATGAGTTGAAATCAAGAGGCAGCAACTGGGAAGCCAAACATGATCAAATGGACCACTGAAAAAGATCTAGATAAGAAAATTCTTGGAAGACCAAAGGTGAACAAGTGAGATGAGAAGAGCAGAAGGAAGCTGGACCCAAAGCACAGTGAATGGGTAGTTCTGGAGTTAGAAACTCTACAAGAGCAAACAAAAGCAATTGCAAAATGGAGACTGCAGCCCCAGGGGCAATCTTAAAGCTGATGGGACTGAGGTGATATCATTCATTTACATTGATGCATTTTCTACAGTTTAGGGAAGAGATGGGAACTGCAGAAGATGTCTAGGGCTCTTACAGACATTCTTTGTGTTTATGCAACTGGGGTTAAACCACAACATTATGGTTTATGATAAAGAGACTGATGGCACAATCTTATATGGACATGTGTATAACCAGCACAAGAAGAGCTACTGTGTGTTTAACAAGCCTGGAGTATATTCAGAACAATTAGAATTGCCAGACTGTTGAAACACTTAGAAGCTCAAGATTAAAAGAGGAAGATCAGGATTTTCAAAGCTGCTTAGACATTCAGAAATGTTAGATGTCTCCTTCAAAGCACCTAAGCAGGTAAGGTATCTAATACTCACTGAAGTCAACGGAGCAGGGTGCCTGACTCCAAGGCAGTTTTGCAATACTCTCAGGCACCTACATAGGCTGGAAGAAACTAGATCCCCTTGCAGATCTGGCCCTGGGTGCTGCAGTCGGGAATTAGAGGACACTCTTATGCGCTCACCTTCAGCCTAGACAGCATTTGGACAAAAAAAGCCCAACAGACCTGATAAGAAGCAGCTCTATAAGCAGTGCCAAGTGATTCGGTCAGTTAAAAAAAAAAAAAGAAAAAAACCCCACATCACAAAACTCTAGGAGACCCCAAGACAAACCTAGTCTTTTCCCCCCAGGAGCTCTACCACGCTGGAAGGGACGACGAGCCCCTTGCTGCCACAGGCAGCCCCATGCCACGGAGGGAGCAGGGCAGCAGCCGTGGCAGAGGCATAGCCCTCGCGTGCTGTCTGCCCTTCCTGCCTGCTCACGTAATTGCCCTGCAAGAGTTGCCAGCTTGCAGATAATAGCTCATCTGAATTCAGGTGGCATACGTGCAGTCCGACGAGCCAAGTTTCTCTGGAGCTGTCAGGGCCTGATTTTGGGGGAAGGTTACGTAAGTACACACTCAAGGAGCACCTACGCAGCACATGAGCCGGCCAACCCCCCTTTCCTCCATCTGCCTGCTGCAAAGGATCAGGCCCGCCTGTGGCCAGGAAAGCACGTTGCCCATCTTACACAAAGCTCAGCTTGCTTTCCACACTGCTTTAAGCCTCACATGGAATTGCAGAGAGAAAAAAAAAAGCAGCAAGTAAATTTGGAAGAAGTGCTGCAGAGTGACCAAACCATATATAGCAATATCAGGTTTTATGTGCAAATTCTCCTCTTTGAAGCATATTAATTCAGCTATAATACTTTTTATATTAAATATTTACAGGATATAAATATACCCTTTAATATCATTGCTCTTAATTTTTACATTGTTTCCTGTCTTCTCTACATTAGTCTGCTGTCCAACCTGTAACAGCTGCAAATATCTGCAGAATCCTGTTTTTTTCCCCCCCATTCTCCATATCTAGCATAGTCGTTTGTGTGCTGCCATGAATGCAGCAATTCAGAAGTTCCACCACTAAGGTCTAATTGTGATTCCTTGGATAAGGTCTGAACAAATTCCAGTGTAATACATAACCAAAGCTAAATGAAACAGTCATATCCCCCACATTTTTCACATGCTATGATGCAGTTTGGATCACAGCCCGATTCAGAGGTAGAGAGAAGCTGATCCAATACAACTGACTGGAAAGATAGCAACCATATGGTGTATATCAAGTAATTAATTTTCAACATTAATTTTTAAACATTAATTTCAGCTAGTTTGGAAGGCAGAAGAAAGCAACTGCCAAGTTTAGTTAATTTTTGTTTTTAATAGCTACATTTTTTTCTTAAACTGCTTCTCCTGTAGTAAGTAAACCACTTTATAATATCAATTAAAAAAATGTATTCTCATCTAAAATTTGGTTAGAAACTACGCAAGCCATAAAGCCCCCAAGTAAAAGATTTAAAATGAAGTGGAACCAATACCTAAACAATAAAATGACAGCAATACAGAAGTTGCAGAGATAAAGTTGAATTTCTTAGTACATATCTAAACAACAGTTGTAGTTTCTAAGCCCCAGACATAATTCCTCACAGCAAGAGGGAAAAAGGCAAGTTGAAAAATAGCAAAATGCAGCTTGTCAAATGCAAAATAAAAACTTCCCCTAGCTGCTGTTTCTGTATGCTGGGAGCATAAAAATAATATATGAACAGGGAATGTGACAGCCAAAGATGGCCTCAATGATTGTTAGAGCTAAGAAAACATTTACTTCTGCGTTTTGTTCAGAAGTGCTGCTGAGTTTACAACGTGTGTCGGTGCAACCTTAGCCAAAGCGTAACGGTGTTTTCTTAAAGAATCCAATTAATTTGTTTTTCAAGCCAGTCCATTACATGAAGCTGATTCCATCATGCTTTGCTCCAGCCAGTCCTCCCAAAGTGCAACAATTACATTTAAAAAAACAGTCTCATTTTCTAAAAAAACTTATTTAACACAAAGTCAAATTAGGCTTTTGTAACACCACTGTAATTCCAGTGGAAACCCAGAAATTCCAGTGTAATAGTTTTACTCAGGATCTATATGCCACAAAGAAGGAATAACTAGACCTATTAAATAGGGCGGCACACCTCAGAGTGTGATGTAGTGTCATGCAACTAGGTACCCCATGCATGCTTTTTTTTCCTTTCCAAGAAAAATTTGAAATATTTATGTTCAGCAAAGTTTTTCTTTAGTCTACCTCCCTTGTGCCACTTCATCCCCATTTTCCAATGCTCTTGGCTTCAGTGTTCCCACCCCAGTTTTGTACATCCTTCCCCCGACCCTTCCGCATTTCTTCATTCACAGCCCTTCATTACTCCTGCCAGTGCTTTTAATGTGGAAGTGGAAATGTTTGGTTCAGCCTCAGATTTCCTCAGACTCCAGAGAAAAAGCTCAAAAAGAGAGCCAACCACCCCAGTCTCCAAACCTAGCCAATCAACCTCACACAAGCAACATCCCTCTGCCCCTTTCACCATCATAACCTCCCCGAGGCACACAACAACACAAGACGAGGAACTGAAAATATAACCGCTGCCAGCAGCTGCTTGCACAGCTCCCCACCATTGTCTCCCAAAAAGGAGAGAAACCTACCATGAAGAACAAGCCTGCATGTTACCTCAGTTGCAGGAGAAGAGCAAACTACAAGCGATAAGCAATCCTGAGCTAACTGCGTTGGAGGACGACTCCTTCCAGGATCTGAACCAATTTTTATTCTTTTTGTTTGCAGGACAAGGGGTGTCACATGTGCTAGGTCATCTCCCTCTTCTCACGGTCTTATTTAAGTTTCCTAGTCATCCTGCATGCCAGTGCCATTGGACCCCACCGTTCCCTGCCCCAGACCAACATTAGCTGGTGCTGGTATTGGATTGCTCTAACCTACCTCGCTGGTGTAAAACTCTAGGGGACTTTTACCTCCAACCCCAGGCAAGGACAAATGGACTAACCAGCCCCAGGTAACGAAACAATGCAACACTGCCTTCTGTACATCTCAGGGGTTCATACCTCTGCACAGTAGCAATGCTCAATGTTTACTTTACAAAGCCTTTTTGTCTATCATGTTGTTTTTACTGTCTACAGTTAATCAAGAGTGAAATTAGCCTAGATCTAATCAAGAGTAGTTTGAAGTCCTGTAACTGGATCCATTCACATGCTTGAAGCTGTGCAAGTCTGTAGTTAGTTTACTAGGTCTGGATCAGAAGACAAGCCCAGGATAAATGTGCTTTAAAGTACCCTGAATTAATAAACACACAATGAAATCAATAAGATATCAAGTGGCACCGATGTGGTACTGCATGAAGAGTCATGGGAAAATTCATTATAGGAAAAAAAACTGCATGGTAGAAGACAGAAATTTTCAGACTTGGCCGGCACCAGTCTGGCAAAGGTAGCAATATGGATTTTCCTCCCACTTAGCCAACATTTAGATAGTGCTTCTGTTGCATTTGCAGTACCCAGTATTTCTTCTTCAAGAGGCACCCGGTTCACTGAGGTCTTCCTTGGCATTTCAAACAGCAAAGGTCCATTTTGACTACACTTTCAATAGAAATTAATTTTCTGTCTTGACAAATTGCTATGTGCAACATGGTTATAAAGAGCCTGAGTACCTCTTGTTGCTACTGTTGGAATCCAGATGATACATGAGCAAGGACGTCATGACCAAGGAGTTAACAGCCCCGTGGGCTAATATTTAGTAAGTTAGCATTCATTGCTACCTAAAAGTTACTCCTAAAAAATGCATTTTCTTTAGAAGTTGTATGATAATATTAAAGAAATCATTATCATATCTTAGAGAACCAAAAGTTGATTAGCATAAGTCATCCTTAGAGACAGTATAAAATAATCTACCCTCACAATCTTCCAACCCAAAAGATTTGGCAGAACACTTATTCACAGATCATCTACAAAGCCTCTGACATTTTTCAGACAGCTTGTCTGTAGATAAAATCTAAAGGCAAACTCACAGTATCCCATCCTGACCTCACCTTTTACTTGGAAACCATGACACTCCTAAACATTCATGAATTTTCATGCACTGCATTCAGTTTGGCTTATCCTTTACATTTACACATTTTCACCCCATGCCTGCTAGATACTGGTGGGACCAAGGACAGGCAGGTAACAGCAGGGTCACTGACTTCAGCCCATGCAGCAGGCAGCTTACCTGCTCTCCTGCCAAACCTCTCCATCCTGAGCCTACACATACTGCAGCCTGACTTCTGTCCTGAGCCTGCGTGTACTGCAAAGGTCCAAGAAATTAGCTTTTGCCAGCTTTATTTAAAAGCTCATACCGAGGGCTTGGTCTTTCAAGGTCAAAAGAGGGCTCAAGGGCAAACCCAGCCCCTGGCCTTAGCTACCCCTTCAGATGCTGAAAGTAACTCAGAAGCCACGGGTTGCCAGAAACACACCCTAGTGTTGAAGAGGAGAGAGAAATCAATAGTACTGCTTTGATTTACCAGTCAGGCCATACTTGAGTCCTGCTTTCAAGATCTTATCAGACATGACAAAAGGGCATCAGAAAATGAAAACCTTACTGGGAAAAGATAGGCAAAGGAGCTAAATTCCAGTGGCCTTATATCTATGAGATCTTCAGCTCACTGATCTTAACAAATTGCATTCACTTTCTTGTTCACCACTCTACTATTGTTGATCAACCTCCATTTCAATGCTTTCAGCTGACTACCACTTAATTCATTAAATAGCTACAGCTAATAACCAGCCACTTTGGGACTACAAATAGCATCACATATCTCAATGAATCTCAGTGTTTGTGAAATAACATGTAAACCCTGTATTTCTGATCATGTGCTGAAGTGCAACAGTTTAATAAAGTAAAGAATACCTTAACCAGCAGACATTATCATAAAATTACAGGTAGATCCCACACCAGCATCACAGGAAAAGCCCAAGCAGTATTACTACTACTCGCACCTTAAGTTTTACATCTCCTCCAAATAGACAAACCTGCTTCAGGAAAGTGAACTGTTGCATGCAGTGAATTTACTATCCTTTAAATTGTAATTGTATACAAATTAATTGTATATTGCTAGATGCCACTGAAGCTTTGCTGACATTCTTTATCCACTCAAGCCATGGTTTTCTGAGGTTTATAAAGTTAACAGAACAATTTGATTGACTCCCTGCCTATTAATTCAGAGGGCTGTGCGTTATTCAGATTACTTGAATAGATGAAAACATTTATTTTATTCTAAACTTCACTCCCATTGCACTGATGAGACAAGCTCACCCCATATAACATTTTAATTTAGTTTTCTGTTATCACTAAAAGTCATTTCCAGAGGTACTACACTATTTCAAATTCACAGAAAACTCAGAAGACAAAGCAGTGTTCGGGGGGCGGTTGCTTTTTCAGTCTGAAGCTCAGTAAATGCTCAATAATGCTTTAGTTCAATTATTTTTAAGCATTTCAAAACTTCTCCTTTGTGGTTTTATGTTCCTTCCCTGCAGAGCAGTAAAAGCCCATTAGAGTCCCCCCTATTGAATGTTTTGTGAGTGCTCTTTATATGAAACTATAAGACAACTGTACCTTGGCTTATAAAAAAAATAATACATTGAACCATATATATTATTCATGTTTTGCTAAGACACACATAGCAAGCTCAAGCCCTTCCCACTGGAAGGCAGTTCCCATTGCACAGCTGTCCCATACGCCCACTTATAAAGTGTTCAAACACAAACAACCTAAACTGCATTTTGTAGAGCCCATTGGGTTCTTTGGTGCAGGGTTTGAAGGCAGGTGGGGCATGTTAGTTATTGGAAGAGGGGGGAAATACAAAGTACAGATGATGGCAGTGCTCAGCCAAGCCCAGACCAAGACCCCCAACACAGGTACCTCTAGGCTTGGAAGACAGCATTTTTCAAACTTCCAAGTCGCCTCAAAAAGAATTCTCAGAAGGGACACAAACACGGTAAGATTAATTTGTGTAGGCATTAAACACCCCAAAATGTTAGGTACTTAAGTAGTCTTAAATACCTGGTCCTTTGCTATTTAAACTCTATTGTGAACGACTTGGGGATGAAGCCGTTGCAGTATTTGGAGAGCTCTGTGCTTTTCAGCAAACTTTCAGATAAATTCAATCCCTTGGTATCCATTGGTGCCACATCTAGAGGAAATTCCAGTCCAGAACAGATCTTTGTAACAAAGTCTCTCGGCATTATGGTCAACAGGCTGCTACAAGTTACAATTATCTTTGTTTCTCTGGGCCTGAGAATCAAAATGAACTTCACTTAACTGAGTGTAGTCTCACAGATATGTAATTGAGTAAGTGATAACCATCAGGTCCTTTGCCTGGAGAAGTGAGTGGTTAGCTTGCGCACATCAAGAGACTGATTTAAAAATCAATTAAAACTCTGACATGGGGCAATTTTCTCTCTTAAGGGATTTCAAACCTGCAAAGCCAGTGACAGGGATCCCGCGGAACAAAGAACACACTGTAGGATGGTAGGGTCTGTGACAGGCATGCATCAAATGATGCGCACAGCATTTCGAACAGCTCATGTATTAAATTTAATGTTGTTAGGCTTCAGTGGCTGAACTGGACACAAACAAGTTATCCTTAATACAGGCTTCCTTAGTATGGATGACTTTACAGAAGGATAATGGATGCAGTATTCTAAAGCTTAGAAAACATCATGTCCATTTTAATTAAATAAAAAATGCTTTTAAAAAATAAAAACACACCATGCTGATAATGAGTTAATCAACAGTTGCCCATAAAGAGCCAGGCCCTTGCAGATACTTGTGGTTCAAAAAGAAGTATCACGGTATTTCTGCAATTAATCTCCTTCACCGGTGACATCTAGCAAACAAAACATAACTTATGAGGGACATAAACTACACCAAACAACAAAGTTATGCAGGACATCAGTTATAAAACAGAGACAAATAACAGGAGATTCTTGTACACTCTGCAATGTAATCAAACAAAAAGAGATAACCTGAAGAGAAGCATGGGAAGGCAGAAGGATGGGCAAGGGAGAGAATAACCACAAACAGTAAAACCATCCGTAAAGTGTAGTCATGGAGGGAGGAGACACTTTGCGCCAAGAACATAAATTCTTGTTGCAGTCTTGGAAGGAGACTTCTTCGGCCTTAATGTCCCAGCATTATACCACACACTTAATCTGCTCAGACCTGAAGCTGACAGCATGATAAATGGTACTAGCTCAAATACCAGACTCTAGAAATATCTCATACCTGCATGTTGAGAGCATGATTTGTATTCTTCAAACTACAAAAATTCCATGACCAAGCTTGCTCTAAAGAAATTATTGCTTTTCATGATCAAAATCTTACCCACCAGGCTTTTCTAGCAACTTTCAGGTAACACTGTATTGAAAAGTATGCCTAACTCCTAGTTGACATCAGAGGTTAGATCATGCTACTTGAAATGAAGAGACCTGATTAGGAAAAAATGCTTAAAAACAAATGCTTAGATTAACCTAACAGCCTTAGAGGCAGTCAGGAGCGGTCAAGGTAGCCACATTTAATTTTTTACACATACAAGTTTCCGTACATAAGGATACCCTGGGGCATGCCTACACATGCATGCTTTTGAAGTGTGATGGATGGCACGCAGAAGAGCCAAAATTAGTGAGACCCAGTTGCCTCTTCCTCACATCTTTTGTCCCCTAAATAACACCTTCCAAAATATTCCCTTTTAGCACCTCCACTGGGCAAAACGCAGCCTGCGGCGTGCCTCGTCTGGAGTGACACAGGCACAGCTCAGCCTCGCACTGTGCGTGGCACTTGGTACAGAAACTGGCTGCAGCTCCTAAAGGAAGAGCAGCCCTGATCTCCTCCACCCCTCCTGGCAGGGAAGGATACCAGCCCTATCCAGCCTCCTATCCGGAGAGTGATTGCACCACATCCTTGCACACATCTTATCCCTCAATCCCTCTTGCCACAGGGAAGATGGGAAAAGACCAGAAGAGAGAGACTAGAAATGAGGAGGGTTCCCAGTCGCTTGCGTTTCTTTTCTGTCCCTGGTGTTACTTCTGGCTTTATGTAAGTGCTACTTCCAGTTAGATTAGATTATTTCCCTTCCCCCATCCCTTCCTTGGTTTGGCCATGAGACTAAAAATCCATTATTAACACAGCTTTACTCATTAATCAAGGTAACCTTTTTTTGCTTTCCAAAGTTTCTCATGTTCTTATCTTTGCATAATTGAGCATTTACACTTCAGAAGAGCATCACCTGAGGGAGTGGGGGCACATTTGGAAAGGTTTGGGTTTCTTTTTTCCCCTTAAGTTTCAAGTTTAAAAAACAAGGAGAAAAAAAAAACCAACTTTGAAAGAGGATGAAGTTAAATTATCAAAGCCTTAGGGCATAGCAACTTTAAGACTGATAATGTGTAAGAGTTTCTCTCATTCACCACAGAAACTAACATTTCACATGACAGGAAATCAACAAGCAATAGAGTTATAACATTTTGTCCTTATATAGCAGCATCTTATCAAAAGACACCCATCAGCCTCCCAAGCCTTTGTGTTGCACTTATCCCCCCAAGACAGACACAACAGTGGATTTTCCAAACACTGCTGTCAGAAAACTCCGCCTCATCGGATCTGGCCATTTTCACAAGAAGTCACAGGTTTGCTCAAACTCTGCCCAGTCACAGGCACCTTCCTAGCAGAGCCCTCTTTTCTTGGGGAGGGTGCTCTGTGAGCAGGTATTCTGGGCTGCCAGAGCCTCAGGCAACCTTACAGCAAGGTCTTGCTTTAACCAGGGATTATTTCACAACCCAAAGGCTCTAAAAGCCCCCAAAGCAGTGCAGGCATGCCCTGCGTGCTGCTAAAGTCGGGAACAACCCTGAGCTTTTGGCAGTGCCCAAATCCTGACCAGAACAAGCCAGCACATGCAGCCCAGCAAGCCAAATGCCTTGTCTCTATGTTTTGCATGTGTGTCAAGCACATTGTTTCTGAAAATAGTCTGCTGCGCCCATTTCTTCCCATAGGTGAATTGTTCTTTACATAACATTAGTTTCTTCTGCAATAGCCCTTTTATAATCCCTCTTTCCATAGACCAGTAACAGGGTTTTTTTTAACTATAGAAAGAAGAGGAATTAGGGTAGGACAGTTATGAAATACCTGCAACAGTTGTCTAACAGTCCCATTTTACCATGCTTCTAAAAAAAAAGTCATAAAAGCAAAAATACTGCTTCCAAACAACAGCCACATAAATCCACTCTCAATGATACAGCTAATTTGTTACAGGAGATTTGTTATTTTAGGCTTGATTTTCATGGAGGAAAGTAATGCATTTCCTGCTGTTGTTACTGGTGGTGGGAGCATAATTCATTGTAAATATCAACAGAATCCAGAAAACAATTCACCTGTAAAAAGCTGACTGCTGTGACCAAGAAAATATCTGAGGCATTGAAGAGAATCAAAAGTAGTAAGACAAGGAACCGGGTTTTTTTCTCGCACACGTTGCAGAATATTTGAAAAGCATTTGGCAATGATTTCAGCTCACCAGTTAATTCAAGGCAGCCTAGAATAGAAGTCATGTGGGTGAAACCTTGTCCCCAGCACCACTGAGAAGACATCTCTCTACAAAAGTGAGTGCAGAGACATACTACGGCCCAGATTTGGGCTCTCAGGCAGCAAGCCAAGTGTTTTACAGATCAAAAAGACATAAAACAGCTAAATCCTATTTCAGCACGATGCAAGCTACAACCCTTTGCATTCCCAGCTCCACACAAGCATTACATGTTCTCCTGCAACATAAAAGTCCACAGAGGCAGAAGAGTCAAACCCTTCTGATGGGTCTAAACCCATCTAATAATCTCAGTTTTGCATGAAGAGTCATTGCTGAAGACTGCACGCCTTTCCTAGAGATACACACGGCACACACTAGTTCTCAGTCTGTCTTTCCCTGATCTTTTCCTGTTTGCCTATCTGATATCAATGGATATCCAGCCTCACATCTAGGCACAAAACATTGCTATTTGGGATAGGCTTCTGGCTGGGAGATATTTTAAGGCTGGCCAGTCCTGGAGTCACAGTTAAGAACTTCTGTCCTCATAACAAATCCCAGACAAGTCTCCGGACTACCACAGACTACTGAAACCCTAGATCAAACCCAACACCAACCCTTCTTAATGTATAAATCAGTTTGCGTCCCAGTCCCCCAAGTCAGAGGGCTGGGACGTTGCTTCTATAAACTGGGGATAACCCAGTTCTGAGCAATGCTCCTCATCCCAGTCAGACATTCATGGATCCAAGTAATACAAACAAGCAATAAGAAACTTCACAAGCCTGAACTGTCTATGTATTGACTCCACCAGAAATGGTTCTGATTTAAATCCTGAAACTCTGGCATTGCCCATGCCAGCCTCTTCTTAAAAGAAACCATTGATAGAGATCATTTGCCTTCTGTATGACACAAATTTATTCCTTGCTGCATTTTGCAACTTTTTATAGGGCTACTTACTGGGACTTGGTTTCCTAGCACACCTTGTTTCAGAAAGTTCAGGAAACGGAAAAAAAAAGGACATTCAGAAGCCACAATATGAAGCCTGGACTGGTTTTCATTTGTTTTGAAGACAATTTAAAAAAAAAAATCAGAACATCCCAAGCACTGCTACTGCCACTATTGCCTCTAATGCATACAAGAACTGATTCAAATTGGTTTTCATTCTACATCTTGCAACACTTGGGCTATGCTTTTATTCACAAATAAAATTTACTGAGCATTGGAAGATTAGGAAAAAGCAAGATGTGCTTAACACTTGATGCACTTTATTGAAAATTTAGAACAAGCAAGACTTAACTTAGCTCTAAAACTAATAAATACAGTAGTTGTTTTCTGTTATAGGTAGCGTTCAGTGGCTTGCATGACTAATTAAACAATCCTGAGTTTGCTTTGAAGGCTAAGCCATCCTAAATGGCTTTAAATTACATTCTATCAAGCTAAGCTTAGAATTAAAATCCTCATTTGTAATAACGAATTTTACTGTGTATAAATGCTATTAGAGGGGCTGTATTGGAAAGTTTAGTAATCTGGATGGTTTCTGGCCCTTGCAGGAAATGTACAGAAATCCTAGCTTTCTCCCAGCTGAAATCTCCACCAGTGTAAGGAGCTCCTCAGGGGAGGTACGGGAAGAAAAGTGCTTCTGGGGAAGTTTTGCATAGGATGGCAACTCAAGGAAGAGATGGAAGTGCAAGTCAGGTTGGAGAGCAAAGGCAACTTGTCAGGGAGGATAGTGGTGAGAAAGGACACACCACATAACAAGAACTACCCCAATTTTACTTAACTACTTTATCTGCTCTGTGTGGCCCACAGCCAGCACCAGGGAGGCTCAGCTATAACCCATGACTACTAGGACTGTAGAAAGACATTACCAGCACATCCTACATCTATTCTGGTTTATGGACTCATAAACAAATTATTTGAGATCACAACTCCGTTGCATGCAATACTCAGGTGTTCATTCCCTCTAGACTTCGTGCACCAACAGCAGTACTTTTCCATCTGCAAACATACCAGAGTCACTCCTGGCAGGTGGGGAGCCACTGCCCAGGTTGCAGAGCAGAGTTGGGTACACAAGCATCACTTGGATCAAAGACGGCATTTTGCTGTGAATGTTTCTGCCACTATCACCGACTACCCCTGCAACCCCTCTTTGCGGGAGTAGGAAGAAATAGCTGTGTGCCATAAAAACACATCCTGCAGCTCTGGGACTGATCGGTGGCAGGAGCAGACAGCAGCCCCTCACATCAGGCTGTCTCCCACACCACCTCTCCAAGATGAAAGAGATAACCCACACCTGTGCAACGAGCATGCCGAGGACTTTTTCTGAGCACAGCAGTTTTGATCCCCAAACCATCTGAAGTCAGTGGAGGCATTCCAGAAATACAAATGCTTTCAGAGGAGGATGGTTTTTCCCCCTTCAAATAATTAACTCGTCTTTTTCATTCATCCAGCAGGACTGGAGCTGAGCCTGCCATAGGAGAGGCATAACAGACCACTCGTCCTTTTGGCTGCCGCCTGCCGCGCATGTGGTGTGCTTAGGCAGTTTGAGTCACTGCCCATTAAACAATAGTTCCTCCTTCTCTTTCATTAAAACCATCCTCAAAATCCTGCCTGGCATCTCCCTGCAGTTAAGTGGATTTTTCTGTGCCTGTGTGCATGGAGGGGAGGAGGGGAATCTTTTTTTCCATGATTACTTTCCCCACTGACCTGGTGGTTGAGAAATACCATATGTTTTCACTGTTTGTCTTTACATTCAGCTCTTCCACAAACCAAAATGTGAAGCGATCCGTGCTTTCACTGGCACGGCTCTGCCTTGTTTTCTTTCCCCCTTAACGGACTCATTCATGTGTAGGAGGCTTTTGATCCCGGGTTTAGATATTCATCCCTACTTTACATAACCATAAGCAATGACAGGTACTTATGCAAACTGCAGTTGGGTCCTTGCACCCTGTGCACAACACACAGAAGTCTTAAGCCATCAACAACCGCCCTATGCTTCCAGCTGCCCCTTTGCAAAATAAGCCACTGGCAGAGAGAGAGAAACAAGACGTGCCGATGTACACTGATCAAAGGCAAGAAACTTGGTCTGGATCCCCCCGTCCCCCCAGTTTGCTTCTTGTGCCGATGGGCCACCCACTACCTC
>JANZLQ010000030.1:17696533-17742815 GCA_026212715.1 Elanus axillaris
CTTAAACTCTGGTGAAAAGGGGGGCATGGGGGGGGGGGTTTAATGCTGCTATTTAATAGCCGGGTGGTTACCTAAAAGCAGATGCTGGGTTCAGTGCCTTTCAGACTTGAAGAAATTAAATCCCACAGCTCCTACCTCTATGGCAGAGGGCCCTTTATCCCCACAGTGGCAAAAGACAGGCACCAGGGAATGAGGAACCCCTGAAGGGACAACCTGTATTGCTGGGCCACAGAAACACCTTTAAAAGCAGTTCCAGAGTTTTCCACTTCACGATATAAAATTTGGTTAAGGGGGAATGGAGATTACCAGAAATAAAAACATTTGACAGTGAATGTGTTAAGTAAGTGACTTACTTCATTACTGCAACAACTAAATACATTTTTAGGTCTCAAACAAGCTCATCCTTTCCACAGCTCCACTCTGGGGAAGGTAGGAGGTTCCCTGCACACATATTTTATATTTCCCCCAGTTCATCCCTGCAGGAGGAAACACACAGCTTTCACATGCTACCTGTGCAGGAACACCCAATACAGTCACCCAATACAAGAAATTAAAGTTACCTACCCCATAGCTTCAAAGCTCCAGCAAGCCCACCTCTGAAGGACCTCCCTGCGCCCCACCACAGCATCTTTTAACACACAGCTGCGGGGCAGGAAGGAGCCCCTGAGACTTTAAGGGCTCTGAACAGTTTACGGACTCTTGTCCTCTCCGGTAACTGCAAGAGCCTCTCCAAACACATCCACACGGACCATATTTGTTTCCAGAAATGATGCATTCAGGACACAAAAAAGCCACCACAGAGCTCTGCTGCAGAGCTCAGCTCAGTCCTGCTGCAAGCCCAGAAGCAAAGGTCAGGCAAGCAGGGGCACCTCCAAGGAGAAGGAAGCAACAGTCCTGCACTAAGGCACAAACCAACCTGAGCAGAGAAAAAGAAAAAGAAAAAAAGCCACTAATTAGCCACAGGTTGTGCCTTAATTACAGCAGCTGATTGCCCTAGATGGGAGGCAGCTGTCACCTGGGCAGCCTCCACACCTCGCCTGGGGAGGACCCTCGCTCGAAGCCACTGACCCCCTATCTATTCTTTACTGTCAAATTCACATTTAATCCCCTTGACACCAGGGCACAGAGCTAAAGCTTTTCCAGCCCCTGAGCAGCACTGCACCTTGGCCTCTTTTATTTTCTGATGTATCTTCTTTAATATCTGTTGATGACATCTTTGAGCACCTGGAAAACCAATATGAGGTCTAAGAGAAATCAGTGCACTACCTTCCACTACACAGTAGGAAAGAAAGAGAAAATACATGCTGTTATTAGATATGGATTTACTTAACGGAAATATTGTTAGAATATGAACAAACCCCTACAGTTCTGTGCTGTGGATGGTGCAATAATGAAAAATATTATTGGATATAAAGGAAAGTTATGACACTATAATGTAACACAGACAAGTGAGAAGATGTATCAGTCATTATCTAGAATACAGTGGACTCCTGTGGTTTCATTTTTCATTACTAATTTAATGTACTTACAATGCTACATGATAAAAAGTGAAAAAGAACAATAAGAAGTGAGCATCAGGAGAACAAAAAAGGATCTCCAGAATTCAGAGATTTTGATAAGTTACTTGAGAAAGTGTTCAAGATCCCTTGAGAGCTGAATAACATCCATTAATATCTAATAAAATATCTAATAACAGAAACAAAAGAAATGTGAAAATAACATTTTAATAAACACAAATTATGTAATACTTTACATATCACAGTTCTGCTATAGGAAATTATTTCATAGAGAGAAAAAATCAGTTTTGCTAAGAAAGGATGCTTTGCAAACATTAGCTCAGCAATCACAATCCCGTGATTCAATGTAAGCAGTTTATTCTGTGTTGTCTCATGAACCCTTAACCCTTAGGGTCTTGCAGTATACTTTCTTGTAGCCATATAAATGACAAATAATCCCATGCAAGTAAACAGACTTACACCGCAGTAAAGCCTGCATGAGAGGATAATCACACCTTGCATTGTTTGCTGGGAAAATGCTTACAAACGTACTCTGCATGTCTTCTGGGGCAGATTCATAATGCAGCAAAAACAAGCCAATGGCACCTCCAGCTCAGTGGTTGAGCTCAGGCCAGACAGGTTTCCGAGGCTAACTAGAATGAACTGTCATAAAAGCCCATTTAGCCACAAGTCATCTAGCAGCAATACTTTTAAAAAAAAACGGTACCAGGGATGGGTCAGGGAACCTGACCAAGGCCATGGTGTCGTGGTCAAATACGGCCATAGGCTGCCTTGCAAGTGTGTAGGAGTCTTGGTATTTTCTTTGCCCCAAGTAAGAGTTACTGGGTGTCGTAACTTTTTGAAACGTCTAAGATTTGTGAACGCTTTGCCCTGTATCCCATAGAAGAATACATATTAGTAAGTTTAAGTGACTTCAAAGAGACCTTTCAGTGATATCTGGGTACCCAACATCCCGCTATGATCTTCAGAATTGTAGCAATAAACATCCACGTTTGAACACTGGCTCACAAAATTGAAAATGCAGAAAGCCACAGCAGAAACCTCTATATGACCAGGAAGAAATGCAGCCTGCTTGTACATATGGGAACTGGCTGGGAGGAGAGAGAAGATACTGTGTTAATACAAATGAAGGAAAACTCCATTTGGCCACAAAATTATCCTCACCAGTAATATTTCCTTCAAAGCACAAACTTTCCCACAGCTGTTTTGACCAGCTTGTGCTGTACTGCTGTGTCTGTAAAATGTAATTAAGGACTGCCTGCTTGGGGGAAATGAAGGATCTGATTAAAAGGTATAGAAAGGAATGGAGGGGGACAGGTTTGGGCCATGCTAAGGGGGGGGCATGATCCAGCAATATCGAAAATAAACAGTAAAAATACTTTCAGAACATGTAGCATTTTATAATGGAACCAGCTTGTCTTTATCCTCCTCATACTTGGCAAAGAGTTTCTTCTTAAAAAAAGGAAGTCTGGGAAGGTTTCCCCAGATTACCTGTAGCAGAGGAAAAAGCCATTGTTTTCCTGGATACCTTTGGACATATTACTTGCCACTAATTCCTAATGTTGCTTTTCACAGCATTTTGGGACACCTGAAGCTTGTAATATTCATGCCGGTAGATGCAAACCATCTGTCTCCTTTTCAAAGAGTCAAGGTTTCACTCACAAACTCTCCCCCTCCTCTCTTTCTCACGCACTGAGGTGAATTTTCACCACCTGAGTTTTGCTTCTTTTTTCAGCTTTATGAGCTGTGTCATCTGTGACTGAATGCCATCAAGTATCACTTAAGCCTATTTCCACAGTAAGGAAATACTGGAAGTAAAAACTGTTCAAGAAGTGCTCTCTGGTCCCCTTAGCAATGCAGAGCTTGATTTGCAACAGTGGAGAACAGGAAAAATTCTGGCTGGAGTCCGTAGGAGTAATGTTTGCTCAGCATCCCTGAAAAATCATACTTTGGGTATCTGGGGTTGAAATCCAGAAATGGAGGCGGCAGCATATGCTTTTGAAAATCTAGCCTTATGTGCATTTCAGACTGAAAATTTTCACACTGGTCTCTCCCTAAAAGAAAAATCTCTCCAGAGTGTTTTACACTATCCTGTCAGATGTCTGGTGCTTAGGGAAGTTGGAAAAAAAAGAAATCCACTGACTATAATGGAGTATGTGGTTTATTTCTCTTGGAAAAGCATGTTGAAAAGATAATATTAAATGAATCTCAATGGGCAGTACATATGTTTAGTAAAATCTATTTTAAAGATGGATTTAATTGACAAGCCTATCACTATTTTAAAAAGAATGAAAAACATATGAAGCCAGACATCTTTGTTAAACTATTAAGTGTGAATTCATAGCTGGACATAGTGCCTGTGTATGCACAGTTCATTAACTGCACAGCTATTTGGTCCAAAGCATTTACAAGCTCTTCTGTAGAAACTTGAGGAGAAGGGACCTATGAAATATTCTGGATTTACAGAGCAGTGAGCAGAGCTTTTAAATAGAGCCAACTGCTCAGCCTCAGACTAAACTCCTTAAAGTGTGTTTGTAAATCCACATCCCCACTAGGTATGGAGAGAGAAGCTATTGAGGTTCCTCTGGCAACATCTGTGGGACTTTCTAAGTCACACGGGCCTTTCAGTTGTGGGTCAAGGACTAAGCAGCTAATTGGCAGTAAGCTGAGGTTCTTCTTTGCCACCCTAAAAAAAAAAAAAAGTGCAAAAATAACACCAGTGAAAAGCAAAGGCTGCAAAAAAATCACATGCTTGTAATTCAAGAACGTGTAAGTAATTAGCAAGTCCTGCAACAAAAATGGCACCACAGTGCACGTTTGTAGTATCATTTTTTTTTGTTTAAAAGTAAAATGCTGTGCTTTGCTTGCTGCACCAACTTCACCTCCCATGCAGCTGTGCCGAAGGCGCTAGCCCCCGGGATTTCAAGGTGCTGGCAGTGCATTTTGTGGAGGCAGAGGGCAGGTGAGCAGCGGTTACACCTGGAATGCCACCCTCGCTCCGGGAGCAAAACCACTGACCTCTTCATGAAAAGCGGTGCAAAAGGAGGGGGCTGGCCAAGGGGCTGTCCCACTCTCCCACCCTCCCCTTCCTCACGTGGTGCTTCACTGCACAGTACAACCTTGGGCACAGCGGGGAAAAGCAGCTTAAACTCTGCCACGACTGCGGGTTTGAGCCCATGTCGGAGGGAGCTGGTGGCAGAGGAAACAGCACAAAACTCGGGTACCAACGGTGGTAGCGCTGGGTTCGGCTCGACCCGTGCAAGGGCAGCTTTCCTGCAAAACCCGAAAGGCGATGGCCAGGGCAGGAGAGCCAGGCCACCCTACCCATGTATTCTGTAATGCAGATTGTCCTTCTGAGGCAGGGTGTCGTAAGGAAAAGGGCCAGGTGCTAAAAAATGTGAAACCACATCTGAACCGCATTGAATACATAGGCTTTTCATTTTTAAGGCATGCAGCTGATTCCTACTTTTGAACACGTTCCCATTGGTACGGCTGGAAATTGCGAAAAGCAGGTGTCTATCCCCCGACTTTGGAGCGTGCAGGGCTGACGTGCTCTCCGTGAGCTGCAAACCCATCCCTGTACCCACTGAACACAAGCGCTGGACAGGTGTAACATCAGAAATCCCATGCTTAGTCCTCCTCTCATGAAATATTCAGTGTCCTTCTCGCTCAGCTATTGACAACATGTTTGCTTGTTTACTACATCCATTGTTTCCTTTCATAGACAGATCACATTCATTTAAACTCTTTCAGAAATACTACATTCATTTGAAGCTGAAACAGCTTCCATAAAAATTGCAGCTAGACCACACATTTACACACAGAAACCAGATTTGCTCTTGGTGTGGATTGTCTGCATATTTACTACAATGCTCATTTTCTTCTTTGAATAAAAGTGCAGATTTTTTTCCTCCGTTATTTGCCAGCGCTATTAACTAGCTGCATTCTTCCTTTTGGTTGTATAATCTGTGTCCTTCCCTGATCCTCTCCAAAGAAAACAAGTAATTTTTGATTCCAGGATGCTGTGCCATCGCCGCCACAGCCTTCCCTTTGCAATAGCTGTGCTGTAAGTAAAGGCACCGTCGGGTCTCCGGGGAGAGACCCTTTTCAAGCCGGGGTAGGTCAGCACTGCTCTTGGGGAGTCACGGCGCTGCCGCTTACCCTGGCTAAGCTCCTACCCTGGCTCCTTCAGCACATGGTGGAGGTCTCCAGTGCCCAGGATGACCATGTCCGCAGCGGGCAACATCCAGGGAGCACGTCATCCAACGCAACACCACGGAGCTGGGGCAGGCAATACCACAGCCCTCCTTCCCTCCCTGCCTTGGGTTTGGCAGCCGGGGAGAGGGCAAGGGCTCTCCTTGGGGGAGCCCAGGGACCCCTGGGCCGGGGCTGGTGCCTGGAGGTGCTGGTGCTCCGGGAGGGAGGGAGCGTGCCGTTGGCCTGGCCCTTTGAGCGCAGTCAGGCAAGCGAGCTGGGAGGCTTTGCGGGGGGAGGCACAAGCTGGTTTTAATGGACTTTGTGGAGTCTGAGAGCTGGCTCAGCTGCCTGTGTAAACACAGCCAGTAATACCACTGATGTAAAACTCGTGTTGTGAGACAAGAATCAAGCTCCTTTTATTCCCCTCGTACCTTGTTCAAAGCTTTATCAGGCAGATGAATCAGATCTCAGTCTCCTAATGTCAGAAGCATAAAGTTTCGCCAAATCTCCCACTGTTCCCCAGCACAGGCAGAGCACGAAAGCAGCGTATCAGCTCCTGGCCACCCTTCCTGACACTTTTGTTGGGCTTGCAGGAACCACCCGAATGTTGTTTATTCCCACTGCAGCCACCGCATGCCGTGAACAGGCTTAGAAGAAGAGACCTACCTGGGGGACGAGCGTGCAGCTTCTTGGGGCTGACGTGGGTAGTGCTGAGTTTTCCATCTGCACCTGCGTCGCTGACCAGACATTGGAGTCACATTGATCAGGTGCAGAGTGACCCCTTCGCATTGCTGATAGCCCTCAGACTCCTGAAATCCGAGGAATTCGGGAACTCTCTAGGGCAATTTTGGTGGAGTATGCTTCTGGATCCAGGAGAGGACACTCTGCTAAGAGGTACCATGATGTTGCTAGAGCAGATGAAATAAAGAGAAATGTTTGTTTCTGAGCCCTTTTCATGAATGAATGTGTTTAAGGACACCTTTTTAACTATGAGAAATTTCTGCTTTGAGCTGTGCCATGCTCACACTAAATCCAAAATACAGCACTGTACCAGCTACTAGGAAGAAAATTAACTCTATCCCAGCTAAAACCAGGACACCAAGAAAGGTTGGACCTGATGATCCTTGAGGTCCTCTCCAACCTAGTATTATTCTATGGTTTGTAATCTTCCAGGTGTCCTGTTCATTGGCGGTTTTCTTCAGGAATGGGGTAACTCCCTTGCCCCACAGGGACTCAGCACCTTGCCCCCCCCTCAGCCTCCCACCAGGCAAAAGCCCCCATTGAAACTACACCCCAGGAGAGCTTGAACATCTCCACAGAGCCTACGAGGGCATATCTTTTGGAAGAACAATTTAGTCGTTATTTCTGTGGCACCAAGTGCAGTAGCAAAATTGTTCTACCTTGACACCTTTTGTGAATACTGTTATGGCTTGGTAACACTACTTGAGGTGAGGAAACCTTGTCCTAAACCTGGTGGGTGTGCTGCCATGACCTGGGTTTATGGCTCACAGCTTAATTCATTGCAAGTTGATTACAATTATGGATGTTAAAAAGGGGAACTAGGGGAGCATTGTTGATATGGATCTTTTTGCAAGGACAGGAATAAAAAGAAAGAAATTTAAACGGTGTCATACAGGTGGGTCTTAAAAGGAAAGGCATAATTTCCATTAGTAAAATACTCCATTTCCACTAATACGCCATTTCCACTCTGAAGATTGATACTACGATTTGTGTAGCTCAAAGCTACTTGTGCCTTTCTCACTCCTTAGATAGACAGATAAAATTCCAATTCATTTCATTTGAAGGGTTTCCATTTAAGTGCCGTTGGAATAATCAGTCTATTAAAATGGGAGGTGTTAATTTTCCAGTAATCGCTACACTTTCTTTCTCTTCCTATCTCCCAATTGAAAGGACAGCCTCATCCTGCATGGTTAAAACGTAGTAATGCATTTAATGCCAGGCCATGATTTTAGACCTCCAGCTGTTTTACTGGTTGTGTAAGTAAAAATAAGATAATGTTATGCTTGGTAACCATGGTTTTTGTAGGCATTCACATTTTACAAATCACTGCACAGTATGCAAACCATTATATATATTTAAAATGTTTAAAATCAAGCCTACCAGGAGTCTACCACTTTCATTATTTAAGGAGGGGGACTGCTAGACTGTGAAGAGTGATATATTCTATCAAGCTACTCAGTGGAGTTATATTATCAGTGCAAATCATGTGAAAATATGCGCTTCAGCAAGATGAGAAAGGAGTATTCTCTGCTATAAAAAGTGTGCTGTGGGAAGCTAGATGGAGTCATTGGTTTGGCGTAATATATGAGTAAAATCTTATTTGTTCAAATAATAAAAAAGGCAAAAAACAGAGCTCAGAGAGAAAGCAACCATGAAGTACTTGTTTATTCTCTCCCTGTACAAAAACCTGCTTCTACTTCAAACAAAGGAATCAAGTCTCATCTCCCACAATTTTAGCCAGGTGTAACTACTCATCTGAGCAGAGATCTTCCTGATTCATACAGGCAGGAGCAAAAGCAAAACCAGTGTCATCAAGAAGCAGCTTATTGATTTGTTCCATGCGCACAGGCAAAAATATTATACCTTGCCAGCATGATCATAAGCATGTAGTTAAATCCAAGTAAACCTTAACTGGAATATTTCTTTGTAAGCAAACACTGGTATGTGGAGCTATTGACAGCTATGTTTTCAAGAGCATCTGCTTTCAGAAACAGCAGCCATTCAGAACAAATGTTTTTGGAGGCAGATTGTGCTGCTCTGATTAGGAGTACAGGCAAAGATAATGGATAGTATTCAGCTGCACCTGAAATTGCCTTTAAAGTTCAGTATGAAATTTGTAGCAGGAGCAAGAAAAAAATGGCCTCTGCTTGTGCTGCAATTTTTCAGAGAGCACACATGTAGCACTCTGGACAGTTAGAGCTCTCAATTTTAATTAAAAAATGGTAAGTATTACACAGTACAGTCAGACCTGATTAATCGGGGTGGAGCTGGTTTATGTGTATGTCTGGGAATACAAATGCTTTGCGTATTAATCAGGCTTGCTGTATTTATTTATTTTAGATATTTATTCAGATTGACCTCTGTTTTGCCAACCTCCAGCATTCAAAAACATTAATCAGGGCAAAATCAGAGCACTGGCTTACCAAAAAAAAAAAAAAGAGAGAGAGAGGAAAGAAAGTAAGTTCTTTATCCAACCATGGTCTCTGTGTTCTTTGTTCTTTCCATCTATAGGATGCATTTAGGTTAACTTCAGAACTCTTTCTTCACCACTGAAAGGAATAGAAACCAATGTGTCCCCCTCAACCCCCCAATAAAAAAAAAAAACAAACTCTGAAGTTTAAGCCAATAGCCCATCTTCATGACCAGGAGTGGTAATTAAAACTTTGACCACAGCAAGAAAAGCATATGAGAGTGGTGGCAACACTGGCTTTAATAGGCATCTCCTGATCCATGCCCAGAAGGTCCCCCACAGGTTATCATAGCCCAAGAGCTCAAAGCACGTATTCTGCCAACAATGCTCTGCATTACCTGTTTGAACATAGATTTCAGCAATGTAAAGAGCCCATTTGCTTAGCTTTAAATCAGGAAAACCCCACATGGCTGCTGTTCAGAGGAGGAGTTTCAGCCCCGCATCCTGTTCATCTTCCCATTTCCTTGGGAAACAAAAGATAAGCAGTATACAGAGAGCTCTCCTGAACCGCTCCTGCCTCTGGTGTGGTCTGTAGGCTGTCTCCTTCCCCCAGCAAAAAGCACCTGACATAGGGAAAAAGAAGTGTTTCAGTAGCCCCAGCCAAATGGGAGAAGGAGTGGGTTTAGCCTGATACAGCAAAGTGGAAACAGAGAGAACCAATTTCCATCAGGAGTGACCACAGTAGTCCCATATCACTGAGGGGGTGTTATTTGCTTCCATGGATTCAACTATTGCATTCAACTAATGCATTCAACTATCAAGGCAAACATCTTGAAATATCTGCACAGTAGACAATCTAGAAGTCTCACAAAGGGAAAACCACATATACAACTGAATTCAAATTCCAACTTTCTCTGTGTTTTGGCCACAAAATAAAAATTTCACAAATCACACCCTATTCATTCTGCTGGAAATATCTTAGAAATTCTTTAATAATAATTTTCACACACTACATCTGTGAAAACCTGCTATACAAGTGTTATTTCCTTTTAACAGACATCTGACAACTTTGCTCAACAAATGCACCCACACAGAGTGGGATTTTATCTGTATGCTTTGCATTCATGAATTCCCTCGAATACTGAGAAACAGCTACTTAGATAAACAGGTTCCCAGTACCACCTTGCCCCCCCCACACTTTTGTGGGCAAATCTATCTGCAAAGTAAAAATAACAATTTGTCTTTATACAGTATTTTCAACTAGAAAACAATTTGCTGCTTGTAGAGTAGTAGCTGTGTCTTTATGTTTGTTCAGTGTCTTGCAAATGTAAAAAAAACAGAAGTACCATCATTAGAATAAGTTCAACCTGTCAGACAGATAACATCTGCTAAAAAGATGTCCCTATTTTGCAGATGGGCATCCGCTTCCAAACTCAAACTACCACTGTAAAATATGTGTATATTCACAAGTTAATGAAAATGTGGTCTTCTGTGTCTGTTTTAACTTCAGCGAGGTTTACTTGAGATTACACAGGTTTCCATCTGATGAAACAATGTGGTCTCATCACATTGTACTTGCTGTGTTCCAGGGTGAAATGCTTTTATGTGCCTGAAGAAAGTGAGAAATAAAAATGCACGCGCCGTTTCAGAGACCAGAAAGATAAGTCTGAACTATAAAGGGCTCAATTTTGAATCCAATCTTTTACTAGCCCACAACTCATCACCAGCAATCAGAATAACTAATGTCATCAACCTCTTTAATTAAAAAAATAAGATTAAAAGGCCGCTTTATCTTCCTGACTTCCCACCCTGGGAAATCTAAGCAACCTTCAGAGCTCCCAGAGGATCTCTAAGGGTTCCTCCAGGGCTGCTGCAGATGAAGAACCTCTGTAGCTCAGCTGCACCCTGCATTTGGAGGACTACCTGTGGACAGCTTGCAAAATGGATTTCATAGAATCATAGAATACTAGGTTGGAGAGGACCTCAAGGATCATCAAGTCCAATCTTTCTTGGTGTCCTGGTTTTAGCTGGGATAGAGTTGATTTTCTTCCTAGTAGCTGGTACAGTGCTGTATTTTGGATTTAGTGTGAGAGTAACGTGGATAACACACTGATGTTTTAGTTGTTGCTAAGGAGCATTTATCTTAGTTAAGGATTTTCCAGTTTCCCCTACTTGGCCAGCAAGCAAGTGCACAAGAAGCTGGAAGGGAGCACAGCCAGGACAGCTGGCCTGAGCTAGCCAAAGGGCTATTCCATACCATAGAACGTCGTGCTCAGTATATAAACCAGGGGGGAGTTGGCCGGGAGGGGCAGATCACTGCTCAAGCATCGGTCAGCAGGTGGTGAGCAATCGCATTGTGCATCACTTGTCTTTTCTTGGGTTTTATTTCTATTTTTGTTATTTTCTTTTTTTGTTACAATTATTGTTATGTTATTATTGTTGATGATATTATATTTTATTTTAGTTATTAAACTGCTCTTATACCAACCCACAAGTTTTACTTCTTTTTTCCAATTCTCCTCCCCATCCCACTGGGAGGGGGGAGGAGTAAGCAAGCAGCTGCATGGCGTTTAGTTGCTGGCTGGGGTTAAACCACGACACCTGGCAAAAGCAGGATCTAGACAAGATGACCCAGCACCCCATCCAGCTTAATCTTAAGTGTCCGATGTTGGGGAATCCACCACTTCCCTGGGGAAATTATTCCAATGGCTACTTGTTCTCATTGAGAAAAATTTTCCTCTTGTGTCCAATTGGAACCTCCCCAGGAGTAACTTGTACCCATTACCCCTTGTCTTTACCATGTGACTCCTTGTAAAAAGGGAGTCTCCATCTTCTTTGTAACCACTCTTTAAATGCTGGAACATGGTGATAACATTTCTCTGATTTGTCCTCTGATGTAGGCATGCCCCTCCTATTGGCTTCAAGAAACAAAGGACACCTACTTCTTTCTCCTCTGCTGCAGCGTGATGTGAATTTGTTATGGAAAGGTTCTTCCATGCAGGGTCCTACAGACAAAAGGGCAGCCAGGCTGAACCCCCTGGGGGTTCACCATGCTCTGTTCTCTGGCAGCACCGTGGCTCTTGGTCAGTGGGAGATGAGGAGTTGGAAATATCCCCTGATGCTCCTGAAAAATTGACTTAAAGGGTTACCTATCTCCAGGCTAGCCTCCACACTGAAGACTTTTCTAAACATCTTAGAAATGTTGACAGCATGAACACCACTGTATGAAGACAGGTTCCCTTTACGTGCAGCAGCAAGACAGGAGCATGTTGTAAGCTTTCCTAGCCACTGAACACCCCATTTGCTCTGGGGTGGCACGGGAGAGTGCAGAGCCACAGCACGGTGCAGCAACAATAAAGTCTGGTAAGGGCATCCCCAGCACCGGTCAGTCCACAGCTCTGATTTCCTACGGACACATGGGAGCACCCCGTGGTTAGACCCACCTGTCCCCTCATATTGCCCAGCCACCTGGGTTCAAGCAAGCAAAGAGGTAGAATAAAAGTGTCCCTATAAGTTTTATGAAAAGAGGTGGACAGGAAGATGCAAGAACCTACTAGTGCCAGCTGAGGGAAAAGCTAATGAGACCTGTCTCAGCCAGCAGAGGATCCACGCAGGAAGGAACTATTGGAAACCAGGCTCCATTATTTCTGTTGCTCATGGAACTATTTGTTTAATCATGTTTTGTATTTATTCAGGATTTTTATGCAAAAGACGAACACCAAAACAGCCCTTGTTTTGCAACATGCCCATCTTTATGAAATCCTCACAACGGCTGATTGTATTATTTACTGCACTCATATTCAACAGTTTTGGATCCTCCGTGTAATATCTTCCCATCAGTCTGGCGACTTGCAGCTTTTTAACTTTGGCCATTGCTGATTCATCAGCTGTCTAAAGCAGTCAGCTCTGCTTTGGTTTTTGTGACTTCAGCACTAAAAACTGAATCCATTCTAAATACTGAGATTTAGCAAACAGCAATGCCATCCAGAAACTGGGATGCTGGGGGAACAGAGGACATTTTTAAACCTTTTTTTTTTTTTAGTTATTATTATTATCAAGAACAGAGAGAAAATCCAACACCACCAAACCCATGTTACATATAAGTACAGGAAATGATCATACCACAAACTCCTAATACCCTAATGGCCTAGGTGGCCTGCGTAGTAGCCCCCTCCTCTTCTCTCCAGAAGGGACAAATGCTCTAACACAGAAAGGCAGAAGGCAGCAGAGGGTTTTCCCCTACCTGTTAGGACCTGGTATCCCACAGTGCTTGAAAGGATTCATCTGGATGAGAGGGATGGAGCTGAACATCAGCTGGTCTATATGAGATAATTTCCAGGCAGTTTGGGAACACCTTCAACCCAAAGAACTAAGTAAAATGTGCATGGCCAGAACCTGTGATATTTTCTTCCTCTACAACCACTGTGGGGTCGGTTTTTACAAAAGACAGGGAAGAGGTAGAAATGTGTCCTGAATAAATTGTAATATGGGTCTTGAAATATAAAATATAATGAGCTCCACACCCTTTTCAGATACACCCGCTTACTTCTTCATAGGTCACCGAACCCACAAGAGGAGTTAGTCTTAACCCTCTGCCAGTGCTCAACTGGCATGCCCAGCAGAACGCTATGCAGTGCCTCAGGCGCAGGAGTCCCCTGGGGTAAGGTAATTTCCAACCAGGGAAAGCTCAGCAAAAGTATTCAAACAGCACAGACCTGCTCAGTGGAGAACCTCGCTCTTTGCCTGGAAGGCTCTTCGAAGACACGGCTAACTGGAGGAGTGAGAGTTACCTCATTTCTGATATGGGAAAGATTTGCTAATAAGCGGGAACCGACATGAGTTACATGGTGGTAGCAAGGAGATCTCTTGGTAGGCTTGAGCAGGTCCCTTGCTTGCACACATGCCCTGGTCAGCAGGGAACAGCTTACCCACCACAGCCTCCAGCAGCACATAAACCACGGGTCTCCACCTCCCTGCTCTCCCACCTGGGCCCTGAAGGAGGAAGAACTATTACCTGCTCTGACCTCAGGAGCATCCCTACTGTGAGGTTTGTGAGGAAACCAACCAAGACAGCCACACAGCGTGGTGGCACCTGCCCAAAGAGCTACGTGGCCTTGTACGGAGCTGCAGAGGTCTCGCCTTTCAGCGTCACGCTTTTGGCGTGAGACCAAACCTGGTGACATTGCTGCAGCTGATCAGCAGGATCTGGGCACCAGATCTGCAAGGCACTGGAAAATGCTCTCTCGGATGACTCCTCGGTGAAGATATTGTCACGCTCTGAAGATGTTTTTATGACAGATTTTCCCCGTGACATTCTGCTATGTTGTAGTTTTTGTTCGTTTTGCAGTTCTGGGTATTTTGTAAGGCTTTCTGTAAAAGTCACCACCAGGTAAAATTTCAAGCAAAGGCTTCAGTAGACCACAGCACCCCATCTTTCAGACAGACCTTCCTCTCGGGCACTGCAGGCAGCCGAGGGGGGGCACTGGGGGAGGCCATCAGCACCCACCACAGGCTGCTGAACCAGAGCTCTGCGAGACGGTGCCTGTCTGTAGGGTGCTGCTGTGGGTTTCTCACCAGATAAGTGGATTACTACCCTGGCTTGCAGCTGCTCCACAGAAATAGGTCAGCCTCAGGAATAAGCTTTGCCTTCCCCTATTTGGCATCAGAACCACCCAAGAGGAAAGGGGGCTGCTTGCAGGGTCCTTGTCCAGGGACCATTAAACTCCTAAACAAGGGGTTGCCTCTGTCAGGGTCACCTAAAGAGGGAAACATCCTCAAAGTCAGCACCTGTGGTTTTCATTGTATGAGATTTAGGTATATGTGTCCCATAGTGGTGAAATATTTTCTGCATTTATCCATGCTCAGCCCCTGTTGAATTCATTCTGCTCTGAGCAAGGGAGACATTTGTTGGTCATTCATGGGTCGCACTTCGCTCAAGGGACACCTGGACACCCCCACACCTCTGCCTCCCATCCGCTTTTCGGATGGAAACTCCCATGCTGAGGAAGCGTGAGGGTAGCACTGATGCCAGACGTGCCAAAATAGGAGCGAGAGGGATAAAGCCTGTGCATGGCCTTGCCTTTCCCACATCCAGCAAAGGTGACTCTGAAGTGAAGGCAGAACCTCAGGCAGGCTCGGAGGAGGCTGATTTGGCCCACGCTGCCCACCCGCTCGGCAGCCGGCTGTGCAGGCTGCAGCACGACCTGCCTGCTCCACGCAGGAGCCAGCACACTGAAAAAAGTGTTGCCCGCTGCGGTATTCCTCCAGCTTCCCAAGTGAGTCCTGCAGTGGGCTGCTGCCTCATTTTCTTCTGTTTTTTCTCAGTCCACCAGCTCAGTAACTGCAGCTTACACCCCAACGCCAACCACCTCCCCTCCCTCCTTACCCACCACGTATTTGCACCTTGAAAGTGTGCTTAGCCCAGATTTCAAAGTGGGGTTGCAGGTTGAAGTAAAAGGGAACTACAGTGTGACACCAGAAATGCAACCTTTACACCTAAGTCTCATGTCAGCAATGCCTACCATCAGCGAAAAAAATTAAATAATAATAACCCATAGAACTGGCAAGAAGAGCAAAACAAACCACCAAAATCAAGGATATGCAACTTAGCTTTGATATAAAGACTTCTCCACCTCTCACACCTTTTCCATGCCATTGTATCTCAGCTGATGACTTTGCAGCAGAGAAAGCTTGTAAAGTTTTCGTTATTGCCTTTATATTTTTTCCCTCATTCCTCTGCCTGTCTGCATTGTGGTTAACATCACTAAAAAAAGTCAGGATAAAAACCTTTTCCCATTATATCTAGTATGGCTGGAGAAAGACACAGGGCAAGTCTTAGAGGAAATGTTCTTGTAAGAATTCCAGACTGAGAAATTAGGGTAATTTCCCATTTTTGGAGAGTTTATCCAAACAAACCCTTTTTGCACATTTAGCTCCCGCAGGCACTTATGCAGCGAGGGCCTGATCGTCAGCTGGTGTAAACCGGCTTAACTTCATGAATTTTTAAGGAGCTAATCCAGTTCCCCTCGGCTGAGGATCCATCCCTTGGATGCTCGCCCCGCGTACCTGAGCTGCTCTGTGTGAACAGCAAGGCTTTACGCACCGTTTTCCCCAGTGAAATCCTACAGGAGGCAGACGCCGGGAAGCGCGTCCCTGCTCCCCTGTCGCACAGCAGCAGGTCTAGGGATATCTATCATTCAGGTCCGCAAATTAATTTGCCTCTTGCAAGCGGCCACGTGCTGCTGAGGCTGCCGCACCCGGTGGTTTCTGGAGCGGCACGGCAGATTTAGAGCAGGCTTCGCCGAGCCCCCGTTTCCACGTCCCAGTAACCACATGCTGGGGAGTGTGGGAGAGCCGCAGGTGACTGACCCCGAAGAGCGCGGCAGAAATTCGCCCCGAAAGGCTGGCAGCTGAGCAGGGCCCGAGTCCAGCTGGAGCGAGCAGCCGAAGGAGGGAGGACGGGCTGCAGCAGCCCCGGGAACCACGCCACGGCCGGCAGCCTGCCGAACAGGTTGCTCCCAATAAAAGCGCTTCGCCACTGGATTGAGGCAGCAGATGAATTAATTGTGCCATTTCCATGACATTCTGCTGCAGCTTAAACGTATTAATAACTGTTCATCCCCGAAACAGCTTTTTCCTCCCACACGAGGGGGGAAAAAATATCCATCTGAATTTTTTAGATTATGTGACAGGCTTGCAAACTGTTGTTAACTTTATCATTTGGGATATGGATTAGACTGCAGCACATTAATTTATCGGGAAGTAAGAGCTGCCTGTTCATCTCTTTTCTATTATGACATCTGCAGTGAAAGCACGATGGGGGCCAGACAGACAGTGAGTAATAGACTAGAATATGAAGTTTGGTGGGGGAAAAAATGGCAAGGTTTGCTACGGATATAATTGAACCCATTAAGCAAAAAATAAAAAAAACAGTCAGTGGTCCTTTAGCAGATATCGCTCTTAATGAAATTGCAGATAATGAAACCTGCCAGTTAAAAGCGATATCAATTCACATCTTTTAAAGTTGGCACAGAGAAGTCAAGCAAAAAACGATCCTGCGATTGAAGAAGTTTTGCTGGAGTCCCCAAGGCTTTGCAGCCACCCCCGCCTCTGCTGCCCACTTCTTCAGCCCCCACGGGTGGGGGACACCCACGCTGCCTCCCCCGGGGCAGGGCTCGGGCACACAGTGTTTTCCCCGCTGCTCGCCTTTTGCTCCTGCGCAACGGACCTGCCTGCAGGGCCACACGGCTAAAATGGTGGGAAAGGTGAAGGGCTGTGATTTGTGGGCCAAAAGAATTCATGAAACATTAAAGAGAGCCTCGCCAGCATCCTAAATTGTTAATGCAAACTCTCCAGCTTCGCAGAAAACATATTCCTGTTGTCATTTTCATTCCCCCTTGGCCTGTTAGTCCTCCAATTATGTGAACAGCTACATGTGAACAATTACATAGCACAAAAAGTGTGAGGCTGAGGTACTTAAGTTTGGCCCCTTAATGCCAACAGGCAAATCTATTTACATTATCTATATTTAATATGTAAAGGTCAGTGTCCATGAACTTCTAGACCGAACTTGCCAAGTCATGACAGTATGGTAAGGCTATCACCTCACAGCAATTTATGAGCCCACATTTTATTTTAACACTTAATGCCAAAGACAATCAGCTACAGGGCACAGGGCGCTCTGCCACGGTGGGTGCCACCCCTCAGTCTTATTGCCCAGCTCCCTGGGGACCAGACTTGCCGTCCCAAATCCTTCAGGATTTCATTCCTCATCAAGGTATGCTTGTGTGTGCCTGGACGCGGTAAAATTCAGCACATGTGGCTAAAAACAGTTCAAAAACATTTAGTTAAAATAAATTCAGCTAATTCATGCTGAAAGTGTTCCCAGGCGCTTTTTAATTCATATTATGTAAACAATCCCAGCAGCGACTTTTTCCTTTGTTCCTATTAATTCACTGGGTACATGCATGCACAAGAGGCAGAGATTTGTGTCAGGAGTATTCATATAGTCTCCTTGTAATCTCTTTGGTTTCCCCCTTTCTGTTTGTAAAAGGTATCCCTGGCCTAGCCTGGATGCAGAACAATGCCGCACGGGAACAAAGGAATGGCCGGGTGCCGGATCAGGCCATTGTTCTGCCGCGTTCGATGCCATCCCTGCCAACGCCTGAGACCAGCTGCCTCGCAGGACAGCACAAGAAACCCCCTAATGAACCATCATGGGATGATCTGCCCATAGGGGAAGTTTTTTCTTACTCCTCATCAGTTAGCTGTTTCCCAATGCGTGAAGCATGAGAGTTTGCATCTCTTCTAATTTTTTTAATCTAGTCTAATGTAGTTCTCGTTATCCATACAAATGTCTAGTCCAGTTTGAATCCTGCTAATCTCTTGGGCTCGGTGGTATTTTGTGGCAGTAAGTTCCCAGGGTTAATTAAGTGTTGTCTAAAAATATTTCTTTATCAGTCTCAAATCTTCTTTTTTCCTTTTGTGCTCCCTTATTGAGTGACTCTTGCTCATGAATTTTAAAAACTGGCTAAATGAGATCATCTTTTCTAACCTTTTCAGTATTTCTCATTGTCCATGCAGTCAGTTTCCCTCCTTTTACTTATATCATCCCTAAACAGAACCAGTAGGCACTTTTAGGCCTCTTCTTGCGAGGAGCCCTTTCCAGGACTAGATCACACCCCTTTTTTATGTATAATGCTAGCAACCATCCAGTCCATTCATACAGCCTGACCCCAAGAGCCTCCAAAAAGTTTCCATTGCTGTAACAAATAGACCAGACAGTCTCCAAAGGCGAAGGCCTGCGAAGCCAAGCAATTCAAAAGCAATCAGCCAGGCTGGACAACATCCACCAAGGATAGATCGTTGTTCATTTGCAATTGATGAGCTCAAACCCATCAGAATCAAAAAGTTTGCAGGGAACTTGCAAAGGAAGCAGCCAGAAAGGTAAAGTCATCTATGCCCGTCAATAAATCCAGCGGGCTGGTTCATCCAGCTTTCCTTTGGTCATGCAGCTTTGCTGGGCCATGTAATTGCCGCCTTATCAGAGAGATACGAGCCTGCCCATCGAACAGATGCAAGTTTCCCCTGCTCTTGTTCAGCTGGGAACCCGTTCGGCAAAGCAGAAATAAATCACGGGGAACTTGCTGTCATTTCTCCACCTTCCCGCACACCCTCCGCCGCTGCCGCCTGACTGGCTCGAGCTGGCATAGTTTTTAAATGAAATCTGGGAGACTGGCATCAACAGCCTTGCCTAATTTTTAGCTAATACCTTGGTGGGTTCTGCGTTCGCATCTGGCCGGCGCTGTCATGCTGAGCCTGATGATAACAGGCTGCTGCTCTTTCCGAGCAGGAAGCCGGGGTACTGCTACCGACAGCCTAAACAGAGGCTTGTTCCAAGCACAACAGCACATAGCAGCCAGCGAAGGGTCTGCGGCGCGGGACTTCTCCCAAGGCATAAAAAAAAAAGGGGGGTGGAAAGGGGGGAGGGAGAGAGGGAGAGAGAGAAATGTGTTAACTGTGCTAACAGTGCCAAGTAATATGCTTCGTTAAAAATTTAATCACCTGCAAGTGCAAAACAAGTGCAAAGCAATCATGTTGTAATTAGCACAGCAATTAACACCTCCCTTTTCGATAGCACATGCATCCTAGGAAGTGCATGATTGCAAGTGTTTATGCTGCTGACAGACTAAGTTCCTATAGAGAGGAAAAAATTGCTTAAATAGATTTTTTTTTCCCCTCGTCTTTTTGGCATTTGGGCTGTTATGTGTCCATGAAACCCCAGCACCAGCTGCCATGTTGGTTTTGTGTGAGTGCTGCTCCATTGCATAGCGTAACTAACAACTACAACTTGATCTGGAGCCTTCTGAAAGATGGCTGCAAACCTCTAGAGCCCCGCTGTGAAACAAAGATGTAAGTATTAAAATTACGAGATGATTTTTTGCAGACTACCACTTGTCAAAAAGCAAGCACCGAGCCTGCACTGAGATCATAGGCTCTGGGATGGGGATGCTACAGCAAAGGGGACAGGACAAACCAGAGCCGTGACTTCTAGACGGGTCTGTAGCTAAAATATGCCCAGCTCCATAGCTCCAAGGTCTCTCTTCGACGTGTGCCCTCATTCAAACAACCGCTTCTCCCCGAAGGCTGTGCTGGAAGCAATTTGATTCAGTTTGATAAACTGGCTGATACAGAGTTGGCTTGATAAAACGCCCTCCTGCCAGCCATGCCCACACGACTGCTACTCCTTTACCCAAACACTGGGGTGTCCATGCTTGTCTGCCTGTCCATGCTCTCCTGCTCTTCATCACCCCAAGAAAACCTGGGGTGTGACTGTCCCACTCCCAGTCCTGTCCCTCTCCCAGGACTGGCTGCCAGTTCCTTGTAAGACCACTTCAGGAAGGAAAACAGACTCTCAAAATTAGCTTGGAGAAGTTACATGGATGTAAATATTCAAATATAAACCATAAAATACCCTTATGTAGAGACTGTTCAACTTTAATAAATGGGCTGTGTTTATAATGGGACACCACACTCAGCATCCTGGCAGAAACTCAGTGGCTAACGTGGTTGCTCAGTACAGCCAAAGAGCTGGCATGCGAGCGTGGCATCCAAAAGCTGAGCACCAAAAAATAAAAGCTATCTTTGAAAACATAAACCGTGAGGCCAGTCTTGACGTTCCTCCCCTCCCAAACACTGAGATTGCCGAAAGGTATTTCCATCACATGGTTCAGTATTGGGATTCCTATTTGCAAAATACTTTGAAGATGTTAAAGCCACAAACAGCGTTACTATCAGGTCTGAGCCAAAGCAACAAATAACCTTGCAAGAACCACAACTCCTGAAAAAGTTACTTCCTACGTAAGTTTGCTGCATATCCTCAGATATTCACATTTTCTGCACCATTAATTCCACGAATTAAGACAAAATTGGAGCACAAATTCAACAATTACCATAGAGCCAAGTAGAAGGCAAATGAAATGGAAGCTGGGAAAGAACAGTGGTATCTTTACTATCCCAATATATTTTCCTATTTCTTGACCCGCTTCTGAACTGAAACAGAAGCCAAGTCTGACATAGTACCAGTTTAACTATAATTTCAGCACAGTTTCTGACAACACTGGGGCCCTACGTTCACTCCCCTCCCTCCAGCCAATTCACCTGTGTTTCACTACAGACCTTTGGGTACCCCAATTGTATTTAATTTGAGGTTTCGTTCCCAGCTCTCACTGGCCTGCTGGCACCATTTTCTGCCTCCAGTGAGCACTCCCTTGGAGCCAAAGGTGTTTGAGGTGGTTTCATCCCCCTCTTTGTTAGGGTATGAGCACATATTTGTGGTTTTTTTGGCACGGTCTCCCCCAATGCCTTCCTGTTGTTCAGGCTAAATATGAGCCTGCCCCATCCTCCTGAATGCAATTCAAGCATCGAGGTTTTGACACTTTCAATTGGCAGTGATGGGCACTTATCTCTAGCACCCAACACATTTTATATTCCTTTTACAAGTCTCTGGTACAATGTGGGCTATACAGACCTGAAGTGCATCCCCTAGTTCTACTCTTGGGATCTGTGTTAAAAGGTCTGCCACCACCTTCATGAGAGGTGTGGGTGATTTCCCTGCCATTGCTGGAGCTCACCTTCTCAAAGGCATACTGCTAAATCATCCCTGCCAGAGATGACTTAACCCTAGGCTCATAAAAGTGTTTCTGAAGAGCAGTCGTGCTAGTACTTGAAATACACTGAAATAAGTCATGTGTGAGGGTTGAGCGTAGGATCCTGAGGAGAACACCCCTGAAACACCAACCCAAGGTCCTCACCTCAGCTGAGAGAACATTTCCAATGACACAAGTACAACACCATTCTGTACTATACATACACACAGCATGTTTTTCCAGAAGAAGATCTCGTACAACGTGCAGTTGACACCTACACTAATAAGGCATGGTTGGATTCCCTGGTGCCAAGTCCCCTTCTGAACACCAGAACAGTGTCCGTCAAGTAAGGGAAAAAAGTTTGTGCAAGTTGCTTGTTAAAATGTTTGCAGCACAGCAGAAAGTTTAAGTGATGAGAGCCCCTGTTCTCTTCAAACCATGAAAAGCTGACAGTTATCACCAATAAAAGCCCAGGAAAAGCACTGGGGGTAAGGACAACCTCGCGTGCATAGGAAACCACAAGTTAGTGTAACTGCACAAAAGCTCATGGTTCAAAATATATGCAAAATACATCAGAAATTTCTCATCCTGGGAACAAGCAAAAGAGTTTACACCCATGGGAGTCAAGCACAGGGGGGGAAATCTTCTTGTGGACGAGAGCCATAGCAGAGAAAAATGTCTGGGAAAGGCTAGTGGGCCCATCACTAGTGGGCCAGCAGCTGTCAGCAGGGAGATGTTACAGGATCCCATGACAGCCGCATACGTTTGGCTCTGAAAGGAGAGGATGGTGAGGCAGTTAGAGGGGCAGACTGGGACCTGTGATCTGCTCAAGGACACGATCAGCAGGAAATTGCCTGGTCTGGGAATTACTCCATGGAGTATGGAATCACATGTCTCTCGGTGGCTTTGGCTAAATCTAAAAAAAAAAAAAAAAACCAAAAGAGAACTGTGGCTTTATCAAGTATGAGCAACACAGCCTACAGCCCTGGACTAACCTCCTGTTACTACTTCCTCACAAAATGGGTCTTTCTAAGTCCTCAAACAAATCCTTACAGGTGGACAACCACCACGGCCAAGCTTCACCAGCAGGATCTAGCTGTGTCCAGTGCCCTTGCTCCCTGAACTGTCCAGCCAAGTCAAGAGCACCACTATGTCCCTTGAGGATGCCCTGGGCATCAGAATCACATCATAGATGTTGTACTCATGGCATTCAAAGGGGTGAATGTGGGTGGTGAAAAATCACAGGGAGTTATATAGCTTTTTCACTTAGCAAGGCATACACCTTAACAATAAGAGATGAGATGAGAAGGAAAGTACCAAAGAGATGAAAGGAGATAGGAAAACCAAGAGTACCTGAACTGCAGGTACAAAATGCTTAGGAGGTATTTAGTCTTGGGAGGTATTTAGGAAAGGTAAAATCCTGCTCCATTGACCTATAGAGCAAATTTTACAGATTTTGTATGTGCTAGGACCATGAATAAGATCTCAAAGTCTGTGGCTTGGCTCCCTCTTAGTGGGAACCATGGAGTTTGGGAGGGTAAGACTCCCACCCCCTCACTAATAACCCACCTAAACTTGACAGACACTGCTCTCCCACAACCAGGGAAGATAACCCTTCTCACTGATACTTCTTGAGTCTGAAAAGAAAGAGGGTGAAAAACCCAGAGAAAAAAGAAAATCTAAATTCCCACTCATTTTGCATATCCAGGTTCCCAGGCACCCATCCCTTTTTTACGAAGGGGGGGGGGGGAGAAATATATTTAATAAAGATCTGGCAGGAGTATGATGAAATAATGAGTAGGATGAGACCATGTTACATAAATTGGCAAGGCTCCAGCTTGTAAATGATTAAAACAAAAGAAAAAGGGAGTTTCCATGAAGACTAACGTAAAAAGCATTTTATAATCAAAAGGCCTGAAACTATGGGGGCTGATGGGAATGTCTAGCAAAACAAGCCTGTTCTGAAGCTTCCAGATGATACATGGAAACTTAATCAGCTCATCTCAGTCAACTTTAAATCAAAGAAAAGACTGATTGGAGGTTCAAAGGGAAGAGTGGTTTTGTGGCTCAGGAACAAGAGCGGGACGCTTTCCCGATTCTGCCACAGATTTCCTTTGAGATCTTGGGTAAGTCACTTACTTGTGTGATATTAAATTTCACAGCTATTGGGTACAATAGTTTGCCTTACACGCATATTCCAATTTGTCCCTGGAAGTGGACTATTACATTTATATGCCTGGCTCTTTACACCCACACATACCATTCACACAGCTCCATTGCTAACAAGCAGGCCTTCAAATTTTCTTCTATATTTTTTTCTCTGTAAAATGTGGAGAAGCCCCATATACCTTTATAGCAGTGCTGTCATACTGAATTAGTGCATAATGTTCCTAAAGATCTTTGAGTAGATAGTGCTACAGAAGTGAGAGAATTCTCTGTAATTTACTGCTATGAGATTAATAGTGAGTGTTTCTCTTTCAGGTAGACACCAAAAAAAAGAAGCAGCTTGACAGTTGCAATCTCCCTGCTGTTAAGAAAAGCACCCCTTTGCAGCTCACCACTAACTCTTGCTGCTTCTTTACCCAATGCCAAAATCCAGTGACTTTAAAACTGAGAATTATAACATTAGAGAGACACAGATCTAATTTCTGTTGGAACAGAAAATTTGTTACTCAAAATCAAATGCTAATTGGCTCCAGCCTTTTAAGCTAAGCAAGCTAAGAGGCCATGGAGAACATACAGATCTTCAAGGGGAGTTTGCTAACCATATGCAGTTAGAGCCCAACCTTAATGTCTTTTTATCTTCCAGGTTTACAAGCGTATGTGTACGTGTGTGCACATTTCTGAAAGTCTGTTCTTCTGTACACTGAAAATTCAGATGAAAGTCAAGAAGAGGAAGGTTAGATCAGGGAATGAGGACTCCTTTATACTGCTTCCAAGCTCTGCCCTGATGCATTGTGTAACCTTGGGCAAGTCATTTAACTTGTCTTGCTCATCCATCAGATAGAAAGATGATGCTTATCTATTGCATGAAAATGAGTTAATTGCTGTTTGCCAACTGCTTTCATCTCTTTGGATGAATCAGATTGAGTCCATATATGTAAGTGTATATAATTTTGCATATGTATTTTTATTTGGAGCTTGCTTATGTCTTGGAGCATAGCTTCTTCAGGTCAACACTGGTTATCTGCTTGGCAGGGAGCCCCTATTGTACATTTCTGATGTAATGCAAATCATAGCAATGAGAAACACATAAGTGAAAGGTATTACTCTTATCATCATCATTAGTAGTTGTTGTTGTTGTTGTTGTTATTATTATTATTATAGTTTCACACTTGGATGTGAAGATAGGACCACTTTAAAAAATATGGCCCCAAGAAAGAAGTCTGCTGTTCTTGGGAATAAGTCTCTAAAAATAAAAGGAATGGGAGAGGCAGAGGCCTGGAGCTGCCTCTACACAGATGTGTTGATATAAAGTTTCCCAGGGGCATCACCAAATCTCTAAACAAACTTATTTATAGGCTTTGCCACTCAGGAACTGACCTATGCAAGTGCTTGGCCAGTGGGTGGTTCTCGCCAAAACAATAAATCTCCTCCCTTGGGGAGGAGTCATAGTACTCAGGACTTGTTTGGATTTTGGAAACAGAAGGAAATTGGAGTGAGAGGCTCAGAGAGAAATAATAAGGAGAAATTCTCTAAACCATAGGCACAGCTCTGGAAAGAATTCCAATGGCTGTATAACCCTTGGGAGCAAAGGCTTTTTCTTAACCATCAGTGGATGCACTATGGACTGTGCCTTGTCTATGACACATGGCACTGACACTGCTGTTGAAGGATGTGGAGTTGCCTGCAGAGGCCAAAGGGGTCACCACTGCTTTGGGAAGCAGGGCTGGAGTGAGCAGCAGACACCACCAACCATCTGGTGTGTTTGAAAGGTATGATCTTTAAATATACCTAAGTGTTAACTATAAACTCTTCTTATTCTTTCATGCAAGGCCCTCCACCATCAGAGAGTTTCTTCAAAGGAGGCCAGGTTCTCCAGCCCTATCTGACCCATGCCCTCGCTACTGATGCTGCTGCCTCTGTTGTGCAGTAACAGTCATCTTTGCCTCTCTAGAGTAGTAGCACCAAAACTACTAGCTCTGCAACTAAGTTGAGGCTCTAGAAAAAGCTTTAGTGATGTTTCTCACCAGAAAGAGACTCAACGAGTAAAAGGACCGAAGCCCAGATCTCCTAATAGCTCATCCTGTTCCACAAGTACCAGGTTGTCCTTTCTCTGGGGTGAAATCTCCCCATTTATGTATGTGTTTGAAAGCACTGCAGTGAAGATGTTGCTCCCCACAGGCAGGCTGCAAAGCTTTAAAACAGCTGCTCTTCCAGTCTCATGGACCACAACAGCAACACAGCATCCTCCATATCAAGGTGTTGACGCATCATGTCTGGACTCGTTCGCAGGCCCTGTGGTTCTGCCATCCCTCTTTGCCTCAGAGAACACACATTTTCTACTCAGTGGCTCTTCTAGTTCCTCCTTCCATAGGACTGAAAGAATAGGGAAGATTTTATCCAGCCTTTCCATGCATAGTTGAGTTTTGCCCGTAAGGACTCGGTTTTATTCATCCCACACTTTTATCACACCAAAAATGAAAGACCTAACAGACTGGGATGCACTGTATGTTTATTGGATGAAATGGCAAATGTTGCTGAAGTGTTAACTTGCATGGTTTTTTGTTATAGATTGCAATGCGTGTCATTATTTAAGTTAGATTGGTTAGCTCATTTTGTTGTTTCACTCTACTTGTTTTACTTGCTATTTATTGGTTGACTTACGTAATGAGTATGATTAAAGTAATAGATTTTAGAATGTAAATTAGTTTCCACTAGTGTTTATTAGATACATCTATGGATAGGGTTTAAATAAAAACACAGCCTGAAATCAGAATTATAGTGCATTCTAATCTTAATGGATGGCACGGACCTAACTTGCTCTTTGTTACATTTTGGTATCTGGAACAACTCTTTTTAGTCCACCTCTTTAGTCCACTCTCTTTAGTCCACGTCTGAAAACCACTAAGGGCAGATGCTGGCACAAAGTAATTTTATTTTTTTTACAGGGGCCTAACTTTGCTCAGAGACATGCAGCACTCACTCAGTGAAGTGATCAACTTTTGTGAACTGAAGAGGACTTACTCACTGTTTTAAAGTCTCCACAGAAATGGCAATTAAAGACAAGCTTTCGGCACAGGTTAGGAAGTCCAAAGGACAGTAGCAGAAGATACTGGTTACAATGGTATAAAATAATTCGAAAGATGGCCTTCCCCATGCTTCCTGTGCCTCCAAAGCATTTTTTTCCTGCTAGTATGTTTTGGTCCTGCTCCTTTTTTCTGAAAGATCATTATTAACTGACTCTGTCATACATGCATTTCAGTCTAAATTATTTTGTGGCAGCAAAAAGGTCAGTGATATTAAAAGGTGTGACTGCCACATGTGAGGGGCACCTGCATTGTTTCCGTGTTTGCATGTAGTCATCCATTATTAGCAGTGATGATTTTTGACTCCATGGGGCTCTTGAGTCACACTCATCTGGCTTTTCATGCCGGAAGGCATCGGGAAGAAGCAGTCTTCCCAAAGCATCTTCGCAGTTATTCTCAGTCATTGGTATGATACCAGGTCTATCGGGATTTTGAGGAGGGTCATCTTGGTTTGTCATACCAAATCAAACCCCATCCTCCACAGAATCAGCTCCCCAGTTCACAGCGTAACCACTGACATTGAACCGAAACCCATGAAGTCTCCGTTGTGCAGCCGTGCTCACGGGGAGCTGAGTCCTTGCTCCTGGCTTTCCCTGCCCCTGCCACCCTTGTCCTGTCCCACAGCCACATCTGCCCGGATGGTTTTTGATTCTCAGCAGTGTTCTGCTCCTTTAAAAGCAATTACCAGGGGAATGTTAGTGATGCAAACTTGTTTAAACCTGAGCACTAGTTAAGTCAGCTTTGTAATTAATTGCCTCATCACTGCAGTCATCCTTCAGGAATGCTGCACTGCTGGTTCACGACCAAGTAAGAAAGGGCCAGATCTGCAGCAGAGATCCCCCAAAGTGAGTGCAATCACAAAGCTGGGCAGCAGGTTGGGTCTGACCCCCGGAGAGGACGAAGAGGGGGAGGCAGCATTGGCCCCCACCACCCCAGCATGGGAGGTGGGCAGGCGTGTGCCGTGAGAGCTCCCGGTGCACCGCTGGTTCTGTCCTGGGGAAAAGGATTAGTTTCCCTGAGGCATGGCTTCTGCAGACATCCCCCGGGGTGCTGCATCGTGCCAGGACCGCTTTCCACAGGGCCAGGTGCCGCAGAGCCCTCCAGGGCTCACACTCATCCCTGCCGTGGGAAGAAGACACCATAAGCAACAAACCCACTAGCAGCGTGCGAGAGCTAATGGAAACAGCACGGGACCGAAAACCATGTCATCGGAGGCCTGTCTAGAGACACAGACGGATGATGCAGAGGGATGGTGGTGGTGCCTCCTCCCTCACGTACCTGCCGTAAGAACTAGCGAAGGCAAAGCTGGCTGAAGCCATAAAACTCCAACTACAATCATCTTCTTTCTGCTGGCATCTTAATGCACCGTGGGTGAGTGCGTTCAGAAGGTGAATTCTTGTTGAGGCTGGGCTCTCCTGTGCATAAGGGAGGAAGAGGCAAGAAAAAGGAGAACCAGCTTCTTTAAGAGTGACAGGAAAGTGAAGGGAGAAGAAAGAATAAAAACAGTGAGAAAACAGGATGAAGGGAGCTGCGCCTACAAGGAGAGAGCAGAGAGTGATGACAAGGGGCACTAAACTGAGAAGCAACCTGGACAGCTTCTGGATCAGTTCATGGCCCTCTCTCCAGTCTTTGTACCTCTTAGAAGGCTGCTGTCCATTATGGAGGAAAAATGGGCTGAAAGGGAGACAGCTGTTTCAGATAAGAGCTGCTGTTAATATTTGTGGGTACTTTAATTTAGACCCTGGTCTTTTCCTCTATGTAGTTATTTAATTAAAGTGTAACTAGCAATTATAAAGGCAAGCTGAACGATGTGGCCAGCATAAACCTCAGCACAGGTCCTTCGCAGAGAGTAGCCCAGGACATGTAACAGCCCTCATCCCTACGTCTGCCAGTGAGCAATGGGGCCCCTAGATTTGATGCCCCTGGCGAAGAGAAGATACCTTTGCACTGATTTCTGAGCAGACTTTCCACCACTGGGGGAAACTGATGTGCTTTCGCCAGTTCTCCTACTTAGCTGTCAGCCAGTGCAGAAACACCAGTTCGCAGTCCCTCTCCCACGCTGTCAAGCAGCTCTTCCGCAGGGATCTGGAGGAATTCTAGCACAAGGAGGCAGAAAGGGCAATCAATGCCTATGATAAGATACACTTCAGCAAACTGTTTATAATTTTTCTCACTGGGTTGCAGATGACCTAATAGGCTCTTTTCCTGTCTCTAATTTCTATGAATCTGCAATCCTATTATTTATATTATATCTTGAGGGTTTCTTCAAGAGTAAATGATGTAATTATACCCTGCACCATAACATTTCAGGATCTAGTGTAATAGGACTAAATATGCAATTATGTGGTTAGTAAATGTAACAGTACAAAACTCAAAATCTATATCCATGGACTGTAGCTTCATAAGAAGAATTAGTTTCCTGTTATGTACACAGCAGATGTAATCTAATTATTGCTAACTGAAAAGTATCACCAGACATTCATATGATACCAACAAAAAATGCTCCTCCAGCCAATTCTTCATTCAAACATATGAAAATGAAAGAATTCCCATAATTCTATCTTATCAGTGAACTCTAGGCACATACATTTGTTCCTCTGCATATCAAATCAATACTTCCCAGGCTTACAGATACACAGAACCCACAAAGAATATACATGCATACGCAAAAGGAAGGATCAGATTCACCTCTGGTGTTATTCCAGCAACTCCAGCTGAATTACGGGATGGCAGAAGACAGTCCATTATGCAGCCTGCGTGGATTATGGTTGGAAGAAGTAAAACTGGCCTCTGACATTCATACAACACTGTGTGACAAAAAGAAAACAACATGAAAGAAACCACAGCCCTGTGGTTAAGGAGCTAATCCTGGACTTGGGAGATACAGTTGCTACTCAGAGGTTTGCCAGAAGTTTCACATATGAAAAATAAAAGAAACAGAAATGGAAAAATAAAAAGATAAATAAAAAGAGAAAGAAAAAAGAGAAAGAAAAAGAAAGGAGGAGAAGGAGAAAAGGGAAAGGAAAAGGGAAAGGGAAAGGGAAAGGGAAAGGGGAAGGGAAAGGGAAAGGGAAAAGAGGAAAAGGGGGAGAGGAGAGGAGAGGAGAGGAGAGGAGAGGAGAGGAGAGGAGAGGAGAGGAGAGGACAGGACAGGACAGGACAGGACAGGACAGGACAGGACAGGACAGGACAGGAGACCTTTATCATGGGCCTTGTCTGCAAGAGGACACCTTACCAGTAAAAACTGTGATTTTGCACAGGTTGCACTTACCTAGCACAAATGCCCTTTAACTTGCACTTAAACCCAAATATGAAATGGGCCTAGCTGTACCAGAGGAAAGCACCTTCACTAAATGATTAATAACGGTAGTTTAAAAAGTTATTTGAAAGGTTGTGACAGCTCTACCTTTAGAAATCACACCTGGCTTGGGATTCCCAGTCCCTTAAGCCAGGCAGCTACCCGCTGGTTGAGTGGGAACGGTGGGAACCCTCTAGTTTGGGGCTTCAGCTGCAAAACCCGGCAGTGAAGAGGTGGGGGCCACTGAGCCACAGCTCCCCTTGTACCAGCCCCACAGTCTCACGGTGAAGTGGTGACATCTCACAAGGCTCGTCAGGACCAATATGACAGAACCTAAAGGCACATGAATGTTGTTTTCCTGTAGAAACTGTACTTCAGTTATCCAAGTGTAAAAACAGATAATAATGCTTCAAAGGAGGGTTTTATTGCAAAGTAAACGTCCATCAGATTTTCAGCTGCTACTGACACCAGGCTAAATACATCCTTCAGCAAATATATTCTTACATCCCCACGTGTATGTTAGACCTATACCTAACAAGGAGCAAAAGCCTGGTGAACATTCCCCACCACACACTACACATTGTCCCAGCAAGCCACATTTGCTGTACAGTAGTCCATGTTTACAGCAATGTCATAACATCTAGCCGTAGGCATGAGAGGAGACAGTCACGGTGGAATTGTCAGTCATGTTGGATGCACTGGGAGGATATTAAACCCGTGTGAATCTCGTATGTCACACATAAACACTGAATGGCCCTTTTTCAGACTTCGTCCCTGGCAATTAAATCTACCATGGCCTTACTCAAAATGTCCCTTTTGATGAAATCAAACTCCCAGGGGCATGGGACCCCTTCATTTCACATTCAGAACATGGACACAAGAAAGTATGTGCTCATATTAAAAGGTGTTTAGGAGCCTCAGCATTGCCTAAGAATATTATCTTGCTCCTTAGAAGCCACAGAACCAGCCACCACAGATGCCCGGGTACTACACTCCCTGAGCCTGAAGATCATAACAGAGCTCTGAACTCTGTTGCATCCTACTTTCCTTCACACTTCTTTGCAAACTTTCCATTTACCACAGGAGAATAAATAACATACCACCCCCACTGTGGAGGGACATTTCAGTGCCTGGATGCCTTAAAGAACCATACTGTCCTTTCTTGCCTTCTCTACAGTTAGTCATGGCTTCTACTTCATATGCCTGCACCATTAAGATAAAGGTTAATACAATGCACTGTAACAATGTGTAGTTGCTCCACTTTGAGCTGAAATAGTTGGTCATATTCCCCCACCCCATATTTCTGTCATGCTATTGGCACTGGAAGCATTAGCTTTGTAGTCACAATTACATGAGAACCAAGTAAACTGCAGAAATTTGTAAACTGTTGCATTGCTAAATTAAATGCTGTTTTAACTAACAGTTAATAGTGTTTACTGCTGTGTAATAGTAATTTTCATTTTTTACTGTATCTAATGACTTTCTGATGACTCAAATTCTCTGTAGGGATACCAAATCATTACATTAAGGATGAGTGATTTTAGTATGCAATGACTGATCAGTACAATAATATGTAGACTCATGCTTCAGCTAGTAAATTAAATCATTTACACCAGAGCGTTTGTCAGCCAGAAGAGTTCTATTACACTGCTGCATTATAATGTAGAGTCTGTTCAAAGTAAAACACATGCTATATTAAATCTGTGCTACTTTACATAAAAAAACCCTAAGGAGCAAGGGTTTATCATATAGTAAGGCCATGAAGAAGGACTGGTTTTCACATAGAGTGGATAAATCCAGAAATTTTGTCATTAATTTGGAAAAGCACCATGGTAACATACAGGTATGAGCCTACTAAGTTGCATTAAGCATTCAAGTATCACTTGAATACTTCATTTGGTACTAATGGGACCTATGGGAGTAAAAGCAGCCACAGACAGAGTCTGTGAACTTTCCAATAAACATACAGGTAAGCCAGCATCAGAACTTGATGTGATCACTGCATCGTCTCCAGCCATAAAGAGCAAAAGGGCATTTTACTTTGCGATTTAAACACTTGACAGGTCTGCTGAAACTGAGTGGTAGAATGTCTCTAGTGAATAGCTCATGATGATCTCATTTTAAGAGACTAGATCAATTACTTGCTTGAATAGAACTTAAAATGCAACCTCTCCCAGCATTTAGCACAGTTTCCTAGTGTAGGTTTTGGACTGGGCCCAAGAATTATTTTGATGTCAAAATGTTCAGAAGAACTGAGAAGATGCTTTAGTGTTTTAGGAACTTGTTTTAGTGTTTTGCATGAGACATCAAGGGGCCTAATTTCCAGTAACATGAAAGCATCAGAGTTTCCATTCACTATAATTTGAACAGAAGGTTCTCTACTTTTTGGAAAAAATCAGGCCCCAAAGTCTCGAGGTTATCTCCCAAAGGCCATGCACCAATGCTAAACCATTGACTCCATTGACTTTGACCCAGTCACGCTCATGTAAATATATGCAGTGAATCAGAACCCCAGTTTCCATCAATATATACTTATGCCAGCCAGAAAACACCTGTAGTGACATAATGTTTCTTTGGATGAATTTTCCCCGTTGTTTTGTGACACATCCAGTGGCAGTGACTCAGGAGAAAGCCTTGGAGGACAGTAGGAGATGCTGCATCGTGTTTGCTGAGTTCATCTCCCAGATGTGGCAGCTCTACTGTCAACGGAGGACTCTGAACTTCTCATAATGGGAGAGAGTCGTGACAGAGGGAAAGGCTTTCTTTGCGAGCATATTTAAACACACATGAATATATTGTTTTTCAGGAACTTAATGACTCATTTGATTTTTACCCTTGGGATACCCAGTCACAAAAACAGTGGTCTTTTGACTTGTGAAGCCTTCATCGTAAAAATGCTTTCTGTGCTACTGCGTAAGAATTAGGTTTCTCTGGCAAGAGCTAAAAAGTCAAGTTATCATGACTGGTTTACTACTTGGCATGCTTCACTGAAAGGCACTTAATGGAGGAGATTAGTAGCAAGTCAACAGTCTTCAGTGATGCCTTAACACATAATTCAGTGGGCATCTCTTGCGCAGAGCATGAGCCCACCTCTATAGCACTACATGACACATCTGGGTATAACATACACATTCTCTTCAGGCAGACCTTTCATATGAGCCAGCTTGAGCAAGACTGGCCCCTTGAATTTTTGTCGTTGTTTGCCTAAGCATCCTTAAAAAAAAGTCACAGCAAATGCTTTTGAGCTTTTTGTTTAAAATATAAGAGTGTTAAAATGTCCTAATAATCTGGATGCTTGCCAGCTTCTAGGCAGGCACTAAGTGAGGTCTAATTTTTGCACAGAAATCAAATATTAGCAAGGGGAACATGAACACATACAAAAAGACTGCTCATCTGGCCAACATCTGGTTTGATGGGGCCGTTATTTCAACAAGTACTTACAAGCAGTTTTTTGTTGTTGTTGCTTCCTCCCAGGGCAGCAACAAACTAGTAGTAGAGATTAAAATTCCCATATCATTCCCACACACACAGTCATGCTGTACAAGTTGCCCAGAACTCCTAATACTTCCCCTTCCCTTTTTTTATTTTTTCTTGTGGGGGGTTTTTTGGTTTAAAAACCACTATTACATTTAAATAGATGGGAGGGGAAAGTGACAATAGGAGTTAAAATTGTTACTTTCCAGTACATTCTTGCATTACAAGTTATGACAGTGTTTATTGCAAGTGTTTAGCAAAAGAGCTAGAATGCAAACCTGAAAACATTTCCGCCAGGTGTAGGTTGGGAGGTGAAGTCAGCCATCTTAAGACTCGGTGGCTCTCAGTTTCACAGATGCACACATATTTGGAAGTTCAGGGTGTCCCGTTGCTCATGCTGAGCCTATTGATCTCCATCTGGAAAGGTGTGTCCTTTTCTTCCCCACCAGAAGAGAGGTATTGTTCCTGGAATCATTTATGGCAATGGGTAGATTTAAATGCACATACAAAATTTATTGCTGTATGTGCAGATGTATCTGTGCTTGTTTCCAGAACCTCTCCTCTCTCTCAAGACAGTGGTAGGTGTGTACCTTTCTAGGTAAAGTGAGAGCCATTACCAGTTCTGTGGCTAAACTGAGCCTGCGATAGCCACGTCCTCTGCTGGATGGTCTATATCTACCAGGTCTTCCAATGTTGCAAAACTTTCAACTGCTTCAAACAACAGCCATGCTCTCAAAGTCAGCCAATATGGGGAAGCAACCAACCACCCTCCACATAAAGAAAAAACATAAAACCCAAGAATAAACCTAGGTTATAGATTGTAAACTAGTTACAGAAAGAAGAGCAGTGCTGGAGCCCATCTGTTTGCAACAATGGAAATGAGAGATTTATCTCCATCACTACCTTGATTATTCTACTTTCCATGGTAATGCCATTTCTTCTTTTCCTCTCTGGTCTGGATGTGACTGTTTCTGACATTTTCCTAACACGTAAGTCAAAGTTATGGTTAGACTGCCCCAAAAGCAGTTACATGGTAAGTATGGGCATTCATTTACTACAACCCAGCCATTCCACACAACTTACAGACACGAAGGGCGTTGAAAGCTGGTCTGTCTTGCCACAAAAGCTCAGGACCCTAGATTTGAACTGAAGTTCCCACCTTCTATCTCAAACTCTCATCTCATCCAGAGCAAACCCCTCAGCTCACGACGGTGTGATGCAGACCGTGCCACACTCCCCGCACGTGGTGCAGCCTGGCTACCAGACCCCTGAGGCAGAGGGTCTCCTCGCCCCTGGGCTCAATTCTGCTGGCTGCCCGCCAACGGCTTTCTCCAAAACAGGCCGGATTATGGTTCTAACACTTTTTTGGGGTGGGGAGAAAGGAGACAAAACGAAACTGCATAGCTACTCTTGTTCATTGGTTTGAGACTGTACATAGCTTTCCTTTTCTGAAGGTGTTGCTACGTCTCTAAATGGTTATAGTCTCAGGTTTGGGGGAGAGCTGGCAGGTGCATGTTTGTATGGAGAGGCTTGCATGGGGCAGAAGGTGGGAAGGAGTCGATGCGCTGCTGCCAAAGAACAAGAGAAAATGGACAGTATGTTCTTCCCACCCCAACCAGAGCAGCCACAGAGTCAGCTGGGACCACAAAACCTGGGCAAAAAGTGGCAGGTCGTTTCAGCAGCGGGAAGGGGATAGTGCAGCAGTAGGGCTGAAGCTTAGAAAAGAGCTTAGTGGCTGTCTCTGCAGGCCTGGGTAAGGCACTTTGCTGCAGGGAAGTCTTCTTTCAGCCTTTCCTTGCATAAATAAACCGCTAACACAAGAGGCCCAGAACATGCCTGGGGATCAGCTTTTCCTCAGCTACCTTCATACAACTTTCTACCCTTCGCTCTCTCTCTGTGCTTTCAGCAGGCCGACTCTGCTTACAGCAACTTTGGCAGCTCCGTCAGCGGCCAGCTCTGTTTTCTGTATGTCTCAGGCGATAATTAGTTGGTTATTTCTCGTCTCTGACTGACATAGCTCCTATTCCAGTGCAACGCAGAACTTGTTTTCATCACTTTGCGACTTTCTCAAGATGCCATTAGTGGGCAACGTGACACGATGTGAGGTAAATCACACAACAATGCCATAAATACAAGGGCAGGGCTGGATTCACAGCTCCATCATTGCAGTTTCACTTTATAGGAACTCTGTTGAAATGAATCTTGTCACACATAAGACCAGAGTTGCATATTCAGCCCACAGCGTGGTCATGAGACAATGCAATGGAATAGCACTCATTTCTATTACTAGAGAGTACTTGTGCCATACAACTGTATGTATGTTCTGTGAACAAGTAAAGATAAGGTAGAAACACATGCACAAAGAGGAACAGAGTTGGGGTTTCTATGGAAACTCAGAATTTCCTGACCTGTATAATTAAAATTAACCATATTCCTTGTTAATGGAGTTGTGGAGACAAAGAAATGTTGATTATTTTTTTTTTTTACTTTATTATGAGTGAACATTTTCAGTTATCTTTCTCTTCATCTCTCACCCATATGTGTCCATGCACAGTTTTTTTTTACATTATATATATTTTATATACACTGTGCACTGTGTAGCTTTCTAACTCCCAATAATATTAACAAGAGTTACTCAAGTAAATCTCCCATTCATTGTTGGAACAATAAACCTCAGAGAGTGTGAAAGCGCCACATTAAACTCATTTTTCTCAGTACTGATACGAATATAGGATACTAACATCCAGATGAAATGGCACGCATAAACCTAAGGACCCACTATTGCTGGATATCATGCATCATGTACTTATCTTTCTGTCTTATGCAGCGCTGAGGGAGAATGTTCTTAACAAAATACATCTGTATTTCCCACAGCAGCATCCCTTCCTAGGAAGATGGAAGCAGCACCAGCACCAGTACTTAAAAGCTTTCCACTTTAAAACACCCAGTGACTGCTCCGATTGTGCCATAGATCACATGCTAAGTAGAAGTGGGACTGATCAGAGCTTGGATGGAGGACCTCCAAGGAAAGCTTCGATATGGCAGAACACGGATTTAGTGGCTCACTATGTGGTCCATATCCTTAACACTTAATGTTGAACCAGTACTCCAGCTGTGACCCACTGGTGCTGGTGAAGGTGCTAGTTTTTAAAATAAAATCACAGCTCCAACATTTTCTGAGGAGAAATAATAATATATTCCATCCATTTTTGCACAGAGTTTGGCCTCAATTGCATTGCCATGTATAAGTCACAGAATCAGTGCACACAAAGTCCATTAGTAGCTGTAAAGTACTGTCAGACAAGGAGTAAACTTGGAGACACCATTGTTTCCAACCAAAAATGACCACAGATAACATAATAAAAATCAAGAAATGGAAGGATTTTGATGGCCTGGAGTTGGGAAGGAGAAAATTCTTCCCGATAAAGTTAGAGACATGGTCCTATTATCATAACAAGGCAGGATGATAGCCTTATTCCAACCTCAAATGGTTTATTTCAGCAGTGGGCATAAAGTGAGCCCTCGTCGTACCATCTGCCAAGTACCTTTGGGATCTGACTGCATGGAAGGATCATTAAAAATGTAAGAAGTTGCTGTTTACATTAATAAAAACACAGGTTCAAAAATTGGGTTGAAAAAGCAACAACATTGTAAACATGCCTTTAAAATGAAAGCCATTTCCTCTTGTAGTGAAAGGCATGGTTTATTTTCATCTGTTAGGATGTGACTACGCTGAATCCAGCTTCTGCTTCCTCGCTGTGCCACTCTCTAATAGAGTTTGCACTCACAGAAATGAAGTGTGCATTGTACATGGGACTGTCTCTGCTCTTTCACCTGGACAGAAATAAAAATAAAGCTCTCCTGTTAACTGTATTTCAACCCCTGTACCATTACTTCCAGCATTCTTATAATGAGGGTTGGGTAAAATTGAAGCCTATAACAAGAGTATACTATTCCTTTTTTAAAGGCTGACCTGCAGTTCTGCTTTACAAACCAAATGACTGTAGTCAGGCATATTAGTGCTTTAACCTTTTTATTACATTACATACATGAAAACAATTAAGGCTGGGATTCTTTCCAATGTATTATCATTTTCTGTTCCCTCTGGCCTTTTTCCATCCATTTCAAAGAGTGTACATAGCATCAACTGAACATTCTCTCATGTTTTATTATTTTGTTTCTTTTCTTCTTAACAACTGTCATGCTTTCAAGATCAGCCAACTATAGAGTATCATGCAACAGCAGCAGCCGACAGCAGTGGCGGCAAAAAACAACAAAAAGTTTGGGGGTTTAAAACTCCTCATAAAATTAAATCTGAGATTTAAATTCTCCCTCATATTTTATTGTCTTTTCTTTTCTTTTTCCTGTGGTAAATGGTAATTAGAGTCAATAATCTTTTGCTGAGAGAGCACCTTGTCCTCACAGTGTTTATATCATCATCATCAAAGATCTGCCTTAAGGCCCTGGCGTGTTAATAATTTAAGGTGTGCACAGCCTAGTTATAGCAGGAAGCCTAGTTATTGAGTTTGTAAACCAGCTGATGATTTATGGGAACACCTTGCATGAGTCATGCTCATTAAATAAAATACTTCAGTTTAATAAGGAACATGGGGTAAACAGTTCTTCCCGTTACAGGGTGACTGTGCAATTGGAAATTGCTGAGTTTTGTCACCAGCTTCGCCACTGCTATTTTGTCTTAATTGTAATGTCAGGGTCAGCTTGTCTGTATGCGTGTGCGTGCGCTTGCATGTGCTCACACATTTCCCCTTGAAGTACAGATAGAAAGTCTCTCATCGATGCTCTTTTTTTCTCCCACCCTCTCCCCCCCCATACAGCTGTTTCATAAGTTACCCTCTGATAATGAAAATGTTAAATCTCTCTTTAAAAGGCTACTAATTAAAAAACCAGAAATGTTCACGGAAATAAAATTACAAGGGAAAAAAAATCAATATATGGTTGTTAAATGTAGCTTGCATTTGAGAGCCATAACCATATTTTACTTTTAAACACTAGAGTTAACTCTGACTCATTAGAGATTCCTTGGGAAATTGAGGCAGTAAAAGCCCTACACATTGGCCTCTTCTGTTTTACCAGAAGCAAGCGCACTTTGCCCACCACTTTAGAAATCCACTGTATCTCCAAGAGGTTTTAGTGGGATAAGGTAAAGCATCAGCATCTACCCTCTGATGGCAAACATGCAGACAACAACATCCTCTGCATCATCTACTTCTTATTGTCTGCATTTTGCAGTTTTTTGGAAACCAGGAGGCAGTTCCTTAGAGGCACTGAAATCCCCCCCATTCCCACCGGAGCTGGTGGCACTTGAGCCCTGGGAGAGGAAGGAGCTGGTGCAGCCACAGCTGGAGGCTTCGCTAGGCTGGAGGCTGCTCTGGGGCAAAAATAGCATTTTCTTTACTGGAGGGGGGAGGTGGGACTCTTGGATTTACAAAATTTCTATGGAATAAGGGGAGAAACAAACGGCGGAATAACAAAAACAGTACATATACTTTTCTTGATGGATTTTAGTCTTATCATCCCAAACCAAAGGCGACTCAACTGGGTTTAGTTAAGCTGATAAACAAACAATAAGAAATTAGTTTTCAAAAAAGCAGTCAACTTTTCCCAGCAACTGAATATTAGCAAACATGCCATTACCCCTGCAATATTGATTTTTCTGTTCTTTATGGTTCCTTTTAGATGTACTTTTCTGTATTCTTTTCACGTGGGTGACACAGCTGTAAGTTTAATTTTCTGACTAATAACTGAACATCCTCAAATATAGACAGCCTGTCAGGCATCATTAACAAATTTATTAGAGAATACTGGGCCAGACCCACCAGACCCACTTCTGGTGTAACTTTTGGATTTAGCAGCACTACACAAGCAAGTGATCTGACTGCCATTTGTAAACAATGGCTTGAGTCCTCCCTTTTTTCTAGGGAAAAAAAAGCATGATATAACAGGGTATACACACCGCTCAGGCCACCTCTTTGAGGTATGTAAATGCTTTCCATCTCTCTGATATTTGCATTTCACAATCTTTTGTTTGTTTTCACAACACTCATGCCAGCATAGGGGAATGCGGTGATCTCATTTTGCAGTGAAAGAACAGGGCACAGAGAACTGCTGGCGAGACCCACAAATGAAAGTAGGCACCCCAACGGTGGGGGTTTCAGGACTTCCCACAGACCAGGGCAAGGCAGATGTAGATGCAGAGGCAGAGCCCCACAGAGACGGCACTGGCACCAGCCAAATCATGCAAACGATCAGACCAGCCAGCAGAAAGACTTGGCACCCACCACACTGCAAGGGATGCAGCCCCACGGTCCTGCTCCGAGGTGTCCACCCAAAGCCTTAAAGGACAGGAACAGCAACATTTACAGGAGAGCAGAACAGGTGAATGTTCACTCTGGATCCACCTCTTTTCCTATACTCTGCCCCGAAACAGCCACGGCTGGTCGGTCGTTCTTAATAAGAGCACACCGAGCTGGTCAGACTTTCAGGGATTCGAGTTGTTCCTCCAGGCGCACACACTGGAGGGGCACCCAGAAGCTGACTTCTTGGTGCAACAGGGCCTTAACCACCAAAACCAAAGGGTTTTTTTTCTGCACAGCAGGCTCACGTAGGCTTACTCAGCCCTCCCTGCAGAGGCTGCAGGTTGCACGGCCTCAGGTGGGTTGCGCAGCCCCTCAGCCAAGTCCAAGGGCTGCTCTGAGCCCCGTGCTCCTGCAGCGCCTGCCTTGCATGCACTGAGGTGTCCGACCGGCAGCAGCTGTCCTAAATCAGGTGCTTTCAGGTTTCACTTGTCTCCAAGTCAGGTGGCAGCTCAGTGAGGTGCCTGAGAATTGTAAATTTTGCAAGTAGTAGGCATGTCCTCCTCACCAAAAATGTCCAAGTCACTGACTCAGAGGCATACAAGGAGCCTGGGGCAGAGCAGAGAGAAAAAATCAGCTTCTTCAAGGCCTAGAATAAGTGCCCTAATTCATAAACTTGTCTTCTAAAGGGAAAAAATCTTTACAATCTCTCAACCATGACACTCCTTACTCCCCAGAGGCTATAGCAAAGGTGATGTGGGAAGGAAAGACACTGGACTGGGGAAGGAGTATCCTTTTTACAATTCAGTCATGGTATATGACTGCTTTGGACTTTTTTTTTTTGATCTTCAACTTTATACAGTGTGGGTTGTGGTTGCCTCTTCATAACCACACAGAAAATAAAATACGTTTCCTTCTTATCTTTATGCTGTGCCTAGTTGATGCAAGAATTGCATCAGCTTCACCTCCACTGGAGTGACCCCCTCCTTCGCCAGCAAGCTCCCAGAGATTGTATTCCATTGCCCTCTGCACTGTGAAGTTGCTGGAAAACCATGTTCCTTATGCTACCTGTGAGTGCTATGGAACTACCACCAAATTCAGAAAAGCAGTTTTATGGAATTATTTCTACTAGAACACTGGTCAGAGGACATATCAAGTCAAGGGAGTTCACTTGGACAAGGGACTGGGAAATGCTCCCAAACCTGGTAATAGACCCAGACTGAAGTATGATACTTTTGACTCCATGTGTACTTCTGCCAATCTTGATTTCAGATTATTTACAAATAGTTTAAATCCTATGGAAGTCAATGAGATCTCAAGCTCAAGCTTAACCTTAGGGCGAGCTGAACCAAGGCCATACAGCACCTCTAACTTCCAGCACGCTGCTCCCTGCCACTCTTCACTTTTCCCTTCCTAATGCTAAGGCTCAACACCAAACCTTAGCCATTAATACTTTGAACACCAGCAGATACTAAGATTTACCATTGCGAACATCAGGGCTCCACTTCCCTCTTTTTGGCTGGAGTCGCTGGCAAGAAGTTTGGATGGCCTAATGACCGACATCAACCAGAAAGAGCGATAATCTGCACTAACTGTCTCCCTCCCATAACATTAGTCCTGGCTGCTGTGGGTTCCTGACCCCTGTCATGTAATAAAACGTAATCTCCAACCCTGCCCCATACCATGAGATTGGAGGCAGGATTAGTTCCTGGTATCTCTCCACAGTGACACTTTCTTACTGCCTTGTGCCCAGAATAACCTAATTGTTGGTAAAAGAGGCCCAAATTAAACCATTTGCATCCTTCTACCTAGAACGGGTAAAAACCAGCAGAGGAACCCATGCTCAAGCTGCACTAAAGAGGAGTACTTCCACTACTGGAGGCCAGCAAATGCCTTCAGCCAATCTGATTTGCTACATGGAAAACATACCATTGATTCTTCCCCTAATGGTAGGTATGGTATGTGGGCAAGTGGCTTCCTCTGGAGATGGGCAAACCAATAATTATGATTATTTGCATTGAAGTAATACCTAGAGACTAGATCCCTACTGTTCTAATCTATATAGCAAACAATCTGCACTGCCAACACAAAGGATTTTCAGCCAAAGTATAGAAACACCATGTTTCAGGTCTTGGAGGTTTCAGATGAGCTGACACAATTTTGGATGAGCCTTTGAATTGAGGTCACAAATAGCCACAAGACGTAGAAAAAGGAGCGAGCACGAGTATGGAACTGAAAACATCAGAAGAGGAAAAGCTAAATTAGGCCACTAATTTATAAAGCAGGTACTGAGTGGAAAAGGAATTTGGCAGGATCTGAGCAAATTGTGGATTATATAAGGGAGATACCAAAACAAGGCGGTCTCCTATACATTCACAGGCAAGTTAACATACCTAAGCAAATTCATCCTCTAATTGGCTTCAGTTAAGTGCTCTATTCAGAGGCCTTGGGGATAATTCAGAGTGCCACTAGGATGCCTGGCAAGTGAAAAGCTTCTGGGAATTAAGCAAAAGAGTCACAGAAACTACCCTAATGAAACATCTCAAGAGTAACAAAGAACATGATACAACCTCACCTGGTTTTGAAGGCTGTTTGTCAGCAAGGCACAGCTGAAACACAATAGTATTACACTCCAATGGAAAACTGAGAAGAAGAAAAGAAGAAAAGAAAAAAAAGAAAAAAAAAAGAAAAATACCTGCTGATGAAACTCTTCGATTCATGAATATGGGCAGAAATAAACCATGGTAAAAATAAGTAAGTCCGTAAAACACTGGAAATCATATTAGGGACACCATTTATCATATTCTGCCCAAAATGCACAAATCTGTCCAGAAAATTGCAAAATGAGCTCATGCTCAATATAAAGGGAGGAAGGAATTTCAAAAGACTAATATGAAGCAAATGTTAGCCCTGCATTTCCTCAGGTCCTGTTTGAATCAAAGTCAACTTACAGCTCTGCTGGGGCAAACTCAGAACTTGACCCAACCTGACTGGATTTTGAAAGCATGGCTGCAGATGAGCAGCCAGCAGACAGGGTCTAGGTACCTCCAGATAAAAATCTTTCCCTTGGTTAACAGAAGGTAAAGGCACCAAATAGCATGTCGTCCTAAAACAGTCAGAAACCTTAGTCATAGCCTTCAGTGTTCAGCTGAGGCATAAAAACCGAGCTGGAGACGTTCCTTTGTAGATAGCAATGCGCCCATCAGAGATAAGATAACCGAGTGAGTGACTCTGTAATAAATAGCGGGAGCAACATACAACAGAATGAGTGAAACAACAAGATATTCCTGAAAATTTTTGGTACATGACTGGTGGATACTTATGTCAGTTAAACCAGAAAGGTCACCGAGTCAGCTGCCTCTTACTTGCTGTCTTCTTCTGGCTCAGTTTTGGGTGTTTTGATAAGGTGTTGCACAGCACACAGCAATGGATTAACAGATTATAAATCCTAGTTTGCTTCACATGCATTTCCAGTTAAATTACAAACAACTAGCATAGATTATAAGCGGTTCATCTGACCAATTCTTTTTAATTTATCAGGCAGGAACACCATGCCAAGCCTAGTCTACGCAACGTCAAACAGCCTGGCAGATGGCAAATGATAAAGGACTTGATAACAAAAAGTCTTGGTTGATTAAAAAGGTTGATATGTGTCGTCGTTAAAATATCATAACACACCTCACAGCACTTTATTACGCTCACCAGTTTGGGGCAAGTAGGCAGAAGGCAAACCACAATCCTGCCAACTTCTTGAGCAAATACAATTAATCCTGAGGTATAGTTACAGAAGAAGGTTATGCCAGGACAAGAGCAACATCCAAAGTTGCCAACTAGCTGCTATCTAACTAGGAGAGATTTCAGCAAGCAAGTATTTGGGAACCTGACATACTTAGGACTATTGTGGCTGTGCCAAAGTCAAGTATGAGAAGTCTGCATTACAGGAAGGCCTGCGGGAGGGCCTGGAGCTGCCGGCTGTACCTTGAGGACATCCAAAAGCAGTTGGCATGGCTCCTGCACTGGCAGAAGCGACACATGCCACCCCGCTACTGACAACAAAAAACAAAATGTGAAGGCGACACAGATGCCAGGTGCTGCCAAACAGAGGCTGGAGGTGAGGAACGGAGCACACGACAGGAAAGTCCTGGAGGTGCTCAGGATGTGGTTGCTAACCCAAGCCCTGTGAAGCTGAAGAGCCTCTCGGCATCGAGGGGTTTCTGGTCTTCTCCCCCACCCCGTCCCCACGTGCACAATACGTGCGTTCATTTGAGCACGTGCTTTGGGGGTAGCAGGAGGAGGTTGCTGCTATTTTGTCATGTTTGCTTTCAATGTTTTTTTCCTCTTTTCAAAGGTGTGGTTTAACAGGACATAGTCCTCTCCCTGGCCCAGTGCAGCAGCGCAGGGCACAAGCTTAGCAGAGTTCCTCTCTGTCAGAGACATAAAGTGTGGCATCCTCCAAAGGCTGGTGAAAGGCATCAGCTCATGTGGCAGAAGCAGCAGTGCGACAGTTCAAGGCCTAAAAAAGAACTTACATCATTCCCAGATGAAAGGGACAGCACTAGCAATCGACTGGGGGGGGGGGGGGGGAACAACCAGAGCGTTTAGCTCTCAATTGTTATTTTAAAGAACTTCCTTATGATATGACATATGATAGAATGAAAAGGAAAATGTAAGTTTTTACAGAAAAAGGACCCTGAGAAGGAAACATTATGGCAGCCAACTGGATCCGGCCCACCGTTGGGCAAGCAGGTCCCAGGCACAGGACGGGGACAGCGCTCTTACAGTTGGCCATGTCACGGGCATGAGACACACAGGCTGAAGCGAGGTCTGCACAGCTGCACCCACAGAAATACCAAGTGCGTTGTAAATCACTTTGAACTATCTTCCTGGAGATTTCTGAAGGACAGAGTTGCTCAGGGAAGGAAGAGCAGAAAGGGACACGATTAGCCCAGAGTCCTGCAGGAAGAGCAGCCGCAGAGCATGTCGGGGTGGGGAGGTGGGGGGCAGCTTTTTGAGGCATCCAGCCAGGGAAGCACAGCAGAAACCTGACACATCATGCAGAGTGAACTGCATGGGGGTTGCCTATGCTGTGATCGGAATACAGTGTGCAAAGAGAAATGAAAAACCCAGTAGGTGCAGGGCAGGTGGTTGGGAGGTTGATGCCCTTGCCGCTGCCATGCCTTACGCAGTTAGGGACACTCCAGCTCACTAGATTAAAAACTAATGCAGTACTTGCGCTGAGGTCAGATTCCTAGTTGCAATGCAGATATACTCAGACTGGGGAAATAACTGACATGGGAACAATAATGAGAAAATCAATTGCCAAGTCAGATATCATTGACTGCAATGAAAATTTTGTGCATGGAGGATTTGCAGGATAAAGACCCAGGCTTTCTTTTAGGCTAGATGAGTTGGTAGAGATGCAAGAAAAGATAATGTGGTTAATATTGCTGTCTTTGTTACCCTATAGTTCCAGCTGGAATTCAGAAGGAGCATGGCCTGACACCTTCCTAGGGTGACTCTTCAGCCGAAGTTTTAGGCTGGATTCTGAAAATGTTCAAAGATGTGCACCTTTAAGACCTTGTGAGACTGGGACATTACACTAATGGTCTGGGCCACTGCACAGTTTCGTTAAATCAACGTTAGAGCTAATGTATCGGCAAAAAATACAGCTGAGTGTCACCCTGCATATCTCTGCATGTATGTGGGACACTTCACCGCGTAAGGCCTGCAGTTCTTGTGCTATTATTTGCAGCAGTTTGCAGCTGTACTCAAAGCCTTTAATCAGTGCTCCATTAATGCGGGCAGGGTCCAAAGTGTAAAAAACCCACCCTTTCCCCAAACTGAATACTATCTGAGAACACTTAATAGCATCATGAGCCATTCACTCTGTTTTGCACGATGTTATCTTCATCTTCTGTCAACAGTATCTACTGAAAGATTGATAGTAATCTTAAAGAAATGTTTATTATTGTCTTGCCTCTCACACCTGCCCCATCTTACCTTTGCTCTTTGTCTCAGAGGCAGTAAAAGTGCAGCAAACTACAGCAGAGACATGCCTTCCTCTTTCAGCATCCTATTTTCTGTTGCAGGATTACAGTGCTAATTAAAGACCGTGTGTAGTGATCTACTGTTTCTTGACTTGGAAGAGTGGAGTATTTCTCCTCCGGGAGCTCTCTCTACAAATACATCCATAAGTACTTACGCACGGCGTAACACAAAAGACACCAGGCATGCTTTTAGCCTGGATCTATTTGCGAGTATGAAGCACTATGATTAAAATCTTCCCCATGAAAGGAAACAAAAAAATTAAAATAAAATCGCAAAGGTGGCAAACAGGTGGGGGGTACCCGGCCCATTTGAGCAATAAACCCAGCGTGAGGCCCCTTCCCTTCCCTTCCCTTCCCTTCCCTTCCCTTCCCTTCCCTTCCCTTCCCT
>JANZLQ010000030.1:17749159-17764009 GCA_026212715.1 Elanus axillaris
CTAGCGAAGAGGGGGGGGAGTGATAGAACGACTTGGTGGGCACCTGGCGTCCAGCCATGGTCAACCCATCACACCACGCTAGCTCTGGTGAGGGACAACCCACTGGGAGTGGGAGCAGGGACAGGAGCGGGGCACAAGCAGCAGCAGGAGAGACCCCACAGCAGAGCAGAGCTGCCCTCCAGGAAGGGGGAAGAAAGCACAGAGTTTGCAGAAGGACCTTTTTGGAACAATCTGGGAATTTCTACGACAGAGCCATGTGAAACCAGCTTCCTTATTTTCTTGACTAAAGCATCTTCTGCTTGCACTGTTTAATAGCGAGCAACTCAACGTGTCGTACAAGCTGGCAATAGGTGCACTTAGTCTCCAGCATCCATGCCTGTAGATTTTTTCCCTCCTTCTTGTACATGGGCAAGTCTCTGGGCATTTCCTCACCTCTTCTTGTCTTTTAAATCACTTTTCTCTCAATCTTCATTTCTGCTACAGAGAATCTCTATCATTAGCCTTGTTAGCCTGTTTATTTTGTAAAAGGACTTCAAAGGTTGATATAAAGATGGCATTATTTTGAACAAGCCATAGCTGGGTGAGAATGAGGAAGCCTACTCAAAATGTTGGTATTTACCCCCTTGCAAAAGGCACTCGGGCAGCAGTGGAGCCCACCCTGTTGTAACGCTGCCACAACCGTGGGTTTCCTCTCATTTCTGTGAAAACCTTTCACAGGAACCCAGGTAGTACAAGCAGCAGGGGAAGTGGCTGGAAGTGACTTTCTGTCACTCGTGTATTAATGGAGTGGTAAGATAAATGTAACGTCTGGACATGCTGAACATTTTTGCCTGCTGGTGCTAAGCTGGCTGCTCTTTGACAGGGCTCGACTTGTGTCGGGCTGCCTGCTGTGCCCCACGCCCTCACCCCCTCCCTAGTTAGTCGTCCAGTCCCCCTAACAGATTCTTTAAAATCCAGCATTTTAGTAAGACCCTTGGTCACACCTGAAGCATATTTATATTGCCAAACACAAATAATTTCAAAGAGACGGGGTGACTCAGGGAAAAAGCTGAATGGACTCCAAAATAGCAGTATGGAGCTGTGGGGCAGGGAAGCTGCTTTCCCCAGGATGCTCGAGAACAGACCAAGCCTGATGCACTGCCCAGAGAGACCTGATTTCTGCCCTAGATGTACACCGTGAATGATGGGGTGTAATGCTGGTCGACCCTTACATCGCTTGAAGTGTGTGCAGGACACTGCCCGCTATACTTGATGTCCTTCCTTGGAGAGTAAGCCCTATGCTGTGATTTTTTTTTTTTTTTTATCAGGCTAAAGAGGATATATTTTATCATAATGGTTTCAAATCCAATGTGTACAGGCCAACACAAATAGGGTATTACAAGTTGAAGAACTGTACCTCAGGCACCATTTTATTAGAACTAGTGTTTACATCAAACAATACATCCTAAGTACTTCATATTAAGCTTGGACAAATCATTTGCCTGAGGATTAGGGTGTTGTGCCATTGAAATGTAATCCTTCTGTTGATTTTTTTTTTTTAAACTGCCAAACCAAACATGGTAAAATCAGTAACTGTTAAAAAACCAGAAGGGTGAAAACCTTAGCCTCAATTTGACATGTTAAATAAAACAAAGGAAAAATCACCAAGGTGGGTTTGCAGACAAGTATCAGAACCGTAGGTCAGATTTTCCCCAGCGTAGATCAGCAAAACTCTGTGGGGAAACAAAAAAACGTAATGGTGGGCTTCATTGTTCCACCATGGGGGGTCAGGAGGGAAGCGAGGGCTGGTCCAGCTGCTCCCCCTAACGCATAAGCGACCCTAGCATGTGGGCATTTGTGCTGAGCAGAAAATTTGGGGAGCAGAGCCAGGAGCAGGAGGGGTGGCCAGAGCAGGCTGTGTCCCACGAGGCGATGCCCCGTGTCCCGGCACAGCCCGGGCAGCGTGCCCTGCCCCAGGAGAAGGGTGGGATGGCACGAGGGAGAGCCTCACTCTTCAGGGGAAGGGGATGGCCTCTGCTCTCTAAAATGGAGTGGGTGAGACAGGACTAGCAGATGTGTAGCACCGGCTGTGAGGGGTGGTGGGTGGGACGGGCCCGGCCCAGCCAAAATTTACGTGAATTGGCACCAAGCTCATCCCCACCGGCTTCACAAAAGCAATATGTGCTTCACATACATACCTCACCCCTTTCCACTACCCAGGAAAGCACATTTCTCCCCGTATCTTACACACACATGGTTTTGGGTTTTATGGGTGTGCACTGCTTGGGCCCCTTTTAACAGAAGGCACAGCCAACAGATGAGTCCTCGGGCACACAGGACACGCCTGGTGGGAGCTGCCATCGTGTACTGGAAGGCAAAGCTTGACATCAAGTTGATCAAAAACACCTTCCTTCTCCTCACAGGGATTTAAGCTCAAGTCAGAGGCAATGGGACTATTACAGAGACACAGTCCCTGAACCAAAACCCATAGTAATGCTGTGGAGACTGTTCCCTGTAGAAGCCCCGTAGCGATGGCCAAGGAGGAGACATTTCCATCCCAGGTAAGAAAACATAAAGAACAGTTCAGATATAAACGTCTGGTTGTATTGAGAGCAAAGACAGGGACCCTGGCTCCAATGAAGAGAAAGAGGAAACTTCCCAGGACCAGCATTTTACCTGGGTAGTTTTTCTCACCTCCAGCAATGTGGTGGCTCTCACGCTCACGTGCACCTCAGGCACTCCTTCCCTGCTGCCTCTCCCTTCCCTCCTTCCAGAGCCAAGTCTCGCTTCCCCTGTGGGTGCCCTCCATCCACCCCCACACTCTTTCCCTGGCTGGACACCCCCCGACATTGCTACAAAGCTGCCAGCTGATGGAAGCTTCAGGAACCAAGAGGGAGCAAGGGGAGCAGCAACTCCCTGTCCCAGCTTCTGCAACTCCTTTGCCAGCCAGCTGCAGGCTATTCAATCCCCCAGTTTCTCTAGAGAATCAAGAAGGCGGAATAGGTGCAACGTCAGAAATCAACATCTTGGTTTGCGTACAAGTGTGCCACTAATGACTTTTGTTAATAATTCCAGGGGAGTCTGTATTTAGGAAATCTAGCACCCAACACCTTTCAGGAGTATGAGATAACGAGAGGTGAACTGGGTTGCGCAGCCACCAGTGAATGCCAATACCAGCGCCCAGTGCACTGGTCACTGGCCTTCATGACTACAGCTACAGCAAAGACCTGCTCAGAAGGAACTGAGACCAGTGAAACTGGTCTGAAGGCATCACTACTAAAGGCATCTGCACTGCACAGCGGTCAGGAACAATGGCATGGATTGCTCACAGAATATGCCTTGGTAGATACTGATACTTGGTATCTAAGCATATCCAGATTTCTCTAAGACTTTTTACAGCCAGAATTCTCCAACAAATTGTGTTTGTATCCTTTGGTTTTAATTATGTGTGTCTGTGTCTATTTGTTTATCTGTTTGCGCATAATACTGCATATTTGGGAATGTCACACTGAATAGATCTAGATCTTGAGACAGATGTAGATACAGCTATAGATATGAGACATCTATGAAAAGGTTACCCAGCACTGACAAGCAATGGCATGTGTGCACGTCCAGAATCTATGGGGCCAACCCAACAGTCAGATAACTCCCAAGTTTTAAGCTAAGGACAAGTTTAAGTGTTTCTGGATAAAGAATTCAGCCATCACCGAGGCAACCACCTCCATCCCTTTGGAAATAGAGTCACTGAAGATGACAAGAAAAAAACCAACACAAAGGCTTGCACTCTTGCATCACTGGGAGGAAAACCAAGGCTTATATCTAAGAAACTAACCAGTAATTTGCCAACATGCTTCCATACATGCGTGCGCACACACCAAACTTACTGGGGATTTTTACCATAGTTTAAAAAAAAATAAAAATTAATTGATGTTCTTCTACCAGCTGTCAGTTACAGGCACTGCTAACTAAACTGAGGAGCAGCTCTTTGCCTGCTGAACTTTGTGGCTGCTGAGGCATGTCACAGACCTCTGAGGGCTCAGCAGCTCAAGCCAGGTGTGAGAGCCACAGAGGTGTATCACACCCTGCCGTCCACCCACCCTCTCGCCAGCCTCGTGGGCAGCTCGTGCCTTGCCATAAGTGGGATTGAACAGAGCGGGCTGCAGAGTGCCCACTATCCCATACCACATCCCCATGCTTCTGTCTAGAACTTCTGGATTCACCAGATTTTGTGTAGGGGCACAAAGCTGCCAGTTTCACTGAAAATCTGAAAAGTTCTGCTCAGGCAACACTCACGTGGGGCATCTAGATGCCCAAGCATTTGAAAGTCATGTGGCTGGGATCGTGCTTGCGGGGTCTCCATCAACGCATCTGGTTTGATGGGGCTCTACAAAATGCAGTGAAAATGCTGTCCAGTCCCTGCCCACAAACAAAAACACACTGATGAGTATCAGGGCATAAAAGAGCTGCAGCAGCAGCAAGTACCAGTTTTCTTGCAACCAGCAGTTAATATTTTCAAAAATGAATTTCAGGCTCAAAATTACTCTCTCAGACTCCAAGTATTTTTCTGTCGCGTCGGTGCTGCTGTGCACAGCTCGGCGTTTTGTTAAACCAAGCCACGTACCAAGAGGTGTCTTGATATTTCCTCTCCTTATGGGCCCATTCAAGAAAGCCATGGCTCCCAAAACAGCAGAGGAGAAGGGGAGCGCTGACTTGCTGAAGCAGGGCTCGTACTAATTGGATCTCCCAGTAGGTCCCATCCTGTCTGCAGTCGCAGCGTAGTACCTCTGAACAAGGCACTGCTTTAAAAGCCCCGCTTTGCCGAGGCTCCAAGTAGCACTGGTGACTGCTGCTAACTTTGCTTTAAGCAGAAATTTCACAGAGATCGCACATGGGTGAGCAGGTTCAAAAAAACCCAAACCAACCAAAACAAAACCAGGAGGTAGAACCTGAAAAATTAGGAAATTATAAGCAAATAGGGAACACAGGCAGGAGTATTGCACACAAAGGGCAATAAACATATGGAATAAATTAGGGGAGCAGGCAATGGAAGCAAAGCATGTAAATGAGTTCCACAGACACCTAGGCTTGTCGCTGGAGAAGGAGGGGATGGGGGAGGAGGATTGAAAAGCAGGAAGGTGGAATTAAAAGGGCCTTTTCCTGTTCCCATGGCCTTTTCTCCCAGTTCTTATGCTCTTCGTATGCTTAGGTATGGCTGAGACCCCAGATCAACAGGTGTGTGATATTTGTAGGGAACATGTGTACAAGCATACCTAGGCACACAGTTGCTCTCGGTTTACATCAAACGCCCAGCCTACCTTCAAAGAATAGTACTAGGGTCTCTGTCGGAAATTAAAATATAAGTGTCTTAATTTCCCTGAAACCTTGAACTCTCAATTTTACTGTCCTCCTGAGAGGACATGGGAGAGCACTGAGATATCTAAAAAAAAGAGAAAGCAGAAGAGAAAGCAATTCACAAAAGCATGTTCTGACTTGAAAGAGCAAAATACAGTATGCCTATTCATGGGAGGGGAGCAACAGATTTTATAATAATAAAAATAGCTTGGTCACAAGATGGAGCTGCCAGAGGTAATCTTATAGCACTGGTTTTACTGGCACTTTGATGTCTTACCCAGAATTTAACACTACATTATTCACTAAGAGGTTTGTTCCCACCGCGGGACATACAAACATCACTGCTATTAGCACGAACAGGAGAGCCACATAAACGCAGCAGAGAGAATAGCCCCTTGTGCACATATACTTTTTACGATAACGCTGTGGAGTTAAATCTCGGGGGCTTTTCTTCCCCTTGAGCCCCCCCAGGTTCACTTGCACCGATGGGGCAGGAGCTGCAGCCGGATTTGGCTCCTGGCCCCAGGCCAGGACGGAGGGGACATGGTCCCATCGGCAGGGCAGAGCGGAGGCGAGACACAGCTGCCCGCTGCAGCGGAGGAGATGCTAAATATAGGCGGGCTTTCTCCTGGGTTGTGCGGGCATTTTAATTTATCCTGGTGCTAATAAAGCATTTACTGTAGCCCAGGCAGCAGGCGGGGCTGGGGAACGGCGGTGGCGGCTGCTGCAGACAGAAAGAGCCGGCCCAGGCTGCTTAAATGGAAGGTTTCACGTGCTCTGCAAAGAGTTTCATTTGAGCGAGAGAGGTAGGAGACCACCGCAGACAACCTAATCCGCGGCTTGCGCGAGGGGGCCGAGGCCGCGGAATGCCACCCCAGCCCTTGGCAAAGGGAGCAGCACTCTGCCGAGCAGGAGGGTCCTCAGCGCCGGCACTGGCCGCAAGGCTGGACCCGTGCCTTCTGCAACCGGCGCTTCACACGCGTCAGTTAACGCAAGCCTCGCAGGTGGTTCCTGCTTCCCTGCATATTCCTACTTTCTTTTGCTACTAGGTGAATCTGGGATAAAATACAGCAGATTTTACAATACCGTTTGAATTGCAGCTTTAAACAGCAAACGGTGCAAAAGGAACATCCACCACCAGCAGCACCGTTTAGGCACTGCAAATTCACACATGAAGCAGGAATTAAAGTGGAATGGGAAACCTCTATTCTCACCTTTTGCATTTGCAATACCCTTATATTTAACTTCTGCATGTCTTCAGCAGTAAATTTAGAACCATAGTCTACCTCCTGATACCGGCAAGACAAGCACACAAGACCGGCACATTAGTGGGATTTAGTTAAAGCAAATGTTATTCATGATTCTGTCTATGGGTACAGGCCAAATTCTTCTTTGCACCCAATAATCTATAAAACTATTACAAGGCGCGGGTAGTTTTCTTCCTGAAAATTCACGCCCTAGTGCAAACTCCTTCATACCTTCTTTTTATTCTGTATGCCTATACCATGCTTATTTCCCCCAGTGCACTGGAAATCCTATACCACTCTACAGGGGGAGGCAAAGAAAAGGGGTTTACACCAGAGTTTGAAAGGCAAGAGGCTTGCATTTCTTTCCAGCTCTGTGTGGGGCGGGATGTTTGGCCTTAAACAAACTCCTTTAACAACTTGATGCTTTGATTCCCCTCTCACTGAAGGACTAACATCGGCGCTGTCCTACAAGCCTGAGACGGAGATGTCGTGTGCTGTAAATGCACAGCACTCATATGGCTTTTGTTCCTGCTGGAACTGCTCTACTGACGAGCAAAACAGCAAAAGCTCCTGCTTCCTCTGTTCAAGGCTGCTCCTCACCCCAGATCCCAGACGGCCTGATCCCAAGGCCTTTTCCTGCTAACAAGAACTGGCCAAATCGAGCCTATTTCAGGGGTAAGCCATCTGAGTGGGATGTGCGGGCCATATGTTTCCCAGGGAAATTGCTTCTGTCTTCGTAAGCCCCAGCACTGGTGAAGTTTATCAGCTGTCCTGTCTAAGCTGTATTATTGCAATGGGAGGAGGAGTAGCATGCTCCACTGTGGTTGGGGTTAATCAAGTATCTCGGTGGACACTTCCCCTAAAACCTCTGCCCAATCACTGTGCAAAACGCTGAGCTAGAGGATCTTTCAGGAGAGCGTAGGATACGTGTGGTTTCTGCTGCCTCAAGACTACATAATCATGGAAAACCCCATCCTTTTTTCCCTGTCTTAATTTCATACAATATCCTGTCCTGTGCTTAACAGTGGATAGAATAAAGCCCAATCTTAACAGGACGCCTGTTGAAAAATTAGTGGATTGACTGAAACACCAAGTAACAATGGAAAGAGAAGCTACTTTTTTAGAATAAAAACTCCTTCCTACCTTGGTGGCCGCTTCATAGTAATTGGCAGAGGAGTCACTTCTGGATTTTGCCATACTGTTACTAACATATCCTGTATCTCCAGGTGTCGACACTGTTGCAGAAGGTACAGCTAGATGCAAGGACAGCTCTGCTTTTACAGTCAAGGGACCCATGGAAAATCACTAAATTCAGAGCCTGCCAGTCTCCTAGCCCCAAGATGTCAAAAGTCCTAGGGCAAGGGACACCAGAATATAACCCTAGACCAACACAGAGAGATACAGATAGACGCGTTTAAAAGAGAACAGACATTTGTATCACCCGCTCTACAGACAGTTTTAGGTAAAAGCAAAAAGTAGCAAAGTCTCTTGGTAGCGAGACCCCCTGACATCAGCAGGGCCGTCTAGCTAATTTCACGGGAGACACGCTGGAAAAGAAACAGGAGCAATTACGGAGCTTGGCCACCTTACGCTGCACAGGTTACGAGCTCAGGTGCCGGAGTGTTGGAATACCCCCCGGCTCCCCCGCGGCACGGGGGGTCTCGGGTGCTCGGCTCCAGAAGCAATTTTCTCTCTCCAAGCAGGGCTGTGAGGGGCACGTAAACACTGCAAGCCACCACTCTCCCCTGACTTGCAGAACCTCTCCTTGCCTAGCTGACTTATCTGACTCACTCAGAACAAAATTTGGAGAAGGGCTGATCCTGATCGTGCCCTCACTTGCCTGGGAGGCATTGCTGAACCATCATCGGAAATGGCATGATTGCTATGAACAAGGGGAAGCACATTTTGAAGAGGCCTGGGCAGGGATGCCAAGACATATCACGCTGCTCACTTGTGTCCAGAGTCCTTTTGTGGAAGTTCACAGGAGGCGCTTAGGGACAGGACGAAGGGCAACCGCGGAGGAACCGCAGGTCTGTCCATCACTCAGAGGACCCCATGGAAAAGGCCAGCAGGATGCGTTCTGCCAGCAAGATTCATGTCGAATACCAGAGACTGGGGCTGGGCGAGGCCATTGAGTTTAGGGACAAACAACCTCTTTGAGGAGCAGCCAGAGAAATGTGACACAGCCGAGGAAGAAACACAGCAGGAGATGCATGCGACCGTTCCCACCCTGGACACTGCCAGGGCGGCAGCGAGGAGGGAATCTGAAGCGACAGTACTGCTTTCTCACTCAACAGGGTGAATCCAGGACACAGGCACAGCTTAAAATGTGACTTCCCCATCACTTTGGGTTCAAACCTTGGTGTTATTTATAAGCCAGGGGCCGGGGAGGGGGGGTGTTTGCTTCCTTTCCTTGAGAATTTTTCCTTCTCATGAATTTTATTGGTAAAACCAGAAGAGAAGGGTGTGAGGAATGACACGATGCCTCAGCAGCCCAACCTCTTTGTGCAGATCTCCAAATGCTGAGGCCTGGGAGTAGCATTCCCAAAGTAAGGAGTCCCCCAAGTTCAGCAGGTGCAGACTGTCCCACGTATCATCCTCTGCAGGATCCAGCTCTCCATCTGGCATTATTAGATGCTCCCCTGACAAATGTAAGCTTGAATAGCACAGACTCAGAGTAGTCTCTTTGTCTTTATTTTCTAACTTATACTTAGAAACGGGCCAGCGAGTATTTTTGGTAAAATTTTCACCTGCTTCCTAGTCAGTTAGGCTGATCTTAAGATAAGGACATAGACGCACAGGGAGCAGATTTTTAAAGCACTGAAATACCTGAAAGTGCAGAGAGACACCTAGCTGTTTCCATTGCTCTCAGTGCAGAAGAACTGGGCGCAGACTAGTGAATTTAATCCCGGTACCTCTATAGTTGAAAAATGTGAAGAACAAACCATAGATTACAGAAGGGACACGGTGCCTTTCATTTCTCTGCATTGTCAACAGCTTACAAATCATGTTTTGCAACTTAATCCACACGAGACAGCCACATGTGTTGGGGACAATCTTAGTACAGAAGCCTGTGCTAATCAGTTATAATCAATTATATTCCTCAAACAGACAACAAAAGCACGGTACCTGTGTACCATGCTATGATCCCATCTCCTACCTTTTCCCTGTGACAGAAGTAGACAAGAGTGTAGGTCTCCCAGGTCCCAGTCTGGTTCCCAGTCTCCCCACCACTGTCACCTCCATCCCCATCCCAGCACACGTACCAAGCCATCAAGCTGGCCAAGAGGTAAATGAGCAGCCCCACTAAAACTATGCCCATGCAGAACATGTCCTGAGTGCTCACACTAATAGAAGTGAATTGTTGCCGAGTTTGGGCCCTAAATATGTCAGCATTTATTCTTATAGCTTAACTGATCATTGTGTATAATGTTGGTTAAGAAAATTTACACTTCCCAGCGAGCCGTGTATAAACCAAGAATCACATGAGGGCATATTTTTACAAAAAAAACAACAGTAAAATGCTTCAAAATTTTACTGGCAATGGAACTGCATCCAGCACGGCAATTAGATACAATGTTAATCAGATATGAGCAAAATGAATGAGAAGATTATTTTATTAGCCTGGGAAAGATGGTCAAGCTCCTTCTGGCTCTTATTTACCATTTCCTTTGAAGTGATAAAGACAATAACTTTATTATTAGATTCAAATTCCTCCTGTTGTTTTTACCTCGAGAGTCCAACTGTCTTTACAACAGTGCAGTTACTTAAGTCACTTTCTCAAGGAATTGTGTAGAAAGCTGCTGCTGCACTGAATCGCTTTTATTTTCAAATCTGTCTGTTGCTATTTTTAATGTACATAACCTGACGAGGACTGCACCCACACCTCCACACCATGCTTCACACCAAGGGGACTAATGAAACACTTCAGAACACTTCTCCCAAATCAGGGTACCAGGATGTGAGCTTCACTTAAAGCCTGTCTTTAGGAGATAGGCAGGGCACTGCGGGCACCCTCATAGCTTCCCACTCAGCTCCTAAATCTCTTGGGCACCCTACCACAAAGAAAGCCATCGCAGTGTCAGGGCTGCCTCGCAGCACACGGATACTTGAAGCCCTGTCTGAAGTAGGGCTTCTCCCCTTTTGAGACCTGATAGCATATCTTCAATCAGGCCAGAGCAGGAGCGTGCATGCCCTGGAGGGATGCAGAGCAGCGTCCATTCCAGGGAGTGTGTGGGGAGCACCCCAGTGATGCCAAATAGCAGGGTTCAGCTCCCTCAGCTGCACTAGCCAAAGACCACGGCAGGATTAAGTAGCATGAACCTACACCTGCAAGCAGGAGCACAAGCTACGTCATCTCTCCCTCTCCGGTCCAGCCAACGGTCCCTGCAAAGGGCAGTGGGATCGCTCTGCAGGTGTTTGCTGAAAACAGCACATAAATGTTTCAAACACCGCTGCATAGGTGTCACTCCAAAGCCATAAAGAAAACAGAAGGTGGAGAGCCCCAGCTCAAGCCCTCAAATATCAGATATTCTTCTCCTCCCTATACGATTTTACAGGCTGAGGAGTGATGTTAGCTGAAATCTCCATTTGACAGCTTTTCCTCAAAAACTCGGCATAAAAGCAGCCTCAGAAGTGTTAGCGATGTTGCGTGGAGAAGACGTCTTGGATTTATGGGCAGTAATTCATACTTAACCTTTAGCTCCAGCGAGGCAGCTGTGCTGCGGGGTTAGTAGGAGTCACCGTGTTGGTAAACAATAATTGGACTGCCATGTACAGCCCTGAGCTAAGCACCCTACAGTTATTGGGGGAGGTTTCCTGGGCCTCTTGCAAAGGCCCTCAGGTGAGGAAGGTCTCACCAGGCAAGCTGGAAAGACCCTTCTCCTCCCTGTGAGACAGACTTTAAGGCCAGGGTGGCCTGGGCAGCTGAAGCTTCTGAGGCTAAGGCACAGACAGCATCTAAGAAAAAAGGATCCATCAGGCCTCCCATGTCCTGCTGGTAGCACGAGTCAGGAGTGCTCTCTGCTATGTCTTTACACACTGAAGCATATATTCAATACCTTGAGGCACTCCGAGTTGGTCCATCAGACCAGCTGAAGGGGGGATAAATGGGACACTGAGCTCAGGTATACTTTGCTCCCTGCGATTGCCATGGGATGAGAGAAGCACCGCTCCCCACCCTCTCTGTTTTGACTTCCACCCCAGTTCTGTCCCTTCCCTGGGGTGGGAGTACCATCTGTAGGTCTCCTCAGCTGCTTTGGCTGAAGGAACCCCTCCTCATCGCTTGTGACACTGGTGGATGGGAATACCTTGAGTGCGGCCCGAGATGCCTGCCGGCCCTGAGCAAAGTCTCCTGTGAAGATGGAAAAGGGTCTATGGAGAGCAGCGATGCTGGTGACTCTTCACCGAAGACCCGTCTTCTTGACACCTGTCCAAGTCTGGCTCCTCTGGAAATAAAATAAACAAGCATTAAAAGAGGCTGTCTTCCATATGAGCCAAGGAAAAGACAGTTTGCCTACTGTTAAATATCAGTAATAGCAGCCAAACGCCAATACTAGCAAAACACCACCATGGGTATTTGTAAGAGGCCAAATCACAAAGTCTTGAATCCATTTGTGAGTTATGGCTGTGAGGGCTTCATCTGACCTCGCTCCTACTGCAGGCTGTCATGTTTTACCATGTTACCTCTATACCGAGCCCAGTCACTTGGATTAGACTCAGTCACATCTTCAGTGCAGACATCCACTCCTCTGCCAACATACAGCGAGGAACAGGACCCACTGCTGCCCTCAGTAGTTTATTCAAGTGGTTAATCGCCTGCATGTGCCTTATCTTGCATTTGAATTTGTCTGGCTCCAGCTTCTGGCCTCCAGTTTTGGAGACGATCCCTTCTGTGCGAGGTATTTTCTCCCCGGGGAGGCAATGTCATGCAGGGCACTTGTTGCTCACCGCAGGCTTCCCCTCCCAGCCAGCGGCACCAGCCCCAATCACAACCTGACACTAAGTAAACACCCCGGCTCCATTTGAATGGAAGGGCTGTGCAAGTGGCCTCCAAAAAAAAATAAGAAAAAAAAGAAAAAAAGAAAAAAAGACTTGCAGGGCTCTGCTGTATTTGTTTTAGTCCCCCTTTGCTGTCTGGGGGAAGGGGAAAGGAGAGGACGAGGGCCCTTCCAGCCCCGGCCGGGTGTGCGTCCATCCCACCCTCGCCCCTGAGCCGGCTTTCGGCTCCCCTGGGGCTGAGGAGCGAGTAAGACCTCGTGGATCTGGCCTCTAAGCTGATAATTGCAGCCCCTTCACTGGCACAGGGCGGCTCTCATGCCATTTTGACCCAAACTATGTCTTCTTTCTGTATATTTTTAATTAGACTCAAGAATGCAGAAAAACCAGCGTGAGATCCTTTCATTCCCCTTTGTTTAATATCTGTTATTATGACATTAAGTGTAGGGTTTTGTTGTGGTGGAGAGTTCAAAATCCCCCTCGGTTCTGTTGCTGTAGCCATGGGTTCGCGTACATTAAAGTGGTCATTTTCGGATTAGCTCTTGCTTTCCCTTTGATGCATATGAACCGCTGAGCCAGTTAGTTGGAGAAGGCATTTTACCTCTTTTGTTGCCCTTCCTCGCAACCGACGGCAGGGAGAGGGCGAAAGCCCCCTGGCTCTCTTAAATCAGAAAGGAATTTCCAAAGGGTTTAAAGCTTTAGTTGCCACTTCTGTCTGGGGTTGCCTGACCAAAAATAGACGGGGTTGGTTTTCAAAGGAGCAGGCGACGAGGAGCCTCGTGTTTGCTGCTGGTCGTCGTCCTCGCTCGTGTGCCTGTTCCCTGGGAATTCAGCTGGGAATTCAGGAGTCCCGAGAGCCGAACCGGGGCTGAGCAGCAGCACAGCTCAAAACTTTTCTCCGAGATGCACACGTTTGGTGGTGGGAATCAGAATTTTGGGGCAAAGTGGGCTTTTTTCTCTTGTCTCTTTTGTCTTTTTTCTTTTCGATTTGACAGTTAATGGGAAGCAGAACGAAGGTTTGATTGAACAAATGCTAGTTTTCAGGTATGCCTCACAGGACACCGACAGCCCTATGATTTCTTTCCATCTACAGAAGACCTACACTCTGCATGGTTATTTCTGCGGGCTGTCTGATATTTTCTTCCGAGGAGAGAGCATTTTCCAGCCTTCAGCCCTTCCCACCTTAACCATTCATACCATTACAACTAATCCTAAGGGATCTCGATTAAAATAAAATTGAGTCAATCGGGGGGGGGGGGGAAATAGGAAAAAAATGGTTAACTAGAAAAAAATAAATGCACACGCACAACTTTTCTGCCACCCTAGAGATCATCCCAAATATTCCCGTGAAAAGACGGGCAAACCCGAGGGGGGGGGGGACAAGGTCAGGGAGGAGGGGGTGTTTATGTCAACACCGCTCCGTGATGGAATAATGCGCCCCAACGTGAAGTCACAGCCGCGGGGCATGTGAAGTCACAGCTTCTCCTGGGGAGAGGGGCTGCAGCAATTCAGAGGGGGGGGAGCGCTCCCCTCCGCCCCCCCCGAAGGCACCGGTCACCGGGGGCTGCCCCTCTGCTCCAGGTACAAAGAGGGAAGCAGGGCTCCTGAAAGGTTCCTGATCCACCAGAATTATTTTTACCTTGGGAAACTTGCTTCCTTCTCTCTTTTTCTTTTTTTTTTTTTTTTTTTTTTTTTTACCAGGCGCTAATACGTGCCTAATCAGCGAGATAGGTTTTAATTTAAAAGCCAATAGGCTGCAGCTGAACTACGCTACAGAAATCCGATGTAAGGATAATTTGGAGTAGTCAAAACCGCTGAGTCAGCGGCGGAGCCCATCTCCATGGCTAGAATATTGTTTCTAACTCCCGCTGCTGTGTTTCGCTTACTGTTATACCGATTGTATCGTGTAATTATTGTTTGTTTTCCAAAAATGTAATTACTTTTTTTTCCCCCTTTGTTTTCTTTGCAACGTTAAATCTGCCAAATGCCTGACTAAGGGAGCTCCAGAAAAATAAAAAAGAAAGAAAAATGAAAAAGCTAATGAAAGGGGAGGAGGTCCCTTTCTCTCTCCTTAGCCAAAGATTTTCTCTCTCTCTCAGGCACCTTCTTGCATCGACGGCTTAAATAAAAATACCGGCACGTGTAGAACAAAACCTTCGGAAACGCCCAGCCCGGTTTGAGGAAGGCAGCTGCTCCGGGGCAACCCCACGCCTTTCTCGGGTGGCTTTCCCTCCTCGGGGGGGGGGGTGGGGGGTGGCGATTCCGCACGGAGCAA
>JANZLQ010000030.1:17799970-17817982 GCA_026212715.1 Elanus axillaris
GGGGGGGGGGGGGGGGGGGGCTGATCAGCTTGGGAAACAGCTCTTCATGTAAATAGCTTTTTTTTTTTTTTTTTTCTTTTCCAGTGCCAATTGAAGGGGCAGCAGTTCCCGAGTGCAACTTTTTGGAAGCGAAATAAAAACTTTTTCGGGAGGGGTGGAGAGGAAGCAAAGTTTTTCCAAGGAGCCCTCTAATATTTATTTGCTAAACTAACTACACTAAAGCCACTAAACAAGCAAAACTGGGGAGTAATTGAGAGTTAAACCCGAGCGCACACTGCGGCACCAATGCAACCCAGCTACTGAGGAGCAGCGGTGTTTGCATGAGCAACCACATGGTACAAATTCCCATGCCATAGACGTCCTAGGGAAATGTAACAGGTACATTCTGCTTCACCAGGTACCTCTTTCTCAGCCTAGGCCCTTTAGGGCTGGGTATACTGTCATTGCCTCCTCCAGAAAACGAGCTCCTACAAAGATCATCCCTATGAATAAAAGCATCGGTGGGGTAAAACTGTGCTTCAGCTTTTTCGGATTACTCAGGGAGCAGTTGTATGGTCTCAAACGCGAATGTTTGTGAGGAATTTGCCTTTTTTGTAAAGCACAATAAATCTACACTAAAGCCACCAAGCGCTTTTGTCTTTAGAAAAAGAAATCTATCCACTACAAGCATGTCAAGATCTGATTGTTTACTCCAACTTTTTCTGTTGTACATTTCATTTCCTAAAGCGAAAAAACCCACCCAGTTTTAAGAAAATAGTTGCATTTGCAGCTTGGACATAAAATTGGAGTATTTTCCAGGCAATTCTGACTGCTCACATGTCCTCCAAAAAAGCTTTTGCATTTGAAACACAGGCAACTATTTTGCCAACAATCTCGTAGCTGCAGTAGACTGCAGTTTTACTGACCATGCCACTCCAAAGTAGTTACAAATAAGTTTTATTTGACATTTATTTTTAATTTTTCACCAATAAAATTGTCAGATGAAATCCAGAGAACAGTGTGCTGCCTAAGGTCCTTCAACATGACCTGCCTGATCAAAGCGTTACTGACAATACAAATGTTCTAGGAAGGGCTGCTTTTCTTTACATGAAGCTTCACTGCCTTCACTCCCCCCGCTGCCCTAAAATCCACTGATGCAACCGCACATATCCACCCAACCGCACATATCCTGAGTACGAAACACGAAGTTACGCTCTAGCGTTAAATCTCTACACGGGGAGTTTTGCTTGGATTAAGATTTCGAAACTGAGCCCATAATAAGATATGCCATTAAACCTCAAACAACCCTCCTCCCCCAGGGTTATTTATCTTACACATTTAATTGCCCAGTAAAATAAATTCTGTATGTGTACACTTATATGGGAAGGATTTTGATCTGGTAATTTCGGTGTATCTTCTGATCTGTAGCAGCTTAGAATGAGTCTGTACTAACATCCTTAGAAACTGTGGAGAAGCAGAAACTGTGCCCTGCTAAATAACACCTATTCAGCTGCTAAATATTTACACATAGGCAGGAATGAGCTTTCCTTGTAATGCTATCTCTTAACTATATATTAGCATTCAAGAAGAAAAACAAATGAAAGTCATTTAAGCATAGGCCAAATCCCTGCTTCTGCTAAAGCAAATAACTGACTTGCATGGAGCAGAATGGGGCTCCTTCATGTTACCTTCATGTCATATTAACATGCCGTTTTTATAGTGACTTCCCTCTCAAAGCACTCGCTACTGTATAATAAGCTTCGACAAACCCTCGAGAGGTGCAGCGTTATTAGTTTATCTGCTTTACAGATAAGTAAACTGATCTAAGGGGAAGATAAGGAATTTCCCCAAGGTCTTGCAGCTGGTTTGCTGGAGATCAAGGGAAGGAAAGGAGAGGAAACCAAGAACTGGGACTGAACTAACCGCCAGACCAGTATCTGCTCCTCCTACTGCTGGTGATCAACGTGTCCCATAGCCGGGAAAGCAGTATTAAAGGGAGCAGCAGGTGATCAGGATCTCTATAGACCGGGTCATTTCCAGTCAGGTGCCTAGTTGTGCCCTTTGATAGCTGAACTTGGGCACCCACGTTTGAGACTCTCAGCTTCTCAAACAATACTTTGGTGTTGCATCCATCCTGGCATATTATGATATATTGGAAGTGGAATTTCATTCTTCAGTGCATTGAATAAAACACCCTAATAATTCCAAGGCATGCTTTAAAAAACAAAGCCTGGTATTACCCACAGCGGAGTTTAAATAAAATCTACTTTGATATGTCTATGCTAACATTAGAACGGCTGTCTGCAAGGCATATATTTTAAAGTGTCGAATAATTACAAAAAGCCGTATTACTGGAAAATGACTGTTGGGAGGCTCTGATGTCCAAAACAATATTAATCTGCACAAAAAAAACTCTAAGTGATTTTTTTTAACAAGAAACTTCCAAAGCTGTAGTCTTTAATCTAGTCCAGCTTGCAGGCAGCTGCAATACATTTAGCCTTTAACATTAGCTCTAGCCATTGTCCTAGCACATGCCTACACCCCATGACACTTTATGGTATTAAAAGCAATGCTCCATGGCTAGAGCAACTTGTCACTAAGATATATCGCTCAGTGGAGAGCAAAGTAAAACAAAACAGTGAACAGCATGGCTATTTTTCCATGGCAGCCTATACTATGGGTCTAGTTTGCTTGGCTCAGTTGTGTTTATGTGGTGTTTTACACTAACATGTCCTGCCTGCCTCCTGGACAACTACGGAGTAAAACCTCTGGAAGGGAGTGAAAGAGCAGGCCGTGTGCTGGATAATCCGGTATAATCGTTCCATATAGGCATCGAAGGAATACCAACCCGCTACATGTATCATCTAATGGCAGTCAAGAGCTGATGTAATCACTTTTACGCCAGTCTCCTCCCTATGTCAAAGGGAAACGAGGGTGCGGTTGGAGGATGGAGGTTATGGCTGACGTGCACCCACATTACAGCCGTCCTGGGGATTCTCCCCTTGGTGTCCATCGCAGCGGCTGCAGGCACCACCGCGCCAGATTCGGCTCGTAGGGACAAACCGACCGGACAGAGATTGAGACATCCTCACACCCAGGAAAGCAGTTACTGGGACACTGGACAGCAAACTTTTTATTTTCCCAAGGGTGGTACTACCATGCTGATCCAACGGAGCTTTTCCAGACTTAGCAGGGAAATTGGTTCAGAGAAGTTTGGGACCGTGCTTGCGAGTCTGTGCAGGAAGGGCAAAGCGGTGCATCGCCTTCCCACGGGAGTCAGGCCCCCCACGCCGGAGCTCGCAGCGTGTCTCCTTCTGCAGCAGCTCCTGGGGACTCCCCTTGGGAGAGGCGCGGGGTTATTAGCAGCCACCTCGCCTGTTTACACCTGGCAAGTTTAAGCGATTGCGAAGCCCCAACGCGTTTCCAAATGAAATCAGGCCCGGGCTGATAAGCTGCTGCTCCCTTAACGCCACCCGCTCCGGAGCTGAGCCCTCTGACTTCGCGGGGAGGGTGAGGAGCTTGCCCAGAAAGGAGCTCTGCAGCAAAAGGCTCAGGTTTCTTTTCCTAAGTCTTTGGCGCCCCTGTGTGTCTTCTTTTTGGGAAATTCCGCGGCAGAACAACCCCAGACTTTTCTTCCTCTAACCTAACACTGCGCTCACACGTGGGAGAGCTCTGCAAGGGCAGCCTGGACAAGGCTACCCAACAGCCTGACCCTAATTTGTGCAACTTCCCATCCTTACTTATCCTCCTTTAGATGCTGGAATTGCCCTCTTTGGCAACTTTATCCAAAGTGACTAATGTTTTTAAAGCACCACTTCCAGGAGTCATGACATTTATCACCGTCTTTTCTACGTCCCATCCCTGTATCTCCCAGTATGCATGAGGTGCAGACTGGAAAGAGCCTTAAAGACAAGCTGTGAAAATAAAGCATTTGAAGTATCTTAGGCTCTCCAGGGGTCAGATTTACAAATTGGACAGGCAATACGGTACTTGCGGGGAATACCTGTCTACATGTCTGCATCAGGATTGCAATATAAGCCCCTGTATTCTTCAAAGGTGAAGGCAGAAGCAGAGGAAGTTCAGCATAAAAACTTAGGAAAATCCCAAGAGGAACTGTAAATATTTTTTCTGTGAGGTAGGTGGCATTATTTATCCCACATCTTCAAGATAACTGGGACACAAAGGAATGAAGTGAGCTGCCTAAGGGTACAGGGATGTAGTGAGACAGCTGGACGAAGAGGAAGGAAACTCAGCCAGCCTGAGTTCTGGCAAGATTTACTCTGTCGGATGTCCTGGCATAAATGAGCTCTGCAGAAGTGGCTCTCCTAAGTCTTTACTACCTTTCCTGTCTTCCAGCTGTCAGGACTTATTTCAAAACATGTAAAAGATGTGCACATCTGAGGGGTGCAGCGTTTATCTGGGGTTATTCAGAAAACACACGCACTCTGCAGAGTGTCACTGGAAAAATACGGCATGCAAATGCAGACAGGCTATCACTTGCCCCAGAATCAGCATCACCTGCTTTGCACTTAACCTCACCAACCTGGAACAAGCCCTCATCTCCTGACACCCTTCCCTGCCTTTAGATAGATGGCCCCAGCTGTAGGCAATGTAGTTGTAGGCCTGTCCTGCCTGTATTTATGGGTGGGTGGTTGCCCTGCCTTTGTTTCCCACCTGGAGTGCTTACTTTTCCTTGCGCCAGCTCTTCCATGGCAGCAGTCTCCCTTGTTGCAGGTAAACCTGGCCCCTAAGGTCACATTTCCCCACACCAGGGAAGCTGTCCCAAAGGGCATCTCTCGCCTCTCTTCATCTTGTTTCTTGTTCTGTTTCCATCCTTCCCCTTTCCTCACTCCATCTTGGGTTGCCCCACCAAAGCTCTTGGGGCAGCTTAAAAATAACCCTTGAGAAAAAAGGAAGGGGGTGCTTAAATCAGGGGACTTCTCCTGAGTCCTTACACAGGACATCTGCCTTGCTACCTGCTTCCCTGCTGAATATGGGCATGTTTTAAATCCTGCCTGGTCTTGCACGCTGTGGGTTGTGTTTCAAAACTTGAGAATAAGCTACTGGATGAATCTTCTTTTACACCCATTAAGGAACCTGAGCTTTGTTAATAGCCCAGTGCTCATGGGGAGCCTCCTCAGGAGGAAAGCCTTTCCCTGTGTTCCGAGGAACCCTGCCCCTGGCAGCACAAATGGTGGGAGAATGGTCTTCATCTCAACGGGGTGAAGCTCTTTTGCTTACCTCCATTTTGTGCTCTTCCTGCGCAGAGGGGGAAGCGGTGCTGCTTCCTTTTGGAAGGCCAGCATTGGTTGCAAAAGCTGGTGGCTAATCGAGTAGGTGAGTGTGGGGTCAGACTCAACCCTGTAATTGCATGAAATTGCTTTACAGTGCAGGAACAGGGGTTCTATATTTTCCCCCTACAACAGGGCCCATTAGCTAAATAGGGGATATATCCCACTTGTGAGGGAGCACAGCACAAATACAGCTCTTAAGGGCTGTAAGCCCCAACTGCCTACACTAATGGGTCATGTGTTGGCTTGACCCGGTTTACAGGCTGTTGATTGAGCATAAGAATTTAGAGCAGGAACAAAAAATTGTCCCATAAATAGGCTGTCTGCATTTTAAACTAAATTAGCCCCACAGTGAATGGCCTCCTCTACTGAATTACAGCATGACTGAGCCTGTGTTGGGGATTGAAAGGGATTCATGTGGCTGGTTAAGAGCAGCATTATTAAGATTATTATTGGGGCCTGGATCAGGCCCAATATGAACGCAATTATTCAGGACCTTTGAGCTACAATTACGTGTGACAGAAGAAGCCTACGTAGCTGATGGCAGAGAGTATTTGGCCTTTACAGCCATGTAACTCATATACAAGCAGACAGGGCTTAGGGCACTGACAGACGGGTTGTGGTGAAGCTTGCTGTGCTGGTTGAAGATGTTTCCATCTCCAGCCGCTCACTCCAATAAAAGAGCTGGCAGAAAGGAATTGGTTCCGGAGCCTCAGTTGCTCTGGGGAGAAGCTCAGCACCTCGGGCTGTGGTTTCACACCACAGAGAGTTCAATGACAATAGCAGCCTTAAGGGATTCACACCCTCTTCCTCAGCCTCCTGTCAACTTTTTGCAGACCTGCTGGACTGATTCGGTTCATTAAAGACCATAAATAAAGGGGAGCAGGAATTACCCTCCCCTCCAAATGTAAGCAGATCAATTCCGGAACCTGAGTATAGCCTGGCCCAAGCTTTCCAGCCCATGGAGCTGAAGGTGTAGCATGGGGACAGCCACCAACTTGGAAACCAGGGCCTTACCTTAAACTGTGCTGCTGACTGTGGTTTTTTTTCCTGCCTGCCTTCCAATTCCCGTGCCTGGAAGGCAGCATGGCTCCTGCTGGAGAGGCTGCCCGCAGCCCTCCTTGGAGGATGGAGCACTTGCCCTTGCAGGCGATCTCTTCAGGCTGAGCTGTGCCCTGCAAGCAAGGAGTCAGAAAACAGGTATGAAATCAGAGTGGAAGCAGCGTGGAAAAGAGTGTTTGGAACAGCATGAAATTTCGCATGCGTTTTCATCTCCAAGTTTGTCCCAGCCGGTTTACACGCAGCAGAAAACACTACCTCTTTATAATGGGTGACTACCTACAATTTATTGGAACTGAGCTGTTGCTAAACACATGGAGTAGCGATGTATTAACACATTGTAAAAGGCTGTTTGATCACCATGGGATTCCAGATGAGCTAACAACAGAAAATAAGCCGTGATTCACAAATGACTCATTTCAGCATTTCTCTTTGATGCAGCAGTTCAAGCAAGCCCTGTCTATGCACATTCAAATGAGTTCACTGAATAGTCATTGAGCCCAGCAATGCCATGCTTACAAAGTCGTTTTTGCAAAGTGTAAGTACAGTTTTTAAGTATAAAAATTGGGCAATTTCTCGCAAGCTGTGCCAATGTGTGGCTCTTAGTCACTCCTGCCAGCAACCCCTTCCTACGCTTGAAAATCCTCAACACCAGATACTAGTTTTCCATGATTCAAGTCCTCCGAAAGTGGGGGTCCTGGGAGATCACCCTCCCCCGAGTGGTGCATCTCCTGTCAGCCTGGAAGTAACAGCAAAGGGTGCGATGCCCCAGCGGGACGCGGTTTCCCACGGACCGAAACCTCGGCGATGCTTTAGTCAGCATTGCCATCCAGTGGCACAGGCGACAAATGACAGCGGAGAGGCTTGCGGGTGTGGGGGGCACGACCTTCTTCCTTGCTTTAATCGCTGTACCTGGCCATGGGGTAGCTCGACAGGTTGGCCCAAACTTGGGCAGCAACCTAATGGTTGGCTGTAATGTATCATTTATCGATAGCTTGCAACATCACTGTTTAGTACCAGCTTGCTGTTAACCGGGATGTTGCGGAGAAGGCAGTGAACATCCAACCTAACCGTGGGGATGGTGTGCTAACTGAAGGGTACTTGGCCCATTTCAGAGAATGGCTCCCAGTGGATCCTAAATCCTGCCTGTATTTGGAGTTGTGATGTGGTTTTTTGTTTGTTTGTTTTTCCTGCTGTAAGCTCCCGGTGCTTTAGTAGGCAGAATTTTACTTTATTATTGCTCTATATAGATTGCAGAGCTGAGTAAATTACAAATGGTCCCTCTAAGGCACTCATCTGGCCATAGAATTTTTTTCTGAGATACTGCTAGCCAGAATGCTCCCCAAAACTTTGAGCATTAAGTAACCAGTGCAGATCAATGTTGGTAAAAATAATCTACAGAAATATAGGGTCATTCTTTTCCCAAGAAAACTTGCAATATTCCTATTGATCTGGTCTGGGCTTTGGAACATATCTATCACCCACCTGCTCTTCATGGCTTGGCCATGCTGTCATCTCTTGTTGCTCAGAGGGAAATCCTCTGAATCGGCTGGGTCACAGAAGACCAACGCTCAACCCAAAGAAGCCGATGACAGTCATTTTCCACTACTAATTGGATAAAACCCCAACCAACCAGACCCTACTGCTTGGGTTTAAGTGGTTGCATAAGAAGAGTCAAAAGGACTGTTTTCTTTTTGCCAAAGCCAGGTAGACGGGACAGCACAGAGGTTACTCTGCAAGCCCCAGTAGCTGCTGGCCCCACGTCGTGAAGCAGGTCCTGCTGCCACAGCAGAGATTATCACCACAGGGCAGAAGGTGCTGGCTGGTGAATGCCAAAGGCGGGCTGCTTGGGGACAGCATGGTGGCCTGCACCAGTTTTGCCACAAAGAGCTGATACACAACCCCAGCATCTATGCAACTGAAACCGGGGTGGAATATGTGATACTTAAGACCAGGCAGCCAAAAGGGAGAGGACCACCCTCCTGGTGGCCCCGTGGAAGCAGTCAGGTCCCAGCAGAAAGTGAGAACTTGCAGAGGCATCAGCCATAGCTCCCCAACTGGCTATGCAGTTTTCCACACTGGTGTGGCAACAGCAGGACTAGCTGAAGGAAGAGAGAGCAAGAACCCACCTTTGCAAGAGAAAGGTAAAGCAGGGGGACATCGACAGATGTGATGTGCTTTTAGACCCAATCGAGGAGGATATAAAGCACCACAGATTTCACGCTGTACACACAGCGGCATCACTAGAGCTCAGTCCCCAAGCAGGCTGGATATTAAATTGATCAAACTGGTAATGAAAGTGGGAATTACTCCATCTCAGCCGACACAAGGCAGGTGACCTTATTAAAAAATATGCCAGTGTATTTAATGGGGTAGGGCAGTTTCTTGGGGAATTCATGATTAATGTGGCTATAACTCTGCAGATCCCACAGCTAATGCCCCTGGAAAAAGAATTCCTTCCACAATGAGATGGCCTGGCTGAAATTTTTGAGATAGGACTGTCTGCATACAGGTGCATGAATGCAGCCGCTATTTTCTAACAGAAGTCACTCAAGAACTGCTGCATTGATTAGAGGACACAGTGGCCTCATGCTGGATGCAGCAAGCTGGGTATGTAGAAAACCTCAGAGCTTGCTCAGGGATACAATGTGCTTCTCCATGGACTGTTCAGGCTAACCACTAGGAGCAACTCGAACTCCTGCACTGTTTAGTCATCACCGAAACAACAGCAACCACTGTCTGAGACACTGACTTCATGTAATGCCCTGAGCAAGACCTGACTTGGAGAAACCTTGGTATCCACTGACAACCAACGGCCTGGAGCAGGGCAGCGATGCAGCTGTCTTGAGCTATATGCGTGTATATGAAAAGGATCTGAGAGTAGAAAAGCAACTGTCTTGTGCATCTCTGAGAGGGACCAGGAACTTAGGAGGATCATAACATCCCAGCCCAGTGTTTTGTCCCCAGCAGGTGCTGAGGCCTATGGAAGAGCAAAAGAGCAGGGCAAGAAAATGTGGCACTTTTCCCGACAGCCTTCCAGCCTCCAACCGTTTGTAGACCAGGGTCTTGTGAAATGCGCATAGTTGCTGTGTATCCAAGAACAGTCCTCTCATGAACTTGTCCAGTCACTTGAACACAGCCCACACGGGGATGGGGTAAGCAGAGGCTTAGGAGTAAAGCTGCTTGTTTTCTTCTGCTTGCTGTAGGTGCAGGGAAAAGAGGCCTTTGTGTATGTTCTTTGCAAATAAAAAGGAGTATAGCAAAAACTAAGCTAAATATAAGCTTGGGGTTCAGGCTAAGGAGCGTTAGCAGTGTGAGCAACAGGCAAGAAGCTGTAAGTAGTTCCCAAGCAGAGAAATTGAGCCAAACTGGAAGAAAAGAAACAGACACTTGCAGAATTTTGAGACTGCAGAGTGGAACTGCAGTTCAAGGCAGGATACAGGCACACTGCAAAAGAAAGATCCCAGAAAGCACTGTGAAATAACCTGTCATGGGACAGAAAACCCATGCCAGGGTACCAGCTGCCAGCTATGTATGGTAACTGGAGAGACCAATAAGAAAACCGTGGCCTGGGAGAAGCAGTTTAGCAGGAAGGGACCAGACAACAGGAGGCTGGCTGCAGGAGCTGAGGAATGTGATGTTGTGCAAGGCAGGAGATTTCCAGTAGTTTTCTAGCCTCTTTACAACCTTCCAGCGACTCTATATGGGGAGACTAGATTGTCCCAGCTTTGGTAATGCCATCAGGGTCTGTCTTCGACCCCATGGTGAGTGGTGATTGCAGCCACTGCCCTTCCCGTAAGAGAGCCATAAAGTTTTTTGCGTAAGCAGCGGAACAAGGGACCAAAACGTGAACGTGAGCCTCTGCCCAAAGCAAACAGGAAGGTGCTTGGCAATCTGAAACACCTGGGAGTGGAGCTTGAGGCTTTTGCTGAGCGCTGTTTTGGGTGTGAATACATCAGCAGCTCTAGAAGATAATCAGGAAAAAGACATGGAGATGGATATGAAAACTTGATAGAGCCTAAAGTAGGGCTCCTTCTGAAAAGGGTGATATGGTTATTTGGTGTGGATGGTAAGCACAGGGGCAAAAAAAAAAGACTATTTTCACAGTTGGACTGTGGCAATTTTAAGCACAATTTGGGGCTTATGCGATGTGAGGCAGGTGTCTCACCAACACAGGTTGCTTTGCCCGGCCTGTTGGTTACACAAAAAAAGAGACCTTGGCATACAGTAAAACCTCTGAAAGGAAAATGCAGCAACAGAAGTTGAAAATCTTAGGCCAAACCTTAAGAAAAACATGGTACTTTGGGCTACAAAAGGCAGCGTTTCTGCTGGTGGGAAGAAAACTGCAGCTGCGCAGCACTGGCCAACTTCTTCCCCAGTCTGGCAGCCAGTTACTTCACAAGTTACTTCTGCTAGTGGCTTGTCATTACTCACTAAGAAGCTGGAAGGCTCTAATGGTTGTGGATGGCTAATCTTATCTCCCGAGCAGGCGTGGAGTGCAGTGTGAAGGGGACACTTTCAATCCTAAAGCCCTTTGGGAGACTCTGGAACCCTACAAACCAGGTGGCACCTCACTGCTGCTCACAGCCTGGGGGGTGGGAAAGGGACTTTTTCAAGGCAAGTCCTGGCTTGGTTCTGCCTAAATCTAATAAAAATCTGTCCTAGACAGGAAGACTTTAAGAACAACGGATACCTACCACAGCCTTCTGAAAGAGGACCCTGATAATTCACTGAAAGAGAACTAATTTGTGTTCTGATGAGAAAAGACATGAGAGGTGAAATACCTGTTAATAGGTAACCAGTTGCAGATTTATCATTTATTAAATGATTTTCCTTTATGCTTAGGATGAATCACAGAAGTATCATACAAATGCTTTTCCTTCTAGAGCGGTCCAGGACTATCCTAAGCTTACCAAAATTGCAGTGATAATGGTAACTAGCAGAGATGATGAGCGTCTTTCTAAGTGATGACAAAATCCTTTTGGTAACAGTTCCTAGATGTAACAGGATCCCCAGCCCAGCTACAGGCAAGCTAGGAGATACTGTAAAACAGACAATCATAGGAAAGTGAGCTGGAAAAGACCTAGAAAATTACCGGGTCTGGACCAGTATGACCTGCAAAACTGCTCAAAAAGCTACACTTAACCTGCTCTTGAAAAGCATCCCTGGGGAAAATTCCAGCCTCCCCAGACAATCTAATCCACATTTAACTGTTTATCACTACAAAGCTTCCCTAAGATCTGATCTTCACCTCCCCTGATGCTATCTAAGATGATTAGGTCTTGTCCTATGCACAGAGAAAGTGGAGAATCAGCTACTCCCTCTCTATTTGCATCAGGATTTGCTTCTGGTTTTGCCTTTTTACATATTTGAGAACTTTCTGCCTGTTCCTTTATTTTAAATGACAAAATAACCATATTTTCTGTCATTCCTGACAGGTGATGTTTTCTAGATCCCTATGGACTCTCTGCTCATTTCATACCTGGCAACAAATTATATTGCCAGAATATAGAGCGCAATAATGCTAAATGTTTAGTGGAGCCATTACAAGTAGAAGGAGCGACCTGTGTAGCTGCTCTCTCTCTGGCATAGCCAGATGCCCAGTACCAGCAGCCCAGGCTGTGGTTAGCCTTGCTTGGCAGAGCAGGTCACCCCCAACCTGCAGATGGAGTTGCTTTACTCCTCTAGCTGCAAAGGCACCTGCAGCTGGGAATGGGCCCTTGGCCCCGCAGAGAGCAGGCTGCAGGCACACTGCCCTGACCTGGCACGTCCCGAAGGGTCTGACACCGCTGAGGGGAAGACCTTGGGTTCATGTTCATAAAGTCAGCAAGTGCCCCAGTGTTTGCAGAATGGAGTGTAAGCTACCTTTGGATCCTCTTCCAGTGCAAATAATAGCTGCATGTGTACATTCGTGCTTTACTGTCCACTAATGCATATGTTAATCTGGGTAAGAAAACAGGTCTCTCTCCCTGTCTTGGCTACACCAGTGTCATCTATACAATTCAGTCATATTTAACAGAAGAAGAACAGCTTCACCACCATAGCCTGCCTGTCCCCTATTAGGACATGTTTAATTACGTCTTGCTTTCTCTGTGCAGGAGGATAAAGGAGCAGGGAAGAGAATGCCGTGCTGTTGCTCCCGAGCAGCTGATGAGAACTGGTTTGCACAGAGGTGAGTACGTGTCCCTGTTGGAAATTAATTGGAGAAGGGAGCAGTAGAGTGCGCTGCTTTGGCCCAGCAGCAAGTCTGACTTGCAAAATGCACTCTGCTAGAGACTAGGCAGCTTACCTGTTCCTGAATCTTTTATATCTAAAAGTTTACTGCAAATTCAGACAAGCAGTGAAGTTCCTGCAGTGTAAGAGGCTCTACAGCTGGAGCCTGAGAGCACCGCAAGACAAAAGTGGATGCAGTGGTATATTGTCTGGCCCCTGCTGTTTGTGCAGACAGATGTGCTCACTGACTGCGTACGATTAGATTACTCAATGATTTTACTGGACCATGTGAGCTGAGCTAGCGTTTGCCTTGATGTGTCATTTCATCTCTCCTCCCATTTGCTGCCAGTGCTGCTGCGTTGTGACTGTCCGGTGTCAGTGTGTCTGCCTGGGAGCTCCTGTTTCAGGTAGGTTTGTATTTTCTTCTCTTTCCTCAGATTATGCCTGGCTGGGAAGTGCAGGAATGCCAGTGACTGCTCTGAACAGGAAAAAAGGGAAGGCAGAGGTAAAGAGATAGGAATAATCCTTAACTACTCCTGCACTCAGACTCCGCTTTCTCCTTCCCTATGTTACACGGTGCATATATACCTTTGTCACTACCCGACCAGCATGCTCCCCTGGGTAGTGTGGGAGGTCGTGGAAAGCTTGAAATCCCCTCGGAGTAGATTAAGGTGAAAAGATGCCAAATGACCAATCAAATTTTTTATTGAGCACAAACAAACAAACAAAACCAAAACAATCATGCGATAACTCAAGAAGTTGCTGTCTGCCAAGCGAGTCACAAAATCATAGGGAAAGAGGAGGGGAGAAGTTTACCCAATTTTACCAAAATGATTCAACATGAAACTTTTGTGTGTGTGTGTGTGGTGGTGGAGTCTCCCTGTGTGTCAGCCTGGTGATGGAGGTCTCCCCACTTCTGTTCTCAATGGTGTTCTTTTATGCAGTCCAAGTCCCCCAAATCTCCACCCAGCTCTAACTTGAGTAGTCAAGGTAACGGAGACCCACACGACGTGTGGTGTCTCCAGTCCAACACGCGTGTCTCCGCGACTCCCCGCCGAACCTTTGTTGTGCCTGCGCTGTCGAGGTTGTGGCAGATTGCGCCAGGTTGGGGGTATCATTGTTGGGGTACAGGTAGACTGCAGGGATCTGCTCTGTCCGTGTGGTTTCCTTCATGCCAGAAAATGTTTATACAGTCCTGTGGTTTCCTCCGTACCAAGACCTGTTTAAGACAAATGTCTGACACTTGTCCCTTACAGCCTTCCAGCTCAGACAGGGCACGTAAGTAAGGCATGTGTTAGAGAAGATTGCTGCCAGGCAGGGCTGCTCCAAGAAGGGAGTTTTGGGGAGACTGTGCACATTGCACAACATCCCAGAGCAGCGCAAGACCAAAGAAGTTTCATCTTGGTGCGAGAAGGTGAGAAAGATGAGGACATCCTTTACTTGGGCACAAAACAGTGGACTGTGGCTAACTGCGCTTCCTAACCAGAAAAACCACACTTAGGAGAAATCGTTTGCTTACAACAGCCTTGCTGTGATTTTAACGATGGTGCCAATTCAAACTGACATCTTTGCATGCGAGGGTCACGAGAAGGAATGTCATGATACAGGTGGTTTTATCCTAACAATAGAATAGAAAATGCCAAGTGACTCCAAATAGACATGAGATACATAACGTTGGTCACTACTGAGCGAGGTCAAAAAGGAACTCCAAACTGATGTGCATCTTGCTTTTTAATTAGCTAACAAATTAGCTGAAATCAATTACCTGTATTTATTAAGGCCAGGAGCAGTTTACTGAGTACTAACTACATTGCTAAGATAATACTCTCCTTGACTGGAAAGACCTCTTCCCATTCATCCATTGGGAAGACATTTCAATCACTAATCCTACTGGGGAGTGCGTTTCCACTACAGGAGCCACACCAAAACCTCCTCTTATGCTAAAAATCGCTACAATGCAGGTCCAGGGAACGATAGCAAGGAGTGGCACTGCAAGTCTCAGCAACACTTTTAATTCTACCAGCACAGACCACTTTTACACAGCCTCTGTTGAACAACATTGCAAATTTGGTCTTCTGTTATCTTTTTGTCCAGTAACTGTTTTTGCACCCAAAATATGCTGAGGTCCAGTACAATTCACAACAGGAGAAGCCATGGGCATCATGAGATCTCCTGCCACCTTGCTGCTTTTTCACTGACATTTGCCATAATATGGTTCAGATTTATATCTAGATTTGGCTGCTCCTTGCATCTGAACTTCAGATGGGTCTGTAAAATCAACAACTCACCAATACCTGAGAAAAAGTTTTTCCATTAAGGTGGCTCACGTGACTTGTACACTCTATTTCTTTGTTTCACTGTTTTTGGGTTTTGTTTTTTTTTTGAGATTCCTGCCTTTAATCCAATGCATGGACCTTATTTCACAAAGATCAGCACAAGGTAGAACTAGTAAAAAAAAAAAACAACCCCAAACACAAACCCCCAAAGGTTTTGAGGGCTTGCAGTCACTTCCATGTATGTTCTCAGGTTTTTAAATACTAACTGTGGCAGAGAATCGAGGCACCAGGATTGAGAAGTAGCATCAAGCATGCAGCCTTCTTTCCCTGAAGGCTAGTAGTACCAAACGATCATGGTTAGTCTGGATTGCTGCAAGTATGTTGCAGCAGTGTCTGTGCAAGAAAGAAAAAACAACAAAACACACTGAGGAAAAGTTAAATTTTGCATTTCAGTCCTATGATGAGCAGGCCTATCTCTTATTTTCTGCATGAAGCTTACTTGTCTGCTATGGGCCCTGCTAGTAATGCTAACTTCAACACCTAAGAGAAAACAGTCTCCTTAGAGATACATGTATCTTTTAAGAACAAACTCTCTATTTTCTTAGCTGTGTAGCAGGTTACACAGTGCCTAAAACAGTTTCAAAAGCATCTTAGCAGACAGTTTCAAAGGCATCTAAATGCCTTGGGGGATCTCGGCTTTGGTACTTCAGGAAAGCTACCTGTGCTCTCTACACCTGACTGAGACTCCCCCAAGGAAATCCTGGCTCCTGCAGCAATGCTGGCACCTACCCCCGGTTTTTCTGCTTCCACATTTTCCTAATTCCAGCTGGATGGAGGAATCATGTTAAGAGCATGGCCCAGGGGAAGGAAATGGTCTTGCAGCCAGCTGGGCCAGTGCAGAGGTGGGACGATGTTGAACTTGATGGTCTATGGAGCATGCAGAGGAGAGCAAGAGGCTGCTGGCCTTACAGTCACCTTGTGGTCGTGGCAGTTTGCCTTACTGAGGTGTCAGGTGGGTGAGTGTTGTTCGCTCCTGGATATAATTCACTGTAACAATCAAATTAGGAAGGAGCAGTGGTTTGAGGCACTCCAGGCAGGTCTGTGCTCCCTTGGATAGCATTCACCAATAACTGAGCTGGGGCATGTTTTCCCCTCGTGGCAGTGTTTGCTGTGCGTTTCTTTGCTAGGCTTGGGTAGTGGTCTCAGCTCAGCGGCTGCTCATCTCTCGGAATCCACTTTTAACAAGTGGTACTGTTAGGTTCTGGCAGCATTTCCCAGATGACTTCTCAGCAGTGTCAGGTGAGTCTGTATTACTCCCCAGGACTTTGCACACCTCCATTCCAGCCCCTCGGCTCCATTGGAGCTGTCCTCCTTCTGAAGGCGCTGGTGTCCATGAAGAAGGCTGCACTGGATCTCCAGCATGACCACAGCTATCCCTCCCTGTCCCTGCTGACTCCCCAGGGAGGAGCAGCTCTGCTGCTTGCCATCACTGGGTAAGCTTGGCTGCCAGGTCTGTCCTGCACCGGTGCCCCTCTTGGGGGACATTCTGGCCACAAGTCCTTACAAAGCTTCTCCAGTGCTCCTCCTTTCATTACAGCTTGTGACTGTACCTGATGGGCTGAAGCCACTGCCTGCAGCCTTCAATCTGTTCGAACAGAGAATCCTGGAGACTATCTGGGGCCAGGAAGGGAGGAAAGTGCAGCTTCTGGGAGGGACCTGCCAGCGCCTGAGGTGACTTGTCTGCATGAGTTGGAAGGTAGGTGATGGTATTTCTGCCTCTGTAGCTTGCTGGACTGCCCAGTCAAAACATTTATTGGCATAATCTCAGATCATCTGATGTTGCCTCAGTATTACTTTGCATTGGAGCAAAAGGACATGATGTTGGAAAAAGTTTGTATGCCCCAAACGTGCTGTCTCATGGCAGGAGATCGACATGAACAGACTCCCAGTTGGAAGAGACAGAGTTACCAAGTATTTCACTTTAGTCAGAGCCATGCCACAAGCTCTCATCGCATAAGCATGTTGTTATACCAAATGCATGCATGGCTCTTAGAAACAAGAATGTCTCATCAGTAAGCCTAAGGTTAGCTTAAGTAATTTAAATAGCAGGTTTCGCTAACCTAGTTCCTTGTGATGGATGTAAGCCCGGAGCTCATCACAACTCATCCATGACGCTTAGCAGAAATCATTTGGCAGATTTCAAATTTACAAATGAAGAAAACATTGCTGCAAACCCCTGATGGCTATGATATAACTCTACACAGAGGCAAAAAAGATTCTCCTGCTTCTTATATGCGAGTGTTGGTGGCCTTACATGGTAGCATGGTGTGCTGAACAAGCCTTTCATAATTCTGAAGCAGTGATGAATGATACACTTGGGTGGTTCAAAAAAAAGTTCCTGTAAGTCAAAAAATAGAATTATACAAGAAGTAAATATGAGATTTTTCTGTCACAGAGTACCCACAGGAAGCTTTACAGCTATATGATACATGCAGGGAGAGGGGTGAGGGAGCAGTGAAGAACATACCCATAAATTGAATTCAGGGACATTGTGAAATATGCAGTGCAGACTGTTCATTGCCAAGCCAGTAATTATGCAATATGTCTGTTTAATCTTCAGGATGCTGTGAAGCAGCTTCCATCTACAAGTTGTTCACTACTTATGCTGCTTCCACATCAACAACGACTATGAAACTAATACTGAAAGTAAGGACTGCAGCTGCATACTATGCATCAGAGACACATGTGTTCTCCAGCAGGAAGCAAGCACAGCCAGCAAAACAAGCTGTTTGTGGTGTCTGATCTGACCTCTTTGCAATATTTCAAGTGAGACTTTTTTTCTGAGCAGCAATGAATACACTCAGATATTGCTTCTTTGCTGTCCTGATTCTCAGTGTTTCACTTCCATTTGTTTTCTATGCTGTCAATTTGCGCGGACAAATATCTCCTAAGAGGCTGAACTTCTCGGTGAGTTCAACTTTAGCAGAAGCCTGTAAAGCACTAGTTGAAGATAAGGTGCCCTTCCTGAAGGAAAACACTTTAAAAACATCATTCAGAGAATCCAGTTGCATAGAGTACATCACGCAGAACCACTACATCACTCGCGCCCTCTCGGCTGAGGAGGCCGCCTTCCCCATCGCCTACGTCATGACCCTGCACAAGGAGTTTGAGACCTTTGAGCGGCTCTTCAGGGC
>JANZLQ010000030.1:17818834-17829747 GCA_026212715.1 Elanus axillaris
CGCCATCGACCTGCTGGCCTGGTCCGAGGACACCTACAGCCCCGACGAGCACTTCTGGGTGACGCTCAACAGGATCCTGGGTAGGACATCAGGTCCAGGGAAGGCACGGACATCCCCAGCCCAGCACCTCCTGCACTGGTATCTGCCACCACTTGGCCGTCTCTTGGTGCCAGCTCTTTGTGGTGGCCGCCATGGCTCACCTCTCCATGGAGGTGTTTCCAGCTGTGGGTCTTGGTGGTGCTCACCAGTGGGTTGTCGCCACTTCTATTGTTTCACGTGGAGAAACACCCAGGCAGGTGACAGCCTGTGCTGGCGGCACTAGTGGCAAGTGAGGAAGGCATATTGAGCGTCCTTGAGTTTGAAGTCCTGGACATTTATCCACTTGGCTGAGTTGTCTTCTGGTAGGAACAGCACCCATGACCAGGTAAGGGAGGTCCCCAGGGGCAGTGGGCTTTGCAAGTGCATCCACTTGACTTCCACCCTCTTTGGCCATACTGTCTCACTTGTCCCATATGTATGTCCTTGTACAATCTTGCTTCTCCAAAAGCCACCAAAGGGGTTTGTGAAAGTCCCTCACACACTGGTGGGCTGCATGCCTTCACTTGTAGGGAAGAGGCTATGCGCTTGCCCACCTATACATGGCCCACCCCAAGTCCTGTGTGGTTCCCAAACATAAATACATGGCCCCAAAGTCCAGCAAAAGTTACTGCTGACTGCAACCAGGTCTTGCAGAATAATATTCCCAAGGGTGATATATACACCATTTCAGGGAGATTTCTGAAGTACAGACTCCTGTGCACCAGCTTATAAAGTGCAGGAGAAAAGCTCAGATCTGTTGGTGGCACAGAAATGTAAAGAAGTTGTCCCCTTTCCTAGCGAGAGATGCTGACGAGGAAGCACAGGCTGCTTCAGGGGACTGGTGAAGACTAGCCTGTTGGCAGCTAGGTTTTAACTGATGTGTTGGTTTGATCCTGGAATCACAGGTATGGGACTTGGAATGTCAAGGCAAATCAGAGAGCCTTTTATGCTGCAAGATTTCCAGCCTGGAGTTGGTTTATATGCACATGACAGAAATGCCAATGCAGTGGCTCATTTTGTGTAAGCTGTGGATGTTTGTCTTCATAATATATGGTAGTGATGCAAGGAGGAAAGGGAGTGGGCTGCCTCTTGGAGCCAGTGCATGCAGATCAATGCTCACTGGAATTGCAATGGCAAGAAAACAGGAAGGGCTTAGCAGAGAAGGAGGTTGTGTTGCCTTTGTCCAGTGGATGAGGTCCAGGCTCTGAAGCAGCGTTTTTCCTGCCTCCAAACCTCCGCCGCCAAGGGAAGACATGAAATTAAAGGCATTGGAAGGGCTGGCTTGTCTTTCCAGTCACTTGTGACTGTCTTCACACCCGAGTGGTGCAGTTCTGGTGGTGGGAAATTCATTTCCAGGGCGGTGCTCAGTACTACTGCCCACAAGGCAGCTCTTCCCCCCTCCTTGTTTTCGGGGCCAAAACTCTGCTGACCTAGATGGTGTGGAAGACGAGAGCTGGACAAAAGTAGAGTGAGCAACTTGTGCCAAAGTTAATATTAACTTTCACCATCAGCAGCACTTTTCAGACAAACTGGACCCCAGAACAGCGTCTGAATCTGAAATCAGTTGCACAAACAAATACTTAAAGGAAAATGTGGTAAATCCATTTTTGTTTCCCAGTGCTGAGCTACATTTTACTCACTCTTTAATTAACTTACAAAAATGCCTAATTTACTCAATTTGGAAGATGGTGAATAATGTGAAGTCAGTAGCTTTGTATTCCTTGAGGGCAGTTGCCTTCCAGTGTTTTTGCGGATGTCCTGGGGTCGTTCCTGTTTTGTCAGTCATCTTTCTGCTTTCCCACTGTGTCAGCATTTTCCAAGTCTTTCTGCACACCACATTTACTGCCATCTGTTATGAACAGGTTTTTAATTTGGGATGGTAATGCATGTCTCAGGCCATTTAAAGTGTTTATCCCCTGCCATCACTGCCTCTTTTTGTCTTTTATAAAGTGTTATCTTTAGCTTAATGCTTTCTGCAGAAAAGTAACATTTTCTGAATTTTCCCCAGGACAAAACAACACTTTTTGGCACGTTATTTTATTTGATAACAGCCCAATATACAGAGGGGGAGAAATAAAGTTATGAAGTTCTGTTTATAGCTGCCACATATCTCTGTTTATGGCAAAGTGCTATGGTGGGTCTGCTGTTGGATCATACGGTCTTTTTGCGTGTGATATAGAAGTCATGACTTGGTATTTGCAAATAATTCTTACTTACCAGGAACAAGCTATCCTTAAAAACACAGAGCAAAGCAAGCAAACAGAAAAAAACCTGATGTTTGACTTTTCTGCCATCTAGTTTCTTAAAAAACCCTACCCCCCTGACATTTTACAGTGCCTTTAGAGTCTTGTTTGTCCTTCACTGTGCTTCTCTTCAAGCTCACGAGCAAAATAGTTGTTGGGTTATGGTAACTGTAGAGGTACTGTACTTGTTGCCATCTTGGAAAGGCATAGAAAAAACCAAAATAGTAACAAAATCTCACTTTGCTTTCACCTTTATTTTTCAGAAAACACTAAGGTTAGGATGATAACACTCTTGCAGCTACTGTTTTGGCGCCGAGGGCTTCTTGCGTGTGCTGAAGTCATCACCTGAAATTGTGCTTTACAGAACTGCTGGCAAATCACCCCGTTTAGGATTTTGGCTAACCAGCAAAATATATAGCCTATATTAATAGACATTTTAAATGAAGTTAGGAAAATCAGGAAGATGGGCTAATTAGCCTTAAAGAAAGAGAGAGGTCAGACTTGGAGATTAAAATGTCAATTTTATTTTAGATAAAATCATATTTGAAGGGCTTAGGTTCCCTGTCTTTGCACAGGTCCCACAACTCCAGACCAGTGCTATTAGGGATTTCATACAAGCTCTAAAAGGCTTTGTTCTTATCTCATTGTAATTTGCGCAAAATGGCTGTCTTTTCAGTATACAGACTTAGTACAAATGACAGATAATAATACAAATGTTATGAAAATGTTTTCATAAAAAGCTGCATGGCTCCCTTCCTGCACTCATACAAGTGCTTCCTTTAAAAGGAAAATAGGAGGAAGTAGAAAAAACAGGCTTTAAATATCCCTATTAAAAATCTGGAAGAAAACCACTTGAACTTGTTTAGATGATAAAAAAAATTAACTTTCGCATCAGCTATGATTAGGTTATTACCAGGGGTTATTAGTATTTATTAACAGTAATAATACTTAACACTGTTGTCAGTATCAGACTCCCCACCTGCTGTGTGTACAGCAGCGATTGACAAAAATCACAGAATTTTGCGAGCGAGGAGGGCTATCCGCTACGAGGGGCTCTAGGGTAGGGGCTGAGCTTCAGCTGCGCATGAGCAGCATGGAGCTGCGATGCCCCAGCTTGCCCTGTCACCCCCTCAGCTCCAGCCTCCCACTGTGTTGGGATGTGCAGGGAGCAGCTGGGTTGGTACAAATCCTCTCCTCCCCGGTCACCGCTACCAGTCAGTGCTGGTGCTTCTGCGGCATTTGTTAAAAAGCTTGAGACCCAGGTGCTCCTCAGCAGTAACACTGCAGTAATTCTTTGCATTTGAGGCAGTCAAGTCTTCTTTGCTTTCAGCTTTGTTAGGAAAAAGCAGAAATAACACCTGTGCTTTTGTACCTGCTGGCATGCACGTTGGCTCCCCACACCTTGCCTGTTCTGCCATTTGATAGCTCAGAGGCAGCACTATGGTCATTGCTTGCTGGGCAGGAAAGAATAAAAGATGGTTAGTTTCTTCCAAGCAGGCAAATAAGTTACATACAAGTGTTTGTGCTACAATGAGAAATGGGGGCTTTTCCAGCTTTTCTTAGAGAAGTGGTTTGTGTATTGGGTGGCGGTTACACAGTCTGTATCATTGTTTTGTTCAACAACAACTGATCGAGCCAAGAAGAAAGAAAATTTGCTGAAAGGGATGAGTTCATAGAAAGCTTTTATTATTTTATACCTTTGCTTTTTTTTTTTTTTTCTTCTGTATTCTGAAGAGCATTCTAGGAAGCACTTCAATAAATTTCTTCCACTGAATTGAACATGATACTGCAGTACAGATCAGGCATGGAGGTTTCCCTACCTGTACCTACCAGATCAACTCTTGCTTTCAAAGGCAAAGACTTCATCCCATGGTGATGGTCTGTTATGGTTACTGCCTTGCGCTGAAGATACTGAAATTCCCTTGACCCACGGCAGTTGCCTACACACTGCATACATGTTGCCTGTTTACTCTTCAGCAAATATCGAACACCATGTGTTCGGCATCTCCCCTTTAATTACCTAAAATGGATGTTTGGCAGCTTACAGCAGGACTTGATCATTTCCTGATGAGAAGAGGTCGTCTTTCCAGTTTATCTCCTAGATAGGTCCTGTGATCTGCCTAGACTTATATCTATCATTATATAACATTATAGGCTATAATTGAGTTTCAACAACTCCATCTAGTTATATCATGCTTGAATTTGTTCTGTTAGCCTCTTTTCTTAAAAAAAAAAAAAAAAAAGGGAACTACTTATCAGTAAATTCACATGAAGGTACTAGGTGTCAGTGGCCCAGTGTTCAAATAGCCCTTGGAGGGCAGTGCTAGCTGGGAAGGTGACATGAGTGATTGTACATGCATGCAGTATCACACTGAGGCTGTTGCAAAACAAGGATTTTATTTCTCAAGTGAAATGTTTCAGTCTGTTGGGCTGACATCTTGTTTATGTCATGAAAGCTGTTGTCAATGAAGAAACTTGACAACAAGGTTGGCAGCCAGGCATCTGTTGATGCATATTCCTAAGTATTTCATTGCAGTTCTGTGGAGAAAGGTCCCAGAGAGTGAACATAAACCTGAACGCATAACTGTTGAAAGAACTAATTATTTGATTTTCTGTTATCTAATTGCAGGTGTCCCAGGCTCCATGCCCAACGCAGCATGGGAAGGTGACCTGAAAGCAGTGAAGTGGATTGATATGGAAGAGAGCCATGGAGGTTGTCATGGTAATGTGTACATTTTTCTCCATTTCTTCTTCCTGTTCATATGGTGAAAAACACAGCCTCTAATCATAATGTGAGACAGTTTTTAGACAGCCCTTCATCAGAGACAGAAGACATTAAAAAGGGGTCATCTTCTTCATAGTCCATATGTGAGTGATAGTAGCCACATGAACAGTGAGAAAGCTGGAACAGTTGCTTCTTCATCAGGAATTTTATAGACTACATCAGTGCTGGAAAGAGGGATATTTGGCAGTGCTTAGGGCTCACATGAGTTAGCTGACTATTTCCTTGAAGGCCTTGGGGGAATTTTCTTGCAGGTGGGTGGGAATAGCCCGTGTGTATGTCCCACACTGGGATGCAGATGTGCTAGAGCCAGAAGCAGTGTGCAGAGCAGGCGTCCTGTGTGAACTCGGACAAATGGGACAAATGCCAGCTCTCAGCTGGGCGCCGATGCCTGCCAGAGCCACAGCTGATGACGAACCTAAGGAGCTGCAGGCTGACAATGATGATTGAGCTTTGAGTTTTCCTATGTCACGTTACTTCATGACATGACATTAGCAGCAGATAATCTTCTGTACGGCACACTTAATTTTTCAGTCACTGGTTTGTACATTGCATACTTGTCCAAGTGGGACAAGAAAGGGAATACTAAAATGCTAATGATACAAATTTTATTTCAAGAATTTTTAATCCATAGCGTAGTTGTTTGTGTTGAGGAGAAAAATTTTGAGAACCTCAGTCAGCTTCAATTACAGCAGTTTTGCTTTGGCGTTAACTACATTGAAATCAGTGAAATTACACCAATATCATCCAGAATTAGTTAGTGGAAAATCTAGTATGAGTAAAAGTATTGGTTTCTTTTCACTGACAGGAAATTTCTCTTTGCTGTGTTTCAGCCTTGTCTGAGAGAGAGTCTCAAGTAGTAACACTTCCTTTTCTGAGCTGTCTTCTTATTTTGATCATTATTTATTTGGAAGTAACTTTGTTCATTTCAACCCACTGATCATACTTATTCCCACTGCATGTGCAGTAGGCCTTTCAGCATGTTTGTTGTATAGGAGATTATTTATAGTGGCTTTGCAGATAAAACTTCTCAAAAAGAATCATTTGGATCTTTGATTCTGACATTGCTTTTTTTCTTTTTCTTTTGGCAGGCCATTATGTCAGAGGCATTTGTGTGTATGGAACAGGTGACCTCAAGTGGCTTTTTAACTCCACCTGTATGTTTGCAAATAAGTTTGAGCTTAAAACATACCCCCTGACTGTGGAGTGCCTGGAGCTGAGACATCGGCAGAGAACCTTGTCCCAGAGTGAGGTTCAGGTGGAACCCAACTGGTATTTTTAGCTAGCAAAACCCCAGGCCACAGCATCAATAAAAACGGTCAAGAGAATAGCAGCAGTAATCTTAATTTCTGCTGTGCCAGAAGTATGAATTCATGAGATAGGTTTCTTTAGGATGTTCTGTAGATGCAGCTTGGGTCGGCTTGTCTTACACCGCTTGTAAACTGCACCTTCCACTTAACACCTGGAGGCCAAAGCGCAAGAGATCCAAAAAGAGACACCAGGGCAAAGCTCCTCATGCAGCTGGAGGAGCTTTGCACTTATGCCATTTTTAATGGGCTGTTTTCCAGCCCAAACTTTTGTCTTGCTACACTGTCATTGCTATCTTTTTCTATACAAATATAAACTGAGTCATGCATCCCTGGCACTTCCAGGGATGTCTAGTTCTTGTCTAAAAGACAAGTGTGCACATTTGGTAAGCAAAAAGGTAATGAGTCACAGTCAGCAAGATCTTAAAAGCAGGAACACAGCTGCTGGCTATAGATACAGATACTGTTTTGTCAAAGATACTAAGTTACTGCAGAGAACTGATGGAAAAGTACTGGAAATGGCATAAAGACGCTGCACTTCCCAGATCTTATCTGTTCTTTAAATATCTGTCGGGACAAGGTTTGTAAGAGAAAACAGCATCTTTTATGAGATCAATGGATGTGGTTAGAAAAATCAGACACACATTGCACATTTGTCTTACTTGGCCAACTAACACAACTAGAAAAAAAATAAATACCCTCTACATGCAGGTTTTGGCCCACCAGTATCTTTAGATCATCATGTGTAAGGACACAGAGGGAGAGATGGAAAGCAGGGAAGGAAGTAGCAAGATAAATAAGTTCAGGACTGAAACAGCAGTAACTGAGCTTTGCCAGTAACTTGGTAATTCTGTGGCACGGTTTGGTATGGCATAAGCCTTCTTCCCAAGTTTACTTCCTTTCGTCTTAATATCATGGTTAATTCACATACTTAACCTTGCAGTTCACTTCATCACAGCCCTATTTTTATTCCCCAGTAACAGCCACTAGAGGGAGGCCATCGAATATCTGAGCAGACTTTCCCTTCCAAGTCTACATAACCCCTTTAAGCACACAAAATCTCAACAGACTAGGCATGCCGCAGGGGAAAAAAACAGTGCTTGGAAATGTTTTGGTACGGCAAACAGAAGGTAAAAGTTATAGGTATTGGTCATCGTGTCCTAAAAGACAAAGCAAGGAAGCAGAACTATGAATGCTTCTTCCTGTAGCTATGACAGTTGTACTTAGGTGGCATTTCAGCAGCACTGTTGAGTGACCTAGTCACCACCATGGAGGCAGTATAAATAGGGATGCCTGAATCGAAGGAGAGTGTGTGCTGCTCTCCTGTCTCTCTTCTGAACAAGCAATGATGCTTCACTGTTCAAAGAGTACCTCTTGAATAACAGCACTTTGCCACCAACTTTATTGAAACATTGCTGATTTCAGGGTCTTTAACAAACTGGATTGCAAACTGCAGCAGTTCAGAAACAACAACACATCATATTTAGATGTCCTGAAGCATGGCTGGTAAGCCTCAGGGAAGGTTCTGAACAGGCAGGATCTGCCTCAGTCAGCTTATTCTGCATTTATAGCTGCCAACACCTCATAACAACGCAGATCCCTGCAGAAAGGAACCAAGAATATACCTCCAGAGCAGAACTTTGGTGGCAATCCTATTCAGTTTTTTGGGGAGGGGAGAAGAAGGCGGCTTTGCTAACTGGCTGCCATGGTGGCAGCTGAAGAGAGAAGTATTTCAGAGAGAGTTATCCTTTGAAAGAGGGACTTTTAGGGTGTCCAACTTGAGAGGTCTGGAATCACACCCCCCACCTTGCTCTAACAAGCTGAATATCCCCCGGATTGAAACAGCCCAAATAAAATAGAGCCTTTCTCACCATTTTATGTGTATATTTAAAGTAGCCCAGAGTACAAACAAGATTATATTTCATTGTTTAGACTCCACAGGCAAATGGCAAAATATCACCCAACAGCAGAAGCAATAAGGTCGACTGTTTGAAACTAGGGACATAAAAGGGTGTTGTACTCTGAGGCTGAACAAATATAGATATTTTAAGACTGGATTATATTACTTGTTTAAGTAAGAATCCAGAAAAAAACAGCACAGATTTCTGTCCAGCTGTGATTTAGGGTATTTTTTTTTTCTTGAATGCTACTCCAGGTTATGTTTTTCTGTAAGTAAATTAATATGTTTTCACTGTGTGACTGGTTTTTGGGTGCAACACCTGCCTCATCAGTCTCTTCTGTTTTTTTTTTTTAAAGAAAGAACATTATAGTTAATCACTGTAGAATACAGAAAAGAACAATTTCTGGCAACCAAGCTTAAGAAATGCATCTAAACCAATAAGACTTAACAGTATTAGTGGTACTTAGGAATAGCAGTAAAATATAGGGAAAGATGAAAGACTGGAGGAGGTGGCTGGTAGGAAGGATGTTAAGCAGGGTTAGACTCCTGTGTGCAACAGTAACAACAGTGATTCAGTTCTGTAATTGTGGTGCACCTCCATGGAGGAAGCTCACTCTCTGAGTAACCTCTATCTGTACCTCCTAATTTTCTACAATTAGGGCAAGGCAAAAGAAAAAGTAAACTCTTTCCCAGTGCTACTTGTAGCTGCCTTTCTGAATGGGTACAAAGAACAGAGCAAAGTTTTCAGTTCTGTTCAGTTGCTCACTGAGATGCTGACTGGGACAGGGCACACAAAGGACATGCTCTCTCTAATGGGATTTCCAAGCAAGTCAGACTTTCCACTGAAGTCAGCTTGACTTAGACAACCTGCTGGATGCTTTTCTGCTTATTGAGCTCCTAAAGACTTTTATACACCTTGCCCCAAAGGAGCTGAAATCTCACTGTAAGTTGTAAGGCATGTGCCACCGCAGCCTTTTGACTCTGAGGACAGTGACACAAGGACAGGAACAGGCTGCGCAGAGAGGCCGTGCAGTATCCATCCTCAGAGGAGCTCAGGACCCCACTGGACAGAGCCCCGAAGTCATGACAAGTACATCTGCACAGGCTGTCATCACTTTGGGATTAGGCTTCACGCTTATGAATGAAAATTATCGGTCCCCTTTCCTCAGCCTTTGTGCAGTCCTAACGTTAAGGATGCTTTTACATACTGTATGATGCTGGACCAGCAGCTTCACGACCCTGCAAACTTCTGTGCCTGTTCTAGAAACTGCAATGCTTTTCTTTCATTCCCTAGCATCTCAGATGTTCAATATATTAAAAATGAAAGGGAGAAGCAGCATGCATCACTCCATATGTGAGGTAGGGAGGAGAGGACATTTGGAGGAGCTAGCATTGCACCTTCTGTCAGCGGTAGGGAAGGGATGTCACCATTGCTTCACCCCTTGTTTGCTATCATCTTAGCCTAGGACAAATGTTGGACTCATCACCAGGGTTTGTTTGACTGGTCTATTAACGCAAGTAGGTAGTGGTGCAAGATGTGGAGTACTCTGCTCTGTGGCTCTACAGCACAGTAGTTGGGCTTGCAATGGGACATACCAGCTGTCAGGGCCGGTGCTCGCTAAGTCTCAAATTCAGCGTAACTTTCTCCTACAGGGTTTTAAAGTATCTGTTGGATGTGGGATTTGAGAGTTTCTTCCCGAGCTTTTATCTTCCTAAGGCACGCTCTTTCTTCAGGTCCAGTAGGCACGGTCAGGTGCTTGTTCTCCACCCCACAGTGCAGTTAATAAGAGACATGAGACACTAGTTAGCTGCCAGGCCAGCAGAAAGGGCCGCAGATCAGGCTGAGCTGCGGCAGACGGAGACCCTGTGGCCACACATCCCCCGAGCTGGCCGACATCAGCAGGACCCGCCGTTTCGGGCTTAGACAACGCGCAGGGCCGCAGGTCTGCCGTTCCCCGTTGTGGATAACTGGCAGGTTTCCCTTTTGAGCTGAACACACCCAAAGGCTCGGGCCTGCGCCTGCAAACCAGGCCTCGCCGACTCTCCTTCTGCCTTGTTAATCGGCAACAGACCGAATTAATCTCCGCTGATTAAAGAACCGCAGGGCCGGGACGTACTGCAGCCTCGTCACCCGCCTCAGCCCTAGGCCCCGGCCCCGGCCCCGGCCCGGCCTCCTCCCTCCGCCGAACGCGCGCTGCCTCTCGCCGGCCGCCCGGCCCCGCCGGCGGGTGGGACCTCCGGGGGAGGCGGTGCCGCCGCGGCGAGGGCGGCCCAAGGTCGGAGGCCGGGGGCTGACGGCGGCCTCCGCTGCCCGCCGATGGAGTACGACTGGCTGGGCTTCGGCTACGCGGCGCTGGTGGCGGCGGGCGGCGTCGCCGGCTACGCCAAGGCAGGTGAGTGTGCCGCCGCCGCCGCCGGGGAGGGGAGGGGGGTCTTGCCCCGGTGCTGCCCGCAGGCAGCCCTCCGGCAGCCTTCCTTCGCTCCGCTCCCACCGGCCCCGGCCTGCCGGCGGGCGTCCGAGCGCTGCGGGCCGCGGGGGCCTCAGCCGGGGCCGCGGGGGCCTCAGCCGGGGCCGCGGGGGCCTCAGCCGGGGCCGCGGGGGC
>JANZLQ010000030.1:17829847-17844305 GCA_026212715.1 Elanus axillaris
GGCCTCAGCCGGGGCCGTGCCGCCGCCTCAGCCGGGGCCGTGCGGGCCTGGTCCGCTGCGGGGAGCGACCCCGGCAGACCGTGCTAAGTCCTTGTGGCACTAAAGGATACGCCGTTATCTTTTGTTTAGAGGGGGTTTGTGGAAATTTTTTTAGTAACGGAAACTTGCTAGTGGTTTTGTTTGGTTTGCAGACGAGCTTTATGTGGGTTCTTCTACCAACTGCTTTATCTTTCATTTCATCCAAGGCAGCGTCCCTTCTCTAGCTGCTGGGCTTCTCTTTGGCGGCTTGGCAGGACTAGGCGCTTACCAGCAGTCCAAAGATCCGAAGAATGTGTGGCTTTCCCTCGGTAAGTTTGCCCAGCAGCCAGGCGCTAAGCCTCACTGGTAGCAGTGGGAGTTGTAACCTTTTTTCTAGTGTGTTTCAGCTGACCTGTGCCCTTTTTCTTGGTACAAATGTTGTAAGCGGTGGCAGGACCTCCTGCCTCCAGCCAGGAGGTGTTTGTGTAAGAGCACCGTGCCTGGTTCTAAAAGCTAGGTTGTGTTTCTTGAAGCCAGAGTTGGTGAGAAATATCTATCTATCTCCTCTGCCAGGCTAGATACCGTGTTAAATTAACGTAGGCACAGGAAACATGTGAAAAATGTTTGGTTGTGAAGCAGTGTTTTTAGCCTATTGTCATGGGATAAGCACTTTTGCAATAGTGACAGCACTGTTACAAGCATTGTGTGGCTTTATGGAATATTGGTTTGCACAAGCATCTCGGAAGAGCAGTATATGTTTCAATGCATTGTATGCTGTGGAAGAAACAGTCTAAAGTATGTAAAAGAAAGGAGGTAATGACCTATTATGCTCCCTTGCAGTAGAGGGGACAAGAAGTTGTAGGTTTAGCTTGCAGTTAACCATTCAGGTGAAGAAGGATAAAACGACAGTGGAAAGTATTACAAAGCACTGGAAGAGACCAGGTGAACCTCAGGGACTTGCATCACTGCAGGACTTTAATAACTGGTTAAACCAGTATCTGGCAGGAATTGATCTTGCCTTTGGGCACTAGGTTAGCCTAGATGATCTCTTGAGGTTCCTTCTAGCTCTGTAACTACGCCATAGTATTATTAGTGTTATGATATTATAGCATTACAGTGATTTAAGACTATCTGAAACCCATAGGACTTTATCACATAGTGTGCTGAAAGGCTCTATGAAGCCCCTGGTAGATACTGCAGAGGACCAAACTGCTTTGTCAGGAAGGAGTGAAACGTAAAACACAGCTCTGTGTGAAGCAAAGCTTTCATTTGTGAACTGTTTCTTCCACTCTGGCACGCCATGGGAGTGGCTGTGCATCTCTGGCACGAGTGTTTAGGCAGTGTCATGACAGAAAGATGAACAGCTTCCATATATGCTGATGTCATGCATGTGGTGCTTTCAAGTGGACTTCTTGAAAGCGGTGGTGTCCCAGTCTAGTACAACTCTTTATTCATCCATTCCTCCCCAGCCCTGTCACGATGTGTGCTTGTGGCTCCCGCTGAGCTTAGGTTGGTGACAGTACATCATGGGTAGAAATCCAGAAAAAGAACCTTGATGGAATATCTTTAGAATATCCTTTGCCCTGTCTGATGCAAATGAACTTGAAGCTTTGGAGAAAGGTATACAGCACCTCCACCTGCCTTTCTTCTTTGAAGAAACAATAGCCCTGTAACTTTTATGTTAATATTGATGGGATTTTATTTCCAGATTTGGAGATTAAATAATTTGGAGTAATGTTTAAAATGTTAGTAGCTCTTTCAGCTTGATCCCTTAGATTGCTTTCTGCTTGCTAAGTCATATTTTCAAATGGTGTTGTTTCGTTTCTGGTTTAGTATTTAGTGCCACCCTCCAGTTCAGAATGTCACAGGGAAATGGGAACTGTAATTATATTTGCTTCCCACATAGTGAACTTTGTCACCATCCTAGCTTTCTGGCAGTTTTGAGCCTATCTGTATTTGAGGAAATAATCATTCTTCTGCAAATAAGGAGAAACTGAGGAGAGTTAGTGATGTGGGCAGAGGATTGGAGGTTGTGGGTGATTAGACAGTAGTCTCAACCCTGGTGAGATCTGCTCAGTTCTACTGAGCAGTGGAGCATGCTTACCAAAGCTGCCAAAAAGCTTGCAACAGCTCTGCTGTTTAACAAAAATAAGTAAAATGTTTGCATTCACTTCCCTCCAGAGAGGAGGGAAGCGTTCCTGTCTGCAGACATGGGTGGGCCTGTTTAGTTGGCACTGCTGAATGTCCAAGCGTTGCAGTGCTGCGCTGGTATTTCTGTTCCAAATAGTTCTGACTGGGCTTCTTTTCAACAGTGGCGTCTGGAACCTTGTCTGCTGTTATGGGAATGAGATTTTACAACTCCAGGAAAGCAATGCCTGGGATAATTGCTGGTGCCAGGTAGTCACCTGTCTTTTGTTCCTGTCTGTATTTTTGAATAGGCATTTTATTTAACTTATTTGAGGATTATATTGTTTCAAAAATGTTATGTGATAAGTTCTGTGAAAAAAGAAGTCTTCTGGTGGAGTTCAGCTAAATGAAATCATGTCAATGTTTTCTTCCTTCTTATTCTTTATGGGATTTTTGCCTCCACTTTTTTTTTTTAATAACAACTATTCTGTTCAACAGTTTACTGATGGTTGGACGGCTTGGATTGCATATCATGGAAAAGCCTATTAAGCCATAAGTCTGCATCAAGTCACTTGGAGATACGCGATTGAGAAGCCTGAAAATGCAACTGCCTAAATGTACTACACAAAAGTGGAAAAGGCACTGCCGTCTATGCATTGTAGTTTTCATATCCTAACGCATGTGGGTTGTGTTTTTGAAGGACCGACATTGAAAGCCCTTGTTATGTCTACCAAAATGGTATTTATCCTAACATTTTTTGCACTGTGAAGCAAGAAAATATGAGTATAGCATTAGTTTAGCTTCTGGTCCTGCAGCTTCCTGTAGGCAAAGACCTCTTGGCACTTGCATGCAGACAGTTGCAGGATTGAAGTTTAAATGTACATTTGGACTTAACATTCTAAAATCATCTATATCTCTGAAACAAGGGGAGAGGAATTGCTGATTTGTCACTAGTAATTAATAACAGATGTGCTTATTAGTTACTTCTCCCTTTCCTTGCCAGTTTATCCAGTCATGATGTTTGTCAGTCAGGGACTTTGTTCTCCCAGCACTGTGTGTTAGAAGCTGGTCCCACAAAACACAATCACAGAGCAGGCTGTCAAGGTTCTGCTGTAACGCAATGAATGCAAACCTGTTACTTGCAATTACTTGTAAACAAAAGTGCCCAGCTAACTGTCATTCATTTAACTTTTACAGATAATTATTCATAAATCAAAAATAGAATTTATTAAAGAATGCTGAATTGTAAGCATAGTTCTTGCATTTCATGAGAATCAAAATGCTATTCCAAATAAACCAACAAATCATTATTCCAAACTTTTGTGTTCTACACAACTATTTTTTTTCTTTAATCGTTCATCTGGATTGATACCCTACAGGAAAGGCATCGAACTGTATCTGGATATATTTGCAAACATGAACTGTATAAATAATCCCTATTCCATTCCCTGAATCTAGTGAATTGTAAATGTAAAAATCCCATGAACTGGGGAGAAGTGTAAAGAAAAAAGTGTACAGACCACATATTCAGACAAGTGTTATATTAGTAAGTTTTGGTTGGTTTTTTTTTGTTTTTCTGAGAGGAATCATCTATTTTAGATTTGAAAAAATGCTCTCTGAAAGTTTATTTAAAGACCAAAGGGTTCAGTTGATCAGTCTTTGTCCTCAGTTGATTCCCTTGATGCCTGAAATAATTCTAAATATAAACCTGCTGTGCATAAATAATCCTGGGGACTACACATTGATGGTAATGTATCTCTTTTCTGGTCTTATTTAACTTATGTTCCTTTCTGCACAGGTCCTGAGCTTTGATTTCCTTAGCCTTTCTACTTTGATAGCTGGTACTGGGAGAGATGGAAGCAGTGGGGTTGATCCACTAGATTGGTGAGACTGGAGTTGCTCAGAGTTCTCTAAATAGCAGGCTAGTACCTTAGCAGGAGGATGACATTTTTGTGGTCCTCCTTTCCGCCTTCCTTGTTGCAGAAAACCAGGCAGGGCAGCGACCTCGCATTGCCTGAGCTGGGGGTGCTGAGCTAGTCCGATGGCAGTAGCCAGGCTCTGCCAGTGGTGCAGTGGGTTGCCAGGCAAGTTGCAGGGATGATGTCAAGCCAAGATGCCAAGTCAAGCAGGTTGGGTTCCAGATTGGCAGGGACATGGCCAGATGTGGACATGGCTCCAGCAAAGGCAAAGACTTACGGACATGTGAGCTATGGACACATTATTAGTTAAAATCACAGTCTGGTCAAGGAATTAAGTCACTGGCATCTTTTACTACAGATGAGTGATTAATTTCTCATGTTTTTTTAATTGGAAAACAAGTGTATTTATGGCTGTATAGAAAGTCTGAGGTTGTCCTTCACTGCCATATCCAGTTACAGATATATTCTACACATAAATTAAGATGTGTTTAAATAGCATAGGGACACCTGTTAGTACTAAGGCAATGACAAATACTTAAGTCTAGACCAATGGCAATTGAATTAAACTCTCTAATGCATTACTAACCAGATATCCCTATCTCTGTATAGCTCTTCCAGTATTAAAATGGTGTTTTCTTTTGGGTGCAGTTTTCATAACAGAATACTTAACTTTTTAGTACAACTGCTGTAGATTAAATTGATTTCCAGTAAGTTAACGTAACCCATATATTACAGCACATTAGGTCAACAACAGGAATTTAAATTTTTATATGCAGTTATAAAAGCCATACAAATACATTTCTCTTTTTACAATGCTTAAAGTGGTCATTAACAGCTTTACATCTTTAAAGAACATACATAATCATTTTGTACTTTAAAATGGCAGGTTTGGACTAAGTCTAAATTATCTATTCTAAATGCAGTTGTTAACAGAAGTAGCCTAGCTCAACATCCTAAAACCAATTTATTGTACGTTGCAAGGTCATTTGTGGACTATTACTATACATCTTGGCATAAAAGCCAGGGAAAGAACTGAATGAGCATATAGACAGTGAGGTATCAAAGTTTGTATGTGTTTTCAGGTACCTAAGTTGGCCTTTAAGTTCTAAATCAGAAAGCAATGTCTTTGAAGACTAGCCCAATATCCTCCCTCATGTGGCTTATTCAACTTCTGTAGTTTAGTTTTATGACTCAATAAAGGCATGTAGAAACAGGAGGTTGTGGATAACTTATGTCTTTTTGGCTAATTCACCCTTAAAATGACTGACAGACTGCAGTAATTCAGGCTCCTTAAAATGTCACTGTGACACTCCCTTGACAGGACAGATATAAACCTCCACAGATCTTCAACTAAAAATGGTCATAATTCATTGTAACAGTAGAATCTAATTTCTAGGCTCTCTACAGCTTGGTGAGGTAGGTCTAGCATTCAGTACTTGTTTAGGTATTTTCCAATATTGTTTTATCATTCTATAGCCATATATGGGCCAAGTTTTTAGACCTTCCTTGTGGAGTATTTGTTAGTGGATTGCTTATATCCTACTACCAGGAGGTAAGTTCTCGTTAATATTACAATTATTTGGACATTAGAGGCCCTAGGTAACTCTTAGGTAGAAGTGAGTTCTGAAATCCTTGTAGGAGAGCATGGTGTTCTTCACAAAGCCTGATCTGTACTTTCACTCTCATCTTTCTGGTAAGGAACTGGCCTAATAACCTGAAAGCCTAGTGCTGCTCTGCTTTAGCCCTGCTTCTAGCTGCTTGTGTGCTTCAAGCATATGCCAATAGTGGGTGTTGCATTGGGCAAACAACTGTAACAGTTGTTTTAAGAGTATGAGGCTAGGAGATCCATCTATAGAAAAATGTCAAGTGAAATTACTTCTCAGTAGTTTTGGCAATATGTGTTATGCAATACTTTAGTAAAGCTTACTTTATAGCCAGTATTTTATGTGGTATTACATGTATTATACAGGTAATGGAACACAAGGTCTTCTTTTCTTCTTTACTGTTGCATAGTCGTAGGAAAAGTTAGAGCAAATAGGCATTTCAGGTTTCCAGTGCAGGAGAATTAAACACAGCTCACATAGTATTTATAAAGGATGGCATTTTCTATCTGTTTCCTCCATATTTGGCTACCCAGTCTGTTCTTCCGTGTACTGGCTGAATTGTTGGTGGGCGAGTTAAAATACTCATGTTTTTTGCTGCTGAATTGAAAGTAGGACCTGGTAACTGAACACGAGCAGCTTTGGTTTTCCAGGAATAATCTGAAAGGAACAAGAACTCAGAATTACTTATGACTCAAAAGGTACGTCACTCCTTTACTGATAAAAGAATGAGAGCTTAAAGGTGACTTCAGGTATTCAAGGATGCTAACACAGCAGGATGCTTTGGTCTCTGATATGCTTTCTGTGCTTGTTTTCAGATAAGGTTCATGTTTCCTATAGTTTGTAGATCTTATTAGTAATTCTCATCTACTGGATACTTGTTTTGCAGCAATCCCTTGAGAAAACAGAGGCTGAAATTCAGTGGAAAAACTGATGTGTATGTCTACAATGCTGTATGTCCTATTATGAAACTGCTACAGAATGGAAGTGTTCTTACCTCTCTCTCTCTCAAATACTTAAGCTTGTAATTATAACATTGATAAACTTACTAAGACCCAAACAGCCTAGACTGATGGACAGCTTCTGGAAATCCTCTTGTTCCTTTTGAGATTTTATGCCTTTTATTCCCCTCTTGCTTAGCTGAGGACTTCTGGTGTACCTGGTGGCAAGTCCTCTTCATCTCCATTTCATGTTTGCTCTATTGATTTAATAAGATCTGTCCCAATTCCACAGGTTTTTTTATCCCTTGATATTGTTGTTCACCTGGTCTCAGGCACTGGGTGTAGTGCGCTACTGTATTCCTGACCTTCCTACTCAGATTTCCCCTTTCTGCAATTCAGATAGTAACTGTTCCCTCAAGCTTCATGTGATTACAATAATTGCCCTGCTGCAGGGGCTGACAGCTCATGGTTTTCCTTCATGTTCATCACCAGTTCAGCCATTTTCCCAATCCTTTAAAGTCAGTCATTTGGGACCTCTCTTATCCAGACTCCTGCTATATCTTACCATTGTTTCCTTAGCATTCCTAAAGTATATCCTGCCCCTTCCATTCTTACTTCTGTAGTTTAGTCTTCTTTTTATAGATATTACTGATACTTTTTTTTAAATTTAATGTTATGGATAAAGTATTTGTGTGTGTGTGTGGCTATGTGTCATTGTCTCTTATGGAAAACCACCACCTATTTTTGGTGGTATTTTTCACCAGTGGGTTGAACCTGTTAAGGAACAGGTGAGGCTCAAGACATTTAAAAGGGGAGGAATCTCAAGGAACTGAAACTGGGGGTCAGGTCTCTACCTCTTTGAAAACTAATACTGTTCATTTCTATTGTAGGCTGGCGTTCCCTATCTTTTACCAGCAAGTACCATTCCCAGCTCCCCTCTCTTGGCAATGAAGGTTACTTTTCTCAGGTCTTGGCATTTTCCTCAGAGAAACTGATCTTTTATACTACATTAAATTATTTAAATTATGGCATTAACAAATGAAGAGAGCAAAAACAATTGAGAGCATAACTTATTTCAGTTTGAATAATACAAAGCAAAGGGTCACCAAAAATGTTAATGTTCAAATATTGACAGATAGGAGATAAAACCTGCCATTTACTTTGTCCTTATCTCTCTTCCCATCCTAGTCTGCAGAGTTTAGGCTAAATATGAGGGATTTAAGCAATAGAATTCTTGCTCTTCTCCAGGACATGGAAGAGTCTTTTAATTGACCTCCATCTGCCAGCCTTTTTGACTTTCACTGCACATTTTCCATTTCTAATTACAGATTAACAGTGAATTTATTTCCCTTTCAGTTGCCATATGTAATTCCTTTTCATTCTCAATATTCACAGCAGTCTAGAGATAGCTGCAGATTCTGTCCTCCTGTGAACTTCTTGATCTTGTGTGACACTTTCATTCTCATGAGAGAAAATAATTTTAATTTACTGCTTGTATATGTAACACTATTCAGAAATTTACTATGTTGCTTGATAAAGGTCTTTGCCTTTTTTTGAAATTGTTGAGGCCACTACAAACATCGATCAGCATCATTCAGTTACATTAGTGACATTAAACTGATTAAAGACCCACACAAGACAGCCTCAAGCTACATGAAAGTCACTATCAAGAAAATTCTTCCAAATCCACTCAAATGTAAGACTTTTTTTAAAACCTGAATTTATCTATTTTGCATACTTACTAGTTGGTGAATGTATCCGTTCCTGCTAGCTGCATATATCATGGATTTATATTTGTGTCCAGTCTGCATGACCATTTACTGTAGAGTTGTGGGGTTACGTATTTTTACAATTCTGCTTAGCCCTTCACCACTAATGAACAGTAGTTTAAGCACCTGGTCCAAACCTTCTAGAATTACAAAAGATTTGCACCTTTATTTTCTCTTTTACCTAACAAATAACAGTAGCAATGGTTTCTATAGCTATCAGGACTGCTTCTAGACACCTACGTTAATTTCACTTATGTTAAGAACAATTTATGATCAATTTTATTTATAAAACTGGAGGGAAACCTTACTAAGGGATAATAAGTCTTTTAGGAAGCATGGGAAATGAACGTTCCTCATTGTCTTAGATATGTATGGTAAAAGGATGTTTCTTACCTGCTACAGGTGCGCCAAGAGGAGCTAGCTGTATCCATTGTCCAGCTGATCCAACTTCTTTTTTGTGAAAGGAAGGGATATATACTCCTGATGCACTGTAAGCAGCACCACTTACAAAGCCAGGATTTCCTGTTGACATTACAGAGTTTTAGTATTTTCAGTTAGATTCAAAAAATCTTCTCTACTTTTTATAGTCACTTCAAAATATATTTGCAGTACCACAAGAGTACTTTAAAAACTCCCTAGTGCTTGTCTGTTGGGAAAAAAGTATATATTCATTCTTTGCTTTGTATATTAGCTGGACCCTTTATAGCACTTAACAGACTCGATAAATTGCAGATCCAGTACATCTGATCTGCAGTTCAGCAGGAATAGAGACAACAGAGCAGGATGAACATTTCAGTAGTACTTTCATTAAACTTAGACCATATAGAAAGGTTTACACTGAGTTTTAGAGAAAGGTATGATCTTACCTTTTGCTTACAACTACTTGCTTTACTGGAAGCTCATTTAAGTGCTTCAGTATATGAAAACTAATGCTCAACAGTACTCTTTTGCACAACACATTCAGCCTAAATCTATCTGAAATAATGGAACCAAACTTCTCTTGTGAGAAGTGGTGTACCACTTGAAGTGGACTCTGCCTGTTCCACAGTTAAAGGCCTGCTATGAAAGTCAGACCTAATTACCCTCTTTCTTCAACCCTGGTTACAATTCTATTGTGCCTAGTTTTGGTCCAGATCTTTCTTTAAAGCAGTGCTACCTTGGGAAGGTTGACATAATCATCCTCATTTGGAAGCTGAGAAACATTGTGCATTTACAGACAAAATTAGTACTGAAATTATTGTCCAGTGCTAGAGGGATCTGTTACAATACTTAGACTCCCTGCTCCAAGAAAATATCTTACCTTTTCCATGTCTGTCATCACTTAGCATAGTGTTAAGACTGTGCTGGCACAATGGCCAGACAGAAATGCTTTTCTCTAGTGACATGGTTCTGTATTCAGTAGTATTAAATTTGTGAACTACAAGACCCTACACAGTAGTTTTAATTTGACCTTTATCAAGTGTAAGCATTCTTATATTAACATTCAGCATGGCTTCAATGGTAGTTGCAGTAAAATATGCAATATCCAATTTGACAGTTTTTCTGTCTCCTAAACACCTGGTCTCAGTACAATCCTAAAATGTTCCTCTTCACACAAACACTCCCAGTCCTAGGCTAATTTCAGAGCTCAGAGCAGAGGATCTATAAGCTGCAGAATTGGTCAGGTACAAATCCCCAAAAGTATCCTCAGCTGTGTTGGGTCATTGCATATGTCCCTGTTCAGAAGCACTAACAAAGAGCATTCAGCTAACTTAGTTGTGCCAGTCTCCCCAAACTGTCTCTTCTGTCAGTTCTGCAAATAGTTGAATCTCCATGTGGCTTCCCTGTGTCCAGTTGATGCCAGTCTCCAGTACAGTAAAGAATGACGCTAAAGTTTTGGTAAAAAATACAACTTTATTGAAATCTTCTAATTAAAATTTAACTTTCTTGTAGTCTTTAAGTTGTTCTTCCTTTTCAGGAATTTGCCTGAAAAACAAAAGAACAGTTTTAGTGGTTTGTTCACCTGCCTGTGCATGTACACACACATGTTCTCTTATTCCCCTAGTTCCTAATTATTTCACTGAGAGTGGTTCATAGCTCTGACAGTTCTGTAATATTCCTTAAAATTCTGAGGTCTGAAAATAAGAACATGACAGGCCTCAACTAATAAAACCTCAAAAAGACTTTCTGTCTGCTTCTTATCTATAGCTCAGCAAAGCTGCCTATCTGTCAAAAATTGCTCAACCATTTTTTGGTTCTCCTTACCTCTCAATGTCCAATGTCTTTTATGAACTCTTCTGCAGGAAATGGAAGAGTGCAGCCAGGAGGAACAGTCTGGGTAAAACAGAGGGGTCTGGAGGGGCAATCTTCTATTGAATGAAAACAAGGGAAGGAAGAAAGAAAAAGTTCAATATAACAGAATAACTACAAAAAAAAAAAAATCCTGTTGAAAAGCACAGTTCCTTACCTCTGACCACTGCTGTACAAGAGAAGGGGTTCTTCCTATAGAAGTATTCATCCATCAGGCATCCAGAAGGTCTGGCAACAGGTGTATAGGCAAGCACTCATGGCCATGACGTCACCAAGTCTTAAGTGTGGCCATAGCTGTATCCCCTACCTCAAACAACATACACCCGATTCTTCATAAAGGGTAAAGTCATCGTTTGAGCTGGGTAGTGAGTTCAAAAAACCCTATGAATAGTTGCAATGAGACATACCACACAGGCAGTACACACCAGAGGGGCCAGAAACTCTGGGGGAAGTGAAACATTCTAGCAGCTTTACAGTGCTCCCAGGGAGCAGTGTATTTAGACACTAAATAGGCTGCCTGGAAACCTGAGTTTCCACCCTCTTACACTAAGGTAGCTCCACCAAAATCTGTGCAATCACAGCACTGTAAAATCAGTGTAACAGAGAATCAAGAATGCAGTCAATAGTGCAAGTCCCAAGGGCTGTTACAAACAACCAATCCTTCATGAGAGATGCATATGCTTCTTCATGATCGCTTCTTCACCATTACCCAGCAACACTGCAGTGACACACTGTGGATTATAATTAGGGTAATAAAATATTCTCTGTTTTTTAAAGCAAAATAGTGCTAAGAGACCAGCAAGGTTTGACAAAACAGATTACAACTGAAAATGAAGTATATGATCATCTGGAATCTGCGTAAGTGCAATTTTTACAAGAAAATGTAGAACAAATAGGAACCAGGCTATAACTGCTGTAAATTACCTTTTGGATCCTCTAATTTTTCATTCAGCCTTTCTTTGCATGATAGCTTTTCAATAGGTATAATTAAGTTCTCATCTGTAGACAGGGAAAATGAAAGGAAGAAAAAGATGGAAAGACAGAACTTCAGAAAAAGTGTATGAAGAACCTGTCTAGGTGATGTAAAAGAAGTGAGGGAAAACAAAGCAAGAAAGAATAAATACCCAACATTTTTGTAACTATAATGTCTCATTCCTATGTTTTCTCAAGCAGGAAACATTACTCTAACAAGCTACTTTACAAGGTCCTTTCTAATAATGGAATAAAAGGATGATTTCCAGCAATGCAATTACATTCCAGTCGCACAAATACATAGATCAAGTTTAAGCACTCAGGCATATCTGCAAAGTTGACTGATCATAACCTTACAATTCTTCATAAATAAAGCATTTGTAACTATTTGCTCTTATCTTGTCTCACCTTAGAGCAGTATTGTAGATGAGATTAAAAAAAACCCCAACACTTAAATAAACTAAACAGTTATTTAAACAGTAAACAGTACAGTGTCAAATTTCAACTCTATCAGTATGAACACACGTAATTTACATGTGTTGTATTTCCGTGATCAGTGCCCTGGCCATCCTGGTTTCTTGTGTGTCTATCTCAAATGTTGTTGCCTCCCCAGTATATGAAACATCACATGCAATGTAAGATACTGATGGAAATAATACCAAGTATTTTCAAACATACAAAATGATCAGGTTTAGGGTTTTTTTTCCTTTAAACTTCTGGTAGTTATCTAAAGTAAGCCAGTAAGACAAAACCAGGATTTTTACCATTAGCGTTCATCTTAATTTTATTTTCAGTGCAATTCAGTAGGTAGATGTCTAGCTTATTGATGCATACTTTTGGAAACAGCTCTTTGCTTTTTTGTGCCTAATTCCCTTGCAAGACTATCTTATGAATATATTAATTCTGAGGCACCCAGATACTGTATTTCAGAAAACAAAAAGGTACATACGATGATTGCTTAAAAAAGTCTGTTCTGTTCCATCAAATTCTGGTAGGTGCTGTTATTTTTCCACTTCCTAAAATCTTTCATGTAATTTCAGATGAACAATTTACACCTCATCTGACTTTCAGAGGGAAGATCAGGTTTGTTGACACTGCAGAATGACTACTAAAGTTCTGTTAAAAAGGGGTGCAGCATCTCTAGGTAAACAAACCTTCTGAAGTTCTTTCTGTACAAGCATGTAAGGCTTGGCAGTTTATTGGCATTAAAGTATTTGGGAGTGACTCATGCTAGCTGGAAAATGACTGCAAAGTTGTTAACAAGGTAGCCTCCCATAACAAGATGATGGGACTGTGTACTTAAAGAGTAGGGCTTGGTGGTCAGAAGACAGATTTTAGTCTTGAGTCTGATGCTTTCCTCAGTGAAATCTTAGATAAGCTGCTTAACTAGTCTTAGTCTTCATTCTATAAAATGCTGATAATAATATTCTTCACAAAACATACTAGCAAAAGGCACCTTACTGCAGGTTCCTTGCTGAAAATAAGGGGACTTTTCATGCAGCAAAATATTTAGGACAAGGCTAGCAGATTGTTAAAAGACATGTTTAGAATATTGGGCAGTACTTTTATTACATGAGCACACCGCCCACCATCTTGTTTTCATATGTGAGACTGCTGTTTGATAGTGTACCACGGCATGCTGACCAGGCAGTAATGAGGTCAAATGATTTGCTTAAATTAACACAGTAAAATAATGGTCTAAGAGGATTATGGACAAAGTTAATCTTGACAGAACTTTATAAAAGGAGCTGTTCTATCTTTCTTTATGCTCTGAAAGCAAAATGCATAGTTTACATATGAATAAGTTGTTATTTTAAGAGTCTGTCATTAAAAAAAAAGAAAAAAACCAATGTTAGCCTAGAAGCTAAGCCTGACAACAGAAGTTAAACCAGATGGTCTTAACTAAATTAATTATTAAAGTATGATGAGATACAATGTGACCACATTTAATTACACTCTTACCTGTAGTATTTCTGTTGAAAGTCACTCCTCCTCCAGTATGTGCCAGCGGTTTAGAAAAGAAGTGGTTGTTCCAGGTTCCATGTGATCCTTCTTTACTGACTGCTGCTAAAGAGACACTCTTAGGGTTTACACCTTGGAAAACAAATTACAGAAAATGTTATAAATATCAATTTTCAAACATAATTCAACCAATGAAAAATTGACGTTTCTAGAACAGTAAAACAACACTGAATTCTTTGTGGTATAATGTAAACACCATTAATGTAAAAGAACAATGTCCATTGATTAGGTTAGATTTTTCAGCCAAACCATGAAAACTAGAGACACTGATTTAAGAACAATTCTCTTCATGCTTTCAAGAGAACTTAAAAGTTCTTAAAAGCCTTTTTAGTACAGTTACTTGGTTTCTATAAAACCGTAATCTCATTATTGATATTTGATATTGATATTTTTGACTCCTAAACAATTAATACAAATTAACAATACCTGTCAAAACCTAGGGTTCTCAAGACTGAAAATAAACTATTTCTTCAAGGGATAAGTTAAAAAGTAGAACAAAGAGGTTCTTGTTACTTCAGCATGTTAGGAGCATTACAAGAGTTAATGGGATTACACAGCACAAAAGCAGCTCCCAGATCTAGTGGTAACAGAAATAAGGTAATATGAATAAATAACAAATATGCTCCTTGGAGCTTTTATTCTCTTAAGTGTTGAAATTAATTGCTTTTTTTACACACCTATGCCTTTCTCATTGAAAACTCTACTAAAACCAGGGAGACATTAGAAGCATGCTTAACAAAGATAAGAAACAGAGATGAACTTTCCATTTGTGTTACCTTTAGATAGAGAAGCTTCCCCCC
>JANZLQ010000030.1:17844313-17864715 GCA_026212715.1 Elanus axillaris
CAGTTTTTCTTTTGGACTTAAACTGTTGAGTCTCTGGGCATCCTATTCAACATTCAAGAAGTGATTTCATATTCAGAAGTCATCACTGGCCTAATGAATTCCTGATAAATTAGTGATACATTGTAACAAAACAATTTGCCTGACAATCAGGAATTCCTCTGTAAGGCACCTAAATTCTCATACATGGATTACAGTAGAAGTCACAATACACTTACTATAATTGTGGAAAACATCGTGGTAATAAAGAAAAGATACTAAGTGACACACCAAGGAAATAATTTGATTATAGACTATGTTCAGAATACTAACTGAAGGAAACATTCCCTTTTCTTTCTCCTCCTTCCCATTCTTATTCCTAGCAATTACATAATTTCATGTTATTTTAATGATAAAAATCACTGAGATTTAGACTAAGCTAGCTATTTATTTTTAAGGAGGATGACTGCATTGGGAAGGGAAGTGAGTGTGTGAATTCCCACCAGTGCAAGTGGCTGATAATTCTAAACACTTCCTACCCAGAAGGCTAACTGTGCTTATCAGAACTTTTTAACTTAAAAACCTCCAAGCCTTCTGACTCTGCAAAACTGAGAACAATGCACTATATGTAGTTTCTTTAGTCCTCAGATACACTTGTTTATAGGTCAATCATTGACCCTAGGAAGCCAAGAGATGTTGCGTTCATATTACTGAGGGTTTTGTATGTTACTGGTCATAGGAAGGCCTGTGAACTTTTCTGGTGTACAAGCAGTGTTGAGCTCCTTTCCACATTTACAAAGCCAGGAACTTCTGTAATCAGTTGTGATGAGATATGTTCTGGGAAAGGCATTTAGTCCAAAACTTGAAAATTTAGCCTGGTTATGAAAAACAAAATTATCCAGTTTGAAATCTAAAGTTTAAATGTACTGTATGTAGATTGTTCACAGCTTGTATTTTCCATATGTATTGACTTTTACCCTTACCAGGCAGATATCTTGATTGTCTTAGATAGTACTGTTTTGCTGATGTATTTGATCTTCCAGAATCACTTCTCATCAGAACCTTATTTTCCTCTCCTCGCTGGATACAGCATGAAGCTTTTGGTTCTGGCACACTGAAAAAACAAAACGTGCAAACAATGTGACCAACAACTCCAGCTCAGAATACCACAAGCTGACCCTAGCCTGAAGAGTACAGTGCTCTTCTCTTATCCTGCTTTTATCAGTAGAATTTATTCCCACAAAGTAACAGCCGAATCTCATACCTCATGAGAGTTTGACCCAGGACTTTGAAGAAAAACATGTATCCAACATTACGGAATAAAACAAATGTGGATAACTGTGGCAGAACTTAGTACCAAACTTAACCAACAAAAGAAATGAAGTTGGTATAACTGATCTTAGTAAAACACAGTTTCTTAATAACACAAACACCTAAACTATACAGTGCCTGAAAACAAATTTGATTCAGTTTGGATATTACTGGCACTGTATCAACACCACACCCAAAGCTGGTCTGCTCGTACAGCTCTTTGCATTCTTGCAGAATTCTGGTGACTTAAATTTTAGCAGATTTGTCTTAATCAATCTATGAAGCTATTGGACGTTATTTACTAGAAAAACTGTGATAATTATAGGACTTACCTGAAAAGACATTCCTTGTTTTTCTTTTCTTTTAACAGTGCAATGCTAGGCTTCTTTGAACATGACATTCCAAATTCACTGTCATCCAAGTCATCCCAGCTATCCATAGCCTTTACCAAAGTCTGACCCCATCGTCTTCGGCAGTTTTTAGGACCTACTGCACCATTCTGAGGGCCACTAGCTGCTTGCTTCTATTTTAAATAGGGCAAAAAAGCTTCAATTAAATTCTAAAACTTTAGATTTTGTATCTAGTTCACTTCCCAACTACCATTTAACAACTTTGAGGGAATTTTTCCCATTGTGTTGTGCCTATTTTGGTCATAGTCTCAGAATGATTTTAAGCACAAAACATAACAGTAATGCTAGCAGGTATTTTGAGCATAGCCCTTTTGCGTTGCCACCCTTAAATAGCTCAAATCTACCTGAAGTAGTGAAGTTAATGTTCTGTTTGCAGACCCAGTTCAGTGCTCAGCCTCTCCTACTGGTACCTTGCTGAACTCATGCTCTCAACAATAGTAGATGAACTGTCAAGAGGTAGGGCACAGCAGTGCAGAACATTCATGGTAATCATGCTTGGGATTTAAGAGTGCTAATTGCTGTGGCCCCCAAGTAAATATAGCAAATGAAAGAAATTAGGCCTTTCTTTAACATTCTCTTCCAAAGAAATTACTAAATTTTAAAACTGTCCTTTCATCTGACTATAGTTTGCTTTCCAGTATTTTCTGAATATCTATTATTTTTAACATCGTATTGCAGTTCAGTGAGTATAGTGGACAGCAAAACTAAGATTACAAGCCAAAGTTTATTATTCATCTTGCTAGAAATCTTGTTAAATTCTTACAAGCTTCGGAATTGGATGAACTTTCTCAGGTATTTTCCTGCTTGAGGCAAGCGAAGCTCTCCCACTTCTCTGTTGTATACTAACAATATTTTTGTGAATTGTTTCTCCAAGGTCAATAAACGATAGCTGTCATAACTACATTACTGCATAGGCATGTCAGTAAAGGCTATTATAAGTGAACATACATTGTTGTTACTAGACATCTATTCTTCTAATTTGCTGTAAAATTTCAGTAAGCGGCCAGTTATATTCTTAATTAGTCCCTAATTATCTATCTGTATGTCCTCTAATAAAAAGTATGACAATTTTCAAGGGATCGCTTGGTTGAATATAGTAAGAATTTTTATTAAAACCACCTAAGTATTTATTGAAGAAAACTTACTGGTGATGAGATTTTATTAATAGCTGGAAAAAATGGTTGTGCCTGTGGCTGCTGCTGTTTTGGTACTTGCTGGTTAGCTGTATTCTGAGGCAACTGAATTTGCTGGAGGGGGTGGTGGTTAACCTTTGACAGGGGCTGTGGCTGCGTTTTGTCAGGTACATCAGGTGAAGACAGAGGTTCTGGCTTGGATATAGCTTCCAGTTTTGGTAAAGCTGGCTTTGGCTCTGTTGGCTGAACTGGTTTAATAGGCGTCTGCTTCTCCAGATACTGTGGAGGAGGTCCTAAAACTTGGCCAACTTGAAAGTAAGGGTACTTCAAAGCCTGTAAAAGAAGATACACTAATCTTACTTCAGAAAGTTGACTTTGGTAGTAGCCTCATCAAAGATCTAGGCAGGTTTCTGAAGCATTTGAGCAAGCTCTGCAGCCCAGACGCAAGATGGATGCATTAAGAGATCATATGTAAACAGTGCATATCAACAACTGTCAGTTCTGTATTTTAAACTCTTCCCATAATATAATTTAGTAAGATGGATCCAGTTGTACATGTTACAGCAGTCATGTCCTTTCTTTCCCTCCTTTACTTCTAGGTTTTGTGGAGTCTTTGTTTTGAGGTGCATTTTACATTCAGCACCATTCTGTATTCACGCAGTAACAAATTTCAATCTTAAAACAGGTAGTCTCCACTACCTTCACCACATGATTTATTACATTGCCACTGCTATGTTTTGGCAGCTTGATGAACAGCTTTTTTTTTTGTTTTTTAAACTAAAACACCCCACCCAAAACCCAGAAGTGTTATGATTGCCATTTAATATTATTGGGTTTTACAATTAGAGGATGTTAATGAGCAAAGTTGCTCCTTCATTATCTTATCACCAGCTTTCCCTGGTTTTGTTTTGCTTTGAAGTACATTAACTGTGGTTGCTGTGCCTTCATGGTGTTTATTAGGAAACTCCAGTGTCCATCTTCAGGCATGTGTCTTTCATTCTTTTTCTCTGACCTTTTCATGTCCACCGCTAGACACACAGCATGGACATATCTTAGCAACACAGCTCCTCCTATGTCAAAAAAACCACATTCTGCTACTTCTTGTAGGACCCTACTCTGTTAGTCCTCAAAGAGATGTTTTGCCTCAGCTGCACTTGAGAATTGCTGTCTTTGTACACATTTCCATGTATGTGCATTAAACTCTCCCTTTTGGCTGTGGATTACACAACTGCTGCAGCTGCTTCCTTGACAACTCATTAGGGCAAAAGCTGGTTATTTGCTTACATGAAGCGCCATGCAGTATTCTACGTAGAGATACACAGCACCAGACTACAGTTAGATCTCAGTGACTGTAAAAATTGATACGCTTTATAAAGTGGAAAGAAATGGTTGCTGTACTTGATTCCATCTGCTTATCCACCTCTGAATCACTTAGATTATATCCACCTACAATACTGTCCTTTTTCTTTCACAATTGTATTCCCCTTTTATACCTTCTAAATAGGATTGCATTAGGTATGAATACTAAAAAAAAAAAAAAAAGTAAAAAAATAGGTAGAATGTGACCATCTTTGGTACCTGAAATATGTTTTTAAAAATTAACTTCAAAATGAATTGTGACCTTTGTGACCTATCGGTATGTTCTTCACAAAGTTCTTTCCTTATGACTTAGTACTGTTTATGTCCCATCTCCAAGTAAAAATAACCCTCAGCTTTTTCATATTGCATTCCATCTGCAGCTTCACAAAAAAAGCAAAGCTTAATTTTCAGTATCCCTCTTTGTACAGATGGGGGAGGAAAAAGAAAGCAGCAGAGGTGACTTAGAGTTACAATTCAGGAAACTTGCCGCCCAAATTTTTCTTTATCCTGTACAGAGAAAGTTTTAGAATGTGCCAGTACAGAAGACAACATTGCAGAAATAAGAAAAGAGTTCATGTCTGCTGAGCCAGGTTTAGAACTTTCTCACCTCACTATCAGTCTCATTCCCACCAAAGTGTTCAAAATGAGGACATGTTTCTCTGGCCATCAGCATTATGATGATCAATTGGTTTCTTTATCTACATTTTTTTAACAATGCAAGAAAATTCAGTCTTATACTTAATCATTCAGGTGCTCAGACCTGACTTGCTGTAGGTCTCTTCTTCGGATTCCAGTTCAGCATATCACTCATAAGCTGTATTGCTTCATTACTTGCATTTGGGATGAGAGTTTTTAGGCTTATAGGGACACATTGTGGGAAACGGAAATTCATGGCAGAAGCAAGATGGTACCCTTCTGGCCAGTCACTCTGTTTCAAAGGAAAGAAAAATGAGTACCAAAACCAGAACAAAAACTATGTACCTTTGATATATTAGATCAAATTTAATTTTATGCAGCTTGAGTCACACTTGGTCTGCATAGCTCCTTCCTATATAGCAGAAAACAGGCATACCTATTTTCCATTACAATTATTACAACACCAGTGAATGCAGCATCAGTCTCCAGTGGCAGTCCTTCTCAAACTGTCCTGTAGGTAAAGGTGGAACCATCATTGTGGATACCCCACTTGGACATACTCTATCTGAACAAGAGTGCAGAAGTACCAGGAGCAGTACCAAACATCCCATCTACCACAGAAACGAGCTCAAACACCTGGCTTCAACAAACCTTCTTTATAGGAATAGTAGAGCTGAGGCCCTTCCACCCAGCATACTATAGTTGTGTAATCATGATGCAGCCTATACAACACACCAGTGATTCCACCTTTAAGATAGTCAATGATTAAATTACAGCTAGACACTATTGCAATAGAAAAAGCACCATGACCACCAGATGAAAACCACTCAAAAAAAAGTTAACTTTCCAAAAGTAAACCCTGAATTCCTTCATTGCTTGATAATTAAATTGTTTGAATACAGAACCATAGGATTACCAAAGACCTCAAGAAATCATCTAGTCCATGCCCTTGTCCCTGCCTGACAGGTGTTAAGTCTCAAAATGCTTCCAGTTGCTGGCACTCCACAACTGCTCTAAACAGTCTATTCCAGTGTTTAATTATCCTCTAGATTAGAAAACTGTAGGTTTCTCTTATGAGAATAAAAGACCACTGCTGAGTGTGCCATCATCCATGGATACCAAGAAGGACTATTTCTTTCTTCTCTCTAGAACAACCTTTTTATACATTAGAACGTGCATTTTTTCTCTTTTCTTACAATCTTCCTTTGTATAGGCTAAAGAAACCCAGACAATTGAACTGGGTCTAGGCTTTTTAAGTTTTTCTTCTCTGGACTTGTGATTTTTCTCTCTTGAAAGGCAAAACTCTAAACTGGATATAATACAGCAAGTGGAACAGAAGGATTAGTTCATATGTCAGTGGACAATACTCCTTTCTCTACACACTGGTATGGTGTTTGTCTTTGTTGCAACAAAATACTGGTGTCATACAATGCGCTACATCCTCTTCTACGCATGTGTTAGCTGGATAGTTATCCCCAGATATTTTTGCGACTGATTATTTCTGCCTAAGTACAGCACTCTACATACTACTAAAGAAATTTTTGAAGCTACATCTCTTAATTTTATAAAGAAACTCTGAATTCTAATCCTGTCTTCTAACATACTCAATCCTTCCCAGCCTGCTATCTATCAACTTAAGAAGTAAAATCTATTCCATCAGAAGGCCTTTAATACAATTTTAAAATTTCATCAGATGCAGAGCCAAGCAAGAGTCCTATTCAATCTGTCTTTCATTTTGAATGCTAACCAGTAAAGCTTACTCTCTGAATAAGGCTTTCAAAACAGGTATGCACGTATGCACTTATGCAGTTTGTTCATATAAATATGCTGATGAGAATGTTACGAGGGACAGCATCAGAAACCTTACTGAAGATAATGTATGATATTAGTGGTTTTCCTCAATCTGCAACGCTTGTTTACACTGCTACAGGAGTAAATTGGATTGATTTGATAGAATTCGGTCTTAAGATACCACGTTAGCTATTACTCACCTTTTTATGTACAACAGTTTTAGTTCTGTTAACACAGCCTATGGTAGTCAAAGAACTCAAATATAATTATAAGTCATGTCTGGTTAGAATAAGGCTCAAGACTTAACTGACTTCCTATTCCACCTCAGAGAACAATTTGGTCATTTAAATTAATGGAGATAGACTCTTTCCTCTGTCCCTGCATCGCCCTCCTTTATTGGAATTGGTGACAGCCTGTCTGCCAGAGGTAGCGATAAAGGAACAATTTAGAATGAAGTAGCAACGGCTGCATGTCAAACTGGTGAAGTACAGGGATAGGGTGAAAACAGTACAAGCGCAAAAATGAAAAATACATTTCAATTTATAAAAAAATGAATTTGGAATTATTTAAAGTGCCATTGCCAACCTGCGAGACTAATGAAAATGCATTTTATTAATCTCTCCCGTTCAGGTTGTCATCAGCTTTTTCATTAAATTGACATACTACAAGCACACCATCACTGCCAGTACTTGAATGGTGCAAGTTATTTATAAACCGTGCAACTATTTTATAAATAAAGCAACATTTTATAAATAAAGCAACTTCAATTACAAAATAAATTTTATTTTGCCTGTCACTATTTAAAAAATCCAAACTCACGGAAGTCATTACTATGGTACTATGGACTTAAACAAAGGAAGGCAAATTGGAATGAAGGTAGCTTCTGGTCATAATTCCTGTAATTCCTTATTGCAGGATAATAGAACAAATGAAAACGTATGTCTGAAAAAAACCCCAAAACTATTCGTAAAACAAATCTGTAAAACGAGACTATTAAAATAATTGCTTATGTTTTTCAGAATGCAGAGCAGTACTTCACTTGTAACAAATGCATCATTTGTTGTGAGAATTCCTAACATAATATTTAAGTATTCTTCTTACACAGTGATCTCCCTGAAGAATGCCTTGGCATTGTTGTAAGGAGATAAAATTCCCAAGTCTGCCCAGCTGATGACAGGGGGCACAAAGGAACTAATTACAGCTTCCTGATCCTAGAGGGCTGACTTACAGTCTAACCCTTAGGGTCTTTAGGAGAGGCTACGGTTTTCTCTGAATTACTCAGCTGGTAATGCTTCCTGCTTTCCCAAGCAATCAGCTTGCTAGTCAGGGAACAACAGAGTGTAAACAATTACGATTTGCTTCCATTAACTCCTTAAAAGGTTAGAGAAGAACCACAGCAGTCAGCTCAGTGCTGCTGTCTGATCTCCCTGCACTTCCAGAACTCATTTATGCTATACATTGAAAATGTTCCAGAAGCTAGTATGTGGCTCTTTCACAGATACTCTTAATATACATCAGAATGCTTTTCTTGCTATCCGAGACTTGTGAGCTGCTCAAGAAACTTAACATCTGTGTTTGAAAACTCAAGTCTTAAAATACCGCTCATGCTACACATTATTTCTGATGCACAGTTGTCATAGCAAGCACTGGTTTACACATCATACCAATTTTCACTTCCACAACATACCATCTATAACTCCCCACCTCTGACCTATTACTCTCTGCTCTGTCATGACTTTGCACCTGTTTCTCAGCATGTTCTCTTGGATGCTTTCCCACCACTTCAAGCTCTGCATGTTTCTAGCTAAGCTTAATCTATTTCTGTTTTCTGTTCCTCACTTCTCTATTGATAACAGGTCCTTTACTGGACCAGAATTATGCTATATTTTATATCAGTAGAACACTAATGGAATTAATGTTTTTCTCTCCTACTCTTAGGTTTTCCAGATCTAGATACTCTGTGTTCAGTTATTTCACCAAGTTCTGTTTGCACCCATAAAGTACTAATCATATCTGCCATCTCATACGTTATTCTCCAAAAAATAATTTTATTATATGGTCCTTTTTCAATTTATTCAGAATTTTGAAGGTAAGTGTATTCTTGTATTGCATGTTCATATATCCATTTGCTAAAACAACTTTTTAACTGAAGTAAATATAATTGCATACATTTTTATACACACTACCCAAACCTTCTTGTAATTTTAAATAGTATTTAGGCTGTGCAGAAAATAATTGTTTCCTCTCTAAAATACTGCACATTTTTCCTGCATTACTTTTTATTCCTAATAATATTTATGAGATATCTGTGTTTGAGATCAAATGTTTCCTTTATGCTTTAAAAGTAAGAAAAGCATAATTTGTCTTATTTTATCTTCTACAAGCTCCAAATTCTGGGTGCCAGCCTAGAAGAATTACACTTTCAGGAAAGGAAAGCAAATTGGCTATAGCAAAGTGAAATCCTAGGAGACTTCTGATTTTCTTTCCAATATGCATAGCTTCAAATAACTAAATTAAACAATTTATCTGTCTTTCATCAGAGGAGAGCAAAGCTACACATAATGGTATGATATACAGCAGATGCTAATATACAACAACAGACTAGCGTTACATGCCTTAATGGAAGCTTGAAAGAAATACAGCTGAGAAACCCCTGTCTTCAGAAAACCAGTAATTTATATGTATGTTCTGAAAGAGAGTTAACATTCAATGTTTTATAATAATTTAATTTAACTTTCTTTTAAAAAACATTTGTGTGAGTTTTTCCAAGCCTTACCTTCTTTGGAGTCCCTAATACTTGGCAAATTTTGAAGATTTCATCTACTTCACTTGTGCCTGGGAAAAGAGGTCTTAGTGTGTATAATTCAGCCATTATGCTGCCAACTGCCCACATGTCAATAGGTGAGCTATAAATAGATGATCTTAGCAAAACTTCAGGAGCACGGTACCTATGGGGATGGAAAGAAATAACAGATAAATTAAAGTGGTAAAAGAAAGGTAATTAAGATAACATAGTAACTTCTTAATATACTTACCACCTGGTAGAAACATAATCTGTATAAGGTGGCTGAGACCTTAGTTCTCTAGCCAAACCAAAATCTGCTATTTTCACAAGTTCTGGTCCAATACAGAGAAGATTTTCAGGCTTCATATCTCTATGAAAAAATCCTGTAGGAGACCAGACAAAAGAGAACAGCAAATTATGTTGTCCTCACTTCTTAAACAGCAACCACTAAACAGAATAATCCAAAATTCACTTTGGGATGTTTTGGAAGAATATAGCTTGCTTTATTTTCTTTTTTTTAATTCAACATAAAAAAAAATGGTAAACCTTCCCCCAACAAGCACACACATTTTTCTTCCAGTGATTATTACACCAAGTGCTCTTAAATCAACAAATGTAAACTGAAAATGAATTGGTTATTGCAGCAATATCAAATAACAAACCAATTTCAGAATGAAATCTTTTGCAAAAACTAAAACTGCTTTTTTCTGTTTTAGATAATGGAAAATTGAGCATCTGACATTTGATTTATAAAATTCCTTGAATGATTTTTAACCAGTTTATTTATCATTGTGACAACAATTTGCAGACATGGACATATAAAAGATATCAAAATTCTGCTCAGGAATGCTAATACTAGTATTGCAGGCACACAAAGTTTAACGCTTGCTGCTGGCTTGAGCACCTATATACCTAGACAGCGATTAAGTTGCTAAGCAAATAATTTATGCTGTTTGATTGTTACACATGATTTGTTAGAATATAAATAGATTTGATTGAAATTCACTTGGTACAATAAAGCATTCAATTTCTACATGCAGAAATTGATGACCATGGTAAGAAATCAGCTGAAATGATTAGTAAAATGTACATGTTCAATTTTATCATACCCGTCATTCCCAAACACTTACGGTCAAAACAAAATATTAAATATTGTAATTTAGAAATGGCAGTTTTTCTTAAATTCTAATTTTCTTATTTCATGTAGAAATGAGGAAGGAAAATAGGATGCTAATAAGAGAACAGTATATGATCTTGATCAGAAAGACATGAAATGGCAATTTCTGGGTATTTGGTAGTACTAAATAGAACTAATTATTTATCTGAATTCATCAACAGGCCTCACCAGGGTACATGAAAGCACAAGATCACTGGTAACATTGTTTTTTATTTCATTTTCAGCTAATATTTTGTTGTCTTTGGAAAGTTTTAAGGATACCAACGTGATGTGAAGGACAAGTATGAACTAAAAGAATTGAGTGAAAGAATAAATTACTACTTTTTTAAATGCAAAGAAGCTTAATACCAGTACTTCAGAATGCAGTTTGCAGACAGATATTAAACACAAGTATTAAAGTTTTGTAAATGCTGTAAAAACTTTATTTTTGTTGTGAGCACACAGCATCTCTTGCTTAGACTGTGCTTGTAATTCCTAGAAAAGTCCCATCTCTTAAAATATTTAAATCCAGGTTGTATTTGATAAAGAGACTGAATTTCTTTGTGAACAAGGGTTTTTTTTAGTATTTTTTTAGATTTAGGTATCATATTAGTTTTAGTATCTCAAGACAGGAGGAACTGCCATCTGTAAAGTATTAATGCTCCTTAAATAGATATTTTTGAAGAAATGTAAATGCATAGTATAGTACAGCATACAAGTTTCTTTAGTTTGTTTATTCATCTGGTAACTAAGATGGGAAAAAAAGCACTGAACAGTGTATGAACAGTACCCAATGCTTTCAAAAAGAAAGAGGAAAATCTGAATAGAGGAAAACAAAACATAACTTCAGGTATGGTTTAAAATTTAAAAATGCACCATACTTGAAACAGAATAATTTTTATTACAGATAATTAATAGCCTTTGCTAGATATTTTTGTTCATGTTATTACTGTGCATTACCTTATTTTCTAAAAAAAGTGCTACAGAGTTAAACTCTAATATGAAACCTACCGTGTTTATGGATAAAAGCTAGCCCTTGTAATATCTGATACATCATGTTTCTGATGACTGACTCGGGGAACAACTTGTTTCTGTGAAGAAACAGATTAACAACTTCACATAATTAAAAAAAATAGTGTATTTTCAGAACATATGTATTTCTTCATTTTGCACAACACATCTCAAACAGATGAAAACAGACCCATCAAGTCTTGTGCACAAAGTACGACAGATGCAACTAGCTGTCATCTCAAAACTTGCTTGCTGCCAGGCCTTAATTTCACTTACTTTAAGTACTGTAGAGGGACTTCTCTGCAGAGAGATTCACGATACTCTCTCTCTGTAGAAGGTGGTTGGCCAACAGTGCGCTTGACCAGATGAACATGGAATGCACAGTAACGTAGCAAGGAAGAGACTGCACAGCACAGCACTGGGGTAGATGTGTTACTCAGTGGTACCCTTAAGGGAACCCTGATGGAGAGCAGTGCTTCTCAGCTGTAGGGTAACACTGTGCTAATATCGCTAACAGCTCTCAGGATGCAAAGCTAAGAGCTTTGCACATTAGGACATAAAGGTACAAGACAAGGTCTGAAGGAAAGACAAAGGCAAAAGAATTCAGCAAAGAAAAGTGTTGTTGAAGAGGCAGGTCCTACTCCAAAGGCCACCTTGCAAGCCTTACTATGTACTGTTTGTCCAAGACTGCAACATCACACAGTTAGTCCATCTATAGGTCTTTCTTATTTATGAGCATGCATGCGTGTACATGCAGATTACTATCCCCCCCCTTTAGCCAAATCCATGAGCAAAAGCAGAACAGTATTTATCCAATCCTTCATACATTAAAGTGAAGGCTAATAAAGAAAAAAAAAGAAAGTATTTGGAATTTCTCTCATGGCTCCACACACCAAAGACATGCAAACTAATGTGTTAACAACAGAACAAACTGTTATTTCCAAAAGCATTACAATATGCAATATTGCAATGCAGAGCAATACAGAATTCTACCCTCAGATAAGCAGGTGCAGCAACTCCTGTTCACATCAGTGGGACTGCAAGAAGAGCCAAAACCAGAAATTCCAATGTGTTCTTCAAGATAGCATAAGAATCATTAAATAAAGCATGACAGCACGCTATTTGTTCCATGAAAAAGACATACCTGTCCTTCATTAACTGATAGAGATTTTCCTTCATGTATTCAAATACAAAGTAAAGGTGATCATTTTCTCTTATGACTTCTTTCAATTTTATTACATTGGCATGATTTAGCTTCTTCAGAGACTGCAATAGAGCAAAATATGTCTTCAGATAACTTGTCAGTGACTTTGATTCCTTATCAGAACTCAATTTTTAACACGTAAAAGTTTCTAGTATAGAATTTACAAAACATGTCCACCTGATAGTCCATATTTATCTTGTAAACTCCATTTCAAAGAACAACAAAATAGTATTTTAAATTAATTTCAAAATAAAAGCAGTAACAATATAAATAGTAGTTTAAAACATCTGTTTCTAGGTATTACATCATAGCTGGGGTGAAGATTAACACAAAAACCTAATTCCCTACAATGAAAGACAGTGCTGAAGCTGTAACAGCTCCTGCTCACAGAACTGAATAAGAAAACCCAGCGATTTTTTTGTTATGAAACTTTCATGAACAAGGATTCTCTTACAGGAGTTCTTTTTGGAGATGCTGATTATGAGCAATCTCCAGTAAGTCAAACCTAAATTATGGATACCCAACTCCTTTGACAGGGAGTTTTGTATAGACATAAAAATCAGATGCCTGATGGGATGACTTGGAATTTAAGCCCAGGATTTCAAGCGTTATTCTCTCATTTGGCTAGCCAAAACTCCCAGTGCTTTCCACAAATGCCCCAAATACAGGATATAAGGATTGGATATGCATCTAGAAATCTGCCATTAAAATGAAAGAGCAGGATGGAAAAACACACACACAGACAAAATCATTTTCTTTATCTTGTCTCAAAGACAAGAGGCTTGGCTATGAGACATGGCCATTGCTTGAGAACAGTGGGATATTCTACAAAGCAGCAGGAGCTCTAGGAGTCCCAGCAGTTCATGGTTTTGTGGAATCTGTCACCCCCATTTAAAGAGTTCACAGAGTCTGGCCTTATGCTCAAATATTGTAGATGCCCTTTTCCTTCTTGCAAACCTAACCAGACAGACACTTATTTTCAGATGTGGTGTGTTCACCACTTTACCTTGACTTCTCTCAAATTCATACATTCATCCCATGAATAGAACTTCCTTTTCATTCTGAAATACAAGTCCAAGATAAAGTATTTTAAGTGAACAGTACAGAATGCTTTCAGAACAAAAAATCTCAACATGTCATTTTCCAAGTGTAGCATCAGCTGTATTAAACTCAATTAAACTCAATTAAACATTCCAGAACACCCATCAGCAACATAATTAAAAACAAACTCAACTCTTAGAATTGCTAGAAATTTAAGTGCTTGATGATTAATCACTGCAAACATATTTTAGAGGAGTAGTTAGGCAGAGAGACCATGATACTCCAAGGTATTTATAAAAACATCAGGGACATAAAATCCCTTTGTATCATTTGAATTGTGCTCTTAATAACAAGGAAAGCAGCAGTGACACTGCACATAAAACATGGATATTTCAAAGCAGAAATATCACCTTTTTGTGCCCAAGTTGCACATTCTAGGAAAACAAGAAAATGATATTTTTGAAATCTGCTTATCTTGACTGCTTAACATCATAATTAAGCATCTGACTTGATCAGTCATTTTTACAAACTTGTTCCAAGGTATTAAATACCAAATAAAAAAGGTTTCATTTTTTCAAGCAAGACATATATCTATATACACATACAACAGTCTCTAAACTAATCATTATACGTAACAGTATAGTACATTTATTTGTAAGTCATGCGTAGATAGAAACATGGATATTCAGTGTTGCTCAGATCTTGGGACGGGGTTATGAATGTCATTATTTGCTGTGTTTCTGTGAAGTTGTAGTGCCTAGAGTAAAGAGATTTAAACCCAAGATTTTCATTTAAAATAAATGTATCTTCAACCAAAACTGTCCCCCCTCAAATCCCAAACTTAAAAATCACACAAAAGAACTCTAAATCCTGAAATCATGAGAATGAAAAACATTTCCCACAAAATGTTGTTGTTCCTTTTGCCTAAAAATAATGAAAATACCAATTGCAGGTTATTATTTTTTTAAGCTTAGATTAATATTAATAACTTAGGTAACAGTACTAGCAGTGTATGGAGAAACCTGACACTCTCAGAAATTCTTAAAACAAAAGTCAGTCAATTATGTTACAATTATCTTATGCTACAATTATCAATATCTATATAAGGAGAAAAAAAATCCAGCACATAGAATTTCTGGTATTTCAACTTACACTTTCCATCCTGCTTGCAATTCTGTAGGAATACAAGGAGAACATCCCCACTACTCTAGTACAATTTTTATTGTTTTCTAATAATCTTTTCAGGCAAGTATGACAATGCTGATGATTACACACAACACAACTTTATTAGATCCAAGGAGACAGCCTTTATTTACCTGACCGGACTGTTACTTGGTATTTATCATTGTAGCAATATTTGAAGCTTAATGTAGTACCTAAAAAGGTTTGTGGGGGCTAGGAAAGTATTTCAAATCTACAAATTTCAAATTCTTACAATTCATATAAATAAACAAACTCCTTAATTAATCAACTGCATACGCAGTTTTGCTTTTCCTTTGGTGTTGGCCTAACAACATTTTTAGAAGGAAGCATGTTTGAACTGAACAAAAGCAGCATGCAATTTTATAAGCCAAGATGAATCAGTAACTTAGACAAACTGATGTGTCTCTGTATTGATGTTAGCTGAAGTCTGACCCACGATCACCTTGTTAAGCATCTTAATTAAGAATTAATTTTGTTATATTAATTTCCTTGAAAAGAGAAATTTTCTTCTATTATACACAGATGGCAGACAACAAAGTTAAAAGTGAGAATACTTAAGCTTTTGCAAGTACCTTTACTGAATTTAGATGTTACATACCTTTTGATAGCCACAAGTTCTCCTGACTCATTGCTCTTCCCCATCAACACACTGCCATAGGTGCCATCACCTAGTTGTTTCATGATTGTGTAACGGTTCATTTTCTTTTTTGAGACCTAGATAGCCAAAAGCGTATGAATTCTAAAGGTCTTCTGTTTTATTAAAGGATTCTATACTCTGATTTTCTTAGAGAAATCTTCCAGGCTGTATGCTGATGAATGTCTTCTCATAACAGAACAGGATGTTCACTAGTCTCCTCCAAATTACAGCTACTTTGAGATCCAGATAGAAAGTTTAAGTGACAGAAGAACATGGTCATTCTTGCATAGATCCTTAAAAAAAAATAAAATAGGGAAATATGTCATGTTACAGTATTTTAGGAAGGAGACACTCTACTATTTGTATCTAACAATAACAACCCCATATCCATATGCGTTTTTTAAATAGAACACTTCAATATAACCATTTCCTTTAAATCCTTCAAACCACAGAAGGTGCCTAGTCTAGAATTAGGGTTAGAGTAAGCAGGGACTGGACAATCAGGCTCAAAACAACTGGCATCTACTGTCAGCCTACCTCTATAGGAGATGCAGAATTCGGCATGCAACTCCATAGTCCTTATCCTTATGCCAGAATTAGCCACAGGCTGGTAAGGCTGTCCGAACAGATTAACAAACTCAAATTCAGCTGGTAACAAGCCTCAGGCCTGAGATTTACAGGCTTGGCTAAATTCACCAATAAAATTGGCCTCTTAGAACTGTGAATGCAGGATTCTCAAGCAGACTAGCCTGCTGTGTAAAGGAAACATCTGCATGGAAAATACACCAATGTTTCTAAGCTGTTATTACTTGAAATGCTCCTTCTGTGGAGAAGCCGTAACGTGTACCTTGTTACTCACTGCTGCCTCTGTTACCAGGGAGTAATCTTACATCAGCTGTCAAGATGCCAGTAGCAAGTGACCTAGTGGACATCTCTATTATCTTTGCACCAGACAACCACCAGTTTGTCAGTGAAAAATATAAAGAAGTTTTTATCCATCCACCCTAAAAGTCATCGCTACACTAAAGTAAGATCACTGGCTGATAGCATATTCCGTAACAAAGCTCAAAACCAAATTTAACAAAAAGTAACAATGATAGACAATTCAAATTATAACTGGGTTTTAAACTGGACTTCTATGTTTTTAGGCCTATTGTTTTTCTCAGAATTCAGCTTTATATCTTATTCCCCAAAGTGCCTGCATGCACGCTAGCCTTTACTACCTTGAATAATGCCATTTCTTCGACAAGACTATTTGTTGACTCCAGTAGTAAGCAGATGATCAAGTGTTTATGCCAAGTTAAGATACATACTACAAATACATCTTGCAAGTTGTCAACCATTAGTTTTATATATATATATTAAAAAAACCAAACCCTTTCTTAAAGTATTCTAATACACATTTTACAACACAGCGTCTACATCTAAAGCATCAGCAACGATAAACTGTGTATGTCTTTTGCATCTAGGTATACATAAGCATGTAACAAGAAGTGAAGTTAAATGTAACAGGATTTGGGTGCCTGTGTTTCACTGTTTCAACAAATATCATTGTACATTGTTTAAGACACAGTTTTCAGAGGGGATTCAGCAATATCTGCCAAAGATGGCCCTAGCCTGAACTCCTAGAATTACACACATTAAAAATTTGGAGAGCTCGCATGCATTTCATGCCCAACCTTTTGCTCTCTAACAAAATGAACCAAAATACCAGATGAAAACCTCTGTATTTGCAATAAACAGACCCAAACCTCAAGTTTTGACCTTAAGTCCTCTAATTTTGGTGCCTAAATCCTATCAGCTTTCTAAGTACTTTTTGGGGCATAAATTAATCACACGGTTTTGAAATTATTTGTTTTGTCCAATTATATTATTTTTGGCATGTGCACTTGAAACAGCATCACAAAGTATTTCTTCCCTCCACAAGTCCTATGTAATGTAGCACATCACAGACACAATTGTGCATTTTGTCTGTTCTGTAATATATTGTATTGCCTTATTCCTTTTCTGCTGTATACTGTAGTTTTTAGGGTATGAAAACACTTAAGTAAAGTACAGAAACATCAGCACATTCCTTCAATAGTCAAATGGAAGCATCAAAATTGCTCTATGGAAATGCACAAAACCAGGTGTGAAAACTACGTACTCTGACAACAGTATATGTGTACCATCATACATACTGCATACATTCATCACCACACTGAGGCACACTAGGCCATTCCACTAATGACTCTCATGAAAGACTTGTCTTGATCACCGAGAGAACTCATATGAGACATCAACTGAAAACTAACCAAATGCCCTGAAAAAAAGGACTGCAGGTATCACACTTAACTCAAAGCTCTTCTCCAACATTTTAGAGAATTCATCCTTTGTACAGAAATATCTAAAAAAATTGATAGACTTCTGTGGACAATTAACAGTTAATTTTACAGCAATGCTATGGCATGCAGTAGTCCATAGGAAATGCTGGAGGGTGACAGAGGTTTGCTGACCAAGAAGTTCAGGACTGGATCCTGCAAGACGCTAACTGCCACCGTCCACCAATATTAGAATAAATGAGGCTGCCAAGTACTTGTGTTTGTCAGCCTGGTGTGGCATCAGGGTCAGGGGCTTCTTTTGCTTTTACTGGAATTACAGAGCATGATGAGTTAGAACATAAATGCCCTAGAGGTTCACATTTCACTACAAAAGACTTTGGCATACTTAGTACTTTACACCACACATACCCAGCTAAGGTGTGCAATCTTTTCTCTGTGGTCTCTTTAATTTTTTTTTTTTTTCAAATTTGCAGTTCAGTTTTCTCTTTTGTACCAAGCCAGGTAAAAACAAGGGCTCAATCTAGCTTTTCTGGTTAACACAAGCCTCTGAAGTGGGCTTTCCTATCCTAAAGCTTATATGATATTATTTCCTCAGAGATATGAGGCTCTAAAATGTAAAATTGTCATAATAGTCAACTATCAAACTGGAAAGAGAAATCCTACTGTAAACAACAGCTTGTTTTATACTCTTAATGACACACTGCCCATAATCTCTTCACATAAGATTAAGCAAGGCTTAAAGCAGGGGACAAATAGAGGACAAAATACAATAGCTTGAAAGAATCTAGTAATTTGTGTAAATTTAGGGAATCTGAATAAGTACTAAATAGTTTAAGAAAATTTTCACTTTTACTATATTACTGGTGCTTTATTTTAAGCACTAGCAACAACATTAAATTATTTTAGATGTCCGAATTATGTTTCAAAATGTAACGAATAACAGCAAATCATCTGCATTTCTGCTGTACAAGTATTATGCATTACCAAAAATGTTACATTTGCATACTAAATAGGCTACTCTCAAATTAAAATACAAACTAGGATATACGACCTGGTAAAGACCTCCCAAGCAGATAAGCAAAACACAGCCCAATTTCACCAACCTGTTTACAGTAACTGCTGAAGTCACCAAAACCGTTCCCAGAGCATGGCACTACTCTCAGTGGTCCAAACTAGCAGTATTGCACAGTACAGAATGTACGCCAATACAAATTTTAAAAGTTAAAAAAAAACCACAACCACAAACTAACAAAATGTTGCTACAAGAACCTGCTTTGTAGCAAGTGTGTTACTAAAGCTGACAGTAATCAAGTCCATGACAGGTGGATCCAATTCTTGAGATTAACTACAAATCCATTACTCTAATCAAAGACCAGTGGTTATTTAAAAGCATGACTGCTCAGCTGCAGGCAAGAAGCTAACAACATGACAGTAAATATTTGTACTTTCAAATATAATGGCTTAAACATGGTTTGTTTGGGTTTTTTTTAAGTCTCTTCAAAAGTCTCCTATGTGGTTTCACTTATTTGTATCGGGCATTCAGGTTGGGGCACATCAAGAAGCAGGAACTCCAGTTTGCTGGAAGCATTTTCCCTCATGTTGTTCCAAACCAGCTTTGGTTTCAAACCAAAGTGATCCACACCAACTTTTTCAGGACGTCTCCTAACAGTGACCTGCCTGTGCCGCTGCTCCGTGCCAGCAAGGTTACCTCACCCCACCCCGCGAAACTTGGGCAGTGTCCGGCGGGAACGCAGACTACTTATCTTCAACCTCTCCGCACCACTGTCAGTCTCACCAAACGCCGGTTTCCATGCCGATTTTAGCTTCCCCTGCTGACATTCGGTTATACCTCTCCAGAGCGTGCCGTTACCTTCCTCAAGATACGCTCACGGCGGAAAGGGGAGCACAGCTCTCCTCTCACTCCGGCTACGAAACTCAAGACCGCCTGGCCTGGAGGCTTCACCCCGGTTCTCATAAATAAAAGTTCACCTCCTCTCGTTAACCCTCAGCATCTCCGGCTGCCGAGGCCTGGACCTGCCGCACTGAAGCCAAAGCAGGCGGGATCCCCGCCTCCGCCGACCCGCACCGAGCCTTCCTTCGCTCCCGAGCCCAGCACTACGGAGCGGGCTAGCTCCCCACACACGCGGGGGAAGGCCGCGAGTGACCCCGTCAGCCCGGGTGCTGGGAGAAGCTGTCCTCTTCAGGGACGGATGACGGCCCCCGGGCTGCTCCCGCTCCGGCCGAAACCGGCAGCTCCTTCGGCCCGCTGGCACCCTGGGGCCGACCCCAAACCTCCCGGCCCCGGGGGTCTCGGACGCCCCGCTCAGGACGCCCACCGCCCCCGCTGGAGACCCAACCGCCTCCCCGCCGCCCACCGAGCGCGGCCGCCCCCTCACCGCGGCGCTGCGGGCGGTGCCAGCCGGGCGCC
>JANZLQ010000030.1:17865277-17876419 GCA_026212715.1 Elanus axillaris
TAATTTCTTTTTAATATATTTAGATCTATTCACATTTATCTTAATATGTGTTTCTATTATAAAAGTAATCAGGAAGTTTCTTCTTGGTCCTTTGTAACCCACATTTCTCCAGTGTGTACAGAAGGCATGGTTAATAAAACCCGCATATTTAATGTCTGAGTCAGAGAGCAATTATGGCAGTGAAGTCTTATCTTAACCTTTAATTCTCAACTTTAGTTGGAACTTCCTATTTTTTAACATTTTTGAGAGCGACGAGCCAGAAAAGGAGATCTTTTCAGCTTGGTAACTACTAGTGGCACCATGGAGGGAAAGGCAGGAAATTGTTTTAGAAATTCAGATTCATATCTGCTTCACCAAGCTGGCAGCTCAGGCTTGCTGAGCCAAAACGGGAAGCTGTCTTAATTATACCTTTCCCCCCCCTGCCCCCAGCTCCCGTCCTCATTAACTGGTGTGGTAACTTTGTGATGGTTTAAGCACTGTTGACAGATTAATTGGTTCTACCTCAAGTCAACTGGGTGGAACGTGGGGCTATGGGAATCGGTTTTCTGGAATCCAAAGGATTCGACCACTCACATGTAGTTTGCTGAAATGAAAGCACAAGAAAAGAACATTATATTTTCTGAAACAAAATATGCCCATTTCCTTTATTGAAATAAAACATCATAGGTGCCTCCCGGGTAACATGGAAATTCAAAGGTGAGACTTGGACATGAGAAGGGAGAAGGTACCATCACCCACATGGGCAGAATTCAGGCAGTGATTCAAGAGGAGTTGATCATACGTAGCAAAGCACCGAACCATTCATTCAGCTGTAAGGGTGTGTTTGAATGCTACAGTTACACGTATATATTACATGCATGGAAGTACCTCTCCACCATCAGTGGAAATAGTGTGATGTCCCCTCTCTGCCCTTGTGTCCTTTCCTCTCCCTCTCCTCAGCCCAGCCTTGTCCCACGGCTACCCTTCTTTCCCAGTGATGGGCTGCCTCCACCTCCTCTGGTGCTGCCAGCCAATTTCCACGGATACCCCGCCCCTGCCCACGGCAACTTTCCCCTGCAGGGCCGTGGGGCTAACGAGAGGCTTCCTGCGATCTTGCCAGGCTTGCACGCCTGAATATTATGTGGCCTGTAAGACTGGTTTGTGAAACTGTAATCCCTTCTCCAAGGAGATTAGACCGTGGAAGGGAAGGAAGCTACAGCTGCTTTAACGCTCTTATCTGGGAAGGCCCTAGAACAATGTTCTTGGTTGCTTCTGGGGCATTTCTAGTCTAATTACAGTCCCTTAGAAGAGATCTGGCACAAGCGAGAGGTCTGATGTTTAAATAATTTCAGTATTAGTTTTGCACAGGTGCAACACTTAAGTCTAAATTCTGTTACGGAGACCTTGTGTCTGTCAATTGTTGGTACTTTCTGTAACGCTCCCCAGCGTTTCATATGTGTGAAGACAGAAAGGCTGTAGACAGCACTTGCCAGTGTTTAAGCTGAACTGCAACATGGTGCAGAGTTGCAGGACCAGCACTGCAACCCAGTCACTTAACACTTCGTTTTGTCATAACGACGGGAGAGAGGTGCTGTGCTGTGCTCTTGCTATGAACCAGGAAACCAAAGGAAAGGCAACAGGTTGGAACAAAGAGACCCAGGAACTGCAGCCGTGTTTGTGAGCCTTGTGAAAGGACCTCCAAGAACATCCTCATGCACCTGCTTCCCTGCTCGTTTTACAAAGCAACATGAGCAGATCCACTGCTAATTTTCTGTTGAAAGAACCTTCTTTGGCTGTGGTCCTTAAAGGTGTTGATGCCTTGCTCAAATGCCAGCCTAAGTACCTGAAACTGGCTTCTACCAAATGCCATCACAAGTGCCAGCATGCACACTGAAGCTAATAGGGGCTGTGTAAACTTCATTTGGTTCCTGTTTGTTTGAATGAGTTTAAGCCAAATGAGCGATGTTTCTGTGTGATACTGCACACAGATATTGCACCAGGATCATCCCACTGATCTTCGTGTTGCATATGGACTCTTGTGAGCCCACGGAGGTGTCCTGTTGAAATGCATTCTCCATTTTGCACAATCCCAACTGTAGTGCTGCATAAACCGTAACTGGTTCACCCTCCCCTTGCTTGTGGGTGACAGGCAGGTATTTACTTTACTCAGCTAGAACACCAGAGGCAGTTATCCAGACATGGGACATCACCGTATGCTGGTCTCATTACTTCTCAGGCAGAGGGGTTTTAACAGGCCTGGACTAACCTCTCACTGTGTGCATTGGGAGGAATTACTCCAACATTAAATATCCCAGTTCTCCCCTTTTTATCTGTATGTGACTCCTACAGATAAGTGTGGGAATGACATGAACTTTCCTAAATGCAGCTCTAGAAATGCATTGTGCATCCTGCTAAATGGTGTCTCTCAGGAAACACAATCTAGCTTTGTGAATGGGAGGAGCTTGGTTGTATTAGATAGCTTCCCCAAAAAAGACACAAAGAAAAACCCTAGAAGTCCAGAAAAAATCCCAGAAAATCCCCAGGAAAAAAGCCCAACCAGTCTCAGAAATCATATTCGGTTCTGTTGCATCATCAGTGTCTATAGAGTACCTCTGGTTTCCACCTGTAGAGCTCGGAGGAAAGCTCACTTCTGTCTTTAAAGATGATAGTCTGTACCCCAAAATGAGGAGACTGACTACTTCAAGCTCAGGAAGCCCAAACCAGCCAAGTTTCTGCATGCCTTGTTTATAGCATTTAGCGTATTTGAAAAGCCCAGAGGTAACCTGCTTTTGGAAGCGGAGCAAGGGCTGAGCGAATTGCTCAGACTCTCACCATAGGACTTTGGCAGGACTGGGTGGACACATGTGGCCATGGAGCGGGACAGCGTGTCTGGCTCTGCTCTCCCAGCATGAGGAGATGGGACCATGAAATGATGCCCAGGTGTAATTGCACCCCTCAAATACATGATACACGGCTGCGTTCGGTGGGTACGTGGTTGAAAAACATTGTCACATGGCTTCTTGTTGAATGGGAGGCATCCATTCAGCACTTGGGCTTTTAAACTTTGCCATTAAGAGGCTGCTGTTTTGGTATAAAGTGCAGCCTCAGCATGGGGACAGATGGTGCTTTACCTCAGTAGGGCCCTTGTAGCCCATATGAAGCCTGAGCCACAGGTGGCAGAGGTTTGAAAGTGCCTTTTTCCCCCTCCCTCTATGAGTTGGCCATAACAACTGGAATTTGTTAGATGAAGATGCCTGCTGCAGTACAGGATGCGGGCTGGTAAGGGGCTCCTCTCATGTGCTCAAGGCAGGACCAGAAACCACACTTGAAGGGGACGGTTAATGGAAGAGAAGATGCTTACTCAGGGACGGAAGGGAGCACATCTTTCTTCAGGAGGCTGCTTTGCTTGAGAAACATGCTTTTAAAGTCAATTCTGCAGCTATAGAAACCAACAAGGAGGCTTTCAGTTTCAGCTTTTTTTGTTACAAACGCTCACATTGCCTTTACATTTATATATTTTGGAGAGAAAATTATGCACAACACTAGACTTTATCCATCTGATCTTTTATCTGAAAAAGGTAACATAGAGATATCTTGTCCCAGACACTTGTGCATGAAAAGGAGCAAAGTGAAGAAAGACTGCAATAACCTTTGGAGTGGTTTTATTTGTTCTAGGGTTACAGATGATGCAGTGTGATAATTGCTACTGTGGCTTTTTACTGCACTTAAACAGTTGTCATGTTTATTAGGAATAAGTCCACACCCAAAAAGTAGCATCTTAACACAATTGGCTGCATTTTAATTGATGTACAAAGTTCTCCTTAAAAGGCTATGTTTAAGAGCATAGCATAATGGTTTAAGCATACCGCTACAATGCCAGCAATATTAACAGCACAAAACCCCCACAGCTTGTCTGAATGTTTTAATACAGTTGAAGCTTGAGTTGTGGTTGTCTAACTCCTCTAAAGTTAATATAAAATGGAGCAACGTACAGCTTTAAAATTTTGACTTTTGTGTCTGCTCTGAATCTTTCCAGATTTTTTAGTCATTTTGTTTGGTCTTATTCCTGTCCAATATGTTTATTTTTCTTTTAAGCTTAGAAGGCTGTAAATCTTAATTTTTATTCTGCACACCAAATGCCTCAATATGATTTGGAGTACAGATGAGAAATCTCAGGGTGTAGTGTTATATATTCCTGAACCCTAAAGCTGTGCATCAGTCTGAGTGGTAACTTTTTTCTTTTTTCGGTTTTTGTTTAGTATATGCACTAATTATCAAACTGAGGCTGCTCACCTGAATCTGTTCTTATCAGTAATTTAGAACACCTGGTAGACAAATTGTCATAAGTTTACCAGAAGCCAAATGAGGTGTACAGTAAATACCCTAAAAGACAAGGTAAACATGCTGCAGATGAATTAATTTAGTCTTCTTGTAAATTCCAGCTTCACATGGCTTGAATTTTTAAAATGCTGAACAATCCAGTGCTGAAACAGGATGCTATTAGCTAAATTCCTGTGGGGCTCAATGTCACATATCAGACTGCATGCATTGTTTTGATAAAAATACAAAAATAAAGAAAATAAACTACAGCAGAAATAATGATTTTAAAAACTCAGGTATTTGTACACTGTGCTTTGCAAGTAAGATTTGTTTACCAGTTTGATGATAGCATAACAAGGTTCTGTGTACTGAAGCCAACTATTCTGCTGCTCACATTAGTTTACATGGTACTTTGTTTTTAACCATGATTTCATGTTTATTGAAAGGGTACAGTAGCATACCATTACTCAAAACATAGCAAAAATATACATAAACCAGATTTAAAAAAAAAAAGTGTCCAGAAAGTTAACAATACACGGTAACTTAATAATAAAAAGAAGAAATTTTGTAACCCTGACCAATCCCCTGTGCCTATAAAGCTCCATTGCTCAGCACACATGGTTTGGGTACAGGTTCCACTCCCCAGTACTAAGCAGCTTTCAAAATACCCAAGTTTTAAATCAGCAGTACCCCTCTGTTTCTTCTTCTTCCTGGCCTAATGGAGAATTAGTTGAGTTAGCTAAGAATCTGGGGATGCAAGTCCTTATGTTTTCTTTGTTTAGCTCAGGGTGTCTGGAGATTTTGTTTTTGGACTTCTCAGTTTGTTGGTTGCTTCATTTCCAGGAGAACAGTGCTGTCACAGGGAGTTACAATCTCAGAGACAAAAATGACTAGAAGTCCCTTGGAGGAAGGAAAAAGATCTAATGGAGATGCAGTGCAGAAAGGCAACCAGGGAAGGTGCATTCAACACTGACCCGTACTGCTAAGCAGCTAGGATGTTAAATTTTTAGATAGGATGGAGTTGTATTTGTGGGTAAAGTGCATCTCTGCACCAATACCTGTGCAGTATTGGTCTGACCAGCATGCCAGACCCTTTCAGACAACATGCAGTTTCATTGCAAATGGTTTTCAGAACCATATATGTAACCCTGACACCCACACGATGCCGGGCATGCTTGGTGAGGGTCACCTTACCCTTCTTGCCTCCAGGTCGAGTGTTGCAGGGGGTTGGTTCTCAGTGGCAGTGGGGCTATGCCTGGGCTTTCCTTTTTGCATAGAAAGGCTGGACAGTCTCTACTCTTGATGCAGGGGATTAAAAAGCAACACAAAGTCAGCATGTAGGTTTTTCATTTCTCATTTCAGAGAAGCCTAGCTGGTCTTTCCATTCATCAAATGGGTTATGGCAGGTGAATGGACCATTTGGGTGAATTATTCTGCAAATTGTCTTGCTTTCATTTCTTTTCTTTCTTTCATTTTCTGTCATTTGTTCAGCTGACTATAATCTATAGCCACCTTCCTTCACCTTTCTTTCCATTACCTGGTAAGCATTTTCTTTCTTACAGATGGAGTGTTTTCTCTCAAAGCTTGAGGCATCTGGCAGGAGCTGTGGCTATAAGCAGATCATACCTTCCATCAGAGGAGGCTGTTGACTTCCAGAGGTGCTGTGTCTCCACCTTGCCTTCTCCCAGGTGTGTTTGGGGCTCAGCTCCTCATGCCATTTTAGAGATTAGGTGGGGCTGGCTTGAAATAGTCTGCAAAATATGCATCATTCAGCATAGCTCCAGAAAAGCACTTTTGGGGGATAAGCTATCATGACGTACTACTTCCTCACCTCTCCTCAAATCCCAAACCACTGGTCTTAGCATGCACATGGCCAGCACAGGAATATATTTTCCCATTTGCATGTATTTGCCATTTAGGCAATATTTAGTCAATATTCAGCAGTCTCAAACCTTAAGGTCTGGCCTTCGTGCTCAGGACAGTTGTTCCCCAGTGGTGGCCCGTATCGATAGGTCTCCACACCCTCCGCTGGTTTGGACTTTGTGGTGACCGGGTCATGCTGGTAGAGCAATGCTGACTTTATCATCCCAAAGTCTTCCTGAATCTTCATCCCTGAATAGATTGTACCCGAGACGTTTTCTGCCATCTGGGTATAGCTCTGAAGATTTTTCATATCGCAGAGGTTGTCACTGTATTTCAGCGTGGATGGCTTGTAGGCCTGGTAGGACACCTTGGTGGTGGTTGTGATGACTGTTTGCAATGGTGGGGCTATGGGAGAGGGGCTGGGACCGTACCTGCAGGGGTAGTCCCCACTGTAATAATGGTGGTTAGCACTTGTTTGCATCTGTCCATAGTCACTCCGGTCTCCGCTGCCAGTTTTCCCCCAAGCTGGTTTCAGCCCGCAATGTCTGCCAGCGTTATCAAGGCTCTTATCATGGATGGCCACAGCATTGTAGTGAGATCCATTCAAACTGAGGGAGTCTGCATCGATGGCAGGATTTGTCAGATCTTTGTAAAACGTTGGGTAAGGACTAGAGCTTATAAAGGTAGGAACTCCAAACTCGTAGCTGCATGGCCTGGGCACATAGATCCTTGGATTGGGGCACTTTGAGTATGGCGATAGCTGGTCCTCTTGGAAGCTGGCTGAGTCATAAGACGTTTTGTAGAAGTCAGCATTTTGCAGCAAAGGGTAAGACTGGGCTGGAATTGAAAAACTGGTGTCTGTGATGCTACCAACCCTTTCTGGGCCATCCATGCAGGGCAGATGCTGTAGGTTATCAGCATAACCGCTGCTGTCGTGGTACCTGCCTGCCTGACAAGGACAAATAGGCCTTTGAGATTTGGGAATCCGTACTGCTCCCACACACATATATGTCTCAACACTTGTGCTGTTGATCATTTCAGCCCCAAATGAACAGATGTAGCATGGTGTAAAGCTTTGTTTTGACTGAGATCCCCAGTACTTGCTTATGACACCTTTTTAATTGGCTAAAACCTTTACTTGTGACACCTTTTTAATCGACTAATGACTTTGACTTACCTCTGAGTTTAGAGGTCTCTTTTTCTGAGAATGGTGAAAAGAGGACATTTGCTTCTTAATTGCACTTCGTCTTGCCTCTGCCTCCAATTTACTCTCTGGCCTGGGGTGGTCATGGACTCCTTTAGCCTAAATTAGGATTAACAAAGAATTAGATGTGAACTGGAAGGGGGAAAGAGAAGAGAAAATGCAATAAGTAGAATGAGAGGTTGCCACAGCATGGTCTGTGATTTGGCACAGGAGAATGGGGAGGAGAAACTAAGCAACAAGGAGGGATTAAATGTAAAAGTAATAAATCATTAATTGCAGGTAGGTAGGAAGGAAAAAGTGAAGGAGAAGTCAGTGAGGACTGCAGAGCTGATGAAGGAGCAAAGGTGTTACCTATGTTTGTGACATTCAGGAGTAGCTAATTAGAACCAAGGAGGGGTTGAGGGGGAGGATTATAAATTTAGTTTATTGGTTTTCTGCAGTCCAGGATCTCAGTTCTACTTTATAACAGCCACTGCTAAAACAGTATAAATAGGCTTTAAAGAGATTTCACATCACCAGATGACAAATACTCTCTACGCTAAAAACAATAAACATCTTCCTGAATGGGACTGAAAAGTATATCCTGGAAAGCCATCCAAAGATGCTCTGCTATTGAAACATCTGTGGATATGCAGATCTATGTATCCAAAGCTATACTGATATGTGATGAAGCAATATATTCTACGTGTCCTTACCTGTTACATTCCCCTGAATGGATCTACATACAGTCCCTAATACAAAGTAGGAAACTTAAAATTGCTTTTAAAATGCTGCCTTTTCTCAAATAGAAATTAACTTCAAAGCGAGGATTTATCAACTATTTTGATGGTAAAGATCTTCAGTTTTCACATCTGTAAGATAATATCTTAATAATAGTAATAATGCAGGTGACAGTTTGGGAACGTGGCCAGTTTGCTTCCATTTACTGCCTGGAGAACAGAATTCACTGCAGTGTGGGTCAGGGGAAAAAAAAAAAAATCATCCAGCAACAAAGAAAGTAATCTCATAGAACAGAAGCTTTTGTGAAATCCTTGTCCTATTGTTGCTAAAAAAGAACAACATGAAATTTCAGATTTTAGCTTTCTGAATTTCCTTTTTTTCCTGACAAGTTTTAAGTCCCTTAAAATTCAAACATTATTTTCAGATGAAGTAGAATTTTGACATTTCAACTTGTGCAGCTTAAGTAAGGTTTTTCTTTCCCCAGGTATTTATTTTAACAGGAAATAAATACTAGGTCCTCAGTGAGATTCAGTTGTCAAACACACCAGGGAACAGGACAATGTTTTGGTTTGTATTTTTGTACTGTAAACAGGACAATTTTACATCAATAATGATGTTACAGTTAAAATTGAATACAGTTAACTCAAGTACTGCCTTTAAAAAGACAGCTAAATGTTATTATTTGTACTTGCTATGTTTGCACTACAGAGGAATTCAGTCACGGACAAGAACTCCACTGTGCTCACCATGCTCAGTGTGACAAAAAGAAAAAGGCAGTGAGGAAGACATGGAGAACTACCTCTCTCTCTCTAAATATAATTCACACATGTGTGTGCACATATGTATGCATGCTTTTTACCTGGAAAAATATTGCTTTGCCATCAAGCCTCCAGAAGTTAGTGACTGGATAGCCACTGTGTCCTCGGCAAGGAATCAGCTCAAGGGCTGAGTTACAGTTTGGGCAGGATTTCTCTGTGAAGAGAGATAAAGAAACTACTGAAGACACTAGTTAAAGGCGAGGATGTTGTCTGAAAGTAAAACAGAGTTTGAGAGCAATATGATCACCCTTTGCTGAAATTCAGATTAAAATACGATGTTCAAGGAAACGCAACATTGACTACCAAGCATAACTGAACGGCGTGAACTAGAGCAGCATACCTGATATAAATGGTAATGAGTTAAAGGATTTTAGGTACTTTTCCCCTTAAGTATTTACAGGCAGACATTGATGAAATTTGGGAATAAACGTATTCATCACAGCCTTTGCCATTACACCTTAGTCTGCACGCAAGTAAGGGTGACCCCTCTTTAGAAATCAAGTCCAGCTGAAAGAAACGGCATCCCTTGGGCATCCCGCCTCTCCCTGAGCACCCCTCACTTTGTTGCTTCTGCCGAGCCTTGTCGCATATGGCGGGGCGAAGCTGCAGCCTGGCTCCGTCCGGCAGAGCACAGCTCCTGGCACACACCACCACCCCCAGGCAGGACTTTTTGAGGATCTGGCAGTTGTGGTTGTTGGTGTTGCGCATGGCCCAGCCGCTGAGGTGTCTCTGTGCGTTCTTCTCCTCGCTGGAGTAGATGAGCCGCACGTAGCCGTCGGGCCATTCCTGGAAGGCATCGAAGTGCTTGGGCTCCTGCAGCAGAGCGGGCAGGGGTGGGAGGGCAAGGCAGCAAGGAAGAGAGCAAGGGACTATTAGCAGGATATCACAACCTGATGGTTTTGCCCTGTTACACAACACATAATGAGGAAAAAGGCCTTTTTCTATGCCCACCCAAGCAGCAGAAAAAGAAAGTCTGAGCCTCCACGTCTCAAAAGAAAGTCAGGATCCTTTCCTCTTCTGCATCACGATTATAGTAACTCGGTCTGTTGTCACAGATGCCTCTTTGCAGTGAGGTTATCCAGCCGTAAGAGATCAGCCTTGTTACCAAAACTTACTGACTAGTCTACCAGTCGCACACACAGGACCGAAGCCACCCTACTCATGCATGCTATTAAGTTCTCCTCGTTGTGGGACCATGCACCTGCAGGATGGAAACTAGAAGTTTTAGCTAAGGAAAGGTTTCTTAAAGTTTATCTAATAAGAGTTGGATAAGGCTTCTGCCAAACAATTGAAATTAAAAAAATTGCCATTGCAAATATACTTCCAATATATGTACAGTGGTTCAAAGAAAGAACATTTCACTTTGCGTTTCACTGGCTTTCTGGAGTTCCTTACCAAAATATAGTTACCAGAACAAAGAAAGAATGACCAAGATTTTAAACTCTAAATATATACAAGTGCAAGTAGAGAGTTCCTGTAACACTCATTTAACATACATACGCACCACATGTGAGCAATCCCAGCGAATGCAGGTAGACTACCAGCATTTACAGTGCTAAGCTATTCTGTAATTGCATGGGGTCTATAAAATTAAATAAACTGTAAGGTAAAAAAAATGTGCATTAAAAATGCATTCAGAGCTCACAACTAGAAAAAAAGTGGAATGTGCATTGTCAAAAAAAGTCACATCAACAAACCAATGAAATATTTAGATAACTCATATTGTTTTAGCAGAAAATAGTCAATCCAAGCTTCTCTTCAACATTTCTTTAAATGGGGACCGAGGGAGAAGGAAACTAGCCAAACATTGGAGTTAAAGAGTGGTTTAGGAGTGCATACACACCTGACCCAAAGTTGTGTATCAAATCCATATTTTTATTATGAGTTTCGCAAGGACTACTGCAGCCCCTCATAACCCATGGAATTATTTGGTAAACTGCAGGAGAATGAAACCAGCCACAAAACAAAGTTTTGCTCAGTGGGAAGGTCTTTTTCCCCTGGTACCCCAGTCGCCTGGCCCCGTGTTATAACCGGCCGGGGATTTTTCCACTCCCCCTCCCGACGCCCCCCATTACCTGCGGCAGTTTGGGGTCGTTGATGTCCCAGGTGAGCTTCATGCCGGGGGGCAACGGCGGGCGACGACTCCCGCTTTTTTAAGCGGTCGGGACACCCCCAGGGCGAGGGGGGGGCTCCCAGCCGGCCCCGCAGGAGGGGCAGCAGCACCGCCCCCCCCCCCCC
>JANZLQ010000030.1:17881340-17898982 GCA_026212715.1 Elanus axillaris
CTCAGTCTTGGGAGCACACTTCTTAATTCTGCTTGAACTCTTCTCCCCTCTGCTCCCTTCCTCCTCTCTTCTGTGTTTTCTTTAAATCCTCCTGCTGATTTCTCTCCAGTTAATTTTCATTAACATTTACATCAGAGCACAAAACCTTTTATTGTTTCTCTTTGCTTGCTTGTTTTGAAAAAAAAATTTTTTTGGGAAAAAAAAATCTAGATGTGGTATTTTGTTTATATGGTCGGCATCAAGTATTTCACTTGGTCAGAGTAAGTGGTGCTTCTGAAAGGAGTTCAGGCTAGACCATTGCTCTTGCACATCTATTCATACTGGCTTCAGATGTTATTCCCTTGCTGAAGGCAACCACCTCTGCAGAATAACATGGTAACTCCTTCAGCCATCCTAACTAAGCAGAGGGCTGTCTGTCTGTCTGTCTCATTCACTTCAGCAGCCAGATTTTGTCTGTGGCTGCAGCTGGCTTTCCATTAGGGCAGGGGAGCAGGTGCTCTCAGAAAGAGCAAGTATCTGTGTGCCTAGACATCCAGGCTCACAAGTCACAGAAAAATGAACATTACATTGTGGGCCAGGTAACTTGAGCTTATTCTAGGGGGAACAGAATGGACATGAGCGTCTTCTGGTTAATACTCTCGTGGTTTGCTCTGTTGACTTTGACAAAAGCTGTATATTACAGATTTATCTCTTGTGGTTGGTAAGTAGCTTCTTTCTGTCCCTATTTAAATAGTTTCCCAGGTCAGCAGTTAAAGTATCTGGAGCTTTTTTTATAGAGAAGTTACCAGTTCCCTTTTCTATCTAGAATTAGGTGGTTGGAAGCTTTGTTTTCAAATGAATCCATAGCTGGGATATTTTTACCCCTTTGACACAACAAACTGCACTTGCTGCAACTGTCTTTTATATGGGCACCGGCCCATTGCTAGCTGTAACCTTTCAAATAATTTTTCTAGGGAAGAAAGAGCTGGTGAATTTATTTTTACCTGAACTAGGGCATCTAGTGACAGAACCAAATATTTGCTGCATTCTGCGGCAGGAGGTAAGTCTCCTATGAGCAGAAGAAAAATTAGACATATGCACACACAAATATGTGTCATTAGATTAAAAAATGTGAAAAATGTTACTGAAATATTTCCCTTCCTTTTCTGCCCCTTCTGTGGGGGGAAAGGCTTTAAGGACCCTCAACTCTATACTTGACAATGTCCCACGTGAGGAAAGAAAGAAATTCCCTCTGTCTGAGGATATGTGCTCGCTCACGTAAGTAATTTTCCCTCTGACTCCCATAGCTAAATACAGTCTCCTTGCAATAAGAGTTAAAGTTATTTCCACTTTAACTCATTGCTTTATGTTGTTTCAGGAAAGACATTGCAAAAACTATACTGGAGGTTGGTGGTAAGAAGTATTTAGTGGTTATTCTTATGAAGGTGGGGTTCTCTGACTTTACTTCACCTGCTTATTTGTTGTAGATGAATTATAATTTCAATTATTTCTTTGCTGAGACTTGATTTTGGGGGAGGAAAATCAGATGGTACTTTAAGAAAATATTAAACAAATTGTTAGATGCAACAGTACATTAGTTCTTTCTGGCTAGCATTAGTAATTCCTATTAAATAGTATGAAAAGCTAAACTGATGTATGTAGAAAGGTAATTAGATCAGCTTTATGACCGTGTTTACAAAGTATGCTGGCTGTCAGTCTTTAAAAAATAAATTTTAACTACTTTGACACAATGTGGGCAAACTTCAGTTAATAAGGTTTATAGCCTCTTGAGAGAAATATTTTTTGTTTTCTCCTAGCAATAACCCTTTCTAGACTGTTACTGTGTTATGTGAAATTAATTTAATCCTAGTGAGTTAGCGATGAGGCTTCGCTCTCATCCCCTGACTGGTCCCCAGGAACCTCTCCCAATGCATGTGTGTGTCACGGTTAGCCGGGCTCCGCACCTTGACCTCCCCGAGCGGGGGGAGCATCCTCAGCTGTTACCCTCCACTCTTTCCTAGGTGCAGCTGGAGGTAGCTGATGAATGTAACTGTGTAGTATATAAACAGAAGCAACAGTAGCAATGCTATAATCCTCTGTTATGGTGGGGGGTGATATTTATCCTGTGCTTATGTTTACCACATAGATTATGACCTTCAAGTTGCCCTTTCAGAAGCACTTTGTAGGTTAATGACAAAAAAATGGCGGGATGACCTTGTTCACCACTGGTTTGAAGATAACTATCTTGCTGAAGCTTTCAAAGAGATCAAGGATAGAGAATTTGAGACGGTGAGGGTCCTTATTTTGAAAACAACATACTTGATGAGTCTGTATAGGGGCTAGTTTTGGTTGAGTTCAGTCAGGATGTCCTTGTAAGAATTACCTGCAAAACTGATTTTTTAAATGCACAAAGTTATTCAGTTATTTGTGGATGGTGTTTATTTTTGTATTTTGGTGGTGTTTTTTTTTTTTTTTAAATCTGGCAAATATAAACCAGCATGTTGTTAGAATAGCTCTTAATTCTAAGTTATTTTACATCTAAAGCACAAATATGTTAATCTTTGTGGTTTATGTTTGGAGGCTTGCTGGTCATAAGTTGAGCCCAACCTTTTGTAGCAACTTGAGTGTTTCTTCCCTGGCGGCCTTTGGCATTGCTCTGACTAGTTAAAAGCTTATAGCTGGAGTAGAGGTTACATAGCCCAGCAGAATAACTTCTTGCAAAGGAAATGTAGCCTGATTTTTTTAATAAGATGTCATTTGTCTTGAAGGACTGCAGAAAATTTCTTAACCAGCTAAATGAAAGGCTTGGGGATGAAAGAAGGTAAGCTGTGAACCAACAGAATAAACTGGTGCCATTGTTACTGCGGGGGGGGGAGGGAACTAGGATTGTAAGCTGACTTGGGTTATAGTAAAAAAAAAATTACATGTGAATAATTAAGTTCTTAAGGAAGAGATCTTACTCATTTTAATGGTTGTTCTTTTGAAAGTAAAATCAAAGACAATGCATCACTACTAAAATACTGTATTCTCAAAGCTTCTCCTAGCTTAATTTACCTCTAGGAATTATTAATCTTTTTGAACAATAAGATTAGTAACCAGTCTTAATAATTTTATCTCTCATAAAGTTGGACTCTGATGTTGAATGTATCACATGAAGTCTGCTTTTCTTCCAGAGTCTATTCATTTCCTTGCATATCTGCTTTTGCTGACATGAATGAGGTAATAGTTCTTAACACTGTGACACCTTCCATGCAGTGTGTTATTACTGTTTAAATGTCACTTTCTGTGGTATAAGTTTTTTTTTTTTTCTCCCTGTTTTTCATTAAAGAGCTTAATTTTCTGGAGTGTGGAGTGTAACCTTCCATTCTAGCTGGAAAGTTTGCTTGTTTGTCACTTAGCTCCCAACTTACTGCTGCTGACTTTGCTTTTGTATCAGCCAAATGATAAAGGTAGTGCTTCTCTTCATGGTGATGACAGAAGAGAGATCTCTAAAAAGACACAGCAGGACAGGACAATTCTGATTCCTCTGGCAGAGCTGTTCCCAGACTGCCAGAAAACAAGATTAGCCTGATGCCCATGTAGGAGAGGTCATGATTGCAGTTATAGATCCTGCAGATTGCTTTATTGGTCTTTAAGTAAATGTACTTGTGGCACTGCTCCTGACACTTATATGGAATCAAAACCAAGTCAATGGAAGCTGGTTCCACTACTTCTGCTTATTTCAAGTGCTCAAAACCACAGAAAACTTTCACAGACTCTTTCCTGTCACAAACATGCGAGCATTTGTGTATTGCCTTTCCCTTGGCTGACGTAGAGCCACGTCTGACTTTGTGGGTATGGTTGGGTGAGTGGTAGGCTGGCAGCTCACAGACTGATCCCAGCTCTTATTTCTGTAAGGTATGTGTACATACATATGTAGGACAACTTTTTCCAATTTTATCCTGTTAAAGAGAACTGAGAATGAGTTGTGTTCTTTTTCTGGGAATGGCAGCACTGCTGTTGTGCTTCCCCAGGTGAAGAAGCCATCAGATGAGAAGCTGGAGGAATTCTGGATTGACTTCAACACCGGTAGCCAAAGTGTGACTTTCTATGTGGACAGTAATGAGGTAACAGCAATGCCCATGTGGCCTTGGGTTAGCCTAATGCAGCAGGTGCTTGCTCAGCCCTTCTGATATTGTGGCTTTGGCTTTCAAAGGGTACTCTCTGGGACTCTGTGAGGCTGTCGAAAGAAGCAGTCAGCAGTTACAGCCTGAAGGGTAAGGTTTTCCAATGAGCATTATCCTCTGTTTGGCTGTGGGTCCACAAAACACATGTAACCAACCTAAAATGTCACCATCACCAAAGAGGGTTCCCGTGTCTTCTCCCTGCTCTGTGTAGTGCCCTTAGATCATCACCTTGCACCAGCTCAGCTTGTTGGACATTCTGGGCCCGTTTAGCACAATAACCTACCCTTCTTACCTAAGCAGCACGTGTTGAGGCTTCAGTGTATAGATGTGCTGGGGAATGGCACAATCATCTAGATCCAATGGGTGACTGGAGTAACTGGAAATGCATGGGCAAGATGTAAAAGAGATTGTTTTAAAACAAACCCAAACACTTATTCATATGTTTTTGTGGTGATAGACTGAATGTTTTGCTCTAAAACAGATTTAACTGCCTTTTTTTTTTTAATGCAGAGGATGATGGAGAAAAGACTGTTAAAATTTACATGAAGATTCCTGCTGCTCTTAACAAAACAGAAGCAACAAAAATCAAAATATCATTCAGTGCGAAGTTTGAAATCTTAAGTGTACTTAGAAAAGTCCTGGGAGATGAAAAAATGGTGAGCTTTTAGTATGAGGTTTTTTCTTTTCTAAACTATATTTTACTTGAGATATACTGGGCAAAAACATTCAGTGAGTTTTTTGGTGGTGTGCTTTTTTTTTATGTCTGTTAATTATATATCTGTCTTCCCTTTGAGGATTTGTGACTCTCCATATAGATGTTCTTTGCTTTGGCCTGAAAGAGAGTTTAGAGACTTTAGGAAAGAAGTTTCAGAGGACTCAAATTTATGGTTTAGAAGCTGGAAGGTTAAACTGGTTTGTTAATCAATTCAGTGTGATATGATTATTTTTCTGAGTTTCTGAAGTAGGAAATAAAGCCTATGGCATTTACTTGCATAACATGAATTACAAATGTTCTCTTACGTTAGCTCCAAGTTTTACATAGCACAGGATGACATGAGAACCTGGAGAAAAGGGATGCTGCAAAACACAGATCTTAGATTGACTTTATAGATAGTACTTCTAGATTAAAAGCAGACTACTTTTACAAGTTTTTTTTATAAGCTAATGTGAAAACACGGGGGATGTGTGTATTGTTGCTTTTTTTTTCCCCAGTAAATATTAATATGGTTAGTTTTTTTATACTTGTGATTCATCTGCAGACCATGGGGTTTGCAGAAAACCTTACGTGACAGTAAGTAGCCACAGTATAGCAGCTGTCATTTATCCTTGCAGGAGCAGAGACATTTCCAAATGGTCAAATCAACTAGCATCCAATGGTTTGCCAGCGATTTGTTGCCGGCGATTAACAACTGTTAGTTATGTTACTAAGTAGCTGACTTTACTAGATAAAGATTCTACTTTTTTTAAGGTCACTTTCACATGACATTAATTCACACCAACAGATAAATGTGGCTGAAGAGAAGTCTGCCCAAGCTGGGAAGGAAGCCAAGCAATATGAAGCAGGTGATTTTTAAAAGTTACTATTTTATTTAATGAAATTTCAATTGTTCAGTTTTAAAATGAGTACCTTCACTTGCAATCCGCAGCTTGCAGTTAACCACATTAAAAAAAACAAACAAAAATACAAAGTAACCCCCAAGCTCCGTCTTCTACTGTTCTTGATCTCTTGAGCTTGGTAACTGGTGTTGGTGGTGGATGCTGGGTTCTGTCTAGCCCAGGGACTGAGGATGGGGCACCGTGGCCGTGTGCTGCTGGGGTTGCGTGGGCAGGGGAGCAGCTCACAGAGGCCGGATCCATGTGCTGGCAGGTAGCCTGGCAAGGCACATCTCGGCTGCTGGCAGACCTCTGACATGCAAAGAGCATGCGGTAGTGTTTCTCCAGCTGCAGTGCAGTGAGATGCACACGTCTATCCTCCCTTGCCTGCCCCATGTGTGGCTCCTGGTTTGGCTGTGCTATGCGGGTGCCCGTGGGAGGGGATAGTGGCATCTGTGTGCCCATGGAAGCACAGGTCCTCTAGATCAGTGCTTGTACCTTGGCACTCTGAGCTCTCCTCTGTGCAACAGACGTGTATGGTGGTGCAGCGTCTGCCAAGGCTTCCTGCAGGGACACAACTTCTGTATTTTTCCGACAACGTGATATGATAGAACGGTGCGCTCCAGTCCTGTTATCCCACACAGAGTGGGTGATGCCCTGAAGATGCCAGGGGCTGTTGTGGAAGTGGAGCTGGGGGAGCAGAAACACTTACCTGCAGTCCCTGTTTGTAGAGAGATGAGCAGCAGCACAGCTCTGATCCGCAGGAGGTGACCCACTGCTGTATGCAGAGGCATCATGGGTGCTGCAGTAAATACCTCGTGCCACAGGGCTGTCTCTGTGTGTGCCCCAGCTACAAATGTAGCTGCCTGCCTTGCAGTAGGAAAGGCTCTTGGCTGGACCTGGAATAGCTATCATTTCCTTCTTCTTAACAGCCTACAGCCAATGCTTTGTATGTCTTTGAGTTGGGCACATTGAATTTTCTGTGATCAAATGGTGTCACTTCCCATGCTGCTGGTGAACATCTTCTGCAAGATGTTTCCTTCCAGGATCGTTGGGCTGAGTTTAATTTTGCTCCAAATATGATAGATGTTGAGGGAACACAGAGCCTGAAGAACAGGCACGATGCTTGGGTGCCTGATCCAAAGGAACATCCAAGATCAGTGCTTGTCCAAAGGAAAGATGAAGTAGCTCCTTCCTTTAGCTCTACCCTGCTCTGAAGTTCTTCTGTAAATGCCCACCAAGGCTGTGACCCATAGTTTGAAGAAAAGCTGTGTTCAGCACAAAAGCAAGACATGCATGATCAAAATTGGCCTTAAACAGGAAATGTGTCCTCAGCTCGATTTTAGTATCAAATTATTTGGGAGGTGGCTTTTTTCTGTGTAGTGATCTTTTCTCTTTGAAGGCTGGGATGTGTCTTTGCTGCAAAATTGGCCGTACTTCAGTGTTTAAAAGGATGATTTTTGGTATAGTTTATTCCTTGGTGTAACTTGCTTAACAGATCTTTCTGGGTCTTCCAAGACAATGAACTTGCAGCTCTCTTTCTACTGCTACCGTCCACCCTCTCAGAAAATTAAACACAAGTTTGAAGAGCCCTTAGGTTAGGTAGTGTTCTTTCTGTGCCTAGGTTAAAAGCAAATTTTTACATTCCGCTTAGGCACTGTGTATTTCAGATTCCTCCAGGTGAATACCTGAAAGAACTACTTCTAGCTCTAGATGTCTGAGACAGTAATTTCTTCAGTAGTACTCATTTTCCTCCAGTTACAACCCAAAATGAACTAAAATGGAAATCCTCCAGATTCTGGAGGTGCAGGTGAGGGAGAAGCTCCTTCATCAGTGTCCACCATGGAGCACACACAGAGGTACAACGTGGGCACTACTACTTGAAGTGATCAAGAGGAGTACAAAGATAGTTCATCTGTAGTGAAACAACTTTTGCAGTGCCTGGTGGAGATTTAGTGAAGGGAAATGGAGATGGTGGAAGATCCTGCTGGTCTGTTGCTTTAACTAGACAAAAAGGGTTGTTCCATGCCTTCCAGAGCTAAGAGTCAAGGTAGGAATAAGATGATAAACGTATACGTATTCATACAGTACAAGGGGCTTAGAAGGGGTAGGCTCAAGATGCTGTTTATTTAGTAATGCGATTCTGCACTAGGTGATTTGGAGATGTTTGGTTTTGTTCTATTAAATGAGATCTTGAGATGTTTGTGCCTAATAGGCAGTACTGTTATGCTTTTATGTACATGTGTAAGAATGGAAAGGAAATATGTGTGTGTGTGTGTGTGTTCAGTTACTGCAACCACATTCTCACCCCAGTGCTGTTCTGCAGTGGTACCTGAGTCCGCCAATTCACAGGGCAGGAAAGATTCTTCAAACTCTGAGAACATGGGCTCTCTATCAGCCAACTTATCCTCTCAGCACAGCCCAGAGTTAACAGACACGGTACCAGTAAGTGTTTGGTGTATGGTGAAACAGGTCTTGTGCCTCTTTTCCCTCTCCTCCAGTCTGTTTTTTTTTTTATAGGTATGGTTAAAACCTTCTTTCAAAGAAAACCAGTTTGTACCCACATCCAATGATGTTTTCAAACTCCATCTTATATGAGTGAGAAATCAGCCCAAACATTTGCCTCTAGAGCTGCAATTTTGGCAAAACTGCTTTAAAAAGAAGGAAGAAATTGTACTCCTCCTTATAAGGGGATGGTGGGATGTTCTTAGTGAGAAGCTTATGGTATCATTTATATGCAACCTAGAATGTTTCTGTATGTAGCTAATGATGTATCTGTCATCCAGCTGTTGCCACAGGCTAGCACTAAAGATCTCTGTTCCTAAAAAAAAACCCAACACTTCTTTACTGGTCATATGCACATTCTGTTTATGGTTTCATGTTTCCAAGCAGGAAATGGTTAACTCTGGTGTCACCATGATTACAGTGAGCCAGCAGACCGACATGGAAGATGATAACCAAGCCTCAGGTCAGGCATGGCTCCCTTCAGTTCCTTAAATCTGACCCAGTTAAGTGTCACGCGGTGACAGGGTGAAGACTCTGCTTTTGCGGGCCTTACAGCAAAAGCAGATATTGTTTAATAGAAGCTCCAGAGGGTGAAGCTGTAGTTTCCTTGTCTCCTTCAGAAAAAAAGTCCAAAACTGCATCTCCAAGGACAAAAGCTAAGCCTAGGTGAGTGTCTCAGAAAAAAATGTCTCGCTGGGGTTTTAATGTGTGTGATTTTGAGGTTTGTTCCATCAATTACTAAATGGAAAAAAAGATTCTGTTTTGCCACCCTGGCTAGCGAGGCTGGTTGCTCAGAGTTACAGCCCTTTGCAGTTGCAGAATGGTGTTTAGTTACTGGCTGGGCTGCTACTTTGGTGTGACTTTTCTCTTTCATCGTTGATTTAATCCGAATAAAAGATGAGCATACAGGTCTGTTACAGAGAGCCTAACTTCAGCTGTGTCAATGAAGGTCACCAGATATGTAGCTACTCCTAATGAGGACCATGACTTTTGTGAAAGATCATGTGAATTTGAGTTCACCTTGGCATTAGTAATACCTTTTTTCCAGAGCTTTGCAGGACAGCATTTCTTATAGTTAAGGAGCTGGACTTCTGTAGAGCTACTGAAGAGCTTTCTTCCCTACACACTTTTTAAACCACTGCTTTGATGCTAATTGGTGCAAGTTCTGCCCCCCCCCCCCCGCCTTAGTCCTCCACAAACTGACTCTGGGCTTTAAATTAACAGCCCCTTAGCACTGCACTCCTCTCACATGTTCTCTCATCCCCAGTGAGGAGCCCTTAGAAGAAGAACCCATGGAGGATTCAATACCAAAGGTATGTTTACCTTGGGGCCCACCTGAGTGAAGAGACATGGGGTGGGGAGGAGATGCTCTGGTGGAGTTGCAGAAGAAAACTAGGATGGGTTGACCCACTTCTGCCCTTGAGCAGTGTCCCGAGCCCATGTAGTGTCATATCTGATGTAACATGCCATTTAGCACCAGGAGTGAGCTGTAGAGTCAACAGCTGCCAATCTTATTCTAGCATGGCCCAAGCAAGTAATTGAAGCTCACCTGTTTGTTCAGTGTATATACCCCCTGGCAGCAGTGTGCTGTGCTTGTGTCCAGGAGCACAGCCTGAGGGCAACCAGCCCAGTCCTGTGTGGGACAAACTTACGTGTCACAAGACTTAAGTGTGGTCTGCAAGAGCAAAGGTTTGCTTCCTGAAAGGAAGCAAGTCTTGGAAGTCTACAGACAGATTTGTTCAGTTTTACATCTGAGCAGTAATGATCATCCCACACCAGATCTCTCGCTGTACTTCTGGCATAGGACCTTGCAACCTGGGTAAATTAGCAAGTAACTGAGAGCCATCTGTAGCTGCATTTCTTTAGACAGCTTGAGCACTTGGAAATTTCTACTGATGTGTCCAGGTATTAAAAAAAAAAAATAAATCTATGCACTACACAAAAGAAAGTAAATTTCCAAAGCAATAAGTTAAATTTGGAGTAGGTACTTAGCTTATATAAGAACACATGTTTTGGACTTGTGTTTGGGTTTACACTTCCAGATACTAGTTTTAGATTTATTTATTTATTTAACTGACAGTTCAATGGTTTTGTAACACTTGCCCACTGCACAATGAATTCAAAGCTTTTGAACTACTTCTTTCTGTATCCTCACCCCCAATTTCAGCTCTGAGCATCTTATACTTTCTGGTAGGAAAGAACTGCAGGAAACAGTTGTACCTGAACAGTTGTGCTAGGAGGAATGAAGTTTCCTGGCATGCTTTATCTCTGCTTTTAGCAGGCTCTAGGATAAGAACATGATTTTGTAGAATTGTGGTTTTAGATACTGCAACTCTTTTATTTTCAGAAGGAAGTTACCTGGGAAATGAGAAACAGAAAAACAAGGTTGGCCAAGCAGAGAACTGAAGGCAGGTATGACACGAGCCCTGTGCCCATGCAGGGCCTGGTGTACCAGGTGATTTTAGACTGTTTCTAGCACAAAAGTGTGAGGGTGTGCCCACGGCATGATCTGAACAAACCAGACAGCAAAACAAGCAGGAGGTTAGGAAAGATCATAACTTGTCTCAGTGGGAACCTTTGGGTCCCCAAAGCAATAAAGACTCCAGAAGATAACTCTAGTTTGCCAAAAATGCCCTCACCTCTGATACTATGTGATGTTGGCTTCTCCATTTTTCCTCACCCAACCATAATCCTCCCACCTCCAGTGAGTTGAGTGGCAGCTTCTTTCACAAGTACCTAAGCTCTTTCAGATATTGTCCCAGTTTTTTGGCAGCATGCATCCTAGAGTTTTGGGATGGTCTCTTTCTCAGTTTTTCCCCTTCCCTCACAGCCATACATTGGTCTGCTTGTGTTCAAAGCTAGTGGCACTGTGGGCAGAAGCACTCAGGGCTTTGAGGGCCATATGCAGCCTGTGGCACTGGAAGTCTGTCTTGTTGCATCCTCTTCCTGTGCTCTCTGCCAAGTGTTGTGTGCAAGTTAATGTCTGCTGCTGGCCAGGAGAGCAAATGAACTGGGCAGGAGGATCTCTGCTGCAGTTCGGACTGTTCCAGGGCTTCCTCGGGTGTCCTGCTTCAATCTACTGACACCTTGCTTAAAAAAACCAAAGCCCAAGTGTTTAGACGAATTTTTTGATTGACTGTAGGTAAGAGTGGGAAAACCTAATGCAGGACTTTATCATTGCTACGTGTTCTGTGCTTTAAGACCAAATAACTTGATGCAGCAAATACCGGTTGTAAAACAGGAGCAGCAGCGTAGAAGTTCGAGGTGGAGACGAACTTCTTGGTTTGGTCATTCTGCTCCCTCTAGTGTTTCATCTGAAAGTGAGCGTTTCTTCAGGAAGCTTTAACGAGAAGCTCAGTTCTTTAGTCTTCCTATTTTTCACTAGTGAGAAGGGGAGGGTGTATTGTATGTTGGGCAATAATTGTAGGATTTCTTAAATAGTTATGAATTGAAGAGAGAAATAAAAGTACAGTTATGTTTACATGTTGAAAGACGTGAAAACAAAATCTAGGTGCATACAGAGAAGTGATTAGAGAACAAACATTAAATGCTAAAATTTTCAAAAGTGAATTAGATGGATCACTTTTCTCTTAAATGCTTCTGAAATTATCTTTCCATTCATGATTTCCTTCTACCACGTCCTATTATTATTGGCGATGTGGGAACAAAATGTCCACCGCATAAACAGGGATAGGCTAACTTGTATCCTCTGAATATTTCTCTTAAAAATTTACAGTTGAAAGAGTGAGAATCAAGACAGACAATAATAGAGACTAAGTAGGAAAGGAACAAGTGTGGGTTTTTTAGAAGCTGAGAAAGCAGCATTATTAGGCATATAAAGTGTCTGTTTACTGCATAATGGAGTTCATAGGGGAGGGGGGTGGAAACAAACCATGTTCTCTGCCCCCATATTCTTAGTGCAGTTCTATAGGGTTGGCTCTTCACAACTGTACATCACTGTTGCATATGTGTTGTCTTGCAGGAAGGATATCTATGACTTTGAGAACTCAGACTCTGCAAGTCGTGAAAAGGTAAAGTTGAGACAGAAGCTGTTAGGAGATGTGCTAAGGTCCCAGTTCAGTGGTAAGAGAGTAGTCACTTGAAGCAGGGGATATCTCTTGCTGCAGAAGTGCAGTAAGGATGGATGTGCTGTTACAGCAAAAGTTCTGGGAATCTGAGCTTCCTGTATTTCTGTGTGGTGCTATACATGGAAATATTTTTTTGGGGTGGAGTGGTCATCATGTCTCGAATCTTCTGGTGGTACTGGATGATAAAACCAGCTGCAGTAGGAATTTGAGCTGTTGCCTCAGTGAGGCTCTGAGATATATTTTGTGATTGAAGGCCAACTTCTGTTTGCATTTTAATGAGTATTGAAAGCAGATTGCTGAGCATACTTCACCTTGTACTCCTAGGCTAAAGCAGATGAGGCTGAAATGTGTTTTGAGGTGCACTTGGTACATTGGGAATCCCTGGTTAAAGCCAGTTATTGCAAATCTCTTGTTGGAAATTCAGCTTGATTTGTATTTCAAACTGTGAGAAAAAATTGAATAAAAATGAGTCACTCTGCTCTGAAACTTTGACCTGTGTGGGTTTTCCCAGGAAACTGAAAACTTGCTCCTGATGGCTTTGTACAAGCCCTTTGGTTTGTACACTTGGTGCAGGTGCCGTCACTGTTGCCTCTTATTCAGAGGCAATGGGTGCTTAATTGGACGTCCCAAATTTCTGTTTTAAACTGGATACTGTCCAGTCCTTGCTACTGCCACTGGGTGTCAGCATAAACCCCTGCTTCATATTACCCTGCCCAGTAGCCCAGCAGCCTTGTCCAAAGGCTGTCCAGGTACCGTGAGCTGCATTTACAGCATGCTGCTGCTAGCTGTGTTGGTGCTTAAAATGTCATGTCTTATGACATTATTGCTTACAATCAGTCTTATTTGTAAAGCAAGGAAAAGAGAAAGTAACTCCATTTAAGAAGACAAATTTTTGTCTATTTATGACACTACTTCAATCAAGAAATCCTACTCCATTAAAAAAGTTGAATTTCCATGCAGGACTTGTAATCCGTTCCTCCTCTAGCCTTTTTGAGTCCTGATACATTTTAATTTTACAGGGTAATTGAACTTTAAGGCAAATACTTGCTTCTGTTTTAGGTCTCTGAAGCCAAAGGAAAGATTCTTGGCCAGAAAGTCTCTTCACAAAATCAGAGGTACAGGGTTATATATGCGACATTTATGAACCTTTTGCTCTGTGAAAGAGGAGTTCATTGCCTTAGTTAAACTGTTTTAAGTTGGGATCAAAAAGGTGTGTGATATTTCTAATAAAATAGTTCCTTGCTTAGCTGCCCCAGTATATGCAGATGTTATCAATACTAATCTTGATATATTAGTACCTGAGAATATAAAGGTTACTAGAGAAAATGACTCATATCCACTTTGACAATAATAAGACTTTAATCCTTAAGCACCCCCTTCCCTGACCATCTGCCTAAATTACTGATTTAATTTTTGAAAAATGCTTAAACCCTCTGTGTTTCTTTGGTCTCCCCCAGTTACAGCAAGCTGCTAGGGACTTGCATCTTCTAAGTATGAGGCCTAAGTTTTCTTTAAAAGGTGCTGAATTTCAGGTATCCCTGATTGCTACTTTCAGAAACCAACCAAAGAATAACTTGGCTAATGAGTGCACATTAATGGTTTGATGGTCCTGCTGATCTGTTAAGGAGCCCTGCCATTGCTATTTGCCCGTGCCTCTTCTGCACTGTGCTATTGCAGCATTTGCCAGTCTAACTTGGGTCTTTATGGGTTACTTGGCAGGAATTATGAAACGGAAAACAAGAACAAGGAATCAAACAAGCTCGAGAGAATATCGGTAGGTTGTGTGTGCTTTGATTGCTGTGTGTATCCACCTGTATGAATTGGTTGCACCCTTAAAGAGGCTAAAGTTCAAGGCTTACCCAGTGTGGAGGAATGTGAGCCTGGTAGCCTCAAAATAGTCTGCTTGTTGCTACTGAAAGCCACACTGAGGGTGTACCAGTACTGCCAGACCAGCAACTGAAGTTCTGTGTTCGTTTTTTCTCCCTGTCCTCTTGACTGCAGCTCAGGCATGCTGAGGCTTTCCTCCTTGCGAGAACTGACTTATTCAGATGCAGGAGAGAGGGGCAGATGAGGACAGAGGATGCTGTAAACCCTGTGTGGCAAAGGGCAAGCATCTGCCTCTTACTGTTTTTATACTGCTGGTTTGACAGTCAACTGTTGCTGTTTTGGCACATTTCATGGCTTAAAATACTGTAGGTACTGCACTGTGGGGAGTAAGAAATTGAATAATTTGGTAGTAAATGAAGGGGAATGGCTGGGGGTGCTGGATGGAGGAAGCTGACTGAGCAGGACTCACTCTTAGTAGTGTCTTTAGTCCAATTACAGGAAACATCTTTTCTCGGAAAGCAACAATGAAAGTACAAGCACTGGTCAGAGTGAAAAAAGCTGGATCCTTGACTCTCAGAGACAGCCGTTACCAAAACCTCTTTACTATACCCGGAAAAGGTCCAGGGTGAGAAGTAAATTAAAAGGTAAGCTTGGTGCCCTGCTGTCACTTAGTTATGCACAACGTATTGTACTGCAGATAAGCAAATGCTGATGACTGTTTGAGAAAGGAGGATTCGGCCGAGTCCTGGTCTGAGTGGGAGAGAGCAGGCTCGAGGCCAGCAGCGAGGGGTGCCCTGTGGAGAAGGAGGTGCATTGCACACCCTTGCACTTGAAGAACTGGTCTCCTGTCCCCTTTCTGGAGTGGGGTTTAAAAATCCAGGTGGAAATTGGGCATCTAAATGTCTGCATGGGTGCAGCCCTCTGTGTAGTGGGGCTGAAAAGCCCATGGGTGCTGAGCTGATGGCTGTGTTGGTGCTTTTGAACACAAGAGGAGGAAGATCTCTCTGGAGCTGCCATACCTCTTCCCTACAGCCTTCCACTCCTCATCTCTCGAGAAATGCAATTGACTTTGGGAGTAAACCTTGAAAAACCACACAGTTTGCAGACCATGGTGCTCTGCTGCCCTTTTTATCCATTAACAGACCAGTTGTCCTCTGAGTGATTTACAAAATCAGATGTGATGAAAGCTGCCCGGCAGAGAAAAAAAGACCTGGGGGTGCTGGTCAACAGCCGGCTGAATATGAGCCAGCAGTGGGCCCAGGTAGCCAAGAAGGCCAACGGCATCCTGGCCTGTGTCAGAAATCGTGTGGCCAGCAGGAGCAGGGAGGGGATTGTTCCCCTGTACTGGGCCCTGGTGAGGCCGCACCTCGAGTGCCGGGTTCAGTTTTGGGCCCCTCACTAGAGGAAAGACACGGAGGTGCTGGAGCGTGTCCAGAGATGGGCAATGGAGCTGGTGAGGGGCCTGGAGCACAAGTCTGATGAGGAGCAGCTGAGGGAACTGGGGCTGTTTAGTGTGGAGAAAAGGAGGCCGAGGGGAGACCTGATCGCTCTCTACAACTGCCTGAAAGGGGCTTGTGGTGAGGTGGGGGCTGGTGATAGGACAAGAGGAAATGGCCTCAAGTTGCACCAAGGGAAGTTTAGGTTGGATATTAGAAAAAATTTCTTCACCAAAAGGGTTGTCAGGCATTGGAACAGGCTGCCTGGGGAAGTGGTTTAGTCAGCATCCCTGGAGATATTCAAAAAGCACATTTACAAGGCACTGCAGGACATGGTTTAGTGGGCATGTATGATGGTTGGACTCAATTTTGAAGGTCTTTTCCAACCTAAATGATTCTATGATCTCTGATGGCTTTCTCTGCTCAAGCATGACCAATAGCAAACCTCCCCTGAGGCCATGCTTCATGGCTGCATCAGCCGCTGGGACCTCCAAGTTCAAACTAAGTTGCCCTGAAAGAATTGGAATATCTCTGTCCCTTTCATGGAGACTGAACCTTGTTCAAGTAGCTGTTGTCTTCTGTCTTTCTGAAGAAGAAACAGAAGGCTGAGAGATAAATTATGCTTTATACTGTGTTTGTATGGGAATTGTTGTTCTCACTCCAGTGCCAGTCTGTATGTCCTGGCTGGGACTTGGGGACTGTCAGATAAGCTGCTGAGCCTACACCTTTTTTGGCAACTGCTCTGGATGCAGTGAGTTGCATATGTTTGCATCATTGCATCTAGCTTTGTTAGAAAGGGGGTTTTTTTTTTTTTGAAGCTTGACACAAGTGTTGTGAAGTTTTCTCTTGTGAATGCCTAGAAAACCAAATTCAAAACTGAGTTAGCCATGATGCAACCCTTAATGGGGTAAGGCACACAGTTATGTTGTCAGTAACCTGGTAAGCTTTTCTCCCTGCAGTGCTTCCAGTGTCCTCTGCAAGTAGTGGCAGTGACGACCAGACAAAGAAGGTAAGGAAGTGTCAAGCTTAGGTGCCTCAAATTTAAAAACATTACATATGCAATACATGTAAAAATGAGTGGGAATTAAATAAACTGGTGTTATCTTTCTTCTTCTCAAATGTTCTGATGGACAAATTTGTCTGCTAAATATTGCTGAGACTGTATTGGTCTACTAGAGAGTGGGAAAACAAGGTTGCCTTAAGAAAACATGGGAAACTTCATAGAAACACCTGTGTATAAGCCCTAAGCATCTTGTTCTGAAACAATAATATTTACCTTTGATAGACATAGAATTGGGCAGGAATTGCTTGGTGTGACACTTGCCTTGGGTGATGCAGGTGTCACTCCACAGGAGCTGATTCGGCTCTAGGGGCCTGCTAAGAGCTAGAGCTGACTATCCAAATACCTGCAGAGACCCCAGGCTGTGTCCCCATGCTGTCCTCTGCCCTGTGTCCTGCGGCGCCTTGGGAAAGCTCATGTTCACCTCTGCCTTTTGCTGGCAAATTTCAGGGCCTTTATTCCAAATGCTATGCTCACGCTGAGTTCTGGTTTATGCACTGTTCTTCTCCACTTTCAGCTGTAGCTCTGGGAAAACTAACCGTGGGTTATACTGATGGGAGATTAGTGGACCAGACATACATCAAGCAAAATAAAACACAGTTTAGCAATGCCAGACTTTTCCAGTGCCCAGCTATTAAGTGCTGTGTATTGAATGTTACAGAAAGGTCCCCACATAAATAAAGTTTGGGGAAAAAACTCTCTGGAACTGGTTGTTGCGTTAAAAGCTTTTATTTTCCCCTGGAAACCTTTTCTGTCTCTGATTCTTCTTATGCAAAACTTCATCCACTATACAACTGTAATGGCTAAAGGGAGAACTTATGCATGCATTGAACTTCAGGGCACAGATCTCCTTCAGTGTGGGAGAGAGCTATCAGTATATTAGGCATATTTCAAGTGTGTCTCTGATCTTAGTGGGTATAAAAACCAAACCAACCCACCAAACCTCCCCCCCCAAACCGACCCAGCCCCCTACTTCTGTAGTAATGTT
>JANZLQ010000030.1:17899082-17926351 GCA_026212715.1 Elanus axillaris
CGCCCCAGCCCCCTACGTCTCGAGTAATGGTCAAATAAAATCCATGCTTAGAGTTGGGTTCGTTTTAGCAGGGAGCATCAAGGCGAAGAGCTCAAAAGGAGATGCTAAGGAAAAAAAGCACATCCAGCTCCAAGGGGGACTATTTACCTACAGGGAATGTTGCTGGTATTTCTTTCTTAATCTTCAATGCATTAGAGAAGTTGTTTTGATGTGTGTGGGTGTGTGCTTTTTGGGTGGGTTTTTAGTGTTTTGTTGTTGTTGTGTTTGGGTTTTTTTTTGCCTTTTTCTGTCATGTTTTTCTATAAGCATTCTGTTTTGTCATATTTCTTGTAATGGCTGTGAGGGCTGGATATTTTTTATAGATAGTCTCTTGAGCAGGGACAACACTAACTGGGGCTAATGAGAGGTGAAGGAATGAATTTAACTGACAGCTGGAAATAAAACAGCCTTTGGACTGTGTTTGAGCCAGTATCGCTTTCCTGCATGAAGAGACAAAGGAGAGGAGGGGGGTAGTTTCTTTTTCTTATGTATGTCATTTAAATTGAGGTTTCTAGTCAATACAGGATTCAACCTTTATTGTCTGTGTTGTTTGGCTGATCTCTTGTGCAGATGAAAGGCTCTCAGAGGAGCTCAAAGAGGGTCTGCTATTACTTGATGTGTCTGCTGAGGACTATTCCAGTGATGAGGAGGTGGCCACACAGGTATGTGGTATACAGCACTTAAACTCCTTTTAATCTGCTGTTGAGCTGCTTCTCATCTAAACCCGACGTAGCACGTAGCTTTGCTTCCTATAACTAGGTATAACTAGACAAGTCCCTGACAGCTTGTCTGCAGTGCAGGGTGGAAACCTTCTTTGTTTTTCTTCTCTCCTTAGAAATTTCACGATGCATCTGGCAAGTTGTCAAGAGAAGAGGAAAGTTTTAAGCGGAAAGACTCAGGTTTGTTGGTCTTGATAACACTGAAGAGTTGTTCAAAAGTAGAAAGCGGTGTTGCCAAACTTGTCATTTTCTTTCAAAGACAAATAAGCACTTAGTTTTTGAGATACTTTTTGCATAAGAAATACCTTCTATTTCTGTTTTGTATATCATGACAAACTATGGTAAGATGATTTTATATACATTCCTGAATTCATCACTAACTCTCAAATCCTGTCCTTGATCACAGGGGAACTCATAGTGTAGCTATTAAGAGCTGGGGATTTACAAACTAGTGACCCAAGAGACACACAAAACCTAATTTTTAAAGATTTGAAAGTGCAGTGCAACTTCAGTTTAAAAAACAACTGTCCCTGAAAATTGTTGACTTTCTTTATATCTAAGAATATAGATGTAGATCACTGTTATAAGCATTTGGTAAATGGTGACTTGTACTAATGCTTATTACTGCTGTAGCTTTATTTAGGTAAGTGGCACTTTTAAAATGAAACTGAACTTGCACAAACTAAATAAAAAATGCAGCACAGTCTCTTTGTGATTGGAAGCAACTGAACTTCAAGAAAATTGAACAGTAATGGGCTGTCTTCATCCTAATATTCTTGATGGTGATGTAGTTCTGAGAGACTGTCTTGAAGTTATTGTTGTGACTGTGGACTGAGTCACAGAAGCTTTGGTCTTGGACAAAAGCCTCCCCTTTCTTGTGAGCTGGCTATGTTCATGTTCCCAATATGCCTCTTACCTGTCCAGTATTTGCAGAATATACCTTCACTGCACCAATGCATCTGCTTAATTTTGGGGGAAGATAAGTGCTGAGGACTTAATTTTTATCACTGCTTACAGTTTTAAAGTTGGAGAGGAGTTGATACCATGTGAAGGTGTAAGTAGTATTATGTTCAGAAGTTTCAGGTATGGTCTGTGCATTTGAACTCTTGCTCTGTGAACCCTAAATCTACTTCAGTGTGCTCCTCCTGGTCTGACTTTCCCGCTTGTCTTGGGCTCCACCACCTTCCTGCTTTCTGCCCTTGGGAGGCTCCAGACAGGTGGTTGGTCAAACAGACAACTTGCTGAGCTTAGGGAAGTGAACAGTGTGACAAAGGGATGATATTTTGGGGGTAGGTTTTCCTTAAAATACAGGCTTCGGCCTCCCTCACTGCGTTCCTAAGGTTTTTCCTGGGTTAAAAGCCATTGTATGGTAACTCTAGTGAAGTTGCAGAAAAGGAGGCTGTTATGGGTGTGGTTAGGTTTTTTTCCTCTTCTGTATTTATGCATGTTTAATTTATTTTTTTTTAAGGAGCAGCTGAAATTAGCTTAGGAACAAGTGAGCATAAACAGATTGTGAGCTTGGGTTGGAAAAGAGAATGGGAAGAAGCTGGGCAAGAGGATATTTTTATGGTTAGAGTAGTGGCCCAAGAAATGAAGTTATCTTTAAGACTGAGATATGGTAGCTTTCCAGTGATCTGCATAGCACTGGGCAGTCTAGTTGCCTGCTTTTGTGAGGAAAGAGATTTGCTGGTGAAGTCTTATCCTGTCTGTAAGTGTGATGCCAGACCCTAAAATGAAGTTGGCTGCTCTTCTGCAGCATTGGTAATTCCAGTGGTGCTTTCTGCGTGAGTAGCTGGTAGGTACTGCAATGTACCTCATGCAAAAGTACAGGTCTTTTCTGAAACATCTTCTATTCTCTTTCTAGATATATTAAGTGGCACTGTCATTAAAAAGCCTAAATTTTCCAGTTGGGAAACAAGTCATTTGTCCTCTGACACTTCCTATAAATCAAGGAAACATTTTGATTCAGTAGAGAAGGAAGCAGAGATCCAAACAGGTAAAGTCAGGCTGGCAATTAAGGTGAAGTGTTTAAATGTTTTCAGCTTTTCTTTTTTGGTGGTAAAAATCATAGTCACGTGGAAGCTTGGAAAGAGGTATTTGTAGGGAGGATATTTTCTCCAAAAGTCAAAATGTAGCAGAAAGTACATACTGCAGCACTGCCATCGGATGCCATGTATATAGAGATGTGAATAGGGAAATTTGGGTTCCCTAACCACAGTCCACTTGGGAAGCCACTTAATAATGTTTGCAGTTTCTAGTCGTTCTGAATAGTGATTGTCCAGAACTATTAAAAAAAAAGAAACTGAAAAAAGCATGCAGATAATGGACAAAGTAACTACAAAACACTGCTAACTCCGAACAGAAGGGGGTTAGGCTTTCCTTGCAATGAGTAAGTAGAACACAGGAAAACAGTGGCCTGACTCTTCCCCCACCTTGTGCTGTGCTTTTGCCACATTATCTGTAAATATGTTGCTCTTTGTGTTTGGTTAGTAGTGTGCCTCTTCTTCTATGCTGCTTTCTAACAAGTTTTTCCCAATGCATTTTGGGGCAGTTTCCCTCCTGCTTGTGAGCTCTAGAAGAGTAAGACTCAAATTCCAGCTCTATAAAAAATGTTGTTGTTCACATAAATGACAAACTCTTCAGTAGCAGGAGGGTTTATGTTCCAATAAACCCTCCAGCATGATACTAACTTGGCATATGCTTTCTTCTAGGTCAGCAAATGGATGATAGTGTGGATGATGCATTTTTTTCCAAGATGCCGAGTGAAGACTTCAGTGATTCAGGGGTGATTACTGCATTTGAAAGCTTTATCGGCCAGCTAAAGAAATTGTTCTGGGTAATGTGGACTCTCTTAACAAGTGCTGTATGTGTAATTTTCTCATAGTATGTGAAATTACCTTTTTATCACTAGGGAAGCTGGTGCAAATATCCCATCTGTATTTTGTGCCCAAGAGCGGGGTTTTGGCTGCAGTGGCTGCTCGCCTGGAGCTCTTAGAAGTATTCTGCAAAACCTGTATTGAGAAGCATTACAGGAAAGGTGTCAAGGAAGTTTTAATTAGGTTTTACCTTTTTTTGTCTTATTTATATGTTGGAACATCAGATTTGGCTAGGCATTTCAAATACTTTCCTCAGAGGGAAGGAATCAAAGCTTTTTGAAAGGTAATTCAGTGCAGTGGCAGCATACCTACATCAGACCTGTGGGTTGCTGTCCTTGTGTATGTATCAAAAATACAGAAGCTCCCTTTTGGAGGACAGAGCAGTTTTACTCCAATGTAAGACTATGCAGTTTTTCATAATGAAAACCAGAAAGCAATACAAGCTGTACCTATTGACTAGAACATATGTAAATGCATAAGGACACACTTTTATCTTTGAGATCAATGGTAAGTAGAGGTGTTGGTTGCACAATTGGTAGTATATAAGTTGTGTACTCTTGGTTTGCTCAACTGTATAGATATGCTTCAGATGCAGTGCAAGTGACAAACTGCTACTGTTGATTTAGCTATAACAAATAATATGGGCATTAAACCAAGTTTAATATGAGAGGACAGTATCTGACCCATCACAAAATCTTCTCATGTTTAAAAGCTTTGAACAAACCAGACATGGCAGAGCAGACTTGTACTGGATCAGCACTTTGTATTGTGCAACCATGATTATTTTTTTTTTTGAGCTGGTGCTAGGTGTTCACGCTAAAGTTTTGGCACCAAGTCCTTGAATCAAGGCTGGAGGTCATGCGTTTACAAATCCATTATGATTAAAATGCACATAGTTTGCATTGATACTGATCTGAAGTGGTGCTAACAGACCTGGTTTTGTTCAGTTAAGTTTGGTGGAGTATGGGTGAAGCTCACTTTGGGGCCAGGATAACATGGCCCTGACCGGAAGTTGCATGCGTTACATAGAGGTTTGTTGGTGTAACTAGTGTGGCTAAATAAAATCAGTTCATATTTGTAGTACCCTGCCTACATGTCATCTCACTTCAGTTTAAATTTGATTTAAGATAGTTTCTGCTAAGCTGAATGGCAGCATGTGGAAGGATTTGTGTTCCAGGGAAAGGTTTTGCAAACTAGACTTCTAGGTTTTTGCTTGGGCCGTAGCCCATCTCTAATGCTGCATCCTGTGCTAGACCCGCTACAAAAGGATGGAGACCAGCGCACAGAATGCCCTGAGGACTTCAGAGAAGAACGTGTCTGCCCTGCTGAACCAGATACACAAGTGCAGGTAAGTTGTCTGCTGCTGGTTGAAAACAGCTTCAGCTTTGTAGATTTTGATTGATATGAAATGGAATGCCTCTTTGTAAATTAACCTGACAGTAAGCAACTGCCCTTACTATGGTTTGTAAGGCAAAATAGCTTGTGTGTCTCTTGCTTTTCTGTTTCAGAAGCATAGCTCCTGTGATTTATCCTGCTTTTCCTGTAAGGGGAGAGTGGATGGATTAATGAATGCAAAGCAAGCTTGAGTTAGGAGCAGTTGATGAAGTAGTCCTTGGACTGTCTTCTGATTGTCATCAGTGTTCACAAATCTGTTTAAAACCCCTCCTGTTACACTTAGTAGCTTCTCTTCCTACATGTTTTGGGAAAGAAGCCAGACTCTGATTTACTTAATGAAGTGGCAGAGAAGAAAAGTAAGTGGTCTGTTCTAGCCCCTCTTCTGTAGGTTGTTTCCATGTGCATGAAGTAAGTGCCAGCTAGTGGACTTTACAGGCACTCACCAGATGGAGCTTTAAGGTCCTTTTGCTCTACAGGTTGTCATATTTCTTGGATAGAAGCTAGACAAAAAATCAATTATAATAGCTATGGATTTGTTATAAGTGAAACAAGCAGAGCCTAAGATATGAAAGTCTGTCAGACCTCTATATCCACTACGCATTCAGTTTGCAGGATTTAGATCAAATGCAGTATGAAATAATAGCCTTTAAAGTGCAAATTCCCTGGTATCAGTAGAATCATTATGAGAAGAATTTGCCTGTCATTAAGGTACGTGGAGAAGTTGGTGTTCCAAAAACAAAACCAGGGGTTTTGAGGTGGAAGATACGAGTTGATTGCAGTGAGATGCTGCCACGTTTTGATGTTATTAACTAAGTAACCTGGAGCCAACCGGAGCTGCAGGATAGTGGGGACAGAGCTGTGCCAAATCTGTCCTACCCTAGAAGGGTAATTTCAAAAGTCACCATCATATGATGACTTGGCATCCCACTGCGAGGGGAAAGGTGGCAAACCCAAGCGAAGAAGGGTGCTGGTGGTAAAGGCTTAGAAATCACTGGTATCCTGTGGCAACACTGTATGTGTATATCAAACCCATGGTAGAAAACCCCATCAGATGTTGCTTGTGCCAAGATGCTGTCTTCAGCTTGCGAAATCCCTGCTGAAATCCCTGGAGGCTCGGAGAGTATACAGGGCAAGTATTACACTGGAAATCCTGTTGTACGCTCTGTCCTGGGCCTCTGCTACTGACTGCTATTTGAGACAGGCTATTTAGCTAAACTCATCTTCAGTTTGACCTGGCACAGCTATTCATATGCTCAGTGACACACCTGAGAACAAAACTGCCCTATGTATTTCAGCAAGGACGTTTGCTTCTGCCTAAAGTCAGGTTTGGTGCTGAAGGGGTTTGTCATCTGCCTTGTGTTATTGCACATTAAAGTGTCAGACTTATTTCTGTTTTCCATCACTAGGCTGAGTAAGCTGGAGACCTTCCAGAAGATTGTTGTTGAAGAGCTTGCCAGTCTTGAGAAGGAAACTCAAACGTTGGCAAACATGGAGAAGGATGCAGTGGTGTGTAGGACTTCTCATGTGCCAGTCCGCAGAGGTGCTCCTTCCCAAGTAATGTTTTTTTTTTTTTTGTGGGTCTTTTTAGGAATTCTGGAATGTGCAGTTGCTCAAACTGAATTCTTTCTGTAACCAGCAAAAGCAAAGGTACGTGTCTACCAGCTGTCCTGCATGCTTACAAGTCCTCTGATGGTTAAAGAGAGCACTAGTTAGGTTGGTGTTACCTTTGCTGGTATATTGGGAAGTATTCTGAACCCAGCGTGGCGTCTCCACTTGGTGTCCATTGATGAAGCCTTTGTAGCCTTGTGAGGGTTTTGAATTGGGACTAGGGTGCAATGAGGGACTCTCTGCACAGGAATTTGTGCAGGACAGGCACATGCTTCAAGAGACCTGTACCAGCATCTGGAACAAGGTGCATCCTCTGGTCATGTCAGTATTTAGGGGTCAGAGGGGGTAGGAGGAGGTGATAATTTCCTGTATAAAAGATACTGTTGGTGCTAATGCTGGGTAAAAAGCTGCAAAAGGGGGAATCCTCAGGTTCATTTTTATGGCAAATATCTCTGTTCAAGTTTCATCAGTAAGTACTAATGCTTCACAGCTAAACTAGCCAAGTTCATTTTCTTCCAGAATTCAGTCTGTTGACTCGGCCCTGGGTGAAACAGCGAGGAGTTTTGGTGATAGTTTCCAGAATACAACGGTAAAGTGCAGTATGCAAGCAGCTCTGTATGGGGGGTGGACTCTGAGCTGTGGCCTGACTGCTAAGTGTTAGAAGTGAACAACTGAAGTCCTGGGAGGGGAAACCTTTGGTTAGCTGATCTGTGGGGCTGGCTCTTTGTGGGACACCTGGTCCTAATGCATGGAAAGCATTGAGAAAGCAGTGTTTGCCCTGCTAGGGACTAGGGAAAGGGGTCAAAAAGCACTTGCCTAAGGGAGAAGGTAAGGACAAGGACTATCAGGTAGAGATGCTTCTCCTGTGTTCATATCTTGGGGACTCCTTCATCCCGAGACTGGTTTCTGTGTAGTTAGTGACCCTTAATTTGGTTCTCATCTGTCGCTTTGTCCCACTTGCCCTTGGAGCTGTGCATCCGTGACATCCTGTGGCTAGGAGCTCTGCAGCCTAACGCTACCTTGCATGCTTTCTGTCATCTCCTTTTTGGGTCTAGCAACATCTAGCCTTGATGCCTCCAAGTTTGATTTCTAAAAACCAAATTTATTCATTTACCTTGTATCCCAGTTAAATATTCTGTTTAAGTTCTTAAACTCTTCAGAGTCTGATCACTAACTTATGCCCTCATTTTAATTTATAGATTAAGCTGAACACTCTGTTAACTTTGATACAATACTTGGTTTCTATCTTGTCCACCCCATAACATGTACATGTATTTTTGCTCTTGCTGCTGTTGCAGCTTTTATGTGCGGACCTGATGGCTTTGGGGGTTTAACATTCCTGCAATGAGACTGATGGATTACTATGATGTACGCAATGCTATGTGTCTGCACTGCACAGAGCTGAAGAAAGCTCCCTGTGTTGAAGGAACAACCATGCCTGTGGTCACTACAGTAGACTGGCCTGGGATTTTAGAAAAGATGCTGAAAACCAAGTGCTTGTTTCTCTTATCTGTTAAAGCTGGAATCCTGAGCCTTTCCATAGGGAAAAGTTTCAATTACGAGCACTAAGTTGCTTAGGGACATAGACCCTTCCTTTACCAGAGGTGCTCCTCATGAGGGACACCTTTAAAGAGAGGGAGGGCTGAGGCAAGAGCAATCTTATCATGGGAGCGGCTCATCCTGCAGCACCTTGTTTCAGAGTGGGTGCTTAAGAATTAAAAGTTGAATTTAAATATGCTTCTAGGATCTCTACAGTTTCTCTCCTTATGCAACATAAATGTTTGTATAAACTTTTGAAGTGTTTTTAATGATCTCTCTTTTCCTTGCTTGCAGTATGAACACCCAGTGATGAAGGCAGTAGAAAACAACGTGCTCATTATTCCTTCTGACTAGCAAACCCTGAATTCATTAGAGCTCTTAACATTTGGGCACCTTATGCAGTGTAAAGAATATGGTCCTGTGAAGGATATTAATCTATCTTAAATGGAAAGAAAAAAAGGGGAGTAAAAAAATTTGATATTTTCTGCTTAAAAAAACCCCACTGCTGAGTTGGTCCAGTTTTGACCCCTGTGTTTGATAACATGAAGTTTTTCTACAATATTGCAAGATAAATCCATTAAATATAAAAGAAATAGAAACTGAACTAAACATCATGATTTAGCCACCAAACTGATGCATATAGTGCCTTTCTTTGAGTATTCTGCTATACCTTTATCAAATGTAAAAACATTTAATGATTGATTCTAAGTAAAATACTGTTTGCATAGGATAACAATCTCCTGATTTCTTTTGAATTGATGCACTGTTCTTGCCTGTGGGAAGGGAGTCCAGAGTCCTGTATACCCTGCGTGGGGTGTGTTAGGGGTAGCCTTTGTTGTGTGCATCCAGCACTGTGGGAACTGCTGGCTTGAAACCAGAGCCACTCAATTCTGGGTTGCAGAGATAAAAGCACAGAGGGATATACTGGATATTGGCCAGGTACCTCATGGCAAACTGGAGACTGCAGAGGGCAAGAAACTTGGAGTATTGCAGAGAAAAATGGCAAGTGAAACTAGAGAAATTATTTTTAAACCCAGTGACTATTGGCTTCTAGGAGAGTTCAAAGTACAGTGAACAGTGTTAGGTTTAGACAAACTAGCATCAAAGGTCTCTCAAAAGTGAGTAGCAGATAAACCATGCTATTAACAACATCATCTTCTTTGACAGTTTCCTAAATCATGGTTGGTCTTCACAAACTGTCTTTAGTGCTGTGGCAGACTTCATATATGCTAGTGCATCCTACTGAATTTGTGGGAACATGGCATGTTTCCAAGCTCTGTCTTTCTACGTGTCTTACAAAACCTATCTCAGACTGCTGTGTGGGTTGGAGTGGAGGGAGTCACTCCCTGCACACAATGTACCTCCATGACAAAAGGCCACTTCTGCCAGGGCTTGTTTCACTCCTGAATGTTCCTTCTTGAGAAGACCACGCAGGGTAATGCAACAATGAGAAGCTGCAGTTGCCATCACATAATCACTTTCTGGAGGTTATGCTTATGCCTTTAGCTTAAGTATTCCTGACTGGAGTTGGCATGAGTCAGGACTCCACCTTCATCCATGTCAAGGGATAGTTGCCTCTTTCCTTCTGGACTGGTTTAAAAGAAAAGACCCCTTAATCCCTGCCCTAAAGCTCTGGGTCCACTCACCTGCTCTCTCCTGTTCACAATGTGAAGGGCTGAAGCTGTGATTCTGCATCCACTTGCGTTTATTTCTGAGGGCTGGCCCTGGTGACCTGACTACACTCCATCCTTCTGCTGCTTTTCAGTGTCTTTCCAGCTGCCTTTTGAATCCAGTTTCTCAAAGCACTCAGCCAAAGTGGCTGTGTCTTTTGGGAGGTGAATCTGTAACCTCTGTGAACAGCTCCGCTTGTGCCTGGTAAATCTGTTTAGATTCGTAGCCCATTGACAGAGTTTTTGGCATACTTTTTGTCCCACTGGTGTGGTGGTGTGCTGTGGTTGCACCAGCAGTGTCATTAGCCAAAAGAGGCTTTAGGATATATCAGCCTGAGTGATCTGAGCAACCCTTCCTATTGCCTGGCTGTACTAGGTCCAAAATAGAAATGCATTTGGGGCTTTTACTACTTGAGTAATAATGTCCAGGTCCTTGGCCTAGGACCATGGTAAGGCCTTGAGCTGCCCTGTTGCTTGTTATCGTAACCCAGAGTTCACACTAGGGAATGTAAAGGGATGCTTTGTGCGATGTTGCTCCCAGTTCTAAGTACCAAGGCGAGCCTTCTAGTAGTTCCTGGGTAGATGCCAGCATCCCACGGTTTTATGCTCCATGACCTGGCCAAACATGATAGATGCAACCAGGACTACCGAGGTGCTTGATGTGAAGCAGACCCAAGAACTGAGAGGAGAGTTCCACATTGTGGCTGCTCTTGCATACTGAATTCTGCAAAGCCAAAAAAATACCCTGATACCCTGCATCCCTGGGGCATCTCCTTTGGGGTGGATGTTGTCTTGGCTGGTTTAGCCTTGCTCACCTGCATCTCCAAGGAGCTTACTGCCCAAAGGGAAGGTTTGAAATGGGAATAGGGTGAGATGCGATGGCTGTCTCGCATATTATTATGCATAAATAAAATATTATTTTTAAATATTTAATATTTTTATGTTTTCAAACTGTGGCAATAATGGTTGTTCTTTCATTTCTGAGATTTTGTTTGATGGCTTCATTGCTCTCTGCCTTAGAGCTGCTAAGCATTTAGGCTTTGTCGGCACAATGGAGTAGATGTATATCAAGTCTTGTTTTGCTATGTTTCCCCACCCTTCCCGTGTGTTGGCAGAATGCTCTCTTGGCAGCTCCTGTGACTGTAAAAATTTAGGAACACTTTTTATCAAAGTACCTTTGCTAGATAATTTACAGAAACAAGACATGCACACTGTATCTCTTACTGTTGAATCCCCATGTAACCTGTCACTACAAAGCCTGGAATGTGGGTGTTGAGCACTTCAGAGGGCATGGATAAAGGAGAAATGAGGATCTCTTACTTAATAAAAACTATCACAATGTTGTATGCACCTACACTTGCTTTTAACTGTTTTATTGGAAAAGTATGAACCCTAAAAAGCTGCTTTTAGTGGTAAGTATGGGAGAGCAGAAACAGAAGCCATACAGCTGAGATGTCTCCTATTCCTGTGCTTCTTTTTCTATCCCTTCATATAAAAAGCTTTACTTACTGAGAAGCTCAGCGAGTTCTAACTTGGTAACTTGTGAACTGCCTGAGCTGGGAGAACATGCTGGAAGTTTTGGTCTTTCTTAATGGTCTTTCCATCTGCAGTCAGTAGCTGTTGTGTTTGGAGACAGCATCTTGGACAGCCCAGCTCATACTGCTTCCTGCACTGTTGGGTCAGTTCAGCATGTTTGAGCTGACACCCCCTGAAGGTCCGAAGTCCATTTGCCTTCTGCAGATGATATTTTGGCAAGACAAACCTGTAGCTGGGTTACCCTAACGTTTTATTTTCAGAAGGTAAGTGGTTGACCTTGGCAGGTTTCCTTTGACTGCTCACTTATGCTCTTTTAAGTATTATTTATCTAGCTATTTCTTTTATTTTCTTCCTTTCAGTATAAATAGAATAAAGCTCAGTTTTCAACCTGTTCTTCCGAGCCAAAAACCCAAAGATGATGTGGATACTGAAGTGCAAAACCCATGCATCACTACCCAGAAAAAGAAATGGGAAATACAAAGTGCAGGTTAAGGACAACTGCTTCAAGCATTTCAAGCTCTTAACCAGTTTAATATTAAACCTTGTCATAACCCCTGCTATCTCTGTCATATCTCTTTCGGGGGATGATGCTGTGCCAAGAGCTTGTTTACCTGCACGTTCTGTACCAATGCAATGATCCATCCAAGGTCTAGAGGGCTACTGTTACCTAGTGGCAAGGCTGCATAAAGGCTGTGCAATGCCAGTGAAAGGAGTGTCCTCTATGGCTGGAAAGGGACAGAGTGACCAGAGGAACTGTGTGTTTCTGTTTGCCCTGACCTGGGGTTGGCTTGCCCTGCTTTCAGTAAGGTTTGCTGATGCAGGCTGGAGTGTGCTGGGATAGGTCCTACTTCTGCAAGTGGTAGGACTCTGTCTAAAAGAGTGGTATGCTGGAAAATAGACACATTTCCAGGAAGAGCTGAGAGCTATTGTATATTGGAACCAAACACAGAGACAGAGCCTTTCCTGGTCATATATTACAGGGTGTTTTTTGTTTGTCATGAGCAAGAGTTGAGAAAGCATTACTTATAGTCAGACTGTGAGAGAAACCCTGTAAAGCTGAGCCTTGGCACATAGCAGCAGCCTGATTTCTCTCCTTTAATTCTAGTGTTCCTGGAAGGGCCTTAGTAAAGCTTGTTCCTTCCCTTTCATTCCTTGGGAAGCTACTAACATCTAAAACCAGTGAATCAAACTGAATAGCTTTCTCTCTTCTGCTTTACTTCCCTGTCCTCCCACACATACCCTCTGGTGAGCCCAAAACATCAGGGTCAAGTGTTTGCACGTCTCCTTCTGTGTTTGTATTTTCAGTCTGAAAGAAATTGTATTTTTGAGATTGATTTCTCCATTGTCTCTCCTCTCGGTTTTCTAACATCAGGTCCCAACTGAAGAGAATCTGAGAATCAAAGGATGACTTGATGGGTAAGTTTTGAACAAACAAGTTGCTGCACTATTAGCTTTGTTCAAACCCCAAGTTTTTACAGGTAGTAGAGGTGTGTGGAGAACTCAGGAGTTCCTAGCTACAGTACTGTGTGATAGGAAAAAAGTGCTAATTGGCTTGGTAGTTTGGTCCAGTTTAAAATTAAGTCAGAAGAGATGCCATGTGTATAGCATTTCAGTGGGCACCATATCTAAGTCTAGAAACTGCAAATGGGCTAGATGTGGGAGTGTTAAACATAGGTCCCACAAAGCCTGGCATCCTGTTGGTGAACAGCCCTTGTTCTTAACAATCATGACTCCTCGTGTAGTGCTAACTAGTTAAGTATGAGGCTGTGGAGCTATCCCTTTTTGTGCCTCGGCTTCTGATGTTGCAGTCTATACAAAACTGCTAGGTATCAGCCTGCCTCACCTGAAGGAGCAATTGTACCTTGGATCCCACTACAGTGGCAGAGATAATCTATGATGAGTGTCTTACTTGCAATTCATTTACTATGAAATATTTTTAAAATATTGTTCTGGTGCATATTTGGCTGCTTCAGCTTTCATTTACAAGGGTACTAAGTGCTGCTGGACTTGTTTCATGCTGTAGATATTTGTGGCTGAAGGAAGCTTAAAGCTGCAGTATCTGGTCCTTTCATCAATCCACGATCTCTGCTTGGCCAAGGCTGACACGTAACCAAGGGACTTATTTATCAGAGTCTTCAGGCTTGCTGTGGGTACGAGCACCGTTCCTAGACACAGGGGCTCTGTAGGACAGGGGAGCTGCTGGCAGCATAAAGCTCTTGTGTCCATTCAGAGGAAAAGCAATGCCCTGAAAGCACTTTTCTAAAGTGCTTTTCACCTTTCTAAGGTGATTGGTACTGCCCTCACATTTGGAGCATTGTCAGAAGATGAGCTTGGTAAAACATGATGATTGGTTTTTTTTTTTTCCCATAGAACAGATTTTCCTTAGTGAATGCAGGCAGTCATGTAGTTGTGATTTTGCCTGTTGGGCTGGATGAGGTGCTTCCTCTCCCATTCCCCTGGAGGAGTCCAGACATGCTACCGAGTGAAAACATGCCTAATAGACTTCATTTTCAGTCGATAGGATATGGAAACTGCTTCTAAACATAGCACAAGAAGAGAGAATGTGTATGGGAGGAGAAAAAAAACCCACACAACTATTTAAGGAGTCTCAGTCCCTGCAAAGAAATCAAATGCAGAGAGACTTCTGCTTTCCATGAATGCAGCTTGAAGTGTGCTGTGAACATGTAGTTGCCAGAATCCCTACTCGGCCTGTGTGTTTAGGTGGGATGCTCTTTGCTACCATCAGCTGTTACAGGTCTTGTCTCTTTCCAAGAGTAATACCAACTTTTTCCTGCCCATGGTGCTAGACACCATCTTTGCAAGGTAACATCTAGTACAGGGCTTTACAGCAGCACCCAGAACTGCTGTAGCTAAGTCTGACACTGCTTCTCTTGCAATTCAACCACCGTAAAAGGAATGGACTCACTGCCCATTTGTGAGTGAGCATGGTAGCTATGGAGCATCTCTGCTTTAACATTTTCCATTTCAGTATCTTAATGCTCATCCAGGAAATATATATGAATTAAAAGCCTCTCAGTGATGCAAAGTCTGCACAGGAGTCACTGGAAATTCATATGCTGCTTTGTAGGCTGTGTTGGCTGCTGATTTATTTGCTTATTTTTGTCAGGTACAGCTCCCAAATGAGATTTTTTTTAAAGCTTTTGTATAGCAGAAACAACAAGCACAAAAGCTGCGTTGCCAGTAAGGAAGTCTGGACTGACTGACAGGATTCCGCATCTTGGCAAAGAACAGGTAAACCAGGCTCTCTTTCCCCAGGTAGGTAAGTTTGGGTGGAGAGCTGATGTTCAGTAAATTGTATCTCCACCATGTCTCAACTGTGGTGCTCCAGTTATGCTTCACTGTGCCCTCAGGCTGTCACATACAGGAAAATCTAGAGGTGGTTTTGGTATTGTGTGAGGGTCACCACAGAATGCATTAAATTAAATGTGAATAAAAACTGGGAGTCAAACTCACTTGAACTAATGAGTGGGAAGCAATGGTTGTCGTCTTGTGCAATATTTGGAAATTTTTCTCTATCAAAGTCAAGACTGCTTTTTAATAATAGATGAATCAAAACAGTCTCACCAGCCAAAGTCTGCAAAACAAGAGAGCCTGGGAACAGGGAGGTACCAGAGCCAGAATAAAGTAACAAGTCTGTTTGGACTGAAGTTTGGGCTGAAAGTGCTTTTTCTCAGATGGAAAAAGCAAGCTCAACATGAGGTATTCACATCTACTTCATGCACCTGAACTAAAATCCAGAGTAGCTAAGGGTGAGAGCCTGTTTTGCTTGTAGAACTACTGTTAAGAAGCAGGACTGTCTAGGAGGGATAGGGATGTTCAGCCGACCAGAGAAACATATCTTAATAGGCAGTGTAAACATGCTGTGTCTCCGTGCTGTAGAAAACTGTTTACTATCAAGCTAATTAGTATGTGAGTGTATACGAGCATGATATGCAGAAATACCACCTGCCCAGTCAATGAGGAGGACAGAGTACAGCCAGCAGTTACACAAAAACCCCAGGGGAGATTTATATCAACACCAGTGAAGGTGGTATGTAAAGTTATGGAAGTTGTTTGTCAGTCTGAGCTGAATGCCCTAAGAATTTTCTGAAAAAGTCTGAGAACAAAAGTAGCCTCAAATAATCAGTTCCCAGCAATTTGATGCCTTAAAAGAGGAGCAGAGACAGCCTGATAGTAAAATTTGTTTATTTACAGTGTTAGGTATTACAGGAAAATCAGTTTAAAAAGTCAAAGCTTCTCTTTCTTCAAAGTTGCAGCATTTTGAAGATGTTAAGACAGGTCTGAAGAATTTTAAACATACTTGATTCCAGCCTTCCTGGCTGGATCTGCAAGGTGAGACCGTCTTGTTTTTTTCCTTTTTTTTTCTTTTTTTTTTTTTTTCCCCAGCCCTTTGAGTTTCAAGTAAGGCATTAATTTATTTCTTTTTATTTCTTTTTCTTTTGAATGAGGTTTCAACAAAACAAAAGACAGTATCCGTGGGTTTGGTTGCTGTAGTAAACTTTAAGATTTAGCGTGCTGACACTGTCCACCTTGATAGTCAAATGCATGCTTTGCCATCAAAAGGTTGTGGACTCCACTCGGCCTAAAATCCACACTGGGCCACACAACCATTCTGTTGCCTGCCTCGGATGAATGGTTCAGCTAGTTGTCTTGTGTGATATCTTGTCAGCTCTTCCGATTCCCTCTGCCTCTACCCTGGTTTGGAGTATCAATCTGATGTCTGCAGAGCTCTGAAGCCCTTTACTTAGGACCATGTACAACACCTTCAGTCAAACCTATTAATTTCTTATAGCTTATGAATTTTACAGTATGAGCCAGAAAGATCTGCAAAGCAAAGGTTCTGAAGGGCCACTGAGAACTAATATATGCCTGTAGCATCCAGGCTTTGTGACTGAGGGTGGTTTGGTTTTGGTGGTGGTTGGTTTTTTTTTTTTTGTTGCTGCTTTCCCTCCTTATTGAATGTTAAATAGAGCAAAACACTGCCTTTCACTGTGGCCAGCTTCATGAAGAGGGAGCAAATGTGAATATGCACCAGTTAGATGTATATCTGTGGTGGTGATGTAAAAGTGTTTGAATATTGGAGTGATTTTGGTTGCCCAGTTCATGGTGATAAGCAGTTTAGCAGCCAGGCTGCTCAAATATACTGTTTGCGTTGCAGCATTTTGGGGATTTCAGTTTTCTGCTGGAGTAGAAAGGTTTTGTCCCCATTGTAACAGAGCTGGAACTGGCTGGAGACAGATGGGATCCAATGGGACTTTCGAGTACAAATTCAGACTGAACTCTGACTCAAGACACCCTTCCCCATGCCATTTTCTCCTCTTGCTTTTGCTGGACAAACTCATCTCTTCTTCCCCTGTGCTGTACTGCTCCCTCAGCCCCTCTCCTTCTTATCCCTGAGCCTTTGTGGCTGCAGGCTCTCAGGCTGCTCCTGGTGAGGCTGGCTGCCCTGCATCCCCACCACTCCTGGGGACAAACTTTTGCCTTTGCACCTGCAGTCTCCGAGACCCCCCAGTGACAGATCATCTCGAGGGGAGGTGGAGAACATTTGGAGGAGCAGGATTTGGGACAGCCTCCTTTCCACGTGAGCACTCTGTGGCTGCTTGGTCCCTCTGCGCTGGCTGGGGCGACTCTGAAAGGTGGGTTTGCTGAGAGAATTTATACATACAGGGCTGGAAGAGACCAGAACTACTTCGTTGTGAAAAAGGGAAAGAAAAAACTCCGGGTCTACCTTTTAGTAGAAATTTGGAAAGGGGCTAAATGAGAAAAGGGAGAGGGCAGATCCCCAAAGCTAACCCTAGGTGTTCTTCCTTTCCAACCAGTTAAGTGGGAGGTAAATGCAGCTGACTGAAGCGGAGAAGATGGTGACTGGCTGCTGTGAGACACAAGGTTACAGCTGCAGACAGCAAATATCTCCTTGCTTTCCCTACAGAGGATTGTGCCTCAGTGCCATCTGTTTCTCCAGTCAGAGACCAGGCTGAATAAGGCTCAGCTAGCACAGAAATTCCTATATAAAGTGCTTTGCTCATTGCTGAATTCACTTTTAAGACTTTCTATGACTTCCAGTCTATTAGTATGTGGCATGTCAGTTTGCTTCAAATTAGCAGTGGTTGTATAGGGTTAACTTTGTGCACATTTACACTCAAAAGATTTACCTTCATTAAGTTTTTGAGTTCTTACCTCTTTCAAAATCTATTTACTCCTATTAATTTAGCACATCTGAAGTGACTTGTTTTGTTCTGACTACAGCTCAATCCCCCATATGATCACGTGGTATCACGCATTCTAAATACAGCTGGTGTCTATGGGAGGGAGTGTGCTTTGGGGAATGGCTGGGAAGAAGCAGAGGGTTATGGTGATGGAAAAGGTATGATTCGCAACTCCCCCCACTTCCTTTTCCTGACCTTGGCCACAGTTTAGCTGAAGGTGTTGGGTGCACTGTGCAGCCTTGCCTCAAGACCTCTTGCGTGCACAGAATGTGCTCACTGAGTTAGTCTGAACAGAGTCCTAACCCGTTGAAGGCATTGATGGATTTATCCATCAAGTGGTTTATAAGGCGTTTTTATGTCGTCAGCATTAGAGATCAGAAAGGTTTTTTTTCTCATATGAGAAAGATCTTGGCCGCCTTTGTTCCAATAGTGATATTTGACAGGACAAGTAATTGTACTCGTTTTGTTAAAACCTAAATAGCAGTACATTAATAAGTGTCTGGTACAAAGAACTGATAAATGTAATCAAATGGGTTTTAAGCTAAAGCTTGTAATTCAGTCTTTTTTTTTTTTTTAAGAAAAAATCATAGGAAATACTATACTTATTGTGCTTTCTTATTGTTCAGGAATCCATTGGCAGCAGCAAAGTAGTCCTTATGGAAACCATTCTTAATTTCTGTTGTGACAGGGGTTTCCTTTATAGCTGTTCTTGCAGGTGCTTTCCAGTATGTCTATAAAAGCAAAATCCAAAGTAAATACTTGGATTTATTTAGTGCCCCCCAAACACTACTTATGGTTAACTGTAAAATGAAGCTGTCTGGTGGTTATTGATGCAGATGTATATATTTGTTTCAGACTGTGTTAAGGGAACTGTATTATTTTCACTGCTGTGGGTGATATTACCTTACTAGTATTACTGTAGTACTTCTTGATGTCAGAAGAGACCTTAAGCCTTTTTCACTAAAAGCTCTATGTATGCAGGCAGGCTGGAGTGGTCCTTACTTAAAAAAGCTGAAATAAACAATGTAAAGACAGAGCTGCTTGTTTCTTTTTTTCAAGGAGGGAGGAAGACTCAAAAAGTTGCCCAACAGAGCAAATTCAGACTTTGTAAGTTCTGAATGTGGTACCTGACTTGCAGCTCAGCTCTTCTGCACCTGTATAGCAAGGGGAGGGCATCATTACTGAATAACTGTCTCTTGCAGGCATTACTGTATCTATCATTCTTAACTGACATGTATATTTTAATACAAATGTATTTGTACTGATGCTCAGTCTACATTTGACTTCATCAAGACTGTTATCAAAAAAGATTATTTCCCCATCGGAGAGCTCTTGTAAGACTGCTTACCTTAATGTAGAAGTTTATGAAAAGAATGACCAGTGTGGCCATGTAGGAGGACTGGAACATGAGGCAGCCAAATGGGAATCCACATGGCTTCACAGCTGCACTAAGTGTATGCACAATAGTGAGCAGAAACTGAATCTGTGGAGGAAAGATCATGCATAAGTATTTGCTGAGAAAGGGTCGGCGCTAGCTATATCATACATAACAATGTCACCTAGTCCTGCCTTTTGAGTACTCTTGAAAACTGTCCCTTTCTGAACCTGTGAATGTACTGTGAGGGTTAAATTAAAATGGAGCTCTTATGAAATTAAAAAAAAAAAAACACATAAGGGGTCAGAGATTACTAAAAATTTGAGTTTGTAGGCCTAGTTGGCAAAATGAAAGCTTTTTTTTTTTTAATTAGGGGTGGTTCTATCTTTCAGACCATGTCATGCCAGATAGTGTTGGCTCTGTTACTAGGCAGAAACTTGAGAAAACTCTGAAGACTCCAGCCAATAGCTTTAGAAGTTTGAACAGAAAATGGAAATCCTAGGTCTGGGGAGAAGTTCAGGTAGACTGGCGGTTGCATTAACAGAGTTAAGATGGGAACAAATGAAACAAAAATGAGATGGAGAAGGAATGGCAGAAGGCTGGCTGTATTTAGGATTGTAACCCACAGCCCACTCTGGTGCATCTCATCCTCCCCAGCCAGCTGAGCATGCCCTCAGTCCAGTGTACTGGGGTGCTTTTCAAACAGGGCAGCTTCTTTCAACTGCAGGGATGTTTTCAGCTTGGAGAAGAAGCATTTGCTAAACACATTTCTACACAGGTATTTTTAATCTGAACTCCCAAATAATATTAACAGGCTCTAAGATAGAAAGGAACTTAATTTCATATCAAGCCTTGTATGTTGTTGATAGAAGGTTTTGATGTGGCTCAGCTCTTTGGGTACAGCAACTGCTGGAGCAGACTTAGAAGTCAGACAACTTCTGTCTTGTTGAAGAGTTTGTTTATATCATTTGCATTTTGCAGTTGTACCATGGTGTGCTGGGTTAACCTTGATTGGCTGCCAGGTGCCCACCCAGCTGCTCTCTCACTTCCTCTCCTCAGTAGGGTAGGTGGAGAAAATGAGATTTAAGAACTCATGGGTTGAGATAAGGGCAGGGAGGGTAATTGGTAAAACTTACTAATTACCATTACAGGCAAACCAGACTTGACTTCAGGAAGATTAATTTAATTTATTGCCAATTAATAACAGAGAAGCATAGTGAGAAATAAAACAAAACTAAGACCACCTTCTGCTAAGCCCCTGTTTCTTGCCAGGCTCAACTTCACTTCTGACTCTTCTTTCTCCCCCAAGTGGTGCAGGGGGATGGGGAATGGGGGTTGCAGTCAGTCCATATTGCTTTAGCTCTGCTGCTCCTTCCTCCTCATGCTCTTTCCCAGCTCCAGCATGGAGTCCCTTCTGTAAGAGATCGTCCTGCATGAACTCCTCCAACATGGATCCTGCCCATGGGCTGCAGTTCTTGAACTGCTCCAGTGTGGGTCCTTTCCATGGGGTGCAGTCCTTTAGGAACAGACTGCCTCAGCGTGGGTCCCCGCAGGTCCTGCCAGGAGCCTGTTTCTGTGTGGGGTCCTCCATGGGCTGTAGCTTCCTTCAGGGCATGTCTACCTGCTCTGGTGTGGGGTCCTCCCCGGGCTGCAGGTGGAGATCTGCTCCACCATGGACCTCCCTGGGCTGCAGGGGGACAGCCTGCCTCACCAGGGTCTTCCCCATGGGCTGCAGGGGAATCTGCCCCTCCTCCTCTCCTTCTGCTCTGACCTGGGGGTCTGCAAGGCTGTTTCTCTCACATTTTTCAGTCCTTTCTTTCAGTTGCTCTGCAGCATTTTTTACCCTTTGTTAAATACGATATCACAGATGTGCCCTCAGATTTGCTGATGGGCTCAGCTTCGGCCAAGAGTGGGTCCATCTTGGAGTCAGCTGGAGCTGGCTCTGTCAGTTTTTATAACTTTTTAAATCAGTCCATTTGCTGTGATTAAGCAGTGTCCATTTACTATGCAAAAGATCAAAAAAGTGGAATTTTATGGACTCCAGAGTTTCTACTGTGTTGTAGAAAATATTTCTGAGCATCCTTTATCAAGTTATGCAGGGCTGCACTAGTGACTTATTCTGATAGCTATGTTATATTTGAATTCTAACTGGCTTAATTCTGCAAATGACAATGTTGTTTATCAATCATTTTGCCCTCTCTGGTATTTTGAAGGATTCTGGTGGTTAAATTGAGAGTAAAATAAGTACATACCAATTGTGCCTGAGTGAGGTATTTCTTCCACCAGAGGTACTTGCGCATAGAAGGGATGACTGACAGTCCATAATAAGAATACATAAGCACATGGATAAAGCTATTCAAAGTGGGTCCAAAGAAACCTGTAAAAATCCATCAAGGAAAACATTTTTATATGCCAACTCTTAAAAAGTGAGAGCAGATAATCCTAGCGATGTCTTGTACATGGTAAGTCTTCCCTTCATGCATATCCTTAGCTAAAGATATTCCTGATATGAAGAGATGCTCTTAGGGACAACTGACAACTGAATGATACTTCCTACAGGGTTTTTCTTATGCTGAATATTGTATTTTCATCCTGTATTTTTTATTTGTTCCACTTTTCTATTCTGTATTTTACAGGTTATTGCTTTTATTCCCCCTCCCAAAAGTTAATTTGCATGAGTCTCTCCATTATCACTGTAAGTTTTAGACTCCGCTGTGGGACACTGTGCAGCTGGTATCACAGCTTTGGGCCCTGGGAGGCACCCGCTCTCCTGCTCCCCGATGCAGTAGTAAGGGCTTTACTCTGAATTAAACTAGCCTTGTGTGGCTGTGCTTGAGTACTGCTCTCATTTTTTTTCGGTGTCTCTTCTGCTAAATGCAGATTACCAGAATTTCACCCCAGATAATACTTTGCTGCTCTAATCAGGTACACTTAGTAAATACTAACTCTAGAGCAAATTAATTACCCTCTGTACCTTACAGACTAGTGAGAAGTAGCAGTACTACTCTACCTACTGTATGGCTGTACGCTCATGTGTTTGATGGCAGTGCTTGATAACTACAAGATGGTCTTACCAATTGTTTTGATTTTTCTACTGATGTATTACTTAATAATTACTGATTAATTTCTTAGCTACCAATTTTTCCACTGTTAATTACAATAATGCAAAGCTAGTGCAAAGTATGGGGAATATGTTGAGACAAAATAGAAAGCACCAATCCCTACTAATTTGTTTACACCTCTGTTAGAAATAGCTCAACTGCTATGAAATCCTTGATCTCTGCTTCTACACTTAACAGTGATTTACTCTGAATTTATGCTGTCCATAATAAATGCCAACAAATGTGAATTCTGCTCTTTGTTCTGAAAAACACCTACAACAAGTTGCTTTACAAAATATTACAGCGGACTGACGTGACTCCCTTTAATAGCTCAAAGTAGGAAAACTGATTTTGTTCTTAACTCTCATGGTAATGCCACAGGAAGCCTCTGGCTGGCTGAAGCCCTGGAAAAGTGTGCATTTTGTGAGACACCTGAAGTAGTTCTCTGCTGTTTGGATTTAGTGTACAAATGCCAAGTGACCAGCCTGTGGTACCATCCATCTTCCCTGCTTCAAGAGGCGAGATGATGGCAATTACAGTATCCTTCTAAGAGCCAAGAAGTTTAGAGATCACTGTTGTGAAAGATATTGAACCCAAAATACAATAAGGCAAAGGATGCTGCTACTTCTGCTATTTCATTGTGAAAGGTAAGACCATAATGATCAGTTCTGGCTGTCCACTAGTTCTCCTGCTTGAATGAGGTATATTCTCATTTAAAACAAAATAAACTCAAACTGGTATTTTAATTAATGATTATATAAGTAAAGTATCTTGCTAAAGCAGAATGTCAGATTGATACATACAGGAGCCAAACTTGTAAAAATACTACTGAGTTCATTTGTTGTGATTGACTTTACTAGGGTCATGATTTCTTCCTACATCTGCTTTTTTGGAGTAGGTCTTGTATGTGATTGCTCTTGCACACCACTCAGCAGTGTTCTGCTGTCTAAAAGTGGTTCAAAGAGAAGTAAATACAAGACATTGTGGCAGCTAAGTGGAAAATCTGGGGCCTAACACTCGGATATTTTTGGCCTGAACTTTTCACCATGCTTTTAATTTTACTGCAGTCTGCAGGTGTTCAGCAGTTTTGAAAGGCTATGAAAGTTAATGATGCTGTCAGTGGCACACTTGCTTTGCATGGTGATGTGATTCTCTGCCTGCAACAGGTGACTTATACCCCAGGTGATAAGCAAACACAGACTTACTTTGCCCACAAGGTATCCAGTTCAGAACACACCACCAAATGTTAAACATAGTGGCATGGTGATACACGTGAAGGAAGGTGATCTGGGTGCTTTTCTTTCTCAGTACAAAGAAGATAGTGTCCATGAATTCAATTACTTTGGAAAAATAATACCACCACAGCACCTTGGCTACCTGTACAAGCAAGAACAAAGGAGCAGGAGATCAATATCTGTCCATAAAAGGGCTTAAATATTGCTGTACTTCATCAGTCCCTAGGCATGCAAATTCCCAAAAGGCATTAATGCCTTTTGAAGAAGGAGCACGAGCTCTTGCTTCAATTTTATTTCCCTTTTGAATGAGGCAGTTTTTCTAAACTGCATTATTTTTATGTGATTGTGTAATTATATAATTATCTAAATATAATTTAAGAAATATAAACTTTGAGGGTTTTCTAATGGTTCTATTTTTTTATCAAAGATACAGTTTTGTGGGGGTTTTGTGGAGTTTTCTGGTTTTTTTTTCTTAAGGGTGCTACTACTTACACTTTTTTGGTACTGTACAGATTTTGCTGGTAGCTTCTTCTTTTTAAATAATCGAACTTTGACACTGAAGACCATAGAATAGACCTTCCTCTAGAGTTGAGACATTTCATCAGAGCTCAGGATATGTCCCAGGACAGTTAAAGACAGTTAGTTAATACAGAAAGGGGAAAATATCTTGTTGATGGGGAAAAGGTATTTAACGGAGTCTTTCCTTGCCAGAACAGAGACAAATTTTGCAGATTGGGGAAAATGATATAAGTTAACCAATCTTTCTGCCTTTGAGCTCTAACATTATCTAGAAAGCAAGCCTGAAGTGGGGAGTAACAGTTAATACGTCGAATTGCTGTAACGCAGAACTAAGGGTTGAAACTAGAGATGACCCAAGCCAGCACAATGTCACTGCAGTTTTCCAAAGCTTAGAATTGGGTTTAAATCAGTTCCCAGGTAGAGCCCAACAAGTATTACGTTTTAGATGACTGATTTTTCTCCCAATATCTTAAATGATCCATATTCACTGTTTTAATAGGCAATACTGTTTTGATCACAGATCTTGATACTTGGCCTTTCAAAGTACTCCCTCATGCTTTCTACGGCAAGGATGCATCTATGTTGAATCAGCAAAATAACACTTCTTGTTTGCTACCAGGCGTCAGGCAAATTGATTAAAACTCCTATGTTAAAGATGTCATCAGTAACATCCTTATAACTGCTGCGAGTGCAGCAGCGTGATGCAGAGGGAAGGAGCGGGGTGGGTGCTGGGAGCTGAGCGGCTGCTGCATCTCACCCGGGTGTCAGCCTCCCCTGCGCTGTGGAGGTTCTGGCACTGCAAGTTGTAGCCTCCTTCCCATGTGGCAAGGATGAGCTGGAACAGAAAACACAGCAATTACATTCATGAACAGACAGAGCAGTTTGCTTTTACCCCTTTAGTCTTTCTGTATTGAAAAAAAGCAGCATTAAAGTATAAGATTCCACTCCTTCCATGAACTGGTGCTCCTGAACCAGACAACTTGCTAATATCTTCTGTTTTGAAATTGAAAAGCCATCAGGTTGTGTTGGAGATATACCATTTCATTGTATATCTTTTACATTTCTCTAGCTTTAGAACCTTCAAGGCATCTGTTAAAATCTCTCATTACTTAGTGCAGTGATCCTCACTCCAAAGCTCGTGCTTGAATACTGTATCTCTGTCCTGAAGCAATATGAAGAGAGCTTAACATAACTACTTGTGCAAAAACATCCTTGAGAAAAATTCCTTGATGCCAAGCAAGCAAAGAGAAAGCAAATCCAAAGTAGTGAAATGGGAGAAATATTTCCTAATGCCATAGACATATCTCTTTATCCTACACAGTTAAATGCAAGAGGAAGTAGAGGAGAGTGGGTACAGTGCTGAATGGAGACGTGAATAGACACATGAGCAATTTCTTACATTTAGTGCATGTCATACTGGGAAGCAGACAAAGCAATGAAATGTCAGGCTACAATACTGTGATGGAACAGGTTTCTAGACAGCCATATGGTGGCTTCTGATGAGGAATATTTTTACAGTAATGACTACCTAAAGCATTCAGCAGCCCTTTTGGAACAGGAGCCTAATCTGTCGTCTATAAATGCTATGTAGAGTTCATTGATTTTAAAAAGGTCTTGCTTATTCTTGAATGTGCGAAAAGCAGTTTTGGGGGTCAAACTGAACAATTCATATTCTGGCATCTCTCTGTCTCTACAGAGGATGCAGTGAGTGATGGTGGGAGAAATACATCGAGGTGTTACGCTGTAAGCAGAGTTGCAAGATGCTGTGAGAAGTGGGTTGCTTTCAACTCACTTCTTCAAGTCCAGGTTGGATGGGGCTTTGAGCAACCTGGTCTAGCAGAAGGTGTCCCTGCCCATGGTAGTGGGTTGGAACTAGATGACCTTTAAGGTCCCTTCCAACCCAAACCATTCTATGATTCAACTCTGGCACTATATTCACAGGTAAGGTGTGTATCAGCATCTGTACAGACTTTTCCCTCTGCTTCAGACTGAAAAGTAGTCTTCTGTGTGAATGTGTGCCCATCTATACAAAAGTAAAGCAGAGATATTCTTAGTGATCAAACCAAATTAATTCCTAGAGCAAATACATTAAAAAAAGATTATTGAGAATATAATCTGGAGAATTAGCAAATAGCACAGAATGCTTATTATAAATTCCCATTAAAAAGTAATAAAACCTGGAGAACCTGGTCTTCTATAATTTTTCCTCTGAATTGCAATTCTGTGATTCCCCCTGTAAGTCCAACATAGCTGGTGTATGTGGCCAAAATAACCCATAGAGATTGCAGAGAGATGAAAAGACAATAAATGTTTTGCAGATAACTGCTATGTAATAACCCAAACAAACCCGCTCCTTTTTGGAACAGCCTGTGTTTTGGTGGATTCAACTACTGTGTGTGCAGAGGTCACCAAACCAAATAGGATGGGGCTGGAGTCTAAACCCAGGAGAAACAGTGAAAACACAGCTAGAGATCTTCATACAAATGCTCAGTGCAGCTGAGACTACAACTTGTCTTGCCAAATTGGCCTCTGTTTGGGTGTTGTGCCTGCAAATGTGCAGGGCTGGGATGTCTGGGCTCCTTTCCCCACTGTGCAGGCGGGTGGGAAGGAGAGTCATGGGTCACACCTCTCCAATAACTTAACCTGGAGAGGTGCTGAAGAGAAGGGAGTGAAAACTCCTTGAGAAAAGCAAATTATGCCACTTCATTTCCCTATTATCTTTCAAAAAGCAGCTGCGTGGAAAAGGGGTCATTTCTGTCCTCTGAGGAGGAGGCAGAGGGCACGTTGCTCCCTCCTGTGCCATGTCCTTGGCCCCCGGAGCTGTGCCTTGCTGTAGCTGGCAATACGTAGCAGCTTCGTGATGGATGGGGAAACATTAGTGCATGGTTGCTTTTCTGGGCAGCTCCTCTCAGTGCATTCTTTGTGCACTCTCCTGCCTTGGATTTTCTCTCCAAATGAGAGGTGACTGAGTAATCCCCAAATGGAGACTTTTGGAACAGGCAGGTACAGCTTCACTGACAGGCTGTTGTTGAAGATTGTTTTTAGGTAGGCTAAAAAGAAAGCAACGTGATATGCTGAATGGATATTCCTGTTTCTACTGACTGTGATTTCTCTGCGTTCTTTGAGTTCTAGAAAAAGCTCTGTGCATGTTGGGCTTCCTCAGAAAGAAAATGCCTGGAAGCAACAAGGTATTTCCCCTTGACCCAGGGCAAGGAGAAAGATAGAGTAAGGTACCAGCACCGGGCTACACCTGGCTGGTGACTGGTCACCAGCAGTGCTCCTCAGGGCTCAATTCTAGGGCCAGTTCTGGTCAATATATTTATTGACGATCTGGATGCAGGAGTTGAACGCACCATTAGCAAGTTTGCTGATCATACCAAACTGGGAGGTGCTGTTGAGTCTCTTGAAGGACAGGAAGCCTTACAGAGGG
>JANZLQ010000030.1:17929539-17953445 GCA_026212715.1 Elanus axillaris
TTCAGACCGGGCATTAGGAAGCATTTCTTTACCGAGAGGGAGGTCAAACGCTGGAACAGGCTTCCTGGGGAGGTGGTCGATGCCCCGAGCCTGTCAGTGTCTGAGAGGCATTTGACAATGCCCTGAACAACACGCTTTAGCTTCTGGTCAGCCCTGGAGTGGTCGGGTACCTGGACTAGACGATCATGGTAGGTCCTTTCAGCTGAAATAGTCTATCCAGTATATTGTCTGTCTATGCAGAAACAGTTCAGAAGGGGAAGCCAAAAACTAATAATGGAATTAGTATTCAAATAATTGAAACTCATCTCAAAAGTTCAGGGCAGGAGGATGAGCACTAGTGTCCTTGTGAAAAAAAGAGCAAGAAACCTCTTGACGTTATTATGTGTATGATGTTTTACTGGGTTTTTTCTGGGACTCCAGCCCTCAGGACAATTAAACCAACTTGTTCTGACCACTGTTGTCAAGCAATGGAGCTCTTGCTAAACTAAGTAAGGAGTCTAATCTGTCAATGTAGTGGAAAGAAGGGTCTAATTTGTAGTGCTGTGAATCACCTATTTCCCTTGGCTGTAGGAGGAGATTTGTGTTGGTCCTTATGAATGGCAGCTCCTCCCTGGTTCTATAGACCTGGACAAAACAGTCTGAAAAGCAGTTATCTGCTGGCCATATTCCTAGGAAAAGGAATCTAAGCAAACACTCAGGGCAGTGTCTCAGGAAGGAGAGAGGTATGACTTTTGTTTTCTTTGCATTTTTTATTTAAAGTGCATTTTAGAATGAAAGGCCTTGGAAGATTATCAGTGTCTAAAAACAGAGGTCAGATATTCATGATATCACTTGACTGACTTTCCTTTTTTAGTTTTTAAAGGGAGAAATCAGCTCCTTGACTGTAAGATGGCTCAGTTCCACAAGCATGCAACGTCTGAATTGTCTTCCCATCCCCAAGAGGCTGGGATGAAGGCATGCTGCAATGCTACCGAGGCCATTGCACTTTTACATAATAAGTAGACGAATAGAGGAAGGTACCATTAATCATTCTTGATTTATCATTAAATCCATCTTAAACAATACCTAGAAAGCTTTTGGGCATGTTTTCTGGCTAGGACGTTCAATTGTAAAACCATCTGTGAATAGCATTTGTTGAAGAATATGTTTCTACCTAAGTTGCCTATTTTTAGATGCGCCTCCAAGAATTGTGGTATAATCCCAGATTTTAGATGGATAGCTGAGATGCAGAACAGCTGGTGTTTCCAGATTGCTGCTCTTGTGTCTTGGAGAGCTCAAATAAGCTGTAGTCTGGCAAGACCATAACCCCTATAGGGAAGCAGTGTGGGCTAGATTGTTCAGCCCAGGACTGGGGGATTCCAGGAGCCTAGTCCCAGCCCTGCCACCTCATCAGTGTCTCGCTTTCCCTGAATGTAACAGCTTAGTAGTGGTGTCTTGCTAAACAAGAAAAAGGTGCTGAATAGGAAATGCCCCCCAAGATTTTTTGCAGTTAAAATATTTTATTGTCTCTCTATGATGCAGTTGAGATATTTTTCATAGGGACAGAAATGTAAAGAGCATGATTTGGGCTACTCCTTGGTAAGGCTCTCCACGGTTCTAGTTAGAGGTCCAAAAATTGCATGCATAGCATCACCCCCAAAAGATTGGCTGATTCTGTAATACACCAGCTGGGTTTGCCATCGTGACCTGCAACATTTACAGCTGGACTCCGTGTTGGATCTCTCATTCTGTTGGAGCATCATAACTAGAAGGATACTGGTTATTCCAGAGCAGAGGAAGTAAGTGGTCCCATGCTTTCTTCTTATTTTGAGGTTAGAAAGTTCATATCAGTGACAAAAAAAGAGCCCCTTCCCAAATGAAGTTTTGATAAATGTCTGGGTTTTTGTTTGGTGGTTTTTGTTTTGGTTTGGTTTTTGTCAAGAAGCTCTTTCAAACATAAAGCCATGTTGTTGAGAAACTCCCAGCCAGTTCCATTTAATACCCCTTAAGTAAATGGGAGACTGTTAAAAGGATTAGTGAACCAGTGACTTCAAAATGACTTGAACTTACTTATGAATGATACTTCCTTTGTGTGTTGCTGTTGTCTGGGATAGTGGAATAGGCTAAAATAAATCCCTTCGAGGCTTATTTCCGTGAATCTTTGATTACATCTCCTATTCTGAACAGTCCTGTATGTTACTTTGTGGTACCAGTGATGGTATCAGAAGCTTTGCACGTGTGAAAAACCTCATCATATGAATTTTTACTCTTAATTTCCAATAAAGGTCTACTGAATTCTATTTGAATGTGCAGGTGAGATCCAGAGCACTGCCTTTTTGTTGATTAGGCTAAATGTTCTACCTAAATGTGGAGCTCAGAAAGGTCAGTAGGAAAGACATGGAGAACTCAGAGGATGAAAACTGAGAAGTGAGGACAAGTCTAGCTAGAGTAACTGCAGGCAAGGACAGCAAAGTCAGCTCCTCAGCTCTCCAAACAAATTATTTGATTAAGATCGAAGAACACCTGGGAATTTAACTCTATTCAGACGAAGTTCTTGCTTGCTCAAAAAAGCTATTTGCTTTTGTCCTTACATTTCATTGCTTTACACTGCACTCTCAGTGACCTTTTCCTGTCTAGTTTTTTTTCTCACTTTTCCCTTCTTCCAAATGATAGAAAAGTACATGTGACCTCTTCTGGTTTCTTACTTTGTTCTTTTCCTCTTGCTCCCATAAGTTTAAGACAGTCTTTTGGTCCTAATTAAAGAATTACTTCAAAGGAAGCCTTCACCTCAAGCACTAATCCTTATGGATCTAGAATCATTCCTTACTTCTCTGCTAAATTTACATTTGTTAACTACCGAAGGATTAGTGAAGGAGTAAACGATCATTTATTACAATCTTAAAAAGAACAAAATCATTGTGTTGAAGTTGTCTTTCTATAGTAAAATTCCAGGACAATTCAAATCAGCTAGGAACTATGTCTCTACCTTTCTTCATCACCTGCTCTGTTAAAACTTTACTTAGGTCTTTTGCTACTCAAGCTCTATCTTTTTAACACTTGTGCAGTTAGAAAGCAAATCTTTCTGATGTCAGCCATTATAATGATGGAAAAACCCCAGAGTTTAAGTACTCCTTCTATTTCTGGTTTGCTCCTTTCATTTTGCCCACCATTATCCCAAATCCAGGCATCATACTGGGCTTTCTAGTAATTTGTGAGATGTAATCTCTGTTACAGTGTGGAGGGCTAAAAATGGTGACTAGTGGCCCTGACTGAGCCACCATGTGCTTCTGACCTTTCCCTGCTATCAGAGGGTATAGAGAAGGCAATTCTGGTGCTCCTGGGAATCCTCACATTGTCTTGGCACCTATGGATCTGCAAGTTATGACTGTAATTCAGAAATTGGACTTACTGTAGGGTGAATTTTCAGCTCCTAGAAACAGGTAAAGTCAAGGTAATTTGCTCCTCTTTTCTCATCCTGTAAGGTAAAAGACTTTTCTGCTGGCTTCACTAAAAAGGTTAATGCACTGGGCTTGCGATACTTGTGCAGTTCTGCTCTTTCCCCTTTGCTCTGAATCAAGGGGTTCTCACATACAAGTCCTGCTTCCCCACATAGATGTGGTTGCTTGCTTACAAATCCTATGGATTTGTAATAAATCTGTGAAGCTACCTGGGGATACAGGCAGCTTGAGACATCACGCCACCCCTATGCTAATAACACATATCTCTAGATCTCCTTTTTAATCTGACCCAGATGGTGCCAGTGTCCTGGTTTTCTCAGTGCCCGATCAACAAAAGGACTTGGGTGAGACCTTGATGACTAGCCGAGATTTAATTTAAATAGGACAGAGGTGATTCTTGCTGCTGGGGAAAGCAGCCTAACACCATGGTAGAGATTATGTCTTTTCCTATTAATAGAGAGTGTCCTCATCTGAGTAATTTCACAATTCAGAGATCAGCTTTGGTATCCTTTGTTTCCAGTTTTAATTTATCATTGGAGTTGTGATGGTTTTATCCTGTGGTGAACTTCAAAACCTTATCTTGGCCTCTGGCATTTCAGACTGCATCCCTGGAGTGTGGTTTGTGAGTTGACTTGCACATGAAATAATTTTAAAATATGCAGAGACCTGATTGCTTTTCACAGTAAGCTTGTTATCTGCTCATAGTTGGTAGTTTTAGGATCTTGGGCAGAGATTTGTGTAGAGAAAAGGCATTTTTTTTCAGTGAAATTGCTAAAAGTTTTGATTTTTATTAAAATAAAAAGGTGGCAGTTGTTTTTCTTTATGCAGATTTTTGGCAATGTTAATAGAAATTGATAGTTCCATAGACTTGACCTAGGTCTATGAACACTTAATGGTACAGAAGAGTACACAACCAATAACAAACCTCTGATGCAGGTTTCTCTTGTAGCAGCAACGGTGGAGGGAATTGTCTTCCGGCCCCTTGGCAGTGCACCTGCAGCCTGCCTGATTTAAGCACAGGACTTGTGTCTAAGCTTCAGGTATTTGGAAAAGCCATGCTCCAAAACCAAGTGCCCCACTTCTCCGTTATATTTAATGGCAAGAGGTATGTGCCTTTGACAATTTCAGGAAAATCCATTTGCTAACTCGGAAGTCTAAATTAAGGTCTAATAAACTGCCCTTCTGGGAGGCCTTCGAAGGCACCTAACTCTTTCTTGATGCACACATTTTCAGACATCTCACTAGGATGAGGGCAGCTGGGCAGAGCTGGTTTTCTTTGGACCTTGTCCTTTGGGGATAGAAGGGGTATCTGACCTTATGCTAATGGGACATCTTAGAGTTGTCCTGGAGCTCTTCCTCCAAGTACTTTAGGGATTGGTTGACCTGAAAGCTCATGGAGCTAAAATCGGCTCCCAGATACTTCACGTCCATGGTGCAGTGCATGGAGCTCTAGCTCAAAAGAGGAATCTGCCCTTGGAGACTTTAAAACAGCCCTTTTGCTATGACTTCTTGCAGTAACCTTTGTCTTCTTGCCTTGAGGTTGAATAAATCAATTGTAGTCAAGGGACAGCTAAACTATGTCAGGAGATGAAGGTGAGGAGATGAAGAATTGCAGCACAGGTACCCCTATCAGCTGGTTCACCATGTTTCTCATTAAAGCCATCATGTGGGACAGTCTGCATTTGGAGATACACCCTTTCTGTTGGATAAGGGTGTTTTTTTTTCTTTTGGATGAGATTTTTTTTTTTCTTTTGCATGCCTAAGAAGCACCCACTCCATTCTGGAGCTATCACAAGAAAAGGTGTGTGGCACCTTATAAGCAAAACCAAGAAGAGATAAGAAAAAGAATGCCAATACCTGGTGGGGTTTTTTTTTGTCTTTTAACTCTATAATAGAGCTTATTTTGTGATTTATCTCTGTTACAGAGACCAGAGGGGTTCAGGTGCAGTGGAAGGATGGAGGAATAAGACAACTGTTATAGATGTCTCTGACTAGGAATTAATCCTGAATCATACTCACTGGAGGGATCAGCTGTGTTTACATAAGAAAACACTGTGCAGAATGCTCTAAATATAGGTGACTCTTGTCTTAAAGAGCTTACTGTCCATAAAAGACAGAGAGAATAAGGGCCAGAGACAAGCTTTGGAAATGAGACATTTTGAAACATTGAGTCACCATAAGTTTATTCAGTACTGAAGATGATTTCTGCTCTCCCGTTTGGCTGTTTTCCTTCAGCAGGGATGTGCATGCTATCTCAGGCAGGTCTGCAAGTCTTAACTTCCATTCTGCTCCTTCACAGGAGAAACTGTGATAGGAACCAGGCAAGTAGACTATGAAAAAACACAGAGCCACTATTACGGAAGAGCGATTTGTGCAGTGTAAAACCAGCCTGGCTGGCAGTCCAGAGCTAAAAGTAAAATCTGCAGGGAAACAGCTGGTGGTGCAGATCAGTCATCATGTCCCGCAGGTTCCTGAAAAATGCAGAACGTGGAGCTACGAGGCACTGCCAGCTGTGCCCAGCTGCAGTCTGGGAGATGTAAATCAGCATCTTCCAGCTACGGAATCAAGGTGTAAAGGGACTAATCTGAGGACTAATGCAACTTGGTGATTGTCTGCAGCAATGTTAGCCTCAAGAAGGACAGAGCAGCGAGGTGGCTGAACAGAAGCTGGCTCAACACAATTCATCTGAGGATGTGAAGGTGGCAAAACCCATGTTTGCTTCATTCATGTAAGTGAGGTCTACTAAAATTCTCTTTGTTCGTTCATTTACCTGTGGTAGGCCAAATCAGCCTGCCAAGGGGAGGGGAGCAGTATTTTTGTTTTCTATTCAGTTAATCCTTTTTGCTGAGCCCTGCTACTAAAGACAGTTATCTGTACAGCTTCAAGCAGAACGAGGATTTAAACATCAAAGTGCTGATTTAAATTCTGGAGGACAATCAGCATGGAGTCATCAAACCTTCCAGCAATTGTGCTGGTTTCTTCTTTGCTCTGGGCCTGATCCTGCACGCTCAGACACCCCACAGCAACCGCTGAAGCCAGATGGAGCTTTGACCAGGATGAAGCTCTGTGTAGCACAACTGGTTCTTTGCACAAAGGCACAAACCTAAGCTGCTGTTCAGCCTTCCGACCAGGCCAATCGCCTCGTGTTTAGCTCAAATTAATTTAAAACTTGAAATCTTTGGGGTCCTGTTTGGCTTCTGCAAGGTTTCTTCTCTGGCTGACAGAACAGTTGGTCCTTATTTCTCTCATGGAAACTGCTGTTGTGTCCGGCAGCCCAGGGAACAAGAAATGCTGTGAGGCTGTGCAGGCAGGGCAGCAACGTCCGCTCACACCTCTGCAGATCACACCATGAAATCAAGCACATCCTTCAGCCAGAGCTTCTGCTGCTTGGGGTTGCTTTTTAAGCCAAGTCAAAAAGTGTTTTGTGTGGTTTTCCTCTTTTAGTGTTTGCTTTTTAGGGCTGCGTGTGATGGATGTTAATACTTTAATATTAAAGTACCTCAGTTATCACAAGGCTGAGAATGGGGAGCTCCCAGATAGTAGCAAAATAGTGACTTTTGGCTTCTGCTCCCCACTTTGGGGATGAAAACACGTATGTCTTTGCTGAGGAGCACTGTTTGAGTCCTCTGCTCCTGCAAAATCGTCAGGTGCACTCGAAGTTCTCTTCTGGTTCTGAATGGATCCTGATTTCTGTGAGCATGTTCCTTCTTAATAAGTGCTTGGGGAATAATCTGTGTGACTATATTTAGCCTCCAAGTTCCATAGCACTTGCTTTTGGCTGACGTGGCAGGTTTTTAACATCTGTCTCTTACTGTCTGACTATATGAGGAGATCTTCTTAGTCAGGAGAGCAGAAAAATAACATTGAACTGCCAATACCATAAATAAATCAGTACTTACTCTCATCTATAAATCTGTTCACATTTAAGCATGGGTATTTGTACATAGAAAAATCATTCCAGATAGTCATAAAAATAAAACTCAATCCATGGGCATATTCATGGGTGCTGAATTGTGAGGTGTAGGCATGTTTGAGCTGAGCAACTGCTGAGATTCAAATTTATGCTTGTAGACAGTGTCCTGGTAGCAGCTAGCTGTCTCCAGGTGTAGACTGAAGCTCAGGAAGGACATTCAAAACATGCCAAGATCTAAGCTGAGAAGGTACTATCCAATTGCTGAAGAACTTGATCTCTAAATTTACTTTGCTGTTGATGTTAAATTTCCTAGCAAAACTATCTGTTGCTGAGAGATTTCTGCTAAAAACTGTATATAGCTCACCTTTCTCAGCCCTGCTGCATGGAAGAACACTTACCTCTATTAGCATGTACAAGGAGAGCAGTGTAATCCCAAGGTTATATACAATGAGGTGAGCCCTGAGCGAGAAAGGAGGCCTGTCCTTCATGAACTTATTGCCCAGCCATATGCAGAGTAGGTATGCTCCAGTAAGGAAAAATGTGGGAAGGTAAGAGTCCAAAAGGAACCATCCTCTGACCCTGGCATCTGAAAAGAAACACATGCAGCAGGCAATTAGGAAGGCTATGGTAAAGTATTGCTAAAATAAGGCAGATCACATAATGAAAAAAGTCTGTCAAAAGTGTGAGAGGGAACCTGTCATGCTTTGCTCGCAACAGCTATCCATTGCTTTTACCTCCCCAAAACTGCATACCAATTTAAAGAATGTGTGCTGAAAACTGCATGGAATTCCCTAACAATTTAAGGTCACTTAAATCTCTTCCTTTTAACAGGAAAGAGAAAATGAAGAGAACATTCCCATATGATTTTTAAAATTTAATCTAATGTTTTAACTTAATATTTAATTAAACCATGTCTTAATCCACTCGATGGACAGTTTGCAGGTAGTATTAAATACAAAATACACGTGCAAAGTTGCTAGTTCATATATTTTAATTCTGTATTTGCCATATAAGTATAAAGGTATATAATACTTGCTAGAAAATATTTATACAAGGGGAGGATTTTTCAATAACATTAAAAATGAAAAACAAATGGCAGTATTTACTTTGACGGTTATCTAAGATCTTTGGTAAGGCAAGGGCTTGCTTTTTCACAGTTTCTGTCCCATTTGCCTGGTCCTGAACTGAAATATTAAGGTCAAATCCTGCTTGCCTTATTCACACAAGTAATCCCATTGGCAGTAATCAGATAGCTCAGTGTATATGAGCAAAGCCTAATCCTATATGCCAATCGGGAGGCACCACTTTGCTGTCCTATGACCAACTGGATGTCATGAGCAAAAGGAGTGTATTTTCTTTGTTTGGTTGGTTTGTTTTGTTTCCAAGATGGAGCAAAATTTAGAGTTAATTTTTGCACAGTAGCAATCTTCAGACATTTATCTATGAAAAGAAAAAGGCATCATGGCTAGTTTTTCAAAAATGTTACTCTAAATCTGTCATGATTTATGGAGTAAGTGAAGAAATAAGTCAGTGAGAAGGTATTGTGCAGGTCACAGTAGTTTTTTCTGCTTTTAGAAACTTTTAAATAACTTGTAGTATATTTTTTAGATTATTAAAAAAATTGTAAAAGAAGAGAAGATATCCACAGTGTACGAAAAAATAATTTTACTATTTTTATGCCTGTGTTGATTTTGGAAAGGACTGGGCAATGGATGATGCTTAAACCAAATGTGTCCAAGCATTTAACCAACTGTTGCCAATTGTAAGTTTGCTGTACTGTATTCTTTCTGACTGTTCTTTCCTCAGAAATATATGCATACAGGTATACATAAAGTGAGATTTTAAGTAAGCTAGAGTAATCTGCTTATGAACAGGGTTATGAACATTAGCTTTCTTTCTCATTACAGTCTCCCTCCCCACCTTGCTTACAAGACAGTGGCTGCAATACTCATCTATTGTATTTGGGCTCTGCATGGGATGTTGGCTTTTTTGCAGACAGCAGTCTTTTTGCAGACTTTTAACCAGACCTAAGTTACCATGGGAGTCCAGTGCTCTCCTGGTTTTGATTCTCACTTCTGGACTCCCATAAACCTCTAGGAGAGTAGAGGTGCAGGATTGAAGCAGTCACGGCAGCACAATATTCTGTGAAAGTACCATCCTTTGTGTAGGGTGGCCTTGCTTTGCTGTGCATTACCAAGCTAGAATGCCTGTGCTCTGTCTTCAGGTCTTAATGTCTACTAAAGGTCACCTCGTAAAACACTTCCAACAGCCCTCTTAAAGTTCATAAGCCACATGTGAAGCTCTGGAATAAGTTTTGAGAGAATTCTACTCCCATGTGGGCTCTAAACAGGACCCAAGAATCATGGGACAGATAAAGGTTGTGTGTGTAAGTGCTGATCTAGTGTATGGTTTAGGAGCATAAAGATTTAATTTATTTAATTGGCATCCCAAATGAAGACGTAGAAAGCAGTCATGTCAGCAAGGCTGCTATCTAAAGAAAGGTCTCCCCATCTGAGGGTTGCGACACTCGGTGCATAAAGGTTACTTGCACAAAGGCCGACTGGCATCAGTAGATAACAAACAAGCATGTTTGAGCAAAGAGGAAGAACAATTGGAAGAGATGAGAATACAAGTTAAACAGCATTAAATGCTGCCCCAGGATGCCCTCAGAAAATATTCACTCTGCTGTGAGTGGCCACAAGCAGGTGGGCTGATCCATGCAAAAGCAGAACTCATGTGCTTGTTCAAATCAGCATGTCGGGTATTTTAAAGATCTATACTATTTTTAGTTCAAGACAAATTATTTAAAAGTCTACTCTTACTGATTATTTTCCACCCTGACCTTGGTACCTTGAAGGGTAAGATGGTTATTGGCAGAAAGCAGTATATAAAGTTACTGGAAGAAGGAGAGATCAAAAGTATTTCTGTTGACGAACAGTTTGATCTCCATGTTCAAGTACCATAAAGGTACGCTGTCAATAGGAGAAAGGATTATTTTTCTGCTCTTGAACCCACACAGCATCTGAATTTGAGACCAAGGCAGTGAATAAAGCCACAGTGTGAAAGCGCTGGACTACAGCAGGGGAAGGAGCAGGTGCCCAAAAGCTCTGATCGCTCCGTGAATAAGCTCATTCACAGTCACTGGCCACGATGTGCCAGACCCTTGGGGTGAAATCTTGGCTCCTTTGAAATGAGTGGCAGGCCTCCCAGGCTCTTTAAAGGTATCTGGCTTTTATCAGTGAGGTTTAGAAACATTTTGATTTGGCTTTCTGTATAGCTTTGGCCAGTTGGTGTCTGAGTAGATTCAGACCTTCTTAAGTGCAGAGGGAAGATGGTTTTGTACCAATGCTTTGCTACTGTTCACAGTCAATTGGGGTGAGGAGAAGTGCCTATTACTTTATCATAAATTTATTAAAATATATTTATTCTTGACCACCTCTGTTTCTTTCACGGATAAAACAAGCAACCAGTTAACTAGATTAAGCTCCTGCAATTCAATATTCCTTAATTTTGCATAACACCAAACGATACTCTGGCAACCCTGGAAAATTCTTTGTTACAGAACAATATAGCTATTTCACTGTTTCTCATTTTGCCTTGATCCTAGATAAGCTACCTAGAATAATATGGACCAACACCAAATTGTAAGACCATTTCTTATTAAGAGTTGCAACCGATGGGCATGTATATGGCTTCTATTCCCCGATTCAAAGGGTTTGGTCTGCTAGTTCAAAAGCAAACATTGAGGTACAAAGTCCAGCTGACACCAGTGACCAAAGGCACAAAGTATGCCTATATATAGATCAAACGCAGAGCTTTGATAGTACACCCTTATTCTAGTAGTGCAGTTCTGCAGCTGGTTTTAACCTGGTACTACCAATGTGAGCAGAGGTTGCCTCCAGGAACTAGTGCGTGGCTTTTGGTCTCTTGTGCTCCCAGCCATGTTTGGTAACGATGACTAAAACCAGTATAGTAATACCACTATTTCAGGAGTTACTACCTAAAATATAACCCCTAAATATAGGATTGATTTTTAAAAGAGCACTGTTATCTATCCTTTTAAGCCATCTGGCTGCTGAATGAAGTGTGCGCTGTGGATGAAAATTGGTGGAGAGAAAGAAGGGGAATGGATTGTTGGTTTTAGATGTTTGGGGAAGTTCTCAAGAATTCAGTAGACTTTCATTTGTGGGATCATTCTTATTCAGTTTAAAACTGCTTGCAGTTTATTGTGAATTATTTATGTGTGTAAACACATTGGAGTGAGCTATGTTATTCACTAAATGTATGATATGGTGTCATTATACCATCAGTTTAATTAAAGATTGCAGTGCAGAGGTCTGCACAAACAAATGTTATCTTCAGCATTGCTGTCTGGAGAGGGATGGTTATGTACTTGGCAAGTAATACAAATAATACTTAACTAAAGTGCTTTCTAAAAGCCCAGAGGGATCTGTGTGGTATTCTGCATTGGATTAACTACAGTTCATTCCTTCAAACAATTTGTTCTGGACCAACAAAGAGAAAGGAATGAAGGAGGACATCCTGTCCATTTGAAAAAAAAAATTAGAAAAGTACTTTTATGCTTGTGATCACATTTCTTTGTTAATATTAAAATGTACTATTGTAGAAGCCATGTCTGTTTTAATCACTTCTGCTGCTGTTCCCAAGCTGTTCAGTTTTTCTTCACCAGAAATGTTTCTTTCACGCTTCACACCTACAGCAGAGATGATGGATAAGACTTTGCGGCTGGCCAGCTAGCCAGCTAAGAAACATGAGAATTTCTTGGTTTTAAGAATGCTACAGCTTTCTTTTCCTTGTCCTCCTAATTAAGCAAGGACTGTTTCTGGGACCTGGAGAACATTATGGTGACAAAATGAGAATACGTAAGCATATGTCCATCCACATGTGCAGCAGTTCTGGATTTAACCATAGGAAAAATTTGTAAGGCTGTTCCTGAAGTTGAATGTTTAAGCCCAGCCCTATCAGCAGCAAGATGGCCTTACAGGGACCTTCTCTGAAGACTGGCTGCTGTCTAAACTTCTGTCTTACCCCCTTCCACTCATTGCTTGGCTCTCTTACCCTGATGCTCCATCCTCACCTTGCTGTAGCCTTTCTCTTTATTTCTGTGGTCCTATTTCGGTTTTGGTTTTACTATTACTTTTTTCAGTCCTAACAAATCAGGAGGCACCTCCAAACTACAGTTATTCCAGTTATACTTGTCCAAAGTGTTTTAGAAAGCAAAAGTAGGAAGTAGAAAGATGCATGTGTTCTCCCACCTGAGTTTACTGAAATCTTGGATGTGATCCTGCAGGGTGCTAAAACCCCTTCCTTGCTTCTGCTCTGAACATCCTTCTCAATTAGGCTGATAGAGAGCTGGACCAATCAGTAACTATCTATGAATGAGAATTGGTCTCAAAGCAGATCTTCCACTTTCAAAAAAAACCCAGCTTTCAATTTTTTAAATCTACATTGGGATGTAAAACTGAAATCCTTTGATATTCTCAGAAACAAAGGACTCTCAAATCTAGTGACTTTTTTTAAGTTTCAGGAGAAAAAGTAATTCAGTTTCATTTCTTTCCCCTTCAGTATAATCTGTGATTGGTTTTAATTTGTATTACAGAGAATATTATGTCAGTCAAAACAAAACTGTATTGGCTTTCTACAAATGCAGTGCAGTGATAGATTTCCTACAATAATGGTATGTTCCTGCAAATACTGTGATTCTGCCTAGTCCACATTTTTCAATAAGAAATTATTCAGAGAGAAGATTTTGACTGGTTCTATTTATTAAAATATTTTTGAGTGGTGATGTGGATAGGTATTATTTCCTAAAAAGGCTAAAAGTGGAGCAGCTTACCTCGAGGTCCAAACATATAGTCCACAAATGCATTTACTTCCCGGTCAAAAGCTTTCAGGTGCTCCTAAAAAAAGTAAAAAGGATACGTGACAAACATGTTGTCTCATGGCTCACATAGAGAATACAATTTAAAAAACCCAACAAACTGGCAAAGAGCATGTCGTGCTGAAGTATTTCTGAAGTACACAACATCATGTCTACTGAAAAAAACCCAAACGTCTTTAAAAATTAATTTAGGGCAGATTGTGGTCTAGATAACAATAGTGGCCTCATTACTGGAAACTGCCCAAACCAAAACTCTTTAGGAAGGGAAATTAAGGTTTTACAAATGAAAAAGAACAAGTATCACAGCAAACCTGTCTGTGATAGGTGGTGTTTTCACTCTAATAGAGATGCTTTTTTGTTTGTTTTTGTTATGTTTCCTCAACTAAAATAATTTTTTTTTTGTGGAGAAAAGCTGGCAATTCCTTTGGTAAACATTACAAAGCTGCCTGGTTGCAACCAGCCTTGTGCCAATGCATCAGCTGAATATCTTGATGCTTTATAAAGGAAACCTTTGGGCTGACCCAACTGAGATTTCTTGAAATCGGGCACTGAGTTCCTAAAAAAAGTCTGCAGGAGAACACAGACCTCCTGTAATGACGTTCAGGCTATGTAGGGAGGGAGGAAGAGGAGGGCTGTGCTATAGAGGCATCATGTTTTGAGGTCTAAGTCAATGAAGCTGCTGAGCTGGCAGGCCTAGCAAGTTTGTGTCTGTCTGTGACGGAGGTGGGAGCTAAGCCACGACAGGCACAGTCCTTCCCTCTGTTGGATGTGGTGGCCTCTCCAAAATACTTCTTCTCGGACTCCAGTTCTGGGCGGTGGCTTCCTGCACGCCGGTGGCTGAACAACTCTTTGCTATAAGCCTGAGGTCGGCAGCGTTCTTCCTCTGCTACACCCTGCTGTGTTTGATGAATTAATTTCAATACTGAGCAAATGCAGCCAAGCTGCCGAGAAAGACACTGAGCGATGCTGAGCATCTCCGTAGGGCGAGAGCTGCCAAGGGCCGTGTGTGCCTTTGAATGCCAGATATCTCCACACCAGCCTGGGCTGCAGCCACCGTTAGCAGATCTGCTTCGTGAAGAACCACGTTTGCTCCTTGGCCCTGGCCCCTGCATTCCCCTGCTGTGGCTGGATCGTGGTCTGGGCAGGCAGAAGCTCCTGGCGCTCCCACGCCCCTTGTGTCTCTTCCCCTCTTGCATTTTGGTCCTCAGGATGTTCAAAGGGGACGGGTTTTGCGTGAATACGTGGCAGCAAGAGGGTTTGCAGCATCCCAGAGTAGATGAGCCAGCCTGAAGTTAAATCCATCTCCTTATGAATGTGCTTAAATGACACAGTGGAGACTTGTATCAGCTCCCAGCCCTGTTCCGGTCTATCTTAATTAGCACTAGATCAATTCAGTGCCTGGTTTGCTTTCATAGGTAATTTGAGAGTAGAAATTTCTCTAGGAAACAGGAACAAAAATAGAGATTTACAAGATATAGCTTTACAAGGTTGTTAAAGACAACATATTTGTTTGTATACCTAATACTAGTACTAATGTTTGGAAAAAAAATTCTCACTTCAAAAAAGGTAGGTCATTTTGTGTGACTAATCTTGAAGGTAGGTCATTTTGTGTGACTAATCTTGTCACCTTCCTGTCAACACCGCTACAAAAGACCATACCATATTTCTGGGGTTTAGAATATGTCCTTAATAGTGCCTCTAGGTAGATTAGATGCAAATGTCTTGCTCAACATGATCTGTTGTATTTCTAAAGAAAAGCAAATAAAACCAGCCTAAACAAAACCACATGCTCAGACAACTCACTTCTCTCTGGCTAATCACTATAATAGCCTTTATCAGTGAAGGTATTTGAGTTACAAGAGTAAAGATTAACATGTATTTCATGTTTTTCCTTCTGTTGTCCAGGACACTGCTCTGGCCATTGGCAATACTAGCAGTTTGGCAGAATTTCAGACAGATTTGTGGAAGATTTATTTACCTACACCTACGAAAAAGACATTAGGTTATCTGAGCAAATCAAATCACCCAAATGGAAAGATGAGGAGAGAGCATAAAGCCAATGATGATAAAGCAACATAGAGATCTCTAATGAGTTGCACTATTTTTGCAGCAGAAATGGAAATAAGTGAATAAGTAGCATGGTGCGCATATGTGAATTACTGATTTCATGCTGATTGCACTTAAACCACTATTTCAAAGTCAGCAGGTATGGGAAAAAATGCCTCACTTCTCATTCTATGCTTATAGAGCTTCACTGGTGTTGGTTTTCACCGAGAGACCAATGTCTACTGGTTTCCTAATAGTTTTAGTAAAAGTAGTATAAGCTATGCAAAAATGATGTACATGCTATCTGAACAGTGCAGCTATCAAAATACCTTTGATTTCTCAAAACACCAGTGATCTGTCTTTAGGCATTATCTACTGCCCACTGAAAACATTGCCAAAAGTAATTTAAGCTTCTCTTTATATAGCTATATAAACCAAGCTACCTGGATCCAGTATAAACATGAAAAAACTTCTTTCTTTTACGGAAGCAAGTGGATGGACTTGTCCCTGTCAGCTATTGTTCCCAGTGACAATCTTAAAAAATCTCCCAACTACTACTTTAGCAAATTAATACTGCAGTCTAGAAACAAGGAAAGTAACTTTTTGATCCTTTGGGAACAGGAATGACCACCAACAGGCTAGGGAGCCCACCAAAAGCCCTAGGTCCTAGTAGCTGCAGTCACAGACCCTTCAGAAGGAGAATCTGCCCACAGGCATGGGGTCTTCATAACCCATGTTAGTCTAAGGATGGATATTCTAAAATTAAAGGATCCTTGAATTTCAGAGACAGTGATACCAGTGTTTTCTGAGCTGGGATGGGGAACTCGTATTCAAAGTGTTCTTCATGTGCATAAAATACTGTTACAGACAATTACTGTGATTAAAAGACAAATAAAAGGCAATTATTAAATATAGGCATACATGATGATGTATGTTTGTGCGGCTTTGTTTGATTATGCAGATTTTAAATGGCTTTCTAAAATAGACTTCCTATAGATGAATAAACTGCATTCAATCTTACTTATGCTATCTGGAAACCTTTTGTATTAGTGGGGCTTTTTTCATGCACAAGCCTGGAATGTCATTCAGTATCACAAAAAAACCAAGGTAATTTGTTGCTTGTTCTTGCACAGCTATACAGAAACTATAATACTCTGTATAAAAAGAGATCTCATTTCAGGCTTCAAACAAAAACCAGAAGTGCGTGCAACTCTGCTCTTCGGTACAGCTCCTGGAAGCAAATGTGATATTTGAAACAACCATGATGGAAAATACACAGATTAACAGTATGGTGATTTTTATTATTTAGATGGCAAATTTTGCATAATTCCCTGGAGACTTCTGCTCTGTAAATAGTCAGTGACTGACCAGTACTGGAATTAATCTGAATTTATCAGCATGTTTAAAGAAACTAATTTTAGATGCCTGCACATACTTGAATATACAAATATTAAAAATGTTTTGGAAAACTGTAGCGTTGGCTCCAGAATAGCTGAAATAAGGGATGAAATGAAGCAAAGGGAAGTTAAAATTACATCTCAGGACTGTGGCGTAACTGCTTATAAAATAAATTATTTAGCTTTTTATTGCTTGGAGCATTTAAAATTAATCTGGAACAAAGACATACAGTGGGGGACTATTCTTCATCACAGATTGTTTCAGACCACCTTCTAGGTTTTGTCATCTTTATCTTCTATGATTTGTGTGTTATATCTGTAGGGGAAACATGTATAACAATCCCCCCCCAAAAGCACTTCTTTAGGTATTATTATATACAAACAGCAGAGAAAGATGAAGCTGAAGGCAGAAAGGTGAGCCAGAGGTTACTATGTATTATTGTGTCACTACAACAAGGGGGATTTTCAATTAAATTGGGAGACAGGACATCCAGAAGTTGATAATAAACTGTTGCTTTATGTAATTTATAATTAATATATGGAACTCACTGCTAGATAATCTCACTGAGGGTAGGAACATGCTGGATTGAGCTCATGAAAGAAACAGACAACTAGCTGGGTGATAAGACTGCTGCTCCATCCCATGGATGCACAAGCAGGGAGGGAAAAAATTAGTGAGAAGGGACGTTCTCTCAGATCTTTTTTAGCATTTCAGATTAATCGTTTCAAGAAACAGCAACTGGACTCCTTATTTGATATGGTAATTTCTGCATCCCATGTTCTGGGACATTCTTTCAAGTCTGATGGTTGACCAAGATTAGGGGCTGGCTACATTACAAAGCCTTAATTAGCACGGCTATATTGCCAGAGCTCCCAGCAGCACAGCCCTCTGACTGTGGTAAACTGGGCTGGCTAAAGGGTTCTTTTGCCAATGTCCGATGCATCCACTTGGGATGTTTTCACTAGCGTAGCAATCTCACTGCCTGATTCCTTTCTTACGGGCGGCATCGTGAAGCTGGCAGACTTCTGTAACTAACTCTGTCCTAAGGAGGCAAGTAATTTGGTGTGGCAGAAGTGACCAAAGCTAAGTAGTACTCCAGCAAGGGCATTTCTGCTAATGGTCTGGGTCCAGTGAGGTGCCCATATAACATGTGAACAATCTTTGGTAATGCTCCTATTTTGCGGAAGATAACCAAGAATAGCCAAGAGAAAGAACACTGATGACTCCATCTAGAGATACAGTTATGAGTTCCAAGAGAAGAGAGATCTGTATCTTTGTTTTGGAAATGCAAGTCGTATAATACATTTTAAGTTAATGCAAAAAATCTCCATTTGAAAAAATCAGTATGGTGGATTAAAAAACAAAAGAAGGCTGTTCCAGCTTTAGCACAGGAAATAAAAAAAATGAATGGTCTTTGTATATTTCTCTTTCTACTTCCTTTCTTCCAAAAGCTTTCACAATAAACTGTAAGCACTCCAGGAGAGAAAGATGTTATTCTGGTTAGTAAATTATTTAAAAGACTTCAAGAACAGCTTTGAATGTATCAAAGAATAGCAGTACTTACAGTTGAGAAACACATAGTATTTCTAAAAGGTTTCAGTAAGAGCCATGCCTGGTCTGAAAATGATTTATTTAATTTTCAATATTTTCCAACCAGATTATATTTTCTTCCTATTATTTTTCATACTATGTGATATATGCTCCATTCCACTGCTAAAGCTTGCATGCATATGTGCAAACATCTGGACATTTTCCAACTGATATTACCAAATTCAGCACTTTGGTGACAAAAAGGGCAGTATCTTTGCAGCTGAGGGTTATTTTTGCATGCATGTGGAAATTACTGACTGCAGGTTGGCATCTTGTGCAAGGCTGGTAGCTTGCAGGCCTGCCTGTTATCTGACAGAGCAAGGCAGCGGGAGAGCTGATTCATCAAATAGGCTGGTTTTCTCTAGAGGGGATTGAGAACAGCTGTTTGAACAGTGATTACAGCCAAAAGTGCTGAACACCTTCTCCTGTGCTGATTTAGTCACTGCAGAGAAAGCTGAGTCGATGATGGTGTTACTGAGGGTGAAAAGATAAGGGGAAGGTAGCTGTAAAGAAAAGAGAGGCTTACAGATTTTGCCTCAGTAGCTGCTCAGGTCGCACTGCTTGCAAGAAAATGCTGTTTTCAGTGGTTTCCTTGCTAACAAGACCGGCTAACAATTTCTCATATGAAAAATGAATAGAAGGATGTAAAGTTTGGTAAGCATGGAAAGGCACAGCTAAAGGTAGCCAGAGGTTTTCTCTTCAGCAGTTACTGCATTTGGGCTAAGGGACGTGTCTTTGAAGAACAGATAAGGTTTTTTTTTCCTGAAGTATATAGTTTCTCCTCTGTCCTATGTTCTTGTAATTTTGAAGTGAGGACACTTGTGTCTAAAGGTTCTCTTATTTTACTGCTATTCAGAGAAATTCACCATGTGGTTTAGCAATGCCTCCAGGAAAGGCGTAGGCTGCCAGCAATATCTGTACCAACCCTGAAGCAGAACGTTTGACTTGCCTAAGTTACCAGGAGCATGCTAAAAGATGCTACTTACAAAGGCAAAGTGAATTTCTTCAATTTCATTTTGATCTGTAGTTCTTGAATGTATCTTGCAAGGAAGAGTTAAATCTTCAAAGACAACCTGGGTGTAGGGTTGTGTTGCGTGATGCTGAGGTATCTCAATGAGCTCCATGGCCCCAGGTGAGATGTCCGAGCTCCCTATGCAAGGCAGAAGACCTGGCGACCTGGCTCCCTGCACTGTGCGGACAGATGGATGGGCTTGGGGAGGGTACGGGAGCTCCCTTTCTGCGAGGTTGTAACTAGGCAGCTGGCTGCCTCCTCCTGCTTAGGACTTCCAGCCAGTGACTCTTTCTGGAGCTGGGTACCTAGACAAGTATTTCTTCTTGCAAATGCAGCCAAGATAAGAAAGTGGTACCTGTGTACAAGCAGCAGCCAGGGTACCAGGTGCTCCTGTGATACCAGTGTTCACACCTGCCCTCTGCCTCATCTGCCAGCTGGCTTTCAGCCTGTAGTCTCCATCTGCCCTGAGCCTTAGACTAGCAGTTGACTGGAATTTATTTTTCTTCATTTCTACTGTAGTTCTTGTCTCCCCGAGAAATATTTCAGTATATGTCTGAGCAGGGACTAGAAGCTGGATGTTGAGATGAATGACTTCAGTTCCAATTTTTCACCTTTCTTCAACACTAGTGATGGCTGACTATGGCTCAGACATTTGGTGGGGTGGATGTCCCAGCCCAAGTGGTTAGGGAAGTCATAAAAAGATGTGAGATGTGAGTTCAAGTTGGGTAGAAAAGCAGTTTGAAGCTTGGTCTCCTGTACAATGGGTGAGGGCTGTATTCATTGAATTAATGGGAATGATAAGGTAGCGGACTTGGCAGCATAAGAAGTACCTGGATTTTTTCAGCAGAAATCTCTCCTCTTGATAATATACCTCTGCTCTTTGAGGAGTTAGAAGTGGTCTGTCAGCAAATGTGTACCTAAACCAAGTTTCCCTGTGGTCTCCACATGTCTCTGGTCAATAATGTCACCTTTATGCAGTTCCACTTATGCTAACGGTACTTTTTGTGGGTGTTTCCATCCACAAACCAGGCTGGAATATTAAAGCAATAGGAACTGTGCGCTTGGGAAACATCCCTCCTCATTGCCCAGGGTGGAGAAACAGCAGAGAGTCTCAAGCCAACAGTTCCCATGGGCAGATCTAGATGCTTCCACAGAAAAGAGTAAGGCCAGAAGGATCTTGTCACAGACCTGTCCTGAGTTAATTCCCATTTTCTGTTAAAGCAGCTAGTAGCAGAAAGCCAACCCCATCCTTCAGTATCTGTTCCTGTGTTATTTTCAGTATTTTAAATAAAAGTGCTTTTCTTCTGCTGAAAGGGAAGCACATGACTTTGAGGCTTGAAGGTTGAGAAACTTCCATGTCCTCCTCCGTGGACTGTGAGTTTGGGTGGCCTACATAAGAGTCAGAGGACACAGCTCTCTTAAAAAAAAAACAAAACAAAAAAACCCCAATCCTGCTTAGGGATCTTATGGCTCTCAGAGTATTATTCACAGGGAGCATTAAGTGAAACGGTGGCCTGCTGAAGGCAGAGCCTTTGCTGTGCTGCCCACAAGGCACACGTTTTCCCCATGCTGAGGAATTGGAGCCCCTCGGTGAGCTTGCTCGTTGGGTCGTCCGTCCCGTCCCCCCCCCAGACAGCATGCGCTGTGCAAGGGGCTCCCTTGCTTCATGTGGACTGAAATGGGTGGCCTGATGCAATCTGCTGTTCATAGTGATGCACCTTCATCACTGATTTTAATACAAATGAGTGGATGGGGATGCTAGGAGCAGAAGAGGGCTTAGTGGTGGAGAAGAGCGAGAGACAGAATGTTTCCCCATCTCCCTCCTGTATCTTGGACCAGTTTCAAGCCACGCTTAGGTCAGTCATAGCGGGGAAAAATACACATGCAGAGCTGTGCAGCTACAGCATTCCCTCTGACAGGAGAATTTGAAATACGCACAAGCTCCAGGTTAACATGCTGAATGCTAACAGAAAGGTAGCACAACGTACCAAAAATAAGTTTGGAGCATGTCTCTCTCAGAGGTTCAACACCTTTGATTTTTGTAGAGACCTGTTGTTACTGACGGTTACCAGTGAACCTGCCCTGTCTGGGAATCTCCTCTGATGGAGCAGGAAGGAAAACGCCTCTCGGGCTTGGCTTCCCTGCCTGCGGCGGTTGGTCCAGGAGCAGAACGGGGCACACAGCTAGGAGACTGACCCAAGGAGACCAGCTACGCTTGGTCTTTCATACAACTCCATCCTGCTCGCAGCCGTAACCAGAGCACAGAGGCACACCCCGTGTCAGCTGTAATCCATCTCATCCTTATCTATAGCTGCAATACCCACCCTCAGTGCTGACGTTGGTTCTTGGTTTTTACAGGTGTGAATCTATAGGCAACCCTTGCTGCTGCAGCAATGCTTCTCTAAAACAAAAGCTTAAGAAATGATGAAGTGTTCTTGCACATAAGGTGGTTTGAGGAAATGCAATAGGTGATAACCCAATGCAATGAAAGGAAAAAGATTAAATTAACTTTTGGGCTTTCCTAACGTTCACCTTTCTAAAAAAATTGTCGTACAGAAGCTTTGCATGTGTGTTTTAATTCTCTCTTCCTAACTAACAAAAAATACCCTGCTTTTTTTTTTTTTTTCCTTCCCACTCCGAAAGACAGGGTTTTAACTGTCGACGCTATAAGGCTTCACAAGCTATCACAGTTCTTGTGTCTCTCTGAAAATGCTAGGTTCTAGCTGTAGTGAAGTAGAATAGCAAGTTCTGCCTTGTTCTGCTAAACTTATAATCGTACATTAAAAAAACCCCAAACCCAGCATGTGTCGCTTTAGTGCGGTTATGTATGCAGAGTGAGTTGTGCAGCATTTTACTTGGTGTAAAACTCCTGAAACCAGATTGCCTGGCTTTGGGGATTGCTGTCAGGAGTGGGCACTTTGTGAGCACCTCAGTTCTGCATGACAGACCTTTACAGCCAGGAGAGTGTGGAGAAACACTCTTCTCTAAAGCTTTATCGTTGTGGGTTGGTGTGCGCCCATAGGAAAGGGGAGTTTGAGCTGTTTTCAGCTGAGGAGCCAACATACTCCAGGCTTTTTGCTTCTGGAGAAATGGCACTAATATTTAGGCTCCTGCTTTGGGATTTTTAGTTTTGTTTAACCAGGGGTCTCTTTTCACTTTTTTTTTTTGTAGTCTTGCCCAGTGCTACACATGCTAATCCCACACATGGGAAGAAGGACCTAAGTGAAGGAATATCAGCTTAATGGCTTCTGTCAGGACTCCAGCCAGGCTGAAGCACCATCAACACCAAAGGTGAGTAAGCCCTAAGAAGCCAAACAATTTTCATGAAAATGTTGTATTTGAGCCATTTCAGACATCAGTCTTTGTTTCCGGACTAGGCAACCTGTTAGGAGCCATAGAAAATATTAATTTCTTGCATAAAATAAGGTAAGTCTTATTTTACCAGCCATGCTATTACTGTCAGATCATACATCATTGTGAGATAAATTGATTTTGCAAAATTAGCTGTTTGGGTTTCCTTAAGAGTACAAGGAAAAGGAATTTGGAAGGCTTCTGCACTACAGTTGCAAGGGTTAGAATGAAAGTGATTTAAGAACCCATTAAGATTTACGTAGTTTCCCAAAATCTATTCATAATTTAAATACTTGAAAGCATTCAGCCTATTACACATTTTTCATTGTTTTATCTTGTAAAAGGTTGGGTGTTATGTTGTCTCCAGGATGAAAAATTCCCTTTCTGCAATCACTGCTTGCAGGATTTCCCTTCTACAATTTCTAAACTTTTTTTTTTTTTGCTCTGTTCTTTACAATTGTATTAAGTAATCGCTAAAATAATACATGGCAACCATAGTGCTCAAAATAGAACTTGTCTAGCCTTAAAAGAAGAGCAGAAAGGAAGGGTGGCTGCTGTGGCCTAATTTGCAGTATGTGTCAGTTGTATACACTCCCAAGAACCGTACCTTTATAATCCATCCTCTTGCTTGTTATCAGAATTTCAAAATGAAACTGTCACCAAAGCAGATCACTGCAATCCTTTTAAAAGTAATCCTGCTCAATTCTACCTGCTACACAGGGGAACATCAGCTTAACTTGTAATTAAAGAAGATTTCTCTAGGGAGACCTCAGATGTAGCCTGTCAGTTCTCAAGAAAATGGTAGAAATTATTGACCTCATTTTTCCTTTGCTCTAACAATCAGATTTAAAATGACAGTATGACCTGAGAGAGCATAATTCCTGTCAGTGACGATGTGACAAGACCGTATGACTGTGAGGGAATAACCAAAAAGGAAATTAGTCAAAAATGAAAGGACACATAAAAAATTCTGCCTCCTCCTAATAGCCTGAGTGAATAAATCACTTTCTCAGGCAAAGCAACAATCCTTGGGAACCAGTCCTGGCTTGAATAAGAGAAAGGTTCCTTTGGAGCAGCAAGGTCCTTAAGTTACAAGTGAAAAACCCCAATGAGGTTTGGGGTTTTTTTGAGATAGAAATGAATTCTCTTATGGTTGCTGTGTTAATGGTCTGTTCAGCTTTTGTTGATTTCACAAGGTGTTGAGAAGACAGAGCAGTATCAGAATTAATTTTACATAAGCAATACGAAAGCCTGCAC
>JANZLQ010000030.1:17953545-17966533 GCA_026212715.1 Elanus axillaris
ACATCAGCAATACGAAAGCCTGCACAGCTTAGCATACCTGCATCCAAACAACTACACTGGGTAAAGGATGTCTAACCAAACTACGTAGTGAAGAGGCAATGTATCACTTCTCATTTTATAGAGTAAGACAGCCAGCTGCACTTTAAGAAGCATGGGGAAATAATTCTACCAGAGGAAAGGACAGTAATTACCTTTTAAGGCTTTGAATTTACCAGATTATTTCATTTTGGAACAGAATATTGCCCAAAGGTGAGCCTAGGTGTACAGCATCTGCCCAACATATGCCGTATCTGCAACTACATTGTTTTTGCAGCAGAAGGCTTGCATCCTAAATTTAGACCCATGCAATAAATAAACAAGATGATAATGGGGAGCAAATGAAATGGTAGGGGAGAATGACAGCAGAAATTTTACGGGGCGTCTCAGTTTTTTCAGTGTGCCATATTTTGATAATTTTGTTGTTCTTGCTATTTGTAGACAGATTTTGTCACTGCTGAGAAGCCTATTTCATAAGTTAGTATAATGCATGCAGGGGTTTATTTTGTACTTGGCGTACACGTTTGGACATCTTTCTGGAAAAAGCAATAGAGACAAACACACAACATATCCTTTCTACTGCTGTGAAAATCTCTTGATTTTTTACTGTAGAAAACTTCAAGATCTAAGATGAATAGAAGATCCTAAGCCTCTGCACAGATTGCATGGCTTGTTGGATAATGAACCTTAAAAAAAAACCCAATCCCAAAAGCAAGAGCTCTGGTTTTCCCACAATCCTGGCAGTGCAGCAAGACAAAGGGCACTCTATGCTGAAGAAGGAGATTTCTTGGTTGCCGTCCCAGACATCCGCAACGTAACACTGAGTCCCCACGGCGGCGATTAATGTGCAAGGGGACTGCCTGCCCCTCCTGTTACAGGCAGGGAGGATCACAAAGGATTTTCTAAAATGTGTTCCCTGACTGGGGCTCTCCCTGGCTAAATGGTTTTGCCTGAGTTTCTTAAGCAGCTGGTGCTAGTGCGGCAGGGCACTCGCCTGCTGGGGGGGAGACAGGGCAGGAGTATTTGGAAACCCGTGGGGGTATCATTTCTAGCTCCTCTGGGCTGACATAAAAGTAAGGCTGTGGGGTTCTCTTTTTAAAATACAATAAATTAATAAAATATTAAAAGATAAACATACAAAAAATTAAAATAAAACCTTAGGGTTTTTTCTTTATATCTTCTACTCTTTCACAGACAATTGTCAGTAGCCCTTCTGAAAACTCCAAGTCACAGACTTCACTTGTAAAATATTAACTAATCAACTCCTTAAAGACTTTCCTGCAATGCTAATGCCCTTTATAGACAAGCTTTGCTAAGGACAACAGTCTGGAAGATTGAATACAGCCTACGAAGCATGTAGCAAAAAAGAAAGATTCTGAGAGCTGTTGGCAGAACTGACAGCTTTGTACATATATGGAATTAATACCTGTTTTCAAATGAAACCAATAACTAATTTGCCCAGTCAGGATGGAGGCGATAAAATAGGCTCCTAATATATATAATGCTAAAGGTACTGTACATAAGAAAACAAACAAAATGTAGCACATTGTTTGCATCACTTAACTGTGTTCTGTATGTATAGCCAATGTATTATGAATTTCTGAAGCTTACTACTATTAATCTCATGCTCCTAAAGTATTTTAAAATTGCCATAGCTACTGAATGTGTACAGAAGAATATTTTAAGTATAAAAACTTCTAGGAACAAATAAACAATTACAGCATAGGATATCTTAGTTCTTCAGAAAAAAAAGTGGTCCTGAAAATACTTTCATCCTCATGAGCAAAACCATCTCCAGCTGATGCAGTTATTAAACTGCACTGAGCTCCTTATAAGCATAAACAAAAACCAAATCAGGGCTAGAGAGCTGCTGGATTTCAGGCACCGTGAAAGTCGCTGCGCGCTGGCTTCTCGGCTGTGCTTCCTTTGGGCTGGGACCACCACCACGTGCAACAGCCCTGGCAAGAGGTCTAACTGCTACGTATCCCTCTTCAAGTGACTCTGGTTAATCAAAACTATCAAAGTAGGAGCTCTCTGGCAACTGGGCTCACCCTGAGTAAATGAAGTTATGCAAAGCTCATGTGAGGAGCTGTGCAAGACAGTGACCTGTAGCAGAGGGATGGTGCTGTGTGGCTGGGAGCGGTAATCTCATTTACTGGCACAGCTGGAACAGGATCAGACATGTTCACATCCTTGGTTGGCTTTTGTAGTAACTTCTTTAGCATAGATCCCCCAAAACGAAGGCCCTCCATCCTGTGCTTTTACTGAGCTAAACCACTAAGTTCTTGTTTCCACAAATTTACATGCTGCAGAAGTTAGTCATGCTTTCACTGCCACAGTAAAACTAGCATTATATTTTAAAAGAATATGTGTAAATTAAGATTATTGCTGACTTCTGTAAAGTCAGAAAACCCAGAAAGGAACAAAGTGGGATTAAAACCCACAAACCCATATCTATATTAATGCCTAGGTGTTTGCTTTGTTTCCCAAACCTGCTACAGAATTTTATCTTCATGTAAAGCTACTGAGATGAATTCTGCCCAGCTGTATTGCCTTTGTGGAAAATTGTACCTATAAACATTTAATTGAACTGGGCTACCTACCTTCCCAAAGGCGCAATGCATCCAAATCTACCCTGACATATATCCTGTGTAACCTGCTCAAATTACTGAATTATACGAGGTGTAAACCAGGACATATTCCCATTCCCTTGCTGTGTGGGAAAGGACCTGGAAGAAGCAGGAGATTTACAAGGGGGTGTGTTCTTTGCATAAAGATAACCCACCAGGTACGGGTCGATGTTGTGCTGGCTGCCGCAGGGACCAGCAAAGCTCCACACGGGCACAATGGTCCGCTTGGCCAGGCTCACCGGACCCGCTGCCAGGAGCAGAGCCCTTCTATTTTAATTTCTCTTCAAAACTTGGAACGAAGGAATCTGGCAAAGTAGCTTAGTGCTGCAGGTTAACGTGTGTGCATGTTTTCTTTTTGTTGCTCTCCATTCAGAGACTGGTAAGACAGGTCACGTTGTAGCCGGCTTTAGCCACATCCTTAAGAGTAACAACACTCAGTTTACAGATTTGTTCTTGTTCTTACAGTCTGGGTGAAGGAAGTCTGCTCATGTCTATTTGCCCGTTAGAGAAATGGGTTATTCTTCTTTTGCAGTCATTTGCTATACCATTTCTTGCCTAGCTGCTGCTGAGATGCATAGACTCTTCCCTGAACTATTTATAGGGTTGCAAGCGGGAAAAGGGGAAGGAAAAGAATGGAAGAGGAGGAGGTGTTTGCAGCATGCTGCTGAGGATTAGGGAGTCCAGATCCCAGCTTCTAAGGTTTCAGGCTTAATCTTCCAACACATGCAAAGCCTTTCAATTTCACTTTGAGGTCATTACCCATGTACGGAACAGTCTAACTGCTGTGCGAGGAATGCAGGTACAAAACCCAGTACAGGAAGCTTTCTAATTAGGTAGTTATGAGTATAATTCACTCTGGGAAAGAAGCCTGAGATTTTAAGGCAAAATATCTGCTTATAAAATCTAAAATCTGTACATTAAAATCAAACCGATTTCAAGCTTATGAGTTTTAATAAACATTTATCTTCTAATTTATCGGTTTGATGCTGGATTTCACTTGTAAGTAACTGCTGATTTAAAGAAGAAAAGTAAACCCAGGAAAAGTCTAAAGGATGACCGTGTCACAACATCTAACATTATGGAAAAAAAGCACAACTAGGAGACGTTCACTGCTTCAGTGTATAAGCTGGTCTTGCAACACATTTGTGTTTTCTTAATGATGTCCAGCATTAGGAGATTGGCTTTCTTGGTAGAGGCTTTTCACACAGCTTTCCTCATCATTCCGGGAGATCATCTGAGATAGGATCAGCCTAAGCTGACCTGTAAAATCAAGTGTCATCAGAGTTGGGAATTTTCATGTGACATCACATTTACATGAGAATGCTGCACCACAGTGACTGCCACACCTATCTGGACTGATTTAATTATTAATTGATTCTTGGAGCAAAGAGCCATTAGAAAGATAGAGATCATGGAAAAATATTGTTTCCCTCGATGGTTAAGTATCGGTGAGGTTCAGCGCTGCCCTGTAGTGTACAGGTAGTTGACAAGAGGAAAACAGAGTCGCTGGCAAGGTCAGCTTGAACTGTCTGAGACCCGATACACATCACAGGTACTGATCACGTACCTTTTTCCAGAAAATGAATATCCTCATGGGCTCAAGTTTCCAACCAGTGAAGGAGATGCTCCAAGCGTCTTTAGTTTTACTACTGTTTCAAAGAAGGAGAAGCATCACTTCTTACTTTGCATTAAATGTGTGTTGTTCGGAATAACTATTTGAAGAGATGAAAATTTCTTAGAAGTAAATGTAATAAATACACTTGTTTTACAGGACAAGTTAAAAGTAGCATTGATGGCAGCTGCTTTAAGTATCACTACAGATATCCTTAAAGACGGGTAAAATGGGAAGCTTCTATCCTCAAAACAAAAAAAAAAAATAAGGGAAGAAAAACTAACTAGCAGACACAAAATAATTGTTTGCTAGCAAAGCATGTTGGCTGATAGAAGCGGAAAAGGATGGTAAGTCTAGTTAGTAAATATCATAGAGAGTTAAGGCGTTACAGAAAAAAAGCAGCAACAAGAGACTTTCCCCTGGAAAACAGACTGTAGTAAGAAATACACATCTGTTTAAATCTGTGCAATCTGTAAGTGTGGTGAGAGAGCTTGTGTGATAGCTGTGAGGGTTAAGTAAGCAAGTAAAATAAAATAATTGCTTGTATTACTGGTTTTAAAGAAAACCCACATATTTGAAATGATTTCTGTTAGGAAGATGCTAAGAAAGAAAGGTGATGTCTGATGATGACCTTTGGTACTTTTTCCCAGCTAGATATAAACACTGTGTTATTTGAGGGCTCTAATTGAACTGCATGCTTCATTCATTCTGAGGATGATAGTTCTCCTTCATAATTTAGCCTCATTTACCTGCAGTATTAACCTGAAGATATGATCACCTGAGTGTTGATCAAAATATATCCCAAACTGGTTTCTTGAGTCAAGTGCAAGATCATTTCAGGTAACAAATTCTCAACTCCCTTCTAATTCTGGATTGATGAAAGAGGTGTCATAGGAGTTTAATGATCTCATTTTGCTTTCTGCAACACAGATGCCCGTGTTACAGTGAGTACTTTGTTAATTTACACGACATCATTATTTCAACAATATTGTATCCTCTTCACTTAAATAACCACCTTATTGCATCCAGTGAGAACTGCTGAGAATCACATTTGCTTCAGTGTCTTATCAGTGCCATTCATATTTGGAGGAGGAGCACTGAGGGGCGTGGGGACGCCTTTGTAAAAGAAACAGGAGCACACGAACCCCTGAGTTTGAAGACTAGGGGACTGGTATGGGTTTCTTGTTGTCAGCTGATCAGGATGTTCCTTATCCTACTGAGTGGTCAAGAGCTGTTGAGTATTTTTACATGCTTGCAGCACACATACCAAGTTTCAGCAAAACCTGAAATTTAATGAGCCAGAATTTTGAACTACTTACATTCCTTTAAACTCATGAAAACACACCTAGAGGCAAGAATGGGATAGTGCTGTGTTGCTTCCCTTCTACACCCATCCTCATGACATTGTTCTCTGGCTTGGCTTTCAACTTTGCACCTTTCTATCAAAATACTTCCTGATCTGAATTCTGCCATCTCCCAAAGGTGTCTGGCAAACAGAAGGAAATGACTTCCTGCCTGATGAAAAATAAATTATTTTGTGAAAAAATTTGTATTAAATGTAGTCCTGAGGGGACATTTCAGTGACACCTGCTTTGAAATAAAATTATGCTGGTAATTTAGTAAATGTAACAGGGGAAAAAAGCAGTGCTTTTCCCTCCAGGGTAGGTTATGGGGAATATTTTTGAGTTTTTCTTTTAGTTATTGTAAGCAAAATAACTCTTACCTAGTCTTTTATCTTTCAAGGTTTTTTGAAGATACTATTAAAATGCAGGCTTACAAAGTCTCCAGCAGTAAGCAAGAAACAACTGCATTAAAACCAAAAGGTTCTCAATACTCTTTTCACTGAAATGGAGAGCTACTGGTATTTTGCAGAGGAATAAAGCTAAATGCTGCCTTTTCTATTTCCTTGCACAAACTGCCTATTTTTGGGCCAAGTTTCAATGTGTTTCAGCACCAAGAAATCACAAGCTGTATCGGAGCATGAACATCCTGTGATGCTTTTGACACATATCAGAAAAATAAAAAAAAATCCTAGGATATGTAACTAACCTTCTGCCAGAAAAAAGAGCTCTGGAAATTGGAGAGAATGCCATAAGACTAGAAACATGCTATACTTGTCTGGTTTTGGGGATGGACTGATTCAGTGCTACTTTCTCATGGCTCTCGCTCATCAAGCTTCCAGATAAAGTCAGTAGCTTCAGTACTTGAAGAGGCAAAATTTCCAAGGGTGCTTCTGAGGGTGGATCCAGAGTCTTCTAATATCTTTTTCAATGGAAGGACCTGATTTTTGGGAGATTTGGTTTTCTTAAGTAACTCATATGAAATAAAGTGTCTAGTATGTGGAGAGTGATGGTAACTGCTGAAATCAAAGCCACCTCTGTACTGGTAGAAGATATCTCTCACTTCTGCTTTCAGCAGCAGTAGAAGGTGGGAGGAAGACAGGAACCTATAAACACTTTGCTAATCTGAACTGGTTTTTTTATATGTTTGTTTTCTGATCTCTTTTGATTTTTCTTTTCCCTAAACTTGAAAAGAGAGTTTTTGTCTGGCTTCATGCATAGCCTTCTGTCAATATTAAAAGATACAGCTCAGAAAGTCTAGACAAGGTTAAGGAAGCACTCCTAGGTAAGAAGGGCTGATTTTAAGCCACAGTTGAGTCTCTGGTGTAACAGCAAAGTAATGCTGAAGTGTTACTCTAGGAAGGCACGTAACCCCAACAGCTGAGAAGACAGATGCAGCTGTTCCTATAAGCATTGCATTGGATAGTTTTCGTACTAGACAAACTTCTGAATTTGAGGAGGGTAATTTTGAGTAGCTAGTCAGTAGAGCAAATTGATTAAACTACTTGGTACATAAAGAAATTTGAATAATAGATTGATAAGCATATAAATACAAAAATAGACTTAATCGTTTCCCCCTCCTGGAATTGCATGGACTATTTACAAACACTGAAAAAATTAAACTGTGTACATAATAAAACACTGTTCTGTCACAAATACCAACTTCTAGCAGATGCAGAACTTGCACGACCCCACACCTGACCTTTTAAATTGCAATAGAAGGAACTTGGCTGGCTGCAGCCAGCAAATGGAGAGAAAGCGGCCATGGATGGTATTATTCAGAGCCGCCCTACCAAAAGATGTGCCAATTCCCTGACATGGAAATCGCCCTCAACAACTTTGCCAACCATTTATTCCCTGCCAGTTTGAAGGCACTTTCTTTTTTTGGAATGGTTTTATCCCTGCAAAATGCTAGAAACAAAGTTTCTACTTCAAGCTGGCTGTGAAAATGCATATGTACTATAGGGAAATAAAGAAACAGAATCTGACGCGTGTTTTCCAAAGTGTCACTTGAGAACACAAAACAACATTTGAAGAGGAAAATATCTTCTTGTTCTGTTAACTGGTCCTTGGTGGTTTTTCTTCCATTTCTCCCTTAAATCCTTGAGGGCAAAAACCTGGATTTCAAATGCTAATTCAAGTTTTGGACATCAATCCTGATTAAAGAAGACTGGGTGAGGAGAGGAAAGGAAATGACAGTTGATTTTCAAGTTTAATAAGGAAGACAAAAAGGGAGTATGGAAGTTCTCTTATGTCTCCTTGTCCAAAACAGTTCTAAATTTACCTCTTAAAACCCTAAATCAGGCTAATGAACTCCAAGGACACCTTCTCTTAAAAGTGTCTGGAACCCCAATAATAAGAGCACAGTCTGCTGGCACAGGATAAGAGGGTGCACAAGCTTAATTAGCTCCCTTCCCCCGTTAACCCCAGCAGTAGGTATCCTAGAGTTTAATCCACATATAACTGGAATTTTAAAGCCCAAAACTCTTAAACCCATTATAGCATGAAAACACCCAGACTGACGCTTTTCTCAAAACAAAATAAAAATGCTAATGACTGTGCTGCATGGTAAGGCCCTAATGACACAGAATGTCTGTAAACTGCATCAGTTATTGTCACAGAGGAGAAACAAAAGCAGCTGTAGGCTTTTCTTCATGTGTGTAAGTTACTACCCCATTAGGTTGCTGTATCACACTGTCTTTGCCAGCTGCAAAGCATCGTGCATGGTAACCACCGACTAGCATACTTTAGGGGACCTGTAAGAACTAGGGAAAGAATGGCTTTGTTGAGCTTCCTTGTGCTTGGTTTTAGGATATTTATTTAAAGCTTGGCCACCCTACTTCCAACATCCATTTCTTGCTGTGTTTGGCTCTCAAATAATGACACAGAATATAAAGTCCTTCTTGTCTCATTTCCGTATCTGTCCTTCCTAGGGGAAAAAATCAAAATGTCTCCCAACAGCGATGAAAACAGTCTTAATTTTTTATTCTCTAATTACACATCTTCATGTAGAAATTTCTGCCACATGGCGTTTGATTTCCTTCAGTTTGGGACATCTGACCTTTACCAATTTATCATGGTCAGTTTTGACTGAGGAAGAGGAAATGCAATGCAGTTTAAAAGTCATTAGCTAGATGAATTTCGTATTTAAAAAAACCACTCAGTTGTTGTTAGATTGACATCGAATCAGAGTACTTTCAGTATGAATGCCAATATAATGTTAATTGTTATATCCTTGAAGATATAAAGTGTTCCGCCTTACCCTCCTAGATCTGAGTATAACTAGCCCTCAAGAACTAAAGTGTCTTTTGATGTTACTTAGGTAGATAAGAAGCCCCACAGAAGACATAAATATTCACTTTCTTTCATATTGAACTTGTTAGCTGTGCAGCAGTCCTGTGGGTAAAGATGCAGTCACTCAGATCTTGTGGCCCATGGATTTAGCATACGATCAGGCAAGCCATGGGGGCTGTATGCAGATAACAGATTTATAAGCTCAGCTGTTGCCAGGCACTTACAAATTGGCTGATAAATTTGATATGCTTAAAGTCTGAAGCGCGGCATTTATAACGCGGCAGAGCTGCAGGCCCCAGTCTCACAAGGTATTTCTTCTCTGTTGCAGCTGGGCAATCCTCGTGCCCTTCCACCGTTGCCTCACAAGGCAGACTCATCCCAGCAGCTTTCTGGCCCTGGTACGCTTAGTTTCATCCTCCTAACTTCCCTCCCTTCTCCTTTACCTACTTTAATTACAAGTCAGGCTGCACTTGTGACATACTACTTTATGATTGAATATGGACTTCAGACTCAATTTGTATGAGGCCTATCAACGCCTCAGCTTCTAAATCAGTTTTACAGGTAGAGACTTAACAAAACTCTTACATAGCATGGCATGAAAGCATCAGGAAAAATTCCTGCCTGATGTGATTCTGTTGGTTTACACTTGAAGCTGGCTTAGATTGGAGAATAAACCAGCCCTTTATATTTACATTAATCTGGAGCTTACTAATATCTAAAGAAAATACTACTGCAATTTTTTTCCCAACTTTTAATTGAGTCAGAGGTTCAATTTTAAACTGTTTGCATCTGATTAACTTTTTTCTTTAATAAAATCAAAAGATGCTATTAAACTAAATTTATGTAAAATCAAGTGCCTCATAACAGGAGTCTGTTTCTTTTCACAGGTCAGACTGCTTGTAATGGAGATACAACGATCAGCCTTAACTAATCAAAGGATCTTCCTAGAGATGAAAGGGATCAACACCAAGGCCAGCATGCAGGTTTTGATAAGCAGGTATCTATAACTAACTAGGCAAATGAAACACTGGACTCTTACTTCAGGTCCTGGAGGTTGGTTTTAATCAATCCCATCGTGTGCAAAAGGCTTCAGTGCATCTTCCTGAGTTTCTGTGCAAGTACTTATGTCCCTTTGTCTGTTCTATACGCAGTTTCCGAGCATGTTTTCTCATAGCTTATTAATTCTGTATCAGCTGCCACAACCCTGGCTGGCTGTCGTGGTTCCGTATGGCAGGGCTGCTGACCTCTGCTCTGATGGAGCTGGAGAGATCTTGTTGGCAGTGGGTGCTGTGGCGCTGGCTCCCACGTCAGTCATGGATTTGTGCTGGATTGATCTCTGTCTGCAGAAAATGTCCTCTTCCAGTTTGTGTGTCAATGTCCAGGGGCTGGAACGTTGTCTTTGCAATACTCTTTTTCAGGAGGTGCTCAGGGCAGTTAACAAATACTAATGGACAATGAAGCAGGGTTTTATTTTGGCAACTGCCAACAAAGAGGAGAGATTTGTTGCTGTCTAGGGTCCTTTCTGTATGTCCTGCAATCAATGTATGCCCACGTCAAGCATCATACACTGATATGGTGGCCATGATGCTTAAGAGTGCTCAGAAGAGTTAGATGTCTTTCTTCATTGATTTCAGATTATGCCAGTTATCAAAGCCTTTTGGGGAATTTAAAAAAGATTCTAGCTCCAGTCTATATAACCTCTCTGCACCTGGATTATTGTAGAGGTACAGATACGTGAACTTACTAAATACAGCTTCGCACTGTCCCCATGTTTATGCTTACCTTGGTGTTACCTAGCCTCTTTGTAAGTATTAGTTGCCATGCACTGTGCAAGGTTATACAAGCTCTTACTCTGTAAAAGTGGGATTTGGCCCCATGGAAAATACACTGACAAATCAAAATTTATAATCGGTTTAAAGTTCAAGGGTGCAGCCAAATCCTGAGCCAGTGTAATTTGACCTAGATTCACTGAAGCAAGCAGAGCTGCAGTGAACTACGTAAACAGAAGAACCGTCCCACTGTGGTTGCCCTCGTATGGTGAGGATGCTGAGGAAACACTTAAAGCCTGATGAAGGCCGCGGTTTGCCACTTCAGCAAAATGAAGTTTTTTTTAAAAAAAAAAGTAAAAAAATTTCCTTGTACTAGTTTCTACAAATACTAGTGATTGAACACCCAGGATGCTGAATAAACTCTCTTAGCTGAGTTGAAGGGACACTAGCAACATATACCTGCTTATTTCTATGCCACTAGAGAAGGAAACAGTAAAATACTGTTCCCACTACTTGGACCAAAAATCTATGTTTGTCATCCATTTGGTCCCAATACCTTCGGTAGTATCCTCCTGTGTTTGTATGTCCCCCCCACCCCCGAGCTCCAGGTTCATCTAGACATTGATGTGCTGTAACTTTTAACCCTGCATTACCATCATTGCAAGAGTTTTCATCAAAAGTTCAGGGTTTAGATTCAGTAGCTAATACTCCAAGGACACTCTTTCAAACTTTTAGAGCCAAAGCAACCTTCAGCCTTTATACCACCTTATGGATTTTCCCGAATTGGCCATTCTCCCCACAGAATGCCTGTATGTACGAGTAACAGGGCTTGGGAAATCCTCGCAACTTTTCAACACTAAGGTTATTGGAGATACAGAAGAGCAAAACATGCTAATAGAAACCCATGTGTAGCTCTGAATGGTGATTTCTGGATATTGCTGCCAGCTCTTTCAAAAATGATTTCAAAGTTAATTAAACAGCTGTAAACACCAGAAATAACAGGTTAAGGGTAGGTCTCGGCTATCCTTTTCATTAGTACAAAGTTGCCAATGCCTATGTTACCGACAAATTTTTCCTTGATTTGTACCAGTGTAACTGACTTCATCTCGGTCCTAGAAGGAGTCAAAATGAAATATTTCAGCTGATTCAGGCTATGTTAACTTCCTTTCCAGTTGACTCAGCATTTCTGAGCACCTGGATGATAGCTGTACCAGATACTGATAAATAATGCACATTACTTCTGCAACACCGGGTGTCTCTGTAACTGCCTTCACTGTATCAATAAGGAAGACTTTACCCAACAGCTGGTATTAACCTTGGCTTTGTGCAGTCATGGTAATTTAATCATATATTTTGTGTTTATGTTCCACCCTACATGGTAAGAAATAGGAATTCAATAATGTAGTGGCAAGTCATTCTGGGGGTCCTAGACAGCATGAACTACTGCAACATTTCTGGTCTTTTTCAATACTATTTTCAATATATAATTTCATATCTATCATCCTAAGTCTGAGTTGTTTGCAAATAGACTAAATAGGAGAAACAGATTCAGCCTGACAGCAGATGGATACAGGACTCATGTCAATTCGTGGAAAGACTGTTTGAATAATATTTATGTCTGAATTGCTGGTGGGGCACGGGGGGGGGAGCATTTTTTATGCAAGGAAGGCAGAATTTACTACATATGATGCAAAGACATTTGAAAAAAAGTGGTTTTGTTGTTAAATCACACGAAAGGAAAACTAGGTTCTGTTGTTAATCACATCCAAAGCTTCTGATGCAAGAAGCTTGGACAAGTCCTTCCAGCCCACTGTACCTCAGACTTTAAGGCTGCAGAATACCTGCATGATACTGCCCTATTTTGTACGGTCTTGCACTTAATGCGTTACTGTTTATAAACAGGATGAGCTCCTTTGGGGAAGTTACTATGACTGCAAAGACACGATGCGCTATGGGTAATGGTCCTACTCGCTAAGTATGTGACTGCATTGTTCCACTTCAACTCCCTTAAACGCTAAACTGGAATCTAAAACTCCACCGTTCATTCATTACATGGAGAAAAAGAAAGTGTTCCGCTACAGATTTGTGACTAACACAAGAGCTTCTACTAACACACCGCCGGGAATAATCCGTTTATGTAACATCCACAAACGCACCTCGAATGGGAGGAAAACGCACCCGCTTGGAGCGGGGGAGGGCAGAGGGGCCCGGGGGGGGCAGAGGGGCTCCTCCGCCTGGGGAGCTGCAGGCGGGGGGGCTGCGCATCACTTACCCCCCCAGCACCCCCCGGTCCCCCATTTCGCTGTC
>JANZLQ010000030.1:17983651-18084581 GCA_026212715.1 Elanus axillaris
TCCATCTTAGAACCGGCTGGTATTGGCTCTATCGGACAAAGGGGAAGCTTCCAGCAGCTTCTCACAGAAGCCACCCCCGTAACCCCCCCGCTACCAAAACCTTGCCACATAAACCCAATACACCCTTATACAAGAGAGAGGAGGAGATGGATCTTAAGTATTTTTCAAGAGGTATTCTAGAAATGTGACCATCTCAACTTACTACTTGCATAGTTTTTGGACCCATAGCATTTTAGCAGTGGAGGAGAACATAAATTTACTAGACAATGTTCATTTTACTTTAATCGGATTGGGGCACAGCAAGGAAACACTTTGAATTTGGATTGGGGGATGTGGTTGGCCTTTTAGTGAACTTAAGGGAAGACCTTGTGCATTTCAAAACAGGATTTATTATAAACCATGGTATTAATTTTAAGATCTCCACAAGTGTGCTTAATAGTGATTATGTAATGCAGCTTTTAAAATGTGATTTTTCAGAATGGTGTGTTTGCTGAGTGAGGGTAGAAACTCTAGTGCTACCTTTTTACAGTGCCTGTGTAATGAATCCTGAGTCCTTGTTTTGGTATAACAACAGAAATTTGTTTTCTCCTGACAGCTAAGACCTTTATCTGTGCAATGGTGATCACCCACTCAACTGCTTGCTATGGCAGTACAATTCAGAATGTGTAGGTCCTTGCCTGTAGCTTAAATGTTTGCTTCTGGATGAAGACAAACTTTATCAAGTCAAATTGGTATTTGTAGGACTATAGAAAGGAGTGGGTGTGCTGTGGAGTGGTGTTGGATTTGAGAGTTGGCAATATAGAGGATGGGAGCTGATAAAATTTGTTCTTACTTTTCTGGTATCTTTGCCTGACAGCTGACTATCAATTTGTATGAAGTAACTAAGCAGTACCTTTTTTCTTTCTCCTGCAGGCTGGTACGTGGTCTGGCAATTGTTTTTGTCTAAATTCAAATTCCTGAGAGAATTGATAGGTGATACAGGGTCCCAACAGGGAGACAATGAGCCTTCAGAGACTGAAGCTGAACAGGAGACCCCACCCTCACCTCAGAGAGGTAGACAGAAATCCGCTCGACAGCGAAGGGCAGCTGCAGAAGAGACAACCTAAAGTACTCCGTTGAACTTCTGACTATGAGTGGTTAAGCACCTCTGCACTGTGTCGTTCAGTGGTTTGATCTTACTGAAAAACTGACTTAAGAGATAATATTAATACCTGTGGACCTTTACTTCTGAACTACCAATGTATGCTACTTCAACAGAGGTTCAGGGAACGCTTCAGCAGCTAGTCAGAATACTGGAAGAAAGGAGGGGTGGAGAAAAATCTCCATCAGAAAAATGTTGAGCTGCTGTAGCTCTTATCTCTGCACACAGATTAAAAACAGGTCCTGGACCATAGGCTTAGCCTTTGCATTAGTCTGAGCATAGTAAACATTTCAGACTTGAAATGGTTTCTAAATTATTTTTTCTTTTCAGCACTGTAACTACATATAGTAAAATTGAGTTTTATTTCCTTAGCTATATATGAATATATATTTTTTCTTCAACCTTGAGAATGCATGTGAACTTCAAAAATGATTAAAAGAGTATCCTGCTTTAGAAAGTATTCTAAAGTGAGATTTTAGTTATGTTCTTTATATATAAAAAGTATAAATGAAATATGAAAAATAAATATTAGATGTACATGATTTGCAGGTTTTTATTATCTCCTTTTTTTTAAAAAAAAGGGGGGGGGGCAAAAAAAGGAATTGGGTGGTAAGACCTGTTTTCTTGGTTTTGGTGTAAGAAGGGTTATAGGTTAAACTGTCCTGCTAGGTTTCTGTATGTTTTTCCTGAACCTTTTACTCTAAGTCAGACTTGTCTTGGAGGGGGCAAGGTGCTGAGGTTATATACTCACTGTTCAGTATTCTGAAGTGTCATCGTTAGTTTTTGGATACTAAGCGCATCTCTAGTTAGCTTTGTACACCTTTACATCAGGTATATGGTACCTGACATAATTTCTTTCTTGGAACCAGTTAAGGCATTCTGACCAGTTTGGTAGACATCACTGTAACGCTTTGATAGTGTTACAGTAATGAATTTGGTACCTCATGTTTGCTGGAGGACTTACTGATTTTTACCATTAATAAGTGGTTGCTCCTGTTTTCTTTGAGAATGAGTTATACAACTGTTTTGACATTGCACGTCAGAATGAAGAGCTCCACTTCTGTTTAGTTAGCAGCTCTGAAGACTGATGCATGAGATCTTTGGAAAGAGGAGGAGCGTGCATGTACCACCTCTGATGTGCGTATGAGAGAGAACTACCAACAGGTCTTGTCATGAACAGCTTCAGTTTTCTCTCAAAGCTTGGATATGTGTTGGTGTTTGGATCATTGTTCCCTGTACAAAAACTTAAACAGGACTATGAAATTGGTCTTGTACTTTCAGCTGTTAAAGAAGTTTAAACCTACGACTTCCAAACTTGTGGTTTGGTTCAATTATATGGCTAAAAGCAGCAACATTCAGCTTTTTCATCAAGTAGGCTTACGTCTGGGAAGAGAGCACTCTTTCAGCACCTTTATGTTTTAATTTGTCATCTGTGAATACTGCTCAAAAGCTAATGGGAGTGTTCACTTCCTAAAATGATTTGGATGTTTCCGTATTAAAAAATAGGATCAGACCTGACCTTCCTTTGGAGTCTAAAAGTCTTTGTTTTGTTTACTAGCATGTATGTATAAGCATGCTTTGTATTACAGGGTTACATTTTCAAGCATGATTAGGCAGTGCTATGCACATATCCTTTAAACACACATATGAATATTGATAGTGTCCTTCCTCTAGCCTGTCTGCTGGCAAGGGAATGTCTAATGATTTTTTTTAATCAGTAAAATTCCCATTTATTCAAACTGAGCAAAAGCAATCAGGTTCTATTCCCTGCTGCTTGTTTGCCTTGCACAACTTAGTATCACAAAATATTGTGTCTGTATGTCTTCTCACATGATGAGACTTTCAGTTTAGCAGTGCTAACCAAGTACTGGTATATTTTTCTTAAATATCTTTAGCATCTTTCTCCTGAGCTTTGCTAGTATAGGCTTACAAATAAATTTTTCTTTGTACTGATGTAGGATATTGGCACTCCACTACACTTCACTTTTACCTAAACTTTAGTGCACAGAAGATGGTAAAAGGCTGATGCTTGTAGTATCCCTGGCTGAGTTAAGTAACTGTTAACTCACTTGCTGCTTCTAGTAGCTGTGAAGAAATGTGAAATTACAGCAATATACATAGCTAGTCAGCATAGGTCTAAAGGTGCAAGAATTAAGACTCTGGAGCAAGACAATGAAGGAAAAACCCATGTGGGTTTCAATGCTGACACTGATCATATATGCAATAAGATGGATGTGGAACCTCTGGGCAGCTCATCTGCTCTAGCCAAACAACTTCCTTCTCCCTTCCTTGCTGTATGTAGGTGTACATTTCAGTCCCTAAAGTAATTTTCAGTCTCTTTTTTTTAAACAGCTGATGCTATTTTTTTTTAACATTGCTGTGACATAGCTGCCAGTAAGGCTGTCTGCCTAGTGTATAACATTAAAAGACCTTATTAGTAGCAGGTCAAAGGTTTATATTATGTGGTTCAGAAGGGGGTTGGAATGCTGATGTCTTCTGTCAATGCATAGTTTTTCCTGAAAGAGCCTGTAGTAAAATCTTTGTACAGGGCTCTTAATGCAAACCTGTAGAAGCGAAGCTGTATGTGTAAAAGTGTACTTGTGATAAGACCTGGGTTGTGATTGCTGGCAGTCCTATATACTCATGTCTTTGAATATTTTTACTGATGTACTTCTGAAATGTTACTGGTGGGTAAGCACTTAACTTTGAATTGACCCATTCAAGTCTGAAACCTTATGAAGGCAACAGGTTACACAGCTGGTCTTGTTTTGTTTAGTAGGATCTGTTTTTAAAACTGTTTATTGCCTTATTGTTGCAGCCATTCTCTTGAATGTATTTTGGGTTCTTATTTAAAATACAGTCATATCACCTTTGTTGCAGGGGCTGTGTAACTGAATAAGCAGTAATTACCTATGTTGTATGTGACAGTTAATTGAAAACAGTTAACTGCAATGAAGGCTGGAACAAACACAGTGTAGACTGGTGGAAAAAATGCAAAAGCTATTGCTAAAATTTGAGTGGTGTAAACAGTTTTCTTAGGGAGCCACTAAGGTTATTATTGTGGTGATTTAATTTTGCCTATGAGGCTAATTCTATGCAGTTTGTCCACTAAGCACTGCTGCTGTAGCTATTTGCAGTAAATGCCATATACTGTGCTGCAATTTGTGAGCAACTTGCTGCTTAATATCAGGTTTTACACTGAACTAGACCTGTGTATGGACTTATGTTTTGTTTGGAAATGACCAGCTTAAAGAATGTGTTCAATGTGGTCATTTGCTTCTTCAGTGTTGCGATACTGTACCTAAAGCTTCTGTGGTTGTCTGTTTTCATCGTTAACTGTTCTTTTAACTGACTGCACAAATGAAAAATAAAGTAACCAGACTTGATATGAATATTTGACCTGAGTGGTTTTCTGACTTTTTCTGAATGGGATTTTGCCTGTAGAATGAGACTTCTTGTTTGAGTGTGCAACACTACAAAAGATAATGTGTCAAAAGTCACATTCTAGCTGGTGTAATACCTACAGATGACTTCATTTTAAAGGGCATGATAGTATGTATCTTCCAGAGCAGTTGTTACTACAGGTAACTTTTCTGTCTTATCCTTAAAAGTTGGCATTTCATTTTAGCAATTAAAAAAAAAAACAGACAACAAACTCAACAAAAATAAAACCACCTCCTCCCTCCTTTGTTCTTGGTACTTTTTAAGATTAGTTCTAGACTTCTTAGTTTTTCTGTAAGTATGTTGGTAAAGTAGAAAGTTCTTCTGGAAATGAAGATGTACAGGAGAAGGAAATGAGAACATGCTTCATCCCTGATTGCTTCTGTTAAGTAAAATGCATAAGTTGAATCCTGGTTTCTTTTCTTGAATTATAAGAGATTAAAAGAAGATTTAAAAAAAAAACCACCACCAACCTACCAGATAAGATCTCTTTAATCTTGAGAGAATGAGCTGTTTTGCTATTGTCCGATTTTTCTCACTTGTAAGAACAAGCTACGAACAAAGTAGAGTAAAATGCCCAAAGTAGAGTAAAATGCCATGGTGTTATGTAACTTGAGCACTTGGGTCTTTTGACCTCAAAACAGTTTGAGTTGTATGTGGGGGGATGTATTTGGGGGGCTAATGTAAGTGGGAATGCTCGGTGACGGGCCATTGGTGTCAGATGTTTGTAAAACACACGCTTGCTTTTCTACTTTGGTACTGATCCCAAGGAAATGCTTCATGGTCTGTTCCTGTGCAATGAATAAAGGTGCTGTTGTACAACTCTGCTCTGCCCAAAGTTACACCAAGGGCTGTTTTAACTGGTACTGTGCCTTCCCCACAGGCTTTCGTGCGCTGTCAGGGGTCTCCCGTGGCCTCAATCCTACACAGTTAAAATACACGGTCTTTGTAAAATACAAGCAGTGTTTCATTTTGCTTGGGTAATACTTACATGAGGATTTTTTTTTTTTACGTGGGATTAGACTGGAAGTTGGCAGTGTGATTATGCTGGGTTTTATATTAAAACTTTGATACCTTAGCTGTAATCTTCGTGTAGAGCAGAAGCTCATCTTTTGAGCATCTCTGTGGATGTTTGTAATCAATAAAGTGTTATCTCTAAGATGGATAGAATGGAGGCTCTTTCACCCTGCTCTGTAGACTACCTGTGAGAAGGGTTTGCATCTGGTTGAGGGGTTATGTTGACACCTAGCAATGCTGGACTTGGCTTTAGGCAAAAGGAATGGCAAGATGGACCTGTGGGTGGATAGAGCAGCATCATGGAGTGAACAGAAGAACTAACCAGTGCTAATGTCTGAGAACTCTTTGGGGTGCAGTCACCCTTGGAGGAGGTACAGCTGTAGAAGTCTGGGGCAGAAGTCTCTTAAAGGCGGGAGACCTAATCAATAGAACTCAAACCAAGTCTTATGTCCTGGTTTTACAAATGGGGACACAGATGAAATACATTTTGGGCTTTATTTTCCCCCATTCTTACTCACAGGGCTTTTCAGCTTCCACAATGGGAAATGAATAATACAAATGTTCATTCAACTTTGGTAGCAAAGAGACCCTAATAGCTAGTGGAGGATGGGATGGGGCCATAATATGGTCACTTTAGGGTCATTATTGCACACATACTGTTTGTGGTGTACCTCCCTCTGCTAGCGTGCTTTGTGCGTATTGCCGCAGGGACTCATCCTGAATGCTGGCAGCGTACCTGAACTCGGAAGGGTAAGAAGGGACCCTGTATCAGGGAGCTGTGGCCAGAGAGGTACTTACCTGTGAATCCCTCGCACCTGGGTCTACGTGTGCTGTACAATTCACATGGCTGACTTCCACTCCATTAAAACTTCCAGCCTTCTATGCCCGTGACTGCAGAGCTTCGAAAGGAGAAGCTATGTGTAACCTGTGTCCTCAGAACCGCTGCTGAGGAGGACAGTTTGCTGCATGTCGTAGCAATTTCCTCTCCTCTGTGCTAGAGTATTTTAAGATCTTGTATGGGGGGTTGAAAGTGGCCTTTCGGCAAATGTGTTGGTTCACAAATAACACTAGCTCTGGCTTGAAGCAAGTTTTGCTGCTGCTGTGTGCTAGATTAAACCACTGGAGCTACATTAACACTGAATTTTTATTACAGTCAGTCTTGAACTTTCTAGTGCCGTGCCCTGCTCTTTCTTATTTAAGAACCTAATCAGGAGCCTTATGTCTTTCTGAGAACCTCTTGCTTATTTTGAGGTAATTGCAGTTCCTGTGTCTCAGCCCTTCAATGCCAGCTGATTAGCTGTTAGCCATTTCCGTGTTTAAAAATGTCAGGCAACATCCTTGCCATGGTAGCATGGATCAAAATACATCTCTTGTGCACCAGTTGTTTCCACTGTAAGTGGTTTCAGCTTTTAAGGATGCAAAGAGTTGCTACCCTCAGCTCTGCAAGACCCTGCTTTGAGAACTGTCTGAGAAGAAACAGGAGACGCTGCCTGGGGATGTGGGTGGCTGTGAGACGGCTGAGCTTGGTGGGGTGCTGGTGCCTGCAAGGGCTGAGCTTTGTGGGGTGCTGGTGTCTGCCAGGCACGAAGGGGCGGCTGAGAGAACAGAGATGACACAGTTAGCTGGAGCTCACCAGGTCTGCAGCGTCGACTGCGTTCTCCATCGCTGATAACCCCTGCGAGCCCACTTGGGTTTGTGGCTGCACGGCACCGCATCCGTTGTGACTTCTGATCCTGGCACAACCTGACCTTTGTCTTTCCAGGAGCGGAACTGGTCTGAGGGACCTCTGCCCGGTGCCAGTGGGGTGGGGGCATGTTTGCAAACAACTGGCACCGGTACTCCTGCCACGGGGGAGAATGCTCATCCTTCCTCCAGCCCAGCGAAGGGTGTGCACCAAGGCAGAAGGCAGGGAGCTGGGAGTTTCACCTTGTGGCTCTGATGTGCAGGTCTTCTACTGACTTTCTGTGTTAGCCTCTCCGTTTTCCAAAATCACAAGGTTTATTTAACAAGCGCGACATTCAAGTACTAGCAATGATGCTTATTGTAGCCCTTTTTACACTTTCCAAAGGATTCAGATACTGAGGGCAGACTTGATTTTGCTTTCCCTTGTCCCTGCTTCCAGGATGTCCTCGCGTTTCTCCTTAATCCTGAAGTGACGGCATGGATAGGGGACAGTGCTTATCCCTGGACTGGCTGCTTCAACAGGTGAATTGCTCCAGTCTGAACCCCCCCGAGGATTTTAGTACCCAAGTCGGGTAGAAGGGAGCTTTGGGGCTGGCTTTTCACCACTAGATGGCACGGGCCTTCAAGCTTTGCGGGTAGAGGTCCACCTCCCAGGAGAAACGTGGAGCCTCCATCAGGGCCAATGCCGTTGAGCTCCTTTGCGTTTGCTGCGGCTCTTTTTAGTAATTCTGCTGGGGTTTCGTGGGATTGGGAAGTACAAGGGAAACTCTTTGCAGGGGCTGAGCCTGGTTCTTGCTTGGCCGTATGCTTCATGCCAAAAAAGCTGTGCGACCCATGGAGTCCTGTGCCTAAGCGGGGCTTGCACGGTGCTCTGCGGCACAGGAGGAACGTTGGATTTTGCTTTGTAAAGGAAAGTGACTTTAAAAATTATCTGCCCCACGAAGGGAGGTCTCAAAAATGCCCAACAGGGATCTGCTTTTCTTAACTCTCACTGTGCTTAAGAAAAAAAAACCCAAACACACCGCAGCAGCACCTCTTCAGCTCTCAGGGTTACAAACATACTGTAACATGGTGAACAGCAGCTTAAGAAATGGGTTGGGTCTGGGTTTTTTTTTCCCATCTAATCGCAAGGGCAAGCTGCCTGCCATCCAGATCTCTTCAAAACCAATTCACAGCTGTGTGTCGTCATGCTTCTTGTAGTTTCGCTGCAGAGTTGCGAGGTGAAATGCCACCCCGCCAGGGCTGGCCTAAATGCTGCTGGTTACTGAGTGGGCAAAACAAAGGCTCATGATCAGCTCACTTTAAAATCGACTCCCCAAGTCTATATTAATATTAGACCAATAGCAATCTAATATTAATATTAATAATCTAATGTTAATATTAGACTTGGGGACAGAGTGCCTGTGTCACATTTTCTTTGCATTAAAGACCAAAGTCCTTGAGGAGAGCAGTAAGAAAGAGATACAGTGGGAGCCTTGTTGAGTTACCCTGCTGATGAATCTCTGTATTCAGGCTAAGGAAGAAGGAGGGAGCACTTTGTTGTGTAAGGCTTTGGAGAAACCTGTTTTCCCTTTATTGAGCCCCTCATTTATTACCTAAGAGTAACAGCAAGTCCCTATTAGCAGATCGAACATTTACACTTGGAGAGCTGCTGGCATTTAAAAAAATTATAATTAATTCTTGTTTCGGTTTGTGTGGCTTGCCAGGGAAACAAGGCTTATTCCAGCTGTGCGGGTTTGTGCCTGAGGAGTCTTTTGTCCGCTGTTTGGGTCTGGAGGGCTGCTGCTCTTGTGTTAACGGTCCCTAGTGCTTGGCGAGGCTGTCTAACTCAAAACTGAGAATAAACGTGTTGGGATTAAAAAGTGGGCTGTCTGTAATCACCTCGCAGGGCTGAGGATGGCACTGGCTCTTACACTGCTGCTCTGCTCGGCGGCAGGCAGCTCTGCGGGGAGCGGGAGCGTTGCTGGGGGCACGGGACCACCGCTGGAAAGGACTTGCTTGCCGGTGTGCTGGACCACTGCAGCTGTGGCCACTTGCCCACCCTGTGGGGGCTCGGGCGGGAGGAAGAAGCCTCTGCCCTATGGCCAGCAGGAGGAACAGCCGAAGCCAGCCTCTTGCGTGTGTGTTAAGTCCTAAAATAGACAGGGCTTCTATTTTTTCTTGTCTGGACTCCATCCCGAGGCTGTCTAGCCATCGCATCAAGGAATACAACAGTCACACTGGATTTTCTCCCTTCTCCAAGACCCTTCCTCTCAGTTCATGTTAGGTGGGATGTGCTTGTCATGAACACTTTAGCCAGGACTGGAGGATGCTTCAAAAGTAATTGTGAGGGACAGCGGGGTGAGCCTGTCCTAGGGAAAGGAAGGGAGTGTGCTGTGAGGGGGAGAGCGCGGGGCTGGCGGGGTTCCGTCTGTGCTTCCTGCTCTGGGAAGAGGACACAACAGGCTGAGGATACCATTTCAAGGTACAGGTCTGTGGCAGGACCAGGGTTTTTTTTTCTAGGAACGCCAAGTACTTCAGTGGTGGCTGCAGCAACAGGTTTCTTGGGGTGTCCCACATGGAGATAAACAAATGCACGTCATCCAGGAGGTGACGAAAGTGTGCACCCTGCTGCCACAGGATGTCATGAAGATACCTTTGTGAACCTGCCGATACAGGCTAATGGAGACTTCCATGGGCAAATCCCAAGTTCACCGGATAACAAGAGGTAGAGACACAGGTGTATTTCCTAACAGCCCCCGTCCAATGATTGCAAGAACTACGGAGAGTCAGGCTGGTGAGTTTACCCTGAACATACCCATCTGCCCTGTTAGAATACGGGGCTATGCGCACCATGGCCTGATACAACAGGGCAGTTCTTACCTTCTTAAACGTTGGCAGGCTGATAGCTAGAGATGCTCAGAGAACAAAACCAATGGAATATTGCACACACACCTCCCTTCAACTAAAAAAGTCTCCAAAGTCCAGAATGGAAAAAAAAATCCTTTTTTTTTTTTTTACAAATAGCTGTCAGGTTTATGGCTACAAATGACCAGCAAGAGAAACCAGCATTCAGTGCAGCACATGGGAGGAGATCGCAGCCTTTCCTGCTCACCTGTGCCTGTAGCCTGGGACTGTTTCACAGCATAGCAGCTCTACACACTGAACAGGGCCAGCAGAGATCAGAGCTGGGCTCTTTTGGGCTTGGTGCTGCTCTCGGCAGGTGTCAGACTGTCCCACCCTCTGTGTAGTTGATTTCATCTGTGTAAGAAGCTGTGAAAAGCTAATTAGTTCCTACTTGCGCAAAAGGTAGGGTTTAGAAAGCCTCTTCCCCCTCTTTTTTTTTAAATTTGTGATTTTACCTAAAGTGCAAGGGCTAGAGGCAAATCAGGCCTGGAGGACTCTGCATGGAATGAGCTTTAAAAATAGATGCATCTCAGCTGGTGATGGGGCCACAGCTGTGTCTTTTCTGTGCATAAGGCTTGTGCCTTCAGCTTTGTGTCTGTGGAAAAGCAGCATTGCTGAGGAAGGGAAAGGGAAATCTGCTGGAGTGCTCTCCTGGCTGCTTGTCGTACAATTTCCTCCTGGGGAAGCCATGGATGCATTCAGGTAGAAAACACTGCATTTTAGTTTTCTAATTAATTGTTTTTGTAAAGGGTGGGAAATGGAGCAATGTTCACAGGGCACAGAGATTTTATTCTCTGTTGCCTTGCCTGCAAGCAGAGGTTGGCATTTGCTGCTGAAGTTATTCCTCGTGAAGTGGGTTGGATGGGTTGCTCCAAAGATTTTGATTTGCTGTGGAAGAGATGCTGCAAGATCCTGTGCTATTGCCCTATTATGGGACTCGGAGTAGAAGAAGTTAACTGTAGCAGAGCCCCTCTGATAAGTAGCTGATGACTTGTAATGGCTCCATATGAAATATATGAACTGGGGGGTTTCCCCCTGTGCTAGCACAGCCTGAGGCAGATTCATCTGCTGGAAAACTAGTCAACTGCAGGCGTCTGGATCGCATGGTAATGGTCTGGTATCTTGTGCTGACCTCCACACGGGTGCTTTTGTTTCCTCCAACAGTAGTATTGCCGCTTTGTGGCACAGGAGCAGCTTGTGCGTATCTTGATGCTTCCCTGTCTGGTTAACTGCTAATGAGCACAGTGCCCAAATACCTGGCTGTTTGTTCCTGTGCTGCCAGCTGCCCCAGCAGTTCATTGCACAGGCAGTTCCCTGCTGACAGAAGGCTTTGCTTATGTCATTAGATGAAGCATTGAGAATAAGCTCTTTGAGAGTTTGTTCCTAAGTATTGTGAAGAGAAAAACAAAAATGTGCAAATGCTGTAGAAGTGAAAACTCGTTCAGCTGGATGTAGGTACTTGCTGTGTAAAGTACATATTGTTTGTAGTTGTGTCATCCTTGTCCCCCATATGAGGAGAAAAAAAAACTAACCCAGACAAGAATGGGATGAGGCCTACGTGCTGGTAGCGGAGAAGCAGTCCAAGTAAATGAAAAAGAACTTTCACAAGACATTTCTAACTAGTAAAAGAAAGCAAACTCACTTTGTCAGAAAATAATTTTGAAATCCACGCTTCAAAATCAAATGCTGTTCAATTGCATGGAGCTCCTTTAGCCTTCCTTAGCAATCCAGCCCTTCCTGTGCCAAAGGACACCCGCTCCAGATGTGTGGCTACTTAGCTCCACATCTGGCACACAACCTCCCTGGAAATGAGCATCTCAAACTCTGTACTATGCTTTTCCAGCAAGGCAGGGATGTATGCAGGATTGCTTATTGAAGGGGAGTTAAACATCACCTAAATGACCGTCTGTGACCCTAAGAACATCTGCCTGCTTTTCCTGTTGTGACCCCTGTGTTTCTCTGCCCTGGTATGAGGAAGAGCAACCCAACCCAGGAATGCCTTCAGGCTGGGAGCTCCCAGGCAAGACTTCTGTAACTACCTGGACTCTGTGCTGCTACGAGCCCAGAGCTGGCAGGAAAACTGCTGGGAGAGCGGAGGCGGAGAGGTGGGAGCTACCTGCCTGTCCTGTTTTTCCCCCATCTGGCACAGAGCGTGTTTTGGTCGATAGGACTTTAGAGTCAGGTCTGGTCCCGAAGCCTGGGGGCTGCCTGAGGAGGGCAGGGCTGGGGGATTCGGCTTGGATGTGGGTTGTGAGATTTGCAGGCTCAGGCTCCAGGACTTCCCTGGCTTGCTGGACACTCCGGACCAATGTTTCAATGGTACTGACACCAGCTTCAGGCTTGATGGGCTGGGGGGGAAGTCCCCTGAGTTTCTGAGGTGTTCTAGCATTCAGGTTGTGACTTGAACTGTGTATGTGGCCACACCAACTTTCAGGAGGCAGACGTAGGGTCTGTGGGTAGGAGTCATCATCTTCAAAATTTAGGAGCCTATGATAGGGTCATTTGCAGCTGAGCTGCTTGTCTCAGCTGCCCTTGAAGACTTAAGGAGATCTAATCACTGGAGCCTGGAGAGGGTTTATCTCATCCTAAAGTAGATTTAATCACATGGCTTGGTCTCTATTCAGTTTAAAGGGGACACTGATGATATTTCGCATGCAAATGTCTTCAGGTAGGCATGATGAATGATGTCTGAGGTGTCCCACACTGGGAGCAGAAGTGGGCTAATCCAAATTGGGCACTTCTGAGCATCCCCATGGAGAAGAAAGGAAGGAGCAAGAAAGAGGCTTTTACTTGTATATCCTGGTGTCTTCAGCAGCATTACTCCTTGGGTGGAGCTGGTGGTTCTGTGCACTGCCTGCATTGGTGGGATGTGTGGATTTCCTCCATAACTTCTTGGTGTGCAGAGGCAGCTCCACCTGCGGCTGCTGCAGGATGGAAGTGGTGGATCCAGCATCCACCTCCTCCTGAGTATGTATGCAGGGGAACGAGGTGTCTCTGTGCAGTGCAGCCCTGCTCTGGGAACATCCTTTTGGTCATTGTAGCAATTCCCATGCAAGTGATGTAAGTTGCCAGCAGGTCTGTTCTCTTTCCTTAAGTAAATCTGCCAGCAGACAACCAAAAGCTGTGTCTTGAGCAGTGAGGTCTGAAAGTAACAGCAGGTCAAGCACTGCAGAATGCACATGCTCATTCTCATTTATCAAAAATTAATTCATCTTTGAAATGTGGCATGAAGAAAAGCCAAGTAAGTTAACTTCTCCTGTTCTGGAATGCAAGTTAATTACAGGTACCTGTTTCCAGCTCAAATCACCTCCTGAGATAAAAGGCTTTTGGGTGGGCTGCTCCTACCATCCTTCATAAAAACAAAGTGCAGGCTGAAAAAACAGTAAGAGTACTTTTTTTTTTTTTTTTTCCCTCATGTTCATGGCCACTCACCCTTGTAGCTTTTTCTTCTTGAGCTTAACTGGAAATAATGGCAGACTTGAATCACTGCATGGGGAAATGCCCTGGAGCCTTCTACCTGCACAAACAGTTTTAAAATATGTTTTGATTCCTTTCTGCAAGACAATCTAAAGCCAGAGCAGGCTTTTTTTTTTCTTTTTTCTTTTTTTTTTTTTTCCCTTCCTCTCTGCTCTTCTAGTTCAGATTTTTCTGCTTGTCCTTCACTGTAACCTTCGCTTAACCACATTCAAGTCTGCCTTCATATAAATAGCAGATGCTTCTGGGACATTGTTATTGTGCTTTCCTGGTTGGCAATGGTTTGAGTGGCCCTGGGTGCACTGTTGAGCAAGATAAAGCTACCTAAGTAGGAAGCTGCAAAGGGCCTCTTAGATTAGGTTTCCTGCAGCTTTGCATCAAGGAAAGAGCTCTGATAATTTTTCCTGTAATTAAGTGAAATTACAGGGAAGAAGAAAAAAAATCCCCCTGATCTTGGGGACACCACCACCCACCCCCCCCCAGCAGCAAGATTTTTACATCCCTCCCTTGGCTGACAGAAGCTGATACCCTGTGGGTGTGAGTGTGCATGGAACCAGGGAATCGTGATTTTTGTTTGGGCTTACGGTATGTGTAACCTTCTGGGAGCCTGCTGCGTGCGGCGGAGGCAGCTGCTGCTGCTTGTGTCACAAAGCTGAGGCAGCATGTTGCATCTGTGATGAGCTTTATCTATCTCCTGTAGCCCTGATACTTCGTGCTCCCCCTTTCTGTTCTTGCTGTCATCAGGCTGATGTTTTGAGCTCTGCTTGTACAGAAAAAGATACTGTGTCTCTCTCTTGGTGTTCAGCAGGGAAAAAGAAACCCCTGCCAGGGAGGTGGTACCTATGCCGAGCCCACTGCAGCTTCAGCAGTGCTCCTTGGGTGCAGGTTTCTCAGGTGCTGGGCTTCGCCCTCGGCAGGGACTCGGAGAACTCGTGGAGATGGAGAGGTCCATAGCAACAAGGTGGATTCCCGGGAGGAACGTTGACTTGATGGGCTGTGCTTGTAGGGGTGCAGGGCCAGAAGTTAAACCCGGAGAGTTGCAGAAAGAAGAAAGCTGATGCTGAAACTGCAGATCCGTTCTGGGTTGAGCCTAGCTCAATACTGTCTGCTGAAAAGACAGAACTGAAGTGCAAACTCCTGTGAGGAGGTTACTATTGCAAATTAAACCCCGGGAGAGGTGGGAAAGTCACGTTCTGCTCAGCATTGCCTCTCCCTTGGAGCATTTCAGCTTTTGCTGCTGAGAAATCCATGGCAACCATGAGCCAAGACAACATCCCTGTAGAGCCATGGGTTTGTCAGGAGGCACAGGGAGCTTTTGTCTCCTTGCTTCTTGCCACGGAACTGCCAGCTCCTGATTTTCTGCTGCCCTGTGAGGCTGACGAGGAGGGTTCTGCAGCAGCCTGCATGCCCAGCCATGCCCTGAGGTTCTGACCTGAAACTGTCCTTGTTGGTTCTTTGCTCTGGGAGGCCATCCCTGCGTGGTCCTCACCATTGACCTGGAAGGTGGTGGGATGAAGAGCACCCTGCTCTGAACTCGGCAGCTCCCCAGAAGCACAAAGCAATGCCCTGGGAATGGGTCTCCTCTGAGGTCAGGCTGCTGTGTCATGCCCTGCTTAACTCACAGGCACCAAAGACTAAATATTTGGGTTTTGAATGGAGAATGATGTACTTGCTTTTCCTAAGTGATTCCAATGGCCAGCAGCATGTCCAGCATGATCAGGCCTTGCTAAGGATGTGAGCTGCACTCCAAATTTAGCTCTAATTTAATCTAAATAAAATTGCTTCTGGGCAGTTCACTGGAGGGAAACTAAGGTGGTACGAGTTGCTGAGTCTGTGCTAGCCCTCATGCTAGCCCCCAGGGGGTTAACTGTCATGTCACGCCTGCGTTCTCTGAAGTCAGCAGGCTTATGATAAGGCTGGATTAGATGTTTCTCCTGCTGTTGTTCACTTTATCCAGGTTCTTCCAAGCCTGGATTCAACAACCTCTTTGAGTCGGAAGAACTTCTGGAGGGACTTTGCAGCACTAGCTATAACTGTAGATTTACTCTGATGTTGATAAGCCACATAGCTGTATCCAGGGCTCCCCAGACAAAGCTGTTGTCTCGGGTGGAATTTGGGTGCAAATAGCAAAAATAAATTATTAAAAAAAAATCCAAATTATGTGGACACTTTATCTCTTAGATGCGAAAAATCTTCTAGCAGAAAAAGGGCTCTGATTTAAGAGTGATGTGTATATATTGCTTTTGAAACTGCCAGTGTAATGGGTGTAAGGTGCAATGAATAGGCATGTTTCAGAATTGGGAGGACCTCTCTGTGTCATCCTCTGGGACTAGCAAGACCCTGTCTTAGCCCTGGAAATGTTCCTCTCTAAGTGTGGACTAATGCTGTGAACACTGTGAGAGGAGAAAGCAGCAAGAGAGGGTTAAGAACTACCTTTGGAGTAAATCCTACGAGTTTCTAAAGCCTTTTGATTGAGACTGAGGCATGTTAAGGTGGAGCAGGCAGCCTGCAAGTGGGGTTCAACAGGGAAAAGCTGGATTTGGAGCAGAACAGCTACAGGTGCTTGGCTTGTGAGCAGAGGGAAGGTGTTACCAGTGTAGCAACACTATGAAAAGCACTGACAGTAGACGTGGGAGGGACATTTCTGAAACGTAGCCCAGATGTACATGTTGGAGAGTACTAAAAGCTCCAGGGTCTGGAAGTTCCAGGGGATGTGAAGAGGCTGGGGTGTAATCCAGCATCAGGTGACAGTGTGGGAACTTGGTTTCCTTCACCTGTGTTGCTTTTGCTGGAACAGCAGCAGATAGCGGGTTTGCCAAGGTTGCAGCCATGTGCAGCTAATGAAAACATAGAAGCTGTGCAGCCCTGGCTTGTAAGAAATGGTAAAAGTAGCAGTAGGGGCTTGTGTGACATGGGGTGTGATGAAGTGTGTCCTGTGCCATGAATCAGTATAAACTGATAATTTCTCTAAAACCTGCCCATTTCAAGAGTGGCTTTTGTGTCTCCTCTTTCTCCCTCACTCATCATCCTGGAAAAGAAAGGAAGCATTTTTCTAGTGAATATGAATTAACATTTACTTAATGTTTGGAGTAAGGAGTCAAGTGTGTTCTGCATTTGCCACTAGTGCGAGGCAGCCTTTTTCTCCCCGCTCCCACCCCCCCACTGGACATCAGACAGTCATTTCATAGTGACCATCAACTTGGTTGCCAAACAGCAGTAGTTTCTTAGCAACTGCATGGGGACACTGTGGCTCAGGGAGGAGAGCAAAGAGGCTCTGGTTACTATTCTGAACCATTTTGGTTGTCCACTCCCTCCTTTGCTGTTGGTTAACCTTTTTAAATTTAGCAGAGGGACAAAACGGAGCACTCTTGGGAAGCAGCCCTGCATCACTGGCTGTCCTGTTGTGAGGACACTACAGGCTGGACCAGGCACTTTACTCTTGAGGTTTTAATTTTACTTGCACTCTCCAGCAGGAACGTCTTTTGCTCCAAGAACTGGCATAAGCACAGAGCCAGTCCCAGGCTTTTTCTTCCCTCCTTGCGCACCCAGGGTGTTTGGCAGGAGGTAGGGCAGTGCCTTGGCAACAGTGAAATGGAAAAATAACTTTTGGGAAAGACTCCATGATCCTTGAAGGAACATGGTTGTTTCAGATGGAACCCCTGCACAGGTAATACTCAACTTGGCATGTAGAAGAGGGATGTTCTTACCGTTGGGGTGGGGAAGGATGGCTACATTGAGCAAAGCTGCTCTTCCAGTTTCCGCATGGATTGTGGCTTCACCAGTAAATGCTGAGGAGGCGGAACAAGCCAAAATGGGTGGACGGTCACATCTGTGTCCTGCTACCCCACCTTATCGTGGGATTGTGTTAAGAGGAACTGCCCCGTTCACCTCGAGGACCTGTGCCTGTGCGATGATGAGGTGGTTCAGGATGCAGCTCGTGCAGAAGGAATAGACGCCGGGAATGAGGCAGGAGCATGGCCCGGTGGACTGTAGACCCTGATGGTCATATTTTGGACTTGATGCCTTGTGTAGCTGAGTTGGATAAACCTGCTGCTTCTGGACAGGCAGATAAACTGTCCATCCCTTCTTACACCCTCAAGTTCTCACTCCACACTACAAATGCTCATCAGTGAAAAGATGGAACTGAACTCCTCATTTTAGAGTGGCTTTGATAGTATTAGCAGGCAGCAAAATTTCTTTTTAATATGCTTAGAGGACTCTGAAAACAAGAAAAATAAGACCACATGTTGCCTTTTTTATATAAAAAAAGCTATAGTCATTTAATAATTTTAAAATGGCTCTCTACAAGATAACAAACTGTAATACAGGCTTGCAATAAAGGTTCTCCTTTTGAAAGCATAAACTATCAACATAACCACTAAGCTTCAAAACACTTTTTTACTTTCTAAGAATATACAGTGAAAAAAAAATGGAAATCCAAAAGAATCCCAAACAACACTAGTACAAAACAGGTTCATGTGGATTGCTTTTTGGCAACTGGCTATCAGTTACAATAGCATAACTGCACTTTTTGGATGTTACACCAGACCCAAGCCCTGGAGCCCATTTTAGGCCAGCTGAGGTTGTGCTGGTTCCTGTTGCACTTCTATGAACAGTCTGCAGACCCTGGAAGTGATGTTACGGTACCTAAGAGCGATCTTCTCTCTGAGACAGTACATTAAGGCTGCAAGATTTCATACACTGCTGAAATGATTTTGTTACCTAAGACAACAAATCCTATTTCAATAAGGTACGTGTTCAGATACAAACTGGGAAAGCAAAAGAGTTCGGCAGAAGTGCCAGTTTTCTAGGTGCTACTGATCTCATGACTGTGTATTTACCAGTGATCTGCTTGCTGGTGCAAATGCTCAGAACACATCAATGTGGGACTACCTTGAATTATGCAAGGACAGTAGTGTTTTGCTTTAAAAATGCCAGAATCACCTGGAATTTACCTAAGCTATTGCTCACTTTGAAGCATGGCTTTTAGTCTGAGGACTACAGGCAAATGGCATTCTGTGACTTATTTTTAGGGGGTTCACAAAAGGCAATGAAGACAAATAAGCTTACGTGTGTTTTGGAGCAGCCAGCATATGTGAAATTTCTAAAGGAGTCTGCCACTATGCTAGCAGTTTTTAAGGGTCTAAATGGAAAATTTCTGGGTGGGACTGTGTGTGTTTACTGATGGAATGGCCCCATTAAAACAGGAGGTCATTTTTGGCAACGATGTAGTGCAGAAGGACCAGCACCTATGCAATAGAATTTGGGGAAAAAAAGCCCAATGGTTGAATGGAAGTCAGAATTGCCACAGATGCAATTAATTCTCAAGAATATGTCCTAGAAAAGTAAGTGCTATTTCTTCATTAAATTGTGTACATGCTATAGAGATGTTTAAATATGTCACTTCAAATTTAGGTGTTTTCTTTCCATATGCATTACAATTTGTATGTTAATCCCTGTGGAAGGAACTGGTATTTTGAGACATTGCTCATCTGCAGCCTCAACGATGAGCCTGATGAATCCTGGGATGCTCTCAAGGTAACTCTGAGTCCATGAACAATAAGGCTTTTGAGCCTGACTGTTGTATGTCCTTGCATTTGCAATTAAATTTAAGGTAAACATGAATTAATTTACATTGCTGGGAATCCATCCACATTTTTAAATCCCCTGTTGCACAGTTATTAGAAACAGCAGAATTCGAATGCCATAAGATATTAAATATATATGATTCTGTCTTCCTTCTTAGAAGGTTCTTTTTCTTATATGGCCTAAAAATGCTTTTCTCCCAAATGCTGTACGCCTTGCTTGATGTGTTGCTGGTTGCAATTGTGCATATATGCTAGTCAGAATGATCAAATGATGTACATAACAAAGTAACATCAAGAGAAGAGTTAGATTTCATGGAATTAAACTATAGAAAGTAATTTCTAAGAAGGGAATGGAGTTCTATGAGAACCATTATACTTGCTTCATGGATTGCTACAAGTAGGTTTCACAATCAAGTCCATGTGTCAAAATCAAGATGGAATGAAACAAGAAGAGTGCAGCATCCAGTTAACAAATATACTGAGGAAATGGGCAGTATATACAGAAGATGCGCACTGCTTACTGAACGCATAATTTTTTAAGGTGCTTAATTGATGGTTTAGAGAAAGTAGCAACATATACATATATGCAATGTATACAAATCTAAATGTGTATTAGAAACATAATACAGAACCAGATATATTCCCAGATCCCTGATTTCATTAGATTATCTAATGCATAAGAATGTATCTAAAATTTCATTAAAAGTGTCTTAAAAAAATTTACATAAAAATAGCTCCAGTTTGTTTGCTCTTCTGTTTTGCTGCTTGTGGATTGGATTCCACTGGGTTTCATGAGGATGCCATTTGGACCAGCGAGAGTTTGAACAACTGTGCGTGACGAGACAGCTCTGTTACTCGGTCCACCATCTTCTGTAGGGCTGCTGTGTTGGGGTAATGCAAGGCAGCCATCTTTGTAGCCAGAACGACACTCTTCAGCAGTTCACACAACTGGTTGCTGGCGTTCATCACTTTGTTGCATATGTCCTGAGTTGTCACTTGCCTGGTGAGCATGTCTCCAATGAACACAAGTTTGTGAGCACTCAAAATGACAAATTTGCTGTGAGCCACAAAGATTCGGGGGGGCTGAGAAGCATTGACACAACTAAAAAAGGCGTCAATGGCATTTAGGAGGGAGTTGAAGTGAGTCTCGCATTGGTCAGAATAGAATAAGAGCAGCTGGCTGTCACGGGAGGTGGAAGTGCCGTTTGCAGTCTGGAGAGCTTGAGGTGGCTTCCATTTTGAGATATCGTTCTCTACTGGCTTTGTGATCTCTTGCTCCAGACGTTGAAACTGATTGATCTGAAAGGCAAATAAAAAGGGTCTCTTCAAAGAATATTCTCCTAAGATGTTATGTGTTCAATTTCACTTCACGCCTCAGGACACCTCTAGGTATCATAGATTGACCTTATGCTAGTATATGTTTTTGAAGATCTTTTATTTTGGAAAGTGAGGGGTAATCGAGTGCTTTGGTTACCATAAATCCAAATACACATAATTCAGAAGAGAAAAACATCTAAAATACTTTATTTGCATTTAAAAAAACAAACCCTCCTGAATTTACAGGCTGTTGCTCATTTGGAATATTCTGAAATCACAAGTGAGAGAGATGGATCCAAGTGGCAATGACTCCTACACAGTCTTTAAAAAGCTGCCATCTCTGTGGGATTTTGAGATGACATACCTTTAACTTTCACTTCCATGTTGCTTGTAAAATTTTCTGCCATACGATATGGCAACAACATATTGAAGACTTAACATGAGGGCAAAGTGAAGCTCTCAATCTTTTATGTCCTACTTTTTTAGCATTTAAAGTGATGTTAAGCACATTATTTAAATTAATGGTATTGATGCTCACTGAACAGAGGTACAGGTGGTATGTGCATTCAGTGTGATCCAGTGGTTAAGGCACTGGATTGCGGGTCAGAAAACCCAAGTTTTTGAGCTGACTTTGTGACTGACCCACTGTGAGACATTGCAAAAGTCTGTTTCTCTTCTGTGGTAAACAGAGACTTTTTTGGAGACAGAGACTGCTTTTTATTACACATATGCACTGGGCCCACCACAATCGTGTATTGTATAAAAAAATAATTAGTCTCGTAAATTGAGATGGTTAGAAATTGTTTTCAAGGTAAAATCTTATTCCTGCCACAAGAGATGTCATTTTAAACACTGAAAGCTGTGGCTGTTCTTCAACTCCATTAAGAAGTGGCAACAAGGAAATGGACAGGGCAGAGATGATGATCTTCAGCATAGCTTCTCTGCAGTAAATATTTAAGATTTCTTTGGCATAAGCAATTGCTGACACAGATGCACAGGGCCAGGAAGGTGCTAAAATCTTGATATTCACCATTTCCCATTTGCAGCATGACAGTGCGTGTCTTTGTCCTTTGTGCTGATAAATCCAGTAATGGTGGAGCCTGACTGGTACAAATCCCACTTGGAAAGAAACTAACCTGGAGCTGCTGTTTAGCCGAGACCTAATACCTGCCATCTCCACCATATAGCACCTGGGACTTTCCACCTGCATGTGCTGGCACTCATTCACACCTCACAGCCATGATGCTAGCAGTTGCACACTGCTAAAGGAAGGGGCCCTCCTGTTTTATTTGATCTGTACTCCTTATGTGCAAGGAACGCTGCATTTCAGTGTGATTATTGCACCTGAGTGAACATACCTGATGGTGTTCTAACTCCATTTTGCTTTGCTTGATGATATTTTCTTTTTCTAGCAGCTCCTTCTGTTGCCTTTCAAACTCTTCTTTCCCCTGTTTTGCAAAACATAAGACACTGTGTTAAATCAAAGCTGCTCCTGAGCTAAATGACAGCTCGTAAGTCAAATAACAGGCTTCTTTGTATTGGCTTTTTCACTGGTAGTGCACCACTAAGAGTACAGAGAAAAAAAGGATAGTGTGACAGAGCTAAATGCTATTGCTATTATGTATGCAACAGTCTTATTTGAGAGGAAGTAATCACCCTTGTGAAATTACTCTTGAATATGTATTAGTGTGACAATCTGATTACAACTTTCCTGCAAACAGCTTCTGCAAAACCGACAGATACCTCTTGCTTGGCCTTGTGCAGAACAAGGTGTTGGGTTTACCTACCTGCAGGTGAACATAATCGTAGTCATCCATCCAGCTCTTTTCTGAGCTCTCACTGGGGGTATTGTGGGAGTGCTGACCTTTACTCAGGAGCTGAGGAAGGGGATTGCAGTACTTCTGTGCTTTTTCTCCGTGACGCTGCATATGAGGATTGTCATATACATAGTCAGAAGTGTTCATGATGTTCTCTGGTAAGTTTTTGAAACGTGAGCTGCTCGACACCTGTTTGAAGAGCACCTCTGCGTTGATGCTGATGGTAGTGGTCAGTTGCTTGGCATCATCTGGGACTGTCCTTGCCACCATAACAAACCGATCCAGGTCATCACACTTGTTCTGCAGTCTGTTGACAGCTAGAACATTCAAAGACCAGTTGTAGCTGTTCAGGTCATGACTGGTTTGGGTAAGGATTTGGTGAGAGTCCTCCAGCCTTTGCACCTCCCTCCTCATTTTGTTAAGGAGGCTGAACTCAGATAGGCAGGAAGCATTGGCTGCTGATCCTTTTGCAAACTGGAGGTACTCGAGCAGCGACTGCTCTACCTTATCCACAGCAGTGTGAATTTCATTGATGTGTTTCTCCATATATCCATAAGACCGCCAGTCTGCTGTAATGAAGGCCATGAGGTTATTGACAGCTGTCTCCACCATCTGCTGGAGGCGATAAAGCCTTTCTATAGCAGTGTCTGGATCAAGGATTAGTCTTTTGTCCTGCACAGTTGATGCTGAGAAAGAAGAGTCTTTTGATGTTGTTGAAGATGTGGACATGTTACTCCTTGTGCTTCCTGTGCTGGAGAAAGACAACCTATTTATCCCATCAGTCACATCCTGTAAGCCTTTAGTGTCTTGGAGGACTGGTGGTGGCACATCATATACACCTTCTCTTCCTTCTGGGATGAGACTTTCACTGAGTCCTGTCTGTTGTCCTGGGAATGCAATTCCCCTTGGGGTATCATAAACATCTTTTTGAGCTGCAATTTGCTGTCCAAGAAAATGGTTTTGATGGTTCATAGGGATGTCATAAACACTCTGTTTCTGTGGTGCTCCATCTGGCAATAAAAGGCTTTCAGGAGAAAATTTATTAAGTTCTTTCCCAGTTGCTTTGGTGATGGGAGGAGGAATATCATATGCGCCTTCTGGTCTCATACTATGGCCTGCTGGAGATGAAAACTCCTGCAAATTTTCCCTTAGGCCTGTATCATCTCGGCATGCAGATGGAGGTGTAGCATAGACCTGAATCACAGAAAGCAAACCATGAAACCTTTGGCTAGAATAGCAAAATATTTTACATTTTCCATATGGCCTATAAAATGCTGCAATGGAGGATCTGCCACTGGCTTTCATGGAGTCAGCTACTTACTGTGAGTTTAACTGAGTGTCAGTTTTAATATCTCTTTTTCACATTCATCTTGATGCAAATTCTCATAAGCAGCAAAATCCGAAAAGGCAGCATGCTTCCACAAAGATAATGTAGGTCTAATTATCAATTCACACTCCATAATGTTAATAATTTTGATGCAGTGCTTCACTTTACCAGTTTTAACAGTTTAAAAAGCTAAGGAAATCTTTAAAGTACTGAATCTTCCCTTCTTTCAGGATCATACATGAACTCTTGTTTAAACATGTCTGGTCAGACATGAAAATACAGGATCTTGTGGAAACAGTGTAATACTTACCCCTTTGGCAGGTGGTATGTCATAGACTCCTAAAGCTTTTGCTTCTCCCATGGGAACTGGAAGTGCAGGCCCCTTAACAGATGTGGGGGGAATGTCATATATCTAAAGAAAGAATAAATTGGTTACAGCAACAAGTCACCTCAGGAAAGCTCTGATCTCAGATGAGTTTTCTTGGTTTCCCTGTGTCTTCTCAAACAGCCTGAAGATGGTCAGAGCTCTTTAACTTTGTATCATATGGGACCCCTGCTTGGATGTGCCTGGTATTCTGGACAGTTAGGGGGAAATGCATTTTGCTAGGTCCCCTCTGGGCAATTGTGTGGACAGCTGCCTGGAGACATGTAGTCACAGCTGACTTCCATCCTGAGAGTTAAATCAAGGCCAGTCTATTACAGATACCTGTAGGGGTGAACAGGGGAGCAGTATATTCATGTGACCAGAACTGATCACACTCTTATTGATAGTGATTAGAGGGGTTGAGGAATAAGCTTATACTAGTACACACTAAATTCTCTGAAAGTAAGGCTGCCCCTGTCAGTATCACCTACTTGCTTTATTGGGTGCAGTGTGAGCTGTCTTACTAGCAGAGAGTACAGCTGTCAGATGTTTGAAGTGTCCCACTTGGTAGCATGTCCTACATTACAGTGGGTTCTACATGTGGTCTAAGGCCACTGTCTGAATGTCTCTTAACCCAGACTTCCCAACTGTTCCAGCCATATGGTGTCAGTCTGTGTTATGACCTATTGGGCTTCAGTGTTGTTCCCTAGAGGAGCTGCTCTGTCAAAGAGCCATGGAGAGATGCAGGGTTGTTGAGGTACAGGTCCTGCAAGCATCCACTCTAGATGTCTGTGGTCTTGGGGACTGAATGCTAAGGGTGTTCCCCAGAACAAAAATATATCTTAAGTTCAGTGACACAGTGCAGTAGATATGTGGTGAAAACAACTCCCTGCATAGTAGCTGTTCATCTAGGCGGTAATTTTACCCTTACTGAGTGAATTATTGTCAACTATGCAACAACAAAGTAAGGGAAAAAAATTGTTCCCAGGCAGCAAGTTTATTCTGTTTAGATACACTCTTTGATCAAAACACAGAAAACAAATGGGACTTTTGCATTTGGTGTGCTGCCAAATCTTAGTCAACATCAAATACAACTTTGAAATACTTCTGCGCTCTGTGAATAAGCCACAGCACCTAATTAAAACTTATTTTCTCTCTGAAATGAGAGAATTTGCTTAGCTCATAAACTTCTGGTAGAAATTCATCACCTTTTGTGTCCTGTCAGTGCTGTTGGCAGTTTTATTGGTACCTACCCCTTGGAGAGGGCGAACAGGGGGGATATCGTAGGTATCCTTCTGGTATTTCGAAGGAAATTCATAAACATAACCTTGTCCTGACCTGACTGGAGTTATTACCTGTGGGATAAAAGAAAAAGCAGAAACGTAAGTCTCTGAGGATCTTGGCACGTTCTCTCTGTAACTGCATGGGGTATAAACAATCCAGTAATATTAACATTCATGCTTTATGTGGCAATGTTAGTAACACAAGTCCACATATACTCCTGCCAGTTGAACACTGCAAAGTGACTGTTAGTAGCTACAAATGCACCATTTTTTCCTTCCAGACCAGTTCTGATGCAGCTGCTTTCTAGTGCTACAGTATCTTCTATTTGTCAAGCACAGATCCTCCAGTACGTCTAGGGGAGTTTGGTCCCTTCTTCCCACTGACCACCCAATAGCACAGACCACACGAAGTGAGGGTTACACCACCCACTCACTGAGATCAGGGCTACGTACATGCTGATCCTACTGAGGTATTGAGTGTCCCCACTTACTGACAGAGGCTTAAAATACTATGTGCAGGCTCTGGGAGTCCACCCCTTTTCTCGTGGAGGTATTTCCTATCTACTCCAGTAGGACGTCTTGTGTTACTGCTCCACAGTACAACATGCTGGATAACTGAATGTGAGCTGTGGCTTTGGAAATTCTTTACATAGAAGGGCAATGCTTAAACCTCCCAAAGCAAAACATTCAATTTTGCTGTCTCCGTTTGGTTTGTGTGTATTAGCAGCTAAAAGAAAATGTTAAGCCATTCTTGAAGTATATAATGCAAGAACAGCTTCTGGGAAGAAAAAAAAAAGCCTAGAATTTTTGACATTTTTCTAAACCATTAACTACCATAATGTCTTCAAATAAAATTTGGTGAAAAATAAATGCCTTATGTTTTGGACAGCATCTATATGGCAGAATTTCAGTATAGTGTAGTGTAAAAGAAATGTTACCCAACTCCAAGAAAGAGCTTGGTTTATAGTGGAAATGCTGACATCTTAACCTCTGCTGGTGCTACTCAGCTCTAACAAAGAAATATAAATACTATAACCCAAAGGCATAAAATGGCAAATTACACAGGCCACTCCCAGACGTGGCTTTGTACTCAGCTGGGGAGAATTCTGTATCTGAGCTACCTAACTGTCTTTAGAAATGTATGTGAGACATACAACAGAGCTTCTGCCCAAATGCTGTGTAAAGATCCTATAACAGTTTTTGCTGTAAGGAATCCTGGCCAGACTTCACAGTGAGTTTTGCTTGACTGAGGTCTGCAGGGAAAGTCCCTGATGCTAACCTGCTATCTCTTCTCTGCTATGTTAACAACATAGGCTTTTCTTCTTTTTACTTGCTGCCCAAATATTGCTGTGTAATCTCTGGCTCTGTACCATGAAACAATCACTGTATTTTCTCCCTGAGATGCCATACCAGTATACAGTACAGGTCTGATTCAATGTGAGTAGCCCAAGGCACTGGTAGCACCAGCCACTGCACTGACTGTGTGTGCCTTAGGTGAGGGAGGAACATCCACACCTGCCAGGTGTGGAAGACAGTGGTTTTTGCAGCTGCTTTTCCTTCAATTAGTATCAGAGGACAGGAACTGGAAGTGATACAATCTCCAGAGCACTGGGTCAGTTTGCTGACTATGAGAGAACTCCTGCTGAATTGGGTGTGGGGTTAATAGGGCTTACATAGATAAGAGTTTTTTAAACAGAATCTAAAAATGTACTGAGTTTATAACAGACCATTCCTCTCCCAGAGTCACCTACTACATTATAAAAGGTATCTACAGACAAAACTTTTAAGAAAGTTCACCCTTAAGTTACTGGAAGCTTCCCATAACAGATCACTCCAGTTATTATCGCTCCCAAGCCACTCTCATGTAATACTGGGATTATTTTGTTTGCCTGAGAAACTTAAAACTTTTATCAACATGGCTTCCTCATGCTTTTTCTGCCAGTGAGGGCTAGTGATCAGACTAGCATATTTTGCCATGTATTTTTTGCTGCCCCCTCCCCCCCTTTTTTTTCTTCAGTTAGGTGCTTCCTGTCAAATGCTTTCCACCCAAGTCAGAAGCAGAAGGATTTGGTTTTAAGCAGTGTTTACTCAGAGGTTCCTTCCAGGGGCTCCAAAACTACAACCATGACATTGCTTCAGTAATGAGCCACTGGGTATTTAAAAATGATCCCCAGGACAACAGACAATGCACCATAAAAACAAAGGGCTGCTTCCTGGGTAGCCCATCTCCACAAACCTTCCTGCTACTGTGAACAGTGTCATTAGGCTGCTTGCTAATATGCCGGGAAAGTGCTTTCCCATCCCAGAGAAAAAAGCCTGACTGTTCATGGCAGGCAGCCAGAGGCCCTGCAGTTCAGCTCTGCTTCACCTGATTGTTGCCTAGCTGGACAAGGTGGGAGTCAGGCTGTATCAGGCTCCAGAAAGATAGGTATTGGTTCCTCAGTCTGAAATTTTTATAAACCCTTTCTCAGTTGTGGTCTACTCCAGAAGCTGAGCTCTAGCCTCAACACAGAGCAGGAGTAAAATTTGCCCAGATCTCCACGCCTCAGATGTGTGATTCTTCTGGCAGTCCTGCCCATGGAGGCAATGTATGGCACCTCTGCAGAAGCTTTATGGCACCTCATTTCTCCAAGGTTTTCACAGCACTTTAGAGCACCTTTACATAGGCTCAGCAATAACTGTCCTACCCATTTCATGCCTAAACTCATTCAGGATACAAGATACCATGAATCTCTCCTTGCTCAGAGAATTAATTTCCATGAGCAAACTCAAAGAAAAGTCACAGGCCTCTAATATTGTTATTAATTAAATCTGGCCAGGGACAACAAGCTCTACAAGCTTCTATAGGTATATCAGTGACAGAAGGTAGACTAGGGAAAATGTGGGCCCTCTCCGGAAGGAAATGTGAGACCTGGTTATGCAGGACTTGGAGAAGGGTGAGGTATTCAGTGACTTATTTGCCTTTGTTTTCACTAGCAAGTGCTCCAGCCACACTGCCCAAGTTGCAGAAGGCAAAGGCAGGGACTAGGAGAATGAAGAACTGCTTGCTGCAGAAGACGAGGTTTGAGACCGTCTGAGGAGCCTGAAGGTGCACAAGTCCATGGGACCTGATGAGACGCATCCATGTGTCCCGAGGGAACTGGCAGATGAAGTGGCTAAGCCGCTCTCCATCATATTTGAGAAGTTGTGGCAGTCCAGTGAAGTTCCCACTGACTGGAAAAGGAGAAACATAACCCTCATTTTTTAAAAAGGGAAAAAAGGAAGACCTGGGGAACTACAGGCCAGTCAGTCTCACCTCTGTGCCCAGCAAGATCATGGAGCAGATCCTCTTGGAAACTAAGCTAGGGCACATGGAATATAAGGAGATGACTGGTGACAGCCAACATGGCTTCACTAAGGGCAAATCATGCCTGACAAATTTAGTGGCCTTCTATGACAGGGTTACAGTGTTGGTGGATAAGGGAAGAGCAATGGACATCATCTACCTGGACTTGTGCAAAGCATCTGACACTGTCCCACACGACAACCTTGTCCAAACTGGAGAGACATGGATTTGACAGATGGACCACTGGTGGATAAGGAATTGGCTGGATGGTCGCACTCAAATTGTTGCGGTCAACAGCTCAATGTTCAAGTGGAGACCAGTAATGAATGGCATTCCTCAGGGGTCGGTACTGGGACCGGTGCTGTTTAACATCTTTGTTGGCAACATGGACAATGGGATTGAGTGCACCCTCAGCAAGTTTGCCACTGACATCAAGCTGTAAGATGCAGTCGATGCTCTGGAGGGAAGGGATACCACCCACAGGGACCTTGACAGGTTTGAGAGGTGGGCCCATGTGAACCTTATGAAGTTCAACATGGCCAAGTGCAAGGTCCTGCACATGGGTTGGGGCAATCCCAAACACAAATACAGGCTGGGCAATGAGTGGATCGAGAGCAGCCCTGCAGAGAAGGACTTAGGGTTATAGTGGATTAAAAACTGCGTAAGAGCCAGCAATGTGTGCTTGAAGCCCAGAAAGCCAATCACATCCTGGGCTGCATCAAAAGAATTATGACCAGCAGGTCAAGGAAGATGATTCTCCCCCTCTTATTCCACTCTCATGAGACCCCACCTGGAGTACTGTGTTCAGCTCTGGGACCCCCAGTGTAAGAAAGACATGGACCTGCTCAAGTGGGTCCACAGGAGGGCCACAAAGATGAGCAGGGGGCTGGGGCACCTCCTCTGTGAGGATAAGCTGAGAGTCGAGGTTGTTCAGCCTGGAGAAGAGGAGGCTCCGGGGAGACAGGAGGAAAGATGGGGAGGGACTCTTGAACAGGGAGTGTTGTGACAGGAGGAGGGGTAATGGTTTTAAACTGAAAGAGGGTAGATTTAGATTAGATATAAGGAAGAAATTCTTTACTGTGATGGTGATAAGACACTGGAACAGGCTGCCCAGAGAAGCTGTGGATGCCCCATACCTAGAAGTGTTCAAGGCCAAGCTAGATGGGGCTTTGAGCAACCTGGTCTAGTGGAAGGTGTTCCTGTCCGTGGCAGAGGGGTTGGAACTAGATGATCTTTAAGGTTGCTTCTAACCCAAACCATTCTATGATTCTAATATAAAAAAGGGAGCTGATGCAATAAGGCATAGAATTATAGAGGGTTGGAAAAGACCATCATGTAAGATCATCGAGTCCAACTGTAAACCTAACACTGCGCCAAGTCCACCACTAAACCATGTCCCTAAGCATGCACAGGTAAAACCACTTGCTCTTGTTGTTATAGGTAAACATGATATTTTGCTTTTGTGAAAAGAAGCCCAGGTGGCAAAGCAGATGATATCCTTACACCGTGGAGCCTGGAACAGACATGGAATAAAAGCTGTGCTCATGCCCAGTATTTACAGAGAGATCCTCCCTCACTCTGCATACAAAAGTATCATGCAGCTGTAGTTATTCTTGTAGCTCATCCTTAGAGACCTTTCCCATTTTTCGAAAAAGGCTGACATACCAGATGCTATATGAAAGGCTTATAGTACTACAAGGCTGCTGTTTTTATTTACTGTGCTGTGATACAATCCTAAATAACTACACTACAGCTAGACTGGTCAGATGAAGGAAGGCAGTTTCATTCAGCGCTGCAGGACTTTTTATCACCTATCTTCACACTTTCACTCTTTCCCAGACTAGACTAGCCCTAAGCAGTGATCAAGCAGGGTCACTCCCTTTATCTGGGTGAAACAAACCCCTGCTCTGGGTGCTTCCTGCTGTTGTCAAAGGAAGTGAGAGGTTAAAACACGAAGTGCCTGATTCTGGGTATTCTCGAGTACAGCCCACCTACATGGGTGACTGTGAACAGAAGACCCGAGCTGTCTGCGGTGCTGTGCTTAGCACTGCACTCAAGGTGGCATTTATTTTCCAAATAAAAAAGCATCAGAGGCTTTTAAGTCTGCTCCTTTTTAGACTTCTGAAAAAGCTATAAGAAAGACAGAAAATATGACTTTAAGAAACCCAGCAAAACCCACTAACAACCAAGGTTTGTTGATATCATGAAAGAGAACTTTTTTCTCCCAGTGATTCAGGTATATTTTCCTGTGTGGAGGATTATTATCCAATAACAACATGTTCTGAGCAAGTTCACCATAAAATCCTCTACAAATGCTGATCTGGTCTGCACTGAGTACAAGAACATTCTGTTGTTCCTCTACTCCCCTTCCAACATTTTTCATTAGGTTAAACATGCTGCTGAACTTCTTGTTCCCAGCCAATTCAGAACAGAAGCAGCTCATCACCAAAACATATCCTGAGTGAACGTTTTGTAATAGTAATTAAAAGAATACCCATGCTACTTGACAAAGTGAAAATGTGGAGCATTTGTTGTGACTCTTAAGTCCCCAAGACATGACCTCACTTGGGAAGCCAGGACATGCGGTTGCACTGCTTGTTCTGTATGAGGAAGAGGGAGGTAGCTGGGTAGGTGAACTAAGGAAGGTACCAAACCCAGTATTTTCAGAAGTAACTTTTGATTTTGGATATTCACCCATAAATATATTAAATTAACTTGCTGCTTCTGAATGGGATGCTCAGCCCTTTCAACACATTGTTGAACCCTTTCTTATGGTTTTGAATGTTTGATGGCAGTTTAGTTTTGAAGATGGACTTCAGAAGGAAGGAGGTAGCTGCAAAAGAAAAGTTCCTCTTCTCCCACATCTGGAACAGGGATAGCAGCCCTGTCTGGTACTTAGGAATTTATTTCCTAACAAATGTCACTGAACTTCAGACCTCACGAGGATTCTTTCTCCTTTTACCTCTTCTCTTTTAAGAATGCCTGTGGTAATCTGAGTTTAAATAGTCCAGCATTTCAAACCAGCAATTTTCTTTGTTTACACATTGAAGGAAGCAGATGGTGTTCCCACAAACTATCTAACCCAACATTCTCAAAACATAGTTAACCACTTAATCCATGCAGAGCAGCTAACGGGGACCAGGTTTGGCTCTGGTGAAACATGTAATGAGCCTACTTCAAACTTTCAGTACTGCAAAACAGAGACAATTGAGCAGAAGTGTTCTGTTCTTGCTGAAGTCCATGCTCTTCCAAAAGCCATTACTTGGGTCTTTTCCATGCCAATGGCATGTTCCTAACCAAGAAAAAGAGCTGAATGTGCATGTACTTTGCAAAAATATCCAGTCCTGTGGTTCATTAAATCCCTCTTCCTTAAATGTAAGGGGAAAAAAAAAACATTCTATTTCTTCTAGGATTAAAACAAATGTTAAGCTTGATAGAGAACATTCCTAGGAAGCAAGGCAGCAACAAGACAGTTCTTGTGCTTATGGCAGATGCACAACACTGTAGTCTACATTGTTTAACAAGGACAAAGAGCAAATAAACCTATTGAAGCCAACAGAATTACTCTGAATTTATAGCAGCACTGTGGAGGACAGAATTCAGCCTGCTCCCAGGAAGAGCAATGCCTGGTATGCAGAATGATGGGGAAAAAAACTTTCCTGAGTTTTACAGGTGACAGAACTGAAGCAGAGGTATGTTGCACCTCTGCAATACCTTGCCCCACCCAAACCACAGGCAGCAGGGCAGCTGAAAAGGGCAGCTTGTGATTTCCCAGTATGGCCTCTTAACCCCAAGAACATATTGATGCCTGCTGACTGCTTTTAAAATAGATCAGTGCTTTCTGGAGGTGGAAAAGAGGAGGCATCTGAGGTAAATGTATATATTTATTTTAAATCTGGATGAAGAATTGTATTAAAATATATCTCCTCCCCTGATGCTCTCCTCTTCACCCCATGGGTAACTCTCAGCAGTTGATGAGCTACTACCATCAACTGCTGCTAATCTCAGCTGTCAGTCCTATATCTATTAAAATCAGCTGTAGCTTACCCTGGGAAGAGTCATGCCCTGGAGAAGGTCCAGTAGTGGTGCATAAAGTGGGGCTGTTATGAAGCTTGGATATGGGGAAAAAAAATGAATGAAAAGGTAAGTAAAGGAAGAAGAGTATGTTTGTTTTCTGTTGTAAAATGTTTCTGTAAATGTAATAAAAACCTCTAGTTGTTGAAATTCTGCTCATAAGCCTCTTACAGCTACCTGGGCTCTCTTAGGCTTGTAAGGATAATGAAATAGCCAAAGATAATGTGGGGAAATTAGAAGAGAGAGAGAGAATTAGAGGAAAAAAACCTAATTCCTACTCTCTTGAGCTCCTAGTCCTTTGTAAGGCAATGACAGGAGCCATTGAACGATGCTGGATCAGGCAGTGAGCCACTTCTTTGTCCATCTTTCTCTTTTGCTGCATGTACTTAGGAGGCTAGGCGTGTCTCCCTAAATGTTTTTTCTTGGGAAAGGTTCTGTGGCTAAGTTGAACTGCAAGAAGTTTGTGTTAAAGAAAAGAGTCTCTAAGGTAATCTGGGTATTTGGAAGAACCAGGCTATCTGGCTAAACTCTCTTTTTTACAGAAAGCACATAGTGTTTCCTGTCCTGTCTTTTGCAAGTTGCATCAAGATTCCTAGTGAATGATAATTAATTTCCTGACAGTAATACCTATTGTATCACTCATATTGTCTGCTGTAAAACAAGAGCAAAAATGTCTTTATGAAGCAGTAGCCTTGACTAACTTACTTGCTATATATGATGACATACAATGTGTTCCCCAGCTGAGTAAAGGTTGGGGTTTCATTCTCACATGTGCTAAGGATACTTGCTCTTATAAATGTTTTGGTTTTCTAAGTTGCTGTAGGTCTTAAGGATTATCAAATCATAACACTTTACTTTAACCTAAATAATGTATGAACATCAGGCCACTATAAAATGCTCTAGTAGAGTATTTTCTGCCAAGAATGTACCATTGGAGAGCTTTTGATCAAGGCTCACAAGCTGAAACAGAGGGGAGGAAAACTATAGAGGCATTTCTTCTAATGCACCAGGCTTGTAGCTCAACTTATGAGTTGCTTCTAGTGCTGTGAGCCCAAATGTTTCTGCAAGGCATGAGGAAATCGACAAAAATGACTGCATCTTCTTTCCTGGGCTGAGTGAGTTAGCTCTACTGTGTGGCGGAAAGAAATGCGGTATCGATGCACGTAGCGGCACTGCCGCTTGTCTTTGATTGGGTGTTCCCCAGTGAATTTTCTAAGAAGTAAGACTCAAGATGTGTGAAGATAAGGATATGTGACAAATACTACCCTGATACAGAAATGATTTATAGTTCTTGATGTTGTTTCCATCTTCAAAATACCTGCTTATTTTCTCCTATGTTTTATGTCCATCTGTTGTCCAAGAGTTATGCCTATGAAGATCTGCTTTTTTGCTGTAACCATACATGCTCTCACAGCTAAAGCATGTCCAGATGTCACTGATTCATGGTGTGTTAAATTAAAAATGCTTAACTTTGCAGGCTCAGGGCTTTAAATGGAAACTTTTAAATGTGGTTATGAAGTACCTCACCAATAGATGCCAGGTCTTTAAAAATGCCCCCATGGTATTTGAATGCAAATAGCAAGAAATGAAATGAGTGTTACACTTTTCTCCTTCTGAGGTCGTATTATTTCTACCATATTTATCTAAGTTTTGCATTGCGAGTCTTGAAGATATACAGCAGAAGGTGTGAAAATGGTTTAAAGTGAAAAATGTGAAATCATGAGCTGGCCATGATTCAAACCCTCAACTGCTGGTGATATAGGTATAGCCAACTGCTTTTCAACTAGCCTAATTCTGACTTTTCAACTTCTGGTGTGGCCCTTTCTACTAACCAGCACACAAATGCACGTTCATTACACTGTTTTTGAGTTTTGTGTTTTTCCTAAATCTAAAGTGCAGGTTTATTGTCTTTCTAGACAACTAAATATATATTTTTTTTAAATTTGTGGAGTCACATAAATGACCTAAGCTCCCATTAGCATAAAATGACAGGGCTGTATTAAGCGTAATGGAATGGCGCTGACTTGCTGTAGTGTTGGATTACCGTGTTCAATTTTTGCTTACTGCTGGTGTTCACGATCACAAACTAAATGCAGATACAAAGCTCTCTGCCTCTACAGACCTTACTGAATGAGCAGTACAAGGCACAGAAAAGTCCAACAATTTTGTCACTGACAAGACTTTACTACCTTTTTTTTTTTCTTTTAATGATGCTTTCATGACCTGATCCTGCTCTTGCATCAACTCTAGGACTTTCTGCCAATTGTGTTACAAGCAACATTTCTGCCTGCGTCAGTGGAACAGGCTTGGTGCTGGCTGGCCTTGAATTGCAAGGCTGACTAGGAAGGGGTATTTCCTAGCTTCTGGTGGAGTCCTTATTGCTTACAAAATGTGATTAAAAAGAGTCAAACCAACACTTCAGAGGATGTCACATGTCTTGAGAGGAAGAGAACAAGAGGGATGAACAAAACACACCTGTTATTACTAAATTATCAGCACTTTAAAGAGAAGTGTGAAAGAGGATACTTGTTCAATATTCTTAGCAAGGGTTTTTTACCAGTGCCATCCCCATGACACTTGCTTCTAGACAGACGGTGACATCACTGTTTCTGCATGTGTTGCCCAACAGTGCTAATGAGCTTATGTGTTGCAGTACTGCTGATGGAACAGGCATGCACTCTGAAATAAATGTCTGTGGATGGATCTTGAGGAGAAACAAAATCCCCAAATTATTGTGTGATAAGTTCTTCTAGTGGAGAAATAAGTTTACCTGATAAAGCATTCTTTGGAAACCTGTCATTAAATTTGAGCTGGAGTTGTGATTAATGAGAAGTGTGTGGTGAAACTTGGCACCTCAGCATTTTGGTATCTTGCCCATGATAAATACTTAAAGCAGTGTCTTGCTTTGCCTTCCCAATCTGTCTAGTCTTGCCATTTTAAAAAGGTTGTCACACGAAGAATCATGCACTTGTTTTCTATGCTAGTAATACTATGACTGTCTCTTCTCAAAGACAGAAGCCTAAATTTAGGGGAGATTTGCAGGTGGAGAGGAAAAGGATGAGAAGATGAGGTGCTGGGACAGGTAGGGCAGAGAGCAGGTCTTACTGTTTTGAATGACATGAAATGCTAAAGGCTCACAAACAATAAACCAGTTTGGTTCAGCCCAAACAACTCGTTCCAATTCTTCTGAGGAGCTTGATCTTATTTCTGTTATTTCTTCCCTTCTATATTGAATGTCTAGATGGAAAGTTGGAGGGGGGGAGAAAGCTTCATTTGGGAATTGCTGAAGTAGGGTATTTCCATGAGTTCTTGTTTCCCTTAAAATATTTTCTTTCTTCCTTTAACATCTTTCTCAGAAGAGATCCTTCCCTGTCACCAGTTTCAGTTTTGGTGAACTGGCATTTCCCAGTAGGCAAAAAAAAAAAAAAGGCTGACATGAAGCATTGCCAAAGAGTTTCAATTCCACAAGAGTGCCCTTGGAGGTACACTTGGGCAGAAATAATGGAAGTGTCCCTAAATCATTTAGGTTGGGAACTATATTGCTTTGAGAGAAGTAGACAAATAAAACCTTCCATCAAGAAGTAGCTTGATTTAATTTGATTTGTAGATGTTTTCTGGCTCACAAGCTATATTCTGGCTTGATTTTTGGTAGGGGTTTCTCAAGGCAGCTGTAAGGACAAGTGCTCCTATTAACTGGTGTTTAGATTAGCATAGCTTGCTTTGGCAAGTTTATGGAAGGTATACACACACTTTTAAACAGATATAAACTCCATCATTAATTCTGTTGCATCTATACAATTATATACCAGACTTCAATCAGGACTGATTATGCATACAAAGAAATTGTGATGGTAAGACACAATAGGAATATGTTTAGTGTCTTTTAAGGATTAGGGATGGACCGTCTTATGGAAAATTTCTGTTTCCTAAGAACTTAACTGCATCAATTTCACTTTGATTCCATTCTAATGATCTGTTTTGGGAGAAAGCTTAATTTAGATATTTTTTTTTTAAACTGATGCAATATTACCACTGCTATTTAAAAAAGAAAAATGGAAACACTTCATGCCAGACATGTGGAATGATGATATTCTGAGGCTAATTAATCTTTCTCCAAAACAAAACATCTACAAAAATCATTGACTGCCTGCAAGGCCTTCAGATTTCAATAGAACTATGTTTTCTGACTGTTAGCAACCCATCTTCATCTGTCCATTTCCTATCTCCAGAAACCACACTTCCTCCTTATGAAGAGATTCACTTTGAATAATCAGTTTTCCACTCACATTTCTGTAAAATGCTCTGCTGCTGTGCTTGGGTTTTAGTACTTACAGGGAAATTTAGACTACCCAAACTTAGTGTTTGGTTAGGGTGTGTTCAGATGTAACCAAAGGTCCAGTTAGGTTACTAATCAGCAAGAAACAGTCTATAAGCTTGCTTTTTTATATATATATATTTTTTTTAAGCTAAGGTTTGATCCTGTACTTATGCTTGTGCAGGCTGATTTGTGTCCCTGGGAACCTCAGTTGTTGGATGAGATTGCAGGACTGGCCTTTTTTCTGATACTACAGGGGAAAATGCATGCCTCTGGTCTACAAATAGCACTGATTAAAAAGAGCCCCGTGCTTAGGGAGAAACAGGGAGTAATGTTGAGCTCATATGTTTGCTCAGCCTAATAAAATGCAGTCTTTTTCTTAAAATAATTTCTCTTCAAATCACATCAGTGAGTAACTACTGCTTACTCTGACTTGTGGATGAAGGTTTCTTTACTCCGTGGTTTTCACAGAGACCGCTGAGGACTGATTAACTGCACAGGCTTTTTATCAGTAAAATGGCTTTTCTCCTATTAATGTCACATGGAAAGTTACAAGTGAAACTCCTGAGTCTAAGGAAAAGGCCATGTGCTGTTTTTACCACTGAGTTTGCATTTAATTTGAGAGAATTTCACCCTTTAGACTGCACTTGGTGAAACAGGGCACCGAGTGTTGAGGTATGTGTTACCATTCCTGCTGTACTCAGCAAATTTGCTGTGTGTTCAGCACTTCTAACACTGAAGCAATATTTTGTTACAAGGGATACAAATCCCCAAAGTAGAATTCGTAATGTGAAAGCAGAAGAGGGACTAGAAGATGAGTGGGCCATTTAAGTAAACTGCATCACAGGAAGCTCTGGTATTTCAGACTTGAGGGTCAACAGGGACATTCTATCTTGGAATATAAATATATTTTGTCATAAAAAAGAATGGGAGCGTATCTACTATTTTGTAGTTTGTTGGCAAAATGTGTTTGCCACACAACTCTTTAATATACTCGGTGTATGTCTCTTCTTACTTCATAAATCTGAAAACAGGCAAGAAAAAAGATAACAATGTAAAGGCAGGCTTATTTCTGGAATAAATACAGCTGCTTGTTTCCTCCCAGCTAAGACAGTACTTTTTTAATTGGAAGGAAAAACATCATAACGTGGCTAACTGGCTTCTGCTACTGAAGTCTGTGCCAGAATTGTCAGGGTGGTGCTGCTTGTGGGGTGGTGTTTCCACTTTCTCATGGATTCAACCAACATGACTAATGTAAATAAAGACCAGGGAACAAGGTCCATTCCCTTAGCCGTAGTTTACCTAAACCTCCTGCTGAAGGCAGTGAACTCTTGAAGGTGGAGATCACAGGATGTCAGGGTGTGAAACCCTTGATCTATCAAGGGCATGTTTATACTTGGAAATGGGCCAGGGATGTTCATGTGTGAATAATTTCCTTCCCTGTCCTGCTTTATCCACTTTTAAAAGATGGATAAATGTGAGTGTTTCCTGAACTATAACATTCTAGTTCAAACAGACCAACAAACAAAAAAAAAGCTGATGTCTTCCAAGCTGTCATCAGTCTCTATTTCCTTGAGTTTGTCCATGCCTTGTGGGAGCTGTAGTTCAGGGCTGGTAACCCCTGCAGTGCAGCCTCTTCCCTGACTGAACAGCTGTAGTGCATCAGCCTCATATTCTGTTTTGTGCTGATTTCCCTTGATCAAAAGTTCTCCTGAAAGCTACTAGTTCCTATAGAACGCTTTCAGAATTTGTCACAACTGTTTTCCAACAAGGCTATGTTTCCCTTAAATTTTTTGGCCAATGCTATTTCCAGGATGGCAGGGACAGCACAACAGATCAGTTAGGGGAAATACTGAACCAGAAAAGAGTGTTTAAATTACAGTAGTGTCTTTTTTTTTTTTCCTATGTCACTTCCACTGTTTTAAAGCTCATGTGTGAACTAATGATTAATCACAGATACAAAAGAGACTTTGTGCTTTGACAGCACCTTTCCCAAAGGATGTGCTCCAAGTAGTTTGTCCAGAATGAGTTCCCTCGTAATTACCTGACATATTTTGCAGATGAGATTGCTGAAGCACAAAAACACCACTCAAGACTATGCAGAAGTCTGTGGCAAGGATAAAACCCAGGTTTCCTGAACATCAGATTTGTATGAAAATTCCTTCTCTTTGCTGGTTGCAGGAAAAGACAGTAAGTTTGAAGGCAGAGCACAGGAAGAAGGAATAAATTCCAAGATACACCTTTCATACCTTTATGGTCATCAGACGCTCTTCACACATAGGGGTGTAACCATTTTGTGACTAAACATGCAGCACAGCTATAAAAGCTTGGGGCTAACCAAGGCTAATTTTAAACCATCCTGCATTATCTCTATCACTTGTACGGTGAGTTTTAGAAGGTGGTATTTTTATGTGATAGAAGGAGCCAATACAGCTCTGTTGTCAACAACTAGCTTGGCCAGAATCGATTCATCATTATAATCACCTGCCTCAGGACTCCTTTTTGAGTTGCTCTGGCTAACAAGATGTGTTACCTCAGCACAGCTTTATAACATGCCTGCTGTTGACTTACTGTTGCTTGAGGCCAGACAATTCCTGTCTGACAGCAGTTCCTAAGCTTTGCCTGTAAAACTTGTACGGCAGCCAAACCGCACATTTGCACAAAGAAAACGGGCAAATGTGCGCAGAAATGGATAGGATAAAAACTGCTGCTGGTCCTGCTTAGAATGGTGTCTAGAGGCCACAGATTTCTTTAGCTACTGCTATGGGAAGGGAGAAGGCTTACATATGGGACGACCTCGTAGCAAAACCCTTCAATGTCCTTAAAACTGCCAAAATGTGCAACCTGCTAACCAGCTGTTTCTGCTGATGGAAGAAGGCAGAGTGGCTCACTTAAGCCATTGGGGCAGGTGTCACAAGTCTGAGAAAAGAGATTCATCATTTTGGAAGTCAAAGCAAAGATTCCCAAAGTCAAATCGTCAAGATTTCCTGCTTTCCTTAGTATTAAGGATTGTTTTTACTGATGCCTAGAGGAGGAGGATTTGGAGGACAGACTGTTTGCTTAGACAAAGGAGACAAGTGCTAAAGTGCTTCCCCTTAATTAGGCTTTTCTTTCACAAAGGCATTAACAGATAGTTGCATCTGTACCACTAAAATGCAGTTTTGCAAGGTGAGGATGCTAAAGAATGGAGTATGTTTTAACTCACTGAGTCCTCCCTTAACAATAAGACTGCAGTTCTCTCTTGTCTATCATGGTTTCAATCCCAGTGGGCTCTTTTTAGTGTAGAACTGAACAGTTGCAAGGGACTGAAGACATATCTGCCTCTGATCAAAGCAGGACACTGCCATAACGCTTGCCATCCAGGAAACCTGCTACTAATACACGGTGAACCCTGAGACTCGGGGCTCTTGGGCTAAATAAATTGAAAGTCAGGATTGAAGCAATTCTATCCTAAGTAACAAGAACTGGCTAGTGCTAAGCAGGCTGGTAGCTACTTTGCCGAGGGTAAAATGCTTTATACATGTGCATGTTTAGTTTATTCTGCAGTGGACAGAGTAGCCATATGCAGCATAGCTGACCTTTTCATAGGTTGCAAGTAATTAAATGAAACAAGTTACAAGTCAGCCAAATAAATGGTTAGAAAATTAGTTTTCTAAAGAAGGTGACTTGAATTCAGAAAAATGCATATTCAAGCTTCCTGAAAAATTTCTGAGCAGAACTTGGAGAAAACAGGTCCAAACAGTGCCTCTGATTTTTGCATCTCAACAAGAAGTTTGTACTTAAATTAAAACAAAAATTTCAGTTTCTCAATGTACCTAGGGTTTTAACACAGTCCCTGTAGCAACCAGGTTTATGCAGAATGTCCTATTAGTTTCAGTGGAGCTGGAGAAGGTGGGAAGAGGGAGAAGAGACTTTGCATGCAGCTGGGAGAATTTTTTCCTTTCAGGCTGAACTCTGTGCAGAGTACACACACACTTGCATTATGCTAAGCTAATGACCATTTACGCAGGGCAGGTCCTAAAATTAAAGTACATAGCACTTATTCCAAGCTAGTATCTTGGGCTTCCCAACAGACTTCAGGGCAGCTCTGCAGTATGGTGCATCTCCTGTGGCCCAAGCTGGCTAGCCGAGGCATCTCTGCACAGCACTGTTATGTTTCATGCAGAATACACTAAAATGTCATCTCTTCGGTGCTGTGCCATCAATAGGTTATTTACCAGGTGTTCACTAACTACCTTGGAGGGTATCTAAATGCTACTGTGGATAAGTAAACTACACTGGCCCTGAAAAAGATTTCACTATGTCTAGTCTATAGGGAAATGAGAAAATGAGAGAAAAAAAATTGTGAGATTTCTCAAGAAAACTCAAATAATTGCTCCAACAAAGCTCCTATCTCTACCTGTGCAGCAAGTGCAATTTTCTCATTTTATCTTCTTGCATACGCTACAAAGCATAATCGTGGAAAAGCTAAGCAAAAAAACCTCTTTATAAGTTGACTTGGAACAATTTCACAGATCTTTTTCTCTTGCTCAGAAGGAAAAAAAATCCATTTATTATTTTCAAGGAAAACGAGACTATAACAAGGAAATAAAAGCATTAGAAAATGTCTTCCAAAGGCCTGATATGAAAAAGGTGGAGTTGGGGGTAAGGCAGGGGGGAAAACCTGAAACAGACTGTCTCACCAATCTAAATTAGGAGATGAAAGTTTAAACCAGTCAGGAACTTCCTGACAGAGACATCATCTGCTCACACAACTTGTATATAAATACTGTGCTTTAAGCTCTAAAGTTAAGGAGGATGCTAAAAGCTGGAGCTGTTGAGCTGGGAATGGAGGGACTGTAGGAACTTCTTTTTGGCTTGGCAATAAGGGGTCTGGAAGGCCAGGAGAATCTCCTTCCTCTCTCAGGTACCTTCCTTAACCCTTTTCTGCCACCAGGGTACCTGGCAGGTGCTCTGTGAAGGTAAAATGAGGGAGTGACAGGAGATGGGGAGAGCCGGGGAGAGCCCACATAATGCAATGCCTCTCACTGGAGCCTTGGGAGCTCTCATCTGCTGCAGTAATGGCTGCATCATGGAGCTGTTGCAGCTCCCACTTTCAATCAAGAAATTTAGCTGCAGATAAACATCAGGTGCACCCTTATAAACTTTAGGTTTGGTATTAAAACACCCCTCATCATCATCATCCTCTTCCTCCCTCACTCTTCCAAGTATGGAAGTCCTTGTCTCATTAATAATTGCTTTCTCTTTGTAGTTTAGACCCACTGGGACTTCTCCAGCAAGACCATACATAATTTTTAATTAAACAAAAATTACTTGGGCAGGTGATGTAACTTCATTAATTTGTGGGGGAGTTAATCTTACTACGGCAGCTCTCTTTTGAGCATATAATGCAAAAGTGCCATACGGCAAATGTGTTTTAGCTTCCCTGGGAGCCTGTGAGGACACAAGATCACATACCTCCCCAAATGCTCTTCTGTGCATCTCAGTTGTGAATTAAGCAAGCCGTTGAGAACTGGGCCTTTCTCTTCCTCCTACAGCAGTAACTTATATATATTTTTCCTTCCTACATCTTAAGTCCACAGGCTATCACTAGACATTAACCACTTTACTGGTGATCAGCACAAGTGACCTGCTTTGGAGCTATGACATGAAACCAAATGCACGCACCTTGTTAGTCAGAGCTGGACCATCGACACATCTCTGCGTGGAGGGTGGCACCTGGTAAATATCTTGTCCCACTAGACCATGACCAGTGGGTATTTGGTAAATTCCCTGATTCAGATGGGAAGGTGGCACTTGGTAGACAGGGTCCCGTGCTGAGGCATGTGAGCTTGGCACTTGGTAGATCTTTTGCTGATTGAAGGACTGATGCATCAATCCTGAACTGGACATATCCTGGCCAGAAGGACTGTCCTGTACCACTGGACCTATCAGGAGTTTCACACGGTTGCCTGGAACGATGCCTTGCCGGCCATGTAAGGAGCAGAGCCACCATCCTTCAAGACCTTCAGTGTTCTGCTCTATCACTGTCAAAATATCTCCTTTGCGGAAGGCCAACTCTTCTGCGCATTCAGGGATGTTATCGTACAGGGCTCTTGCCATAAGATTCTATGGAGAAAGAACACCAAAAAAAACCAAATGAACAAACAAGCTAGAATTTTTCTAAAACTTCAAGCACGTTCTAGATGGAGGGAAGAACTGAATTTGAAAACTAAGTGTGCAGGAAATCAAAATAACATGGAAAATAATGCAGCACAGGATTCCCCTGTCCAAAGCTGGAAAAATAAGAGGCTTATGCATTAGCAACACTGCTAGTGAGAACTCTTCCAGTAATACTAGGTCAGATAGAAGCTTTTTATATGGTCTATTCACCTGAACAGACAGGAAGTCAGAAGAGTTCTGCTCCTGGCATTGAGAAGCTCTTCCTGTGAATGGGAGCTTGTACCTTCATGTCTTGACACTGATATGCCTATAAATGGGCTCTGTATACTGCTACAGCTAGCTAGCTAATACTTAAAATGAAACTTGAACAAGACTCTCGGGGACATAATCCAGTTGTTTCCAAACATTTTTCCATTTGCAGGGTCCCAAAAGACTTTCTACTAGAGGTGCAGATCCCATCAGTGTAAAGACAGTGGGCTGGCTTTTCTTAGCTGCCACCTGCAGGCTCCTTAAAGTCAGGGATCTGTAGACCATCTGGTGAGAGAAAACGGCTTAAAATACAAACTGACAAAATGTCACAGTTTCTGAACTACAACGCTCATGTTGGTATGTAGCTCTGTGCCTTCTTTTTCTTTCTGTAAATTTCCTTAGTGGCACAGTGCAGCATAGCACCAGCTTAATAGGTAAAAGACTTCTTCCCCCACTGCTGCCTCAAAACCACCACCATGAAACAACCTCAAAGGGCAAGGTTCCTCAAAGCCCTGCTCACTGTAGAAAGACTTTGAAGAGCACATTATTTAGAAAATAATGTGCCCAGTGACCCCAGCTGGAGTCATGCCTTTGCCATGGGGAAAGCTGTACCAATCCCTGTGGGCCTGTCCTTATGTCAAAGAACCTAAGAATTTAGGAACCAAGTGTTACCATAGAGTATGTCTATAAGTAACTTGGGAGGAGTCTAAGGGCAGCCAAGGAGTGTCTTTGACCTGTGGCAACATGGTGGAGCCGTAACATTAGCATAGGGAACTTCACACAGGTCTATTCCCAAGCATTTGCCTAGTGTTTCAGGCAGGCTTTGCAGCTTGCCCTGACCTCTGTTTTCGTGTGGCCATGCTACCAGCAGTAACTCTGCTAAGAAGTTTTAGGCCAACTCTGAGCAGATGTAAGATTGTAGTCTGTGAGGTATAGGTATGTTACTAACAAGTGCAATCTCCTCTCATGGGCTAAACCAGCTCCCTTTCCTCTTTCTCTGCAGGCCTGTATGGTACATCCAGTGCTGAATAATTAGCCAAGCTTAGGTATTCAATGGAAAGTAGGCAGGCTGGCTGTATTGACATTCTTGGACCCTTCACAAAGGCCATGAACATTTAGTTTCTTGGCTCTGCGGATATTTCCAAATGCATTGGCAAGAACTGCTCCATGCCTGCCTGCTTTTTGGTGAAGGCAGTCAGCAGAGATGGTTATAAACTAATTGTAAGCACTTGAAAAAATATAGGGAGCCCTGGATCTAGAGCATTCTAGCTGAAGTATTTGGATGCAGTACACAAACTGAAATGGTGCTAATCTACTGTAAGATAGGATATGCAGCTGTGCTGAACATTTATCTTCCCTCTGTTAAAGAGATAGTGTCAAGTACAGTTTAATGGTTTTATCTGTCATATTTATCCTCCTTGGACATATCAAAACTTTTTTTTTTTATCCCTTACTTGTATCTTTCCCCATTGATATACACTGATGTTTTCCCATCATCTCTGCTTTATCAAGACAGCAGACTTCCATTTGACCTTCTTCAGTTCAACTTTTCTTAAGTGTATGTCATGGTTTAACCCTAGCCAGCAACTAAGCACCATGCAGCTGCTCACTCACCCCCCACCCAGTGGGATGGGGGATAGAATTTGGGAGTGGGGGCTAAAACTCATGGGTTGAGGTAAGAACAGTTTAATAGAATGGAAAGGAAGAAAATAATAATGATGATAACAATAAAATGACAATAATAATAATAAAAGCATTGGAATATACAAACCAAGTGATGCACAATGCAATTGCTCACCCATCACTGACCAATGCCAAGTTAGCTCCTGAGCAGTGATCTGTCCCTCCTGGCCAACTTCCCCCCAGTTTATATAATGGGCATGGTATGGGAAACCTCTTTGGCTGGTTTGGGTCAGCTGCCCTGGCTGTGTCCCCTCCCAACTTCTTGTGCCCCTCCAGCCTTCTCACTGGCTGGGCATGGGAAGCTGAAAAATACTTGACTTGGTATAAACACTACTTAGCAACAACTGAAAACATCAGTGTGTTATCAGCATTATTCTCATACTAAATCCAAGACCTAACACTATACCAGCTACTAGAAAGAAAATTAACTCTATCCCAGCCAAAACTAGGACAGTGTAGCATATGGCCAGGAGGTTGTATGAATGGCTGACTGGTGGATGGAAAAATGGTAAGCTCAGATCTCTCATAAAAGGTAGATGAATATACTTTTCCCAAGACATGTAGTGTTTGAAATGGGGTGCAGGAGATCAGTTTTCTCCAAAGGGGGGATCAGCTTTCAAATGAATGAGAAACACTGGCTTTGCCTTTCATCAGCATCATTAGTGAGGTCAGTATAAATTAAAGTTTGGCTTGGAAAAGCAGAACTGCCATTTTGAACTCCCATGTAAACAGCAGCGCTGGGGCCCACCATTCCCTCTGATGTACGTCTACTCAGCTCATCAGTCAACAATGCTAGGAAATGTTAATAGAGATAAAGCAGAGAGCATTTTTGTCCATGCCTTGGCAGAACTGTAGAACTATTCTTAGGCACAGTCAAAACTAGTGGTCTCTTCTTGAACACTACATCTGTGCTCTTGCTGCGTTGACTTGGCTGCTTAGCTGTGTCCAAGGAGCTCAGAAAAGAAAAGCTCCTGCCTAGTCCGAAACATCCAAATTAATCTCTTATCTTTTTACATTTCTTTCTAGTATGCCTTTCACAGGAGAAATCTGCTAATGTGATTAGCTCAGCTTGTGCAACTCACTATTTAAAGGATGCTTTTGCAGAGGATGTTGTTTAAAGGAGGAAGATGGGGGGAGGGACACAAAACAGCAGGCTAAATCAGTGATAAATGTTTATTCTTCTATACTTTGGTGATTAAAGGTATTTGAAAAGCTTGATTAGCTTTTACAGCAAAACAATTCTCAGAACAAAGCCGGAATGGTGGTAGAATTAGAATAGATAGAAGTTCCCATGTGATTTTTTTTTTTTTTCCCAGTTGCTCATTATCTCTGTCCCAGTGACCTTCTCACCACCTGGCATGCAGCGTATTAATACTTTCTGGGTGTGCTTCAAGAACTTCTGTGCTGCAAAGAGCTTCAGATTCTCATTGTCAATGTTAACTGAGGCACCCGTAGGTAAATTATGCTAATTGGTTGCCACTTGTTTCGAAGCAATTTTCTAAGGGCCCTTTAAATAATGCAGAGCCATGGCACCAGCAGCAGAGAAGCAGGAAAAATAGTCCTGCAAGTAAGCACTGGGGCCAGAATCACTAAGCCTGTTGGTTGTTGCCAGCAACATAGGCACTGTTCCTGATAAGCAAACCTTCTGTGTTTTGAGCATTTCCCTGACTTTGTTCTTCCTTCACAGGATTTCTTAATATGAGCTTCAGGAACAGTGTCACAGTTGCTTTCATTAGTCATTACAGTCAGTCTTGAGAAAAATAAAATTGTCACCACAGAAGGTCATCAAAAAAGCTTTTGAAAACCACAGAGGTACTTTTAACACACTGTGGTGATCAAGATGGTAGTCTCTACTTTTCCACACACAGCAAGAAGTCCTGATTGATGCCTGTGGGCTTTATCTGAATTGATTTGACAAATCCAAATAATTTTTGGATGGTGTGGGCACCATAGCCCTCATCTTGCAAGTCTCACTCTCACTGGTCTTATCAGCTAAGAGACTGGGGAGGGTCATCTGGCATTAACTGGACTTGCTTTTAGAGGTATGGATGGTCATTTATCTGCCTGTGAAACATGCACCAAATTACCACTAACATCTGATATGAGAAGGCAAAGGCACACCAGTGACTTTTTCATTGACTAAGTGCTGAAAAAACCTTGGCCATTTCCTAAACAAATTGGTAATAGAGAAAGAACTGATGAGAAACTTGCTTTTGAGCTTGGTTTTGCGACTGAGAAGCTGCACAGAAGTCCCCTTATATTTCTAATACAAAGGGACAAAAGGAGGGCAACAGATTCAGAACTACAAATTCAAGTTTTGTAATGGCAGGGGAGAAATTATTTGATCCTAGAGAGGGAAAAAATTTTGGTTTGTTATAGAAATCGGCTGTGCTTCATAAAATGAACATACTGGCAGCTACCACCTTCTTTTAATAAGATTAAGGATGGAAGTCTCTCTTGCTCTCTTTTGGTCCAGTTAAATTAACTACATGATGGGTGCAGTGGTGCTCTCAAAACCTGCAAGTACCTGTGGTCTATATACAGCTCCATTCTCCTGAGCCCTCTGTATAACAGCAGCCATACCTCAATTAATGAGTGCTTCTCTACAACTAATGGTTGACTGGAAAGATTCAGTTCAGCTTTTGTATCCTCAGGCCTTGCTAGAAATACTGGGATGTTTGGAAGTCAAAGCCAGGGTCAGGCCCCCACTGTGTTAATACTCTGTACAGGCAAAACAAAAAAACACATTTGTTCTCAAGAAGCTTAAATTCCTCTTAACCTTGGACTCTTGAGTGCAGTAGAAAGCGTCTTCTGTAAAATCACTTAAATAAGGATGTTTCCCAGTCTTCTGTTAAATAAAGTGCTATCCCAGTCATCAGCAGGTCAAAGTGAAAGGGAGCCTGACCCTAATGACAGCTGCCTGGGGATTTTAGCTGGAACATGCTGCAGGAAAAGGCTCAGTGGACTTTGTTGATGCCTTGTGTCAGAAACTCTGTCTAAAAAAACTAATACTGAAATGGATACTCGCTAGATTAAATGTAGTTTACAGTGCCTGTGGTCTCAACTTTCTACATTGGCTGAGACAAAAGTAAAGCTTTCAAGCTCTCTAGGTAAAGTGAACCTGAGATTTGAAACTTCTATCTGTTTTTTTCCGTTAATGCTAGTTGCAAGTCCATTAGATAAAAGGTACAATTTGTATTCTCTGCACACCTTAGATTTTCTCACTTTTGCATCCAGGATGCATGTCCTAGTAAATCCTGACTGAGAGCAAAAGATGCTGTCCTGAAAGCTATCAGCTGTTCTACTTGCAGAAGCTGAAGGAAAAAAAAAAAAAAGTAAGACTTTGTAAACTATTTTTCTTCTCAGATGCTGAAGGAATCACAGGCCAAATTCAGATGCATAAGTGAGGTCTATTATAGAATAGTCAAAAGTTTCTACTCTCTCCTTAGCCTACTACACTTGATGGTTAATGTGCCTGCCGCTGAATAAAGACACATGAAAATACTTTGAAGAATATGACCTGTTTTGGTTGGCCTTCCCTGCAGTGACGGGAACTGATAGAATTCTGTAATTTGTGGTTTGGAGGATGACAAGGTTGTTTGTTGATGAGGCTGAGTGCTGGAAGAGGCAAGAGTTAAAGAAAGTGGTGGAAACATCTACTCTTTTTGTTAAACACATCCAGTGATGTGGATAATGAGTATGTGAGGTGCCCACAGCCAGGGAAGCAAACACCAGAATAATAAGTGACATGCTATGAGATTAAATACAATAGACTCTTTAAGGGCTGAGTGTCATGGTGCCAAGCTCCTAGTGCAGGGCTGCCGACTTGACTCCTCACCCAGCTCTGCAATGAATGAACGCTCGAGGAAAAGGTTCAACCAACCATAAGCTCAAAGAATTTCAGTCGCTTCCGTCAGAGGTGCAATATGAGGATGTTCCAGAGCATGCAGGCTTGTGGATACTGATCACTGCTCTGTGCTTGGCTGGTGTGGCATGTTGTTTTGTTCTGCTTTGTCTTGTTTTTAAATATTGCTTCCTATGTGTACAGTTTTTGTGCAAATAGAACTAGGGAAATCACCTCTGCTCTTAACTGAAAAAGGGTGGGACCCTTTTTTCTATTATTGGATAGACTTTTTTAAAATGCCAAATGGCTTCTCTTCTATGTTTAGCTATCTTAGGAGAGGGAAGGAAGAGAGGAACAAAGGAAGGAAAGGTGGGGGAAGATCTGTGCACAAACCAGTAGCTTCATTTTGGTTGGATCACTTTTAATTATCCATCACATATTTTTGATACAGATTCCCCTGTCTTTTAGGTTTCTTTAAAACGAATCATTGCTATTCCAAAGTAAGCTTAAGCATTTATGTACCCTTGTACAGTTGCAGTAGGCCTGTGATTTGCCTGTGACACTGAAGAACCGATCTGAAAACCCAGTAAAGAGTGAGTTATATTCTAAGAGAAACAGTTTGACTACAAGGCATACTCGTAGAAGAGAGGGAAATTCATGCTCTGTTGTGCCTTCTGACAGAAGGGCTTCAGTGCAAGGGTAATTGGACAGTTTAACATAGGTGCTTTTTAGCTCCCATCTCCTTTTCTGTTTCTCACTGTCACTGCCCCTGAAATAAAGAATTTATTGTGCTGTGTTTGCAAGGAAAGAAACTATTGAGGTACAGTAGGTAACAAGTCTATCTTTAACAAGCAACTTTTCATGAAGGCTACTTAATACAAGTTGACAGAGGTCACTGAATAAGACAGTCAGCCTTGAAAAATGTCTGTTGCTGGTTGTCTTAAAACTGGAAGATGGCAGTGTGAACAGCAAAGACAGTATCTGGTGCATACAAAGCTGCACTGGCATGTTCTTACAACAGCCTGTGGGCACTCACATGAGGAATGGACTAGGAAACGCCACCTTGCTGCTTAGCCGTAACAGCCCTCACATGTGCAGACCTGTAACAGTTAATCACCAGCAACAAGCTGTGTGCAGGTACTTACTTTTTGTCTTAATTCAATAGCTGTGTAGAGGAGGCAGGAAGCACCACCACAGCATGTATGAAGAGCTTGCTGCACTACCACGGTGTTGCAGTTACCACAAGTTCAGCAGGACTCCGAAAGGCCCTTAGCACCTAGTTCAGACTGCAGGTCTGTCCGCTGGCTCTGGGAATTGCGAGCTTCCTTGGCTCACAGCTAATGACAAAAGAGGGAGCCTGGCTGCAAATGCTCAGCATAGTAATGTTTCAGTTCACTCCTATGGGCAAAGCCCACAGTTCCACTTTTCAGGCACACTCTTGCTTTCTTTCACCAAAAAACCTAAGTTTTCTTTTAGTGCAGATACTCTTCTGGTCAAGCATTGCTAGCCCAAATAATTACAAGTCCTGCTGAATTTCAAGTCCTGAAATTAAGGCAGTTTTCCATGCATAGATTTAGAAGGCTGGCTTTACAGCTAATGAAAGAGTTATGAGGTTAACGGGCTGAGCAGAGCCCTAAGGAGGACAGGTCTTCATCCACCTTAAGTATTCTGGCAATCTAGTCCTGTGCATCTCATTAGCAGTCATGCTGAAGTATGCCAAGCTGCCTGGAGCTTGTGATGCGGAAAACCTTAGGTCTGCAGGGGAGAAAGGCAAGCGTCTTATTTCAGTGTTCCACCAAGCTGTCCCAGCCTCTCTATCTGGCCTGAGAGGCCTGAATTTCAGAGTTTGTTCTGGCTGGGGTTTTTTTGTAGCATGGCCAGTTACACAGGAAGTTAAGGCTGAAAAATGGGAATGTCCCCTCCTTACTGGATCACACTTGGATAAGCCAAAGCAGGCATTATGGCTGTCATGCTCTGGATATATTCACTGACAGTGTATACAGGCACAACACTCCACCCAGCAGGGGTGGCAGGCAGGCAGCGAGTAGACCGACTAGGGCCCAGGCACTTCACGCTCCTGCTCAAGATGCTGATGTTGTCCATCAGTTTACCCAAGACTGGGATTCAAATGTAACATAAACATGTGGGAGACTGAAGGCTCTCTGGTCTAAGAACGTTTTTTGTTTCAGCATAGCTGCTCCATTTTTAAGCAAATAGGAGATATTTGTATATCTAGCTTTTTTGTAGGCAGTTGGCAAAGTACTTTGTGAAACTGAGGCACAGTGGTAAACCTGCAACTAGGGAAGGAATCCAAATGTGTGAATCAAAAGAAGGAATTAGGAGGGTAGAAGAGGTGGGAGGGAAGTAAAAAAAGAAAAAATGTGAAAACAAAGGTCAGAGAAGGAGATCTTAACTGAAGCTTTGGCCTGTGTGAATAAAATACTTCCTTGTTCTGCACTGAGTGCATCAGCTTGTTGCTGTGCCTGACAGTTCAAACTGGATGAGTTGAAAAGAAAGTTTTCTGGCTCTGTATCTATTAAGAGCAACAAAATAACTCTATATTGGCTAGAAGGACAATAAGCTAGACTCTGTTCATTTGGATTATATTGTTTTGTCTCTTGATTGAGTTTTGGTTTTTGGCTTGGCTTGTGTTATTTTATTTTAGTTAGAGGGGATGTGAGGTGAGGGAGTGCTGCTCTGCTTTCCTAAGCATCACAAAGGTAATTATAGAAACACAATTTGAGGTCAGATGTTAAAGAAGGAGTTGATTTACCCCTTCTGTTTCTGATGCAGTGAAGGATGGATGTATTGTATCATAGACACCATTTAAAATCGCACAAAAACTCTGAGGTGTTCGGTGAGCTTGTAGGGGGAGTTTAACAGAAGTGGCAACTCCCTTTTTACTACATAGCAACCTTCTGTTTGGAGTCTGTGCAGTGAGACGCAACAGGTCATAGCTATGTTAGAAAAGGGCATATCTGAGGTAATGTTCTTTTGCTCAGCCCTGGGGAACACCCCTGAGATTAATGCACACTGCTTCTGTGTTGTCAGACCACCCACCTGGTTTTGGAGCTATCATAGAAGACCAATATGGTTAGCGACAGTAACATTTACAGTGAAGCAGAGCAGTGATCCAATGGTGACATATTCTGATCTTATTGCCCTGCCTTCCAAGTTCCTGGGGTTTTACAGGAGTGCTGAAATACCATTTTCTTTGCTCTTTCTGGGAATGCAAACTACATCCCCTGACTTACCTTCAAGACCTATTAATACTTTGGGAAATTCCACCACACCTAACTCGCAAAGTTTTCTGTATATGTTTTACCCTTGTAACCAGTTTCCTTTCCCCCCCACCCAAGGAAGGGTGTGATCTAGTTCCATGACTTTAAAAGGCCTTTTCAAATCTGAGGGCTGTGTGCCTTCTGTGACATCAGTTGGGGGGGGGGAAGGGGGAGGAAAAAATAAAGCATGCAAACAATAGCCTTAGAGTAAATATGATCTCACTGTGATTAAACCGCAGTACATCAAAATCAAAAAGCAGATGGAAAACCTAACCTCTTTCCCTCAGGCAAGCAATTAAAAACTTAATGAAAGGAGATCGGATGTTGAATGCTTGAAAATTGAAGGAGCAGAGCAGAAGGAAAAAAAAAAAGAAAAAAGATGGAAAGAAAGAATCCCAAAATGTGTGTTTTGAGTTCTCAGTTTTCCATTTTCTGGCATTTGCAAGCAGTCTTCTCCCAGACAAAGTTTCCTTACAAAAAAAACCCTCCTCCTAAATTAACCCTTCTCTGTGCATCTCTGGGGAAACAATCACAACTTGATTGTCAAGAAACCATAGCTGTGTAGACAGAGGACCTCAGTATTGTCACCAACTTAGTTCTGTCTGATGTCTTCAGCTTTGGAAAGTATGATTATTTTTATTATTATTATTTTTCTTATTTTAAATCTAGAACTTAGCTGAACTGGGACATGCCCCTCTTCCTCCAAGACTCTCCAAAAATTCTCCACAGAAGGGAAAGCCACCCTTCTCTGTCACTTTAGTGTCACCATCTGGGATACTACGCAGCAGCCACAACTTGGGATGCCCTGAGAGTCCAGCTTACTGAAGAGAAACAAGCTTGGGAACTCATGTTTCCAGGCTCCTGTCAGCCCTCAGGAGGCTGGTGGGGGGACAGGCTGCGAGTTGCCTGTGAATCAGACCCACTTCCAGGGGAGCCAGGCCTGGCTGGTAGATAAGGCTTGCCAGGTCTGGTCAGGGTCTTCTCCATACCTCAGTGCAGTGGCCAAAAGTCAACAAGCCTCCCCAGAACAGCTTGATTTTGGCAAGCTGACATTTTCTAGGGAAGTGTACCCCCAAAGAAGAGTGTGTGAGTCCATTTCAACCAGTTATAGTTACTATGCTTAGTCTCAGTTTGAAATACAACTTTAACTGTATTCTTGATTGTGTGAGAGATTGGTTTGTGCAGTTTCTGGGCTAAGAACAAGATAAAGCAGTATAAGCAAGGAGACAGAAAAAAGAGAAAATATCTGCTTGTAAACTAGGCCCTTCTATAACAGTAAAAGTTAGTTTATTACCCTAAGCATTTTAACTGGATGTAAAGTCCATAGGACAAGGGCATTCATGACCCAACCTACTGCAAACTGTAGGTTAAACAGAGTACGCACTTCCAGTTGTTTTGTACTTAACCCTTTGGATCAAAAAAATTCCTTTGAAAGAGAAACATTGAATTTTCATCATCTATATTTTTCTCCCCCTGCCCTCAACTAAGCAGGACATTCATTGGAGAAATTGAGATTTACTCCTAGGATCTTTCAGCATTTTCTAAGATTTGTTGTCACTAAATGATTCACAGTATTGCTGTTGCTAAAATTTTCAACCTTGCTGTGAATGAGGACTGCTTAAGAAAGGGCTTCTGATGTGCTGACTGCATTCCTGTAGAGTAAATCCATTCTTATTACTCTTCCTTTTCTGGGCAGGCTAATCCACTGACTGTGAATGAAGTGTTTTTAAAACAAACAAAAATAGAAAGGCAAGAACGGGCCTCATCCCTGTAGAGAAAAAAAAAAACCATACAATTTTTGTCATGCTATGCACTTGTGTTTCTAGGGCTGCAAACTATAGCTTTAGCAGTCCTGTTTCTTGTCAAATGCAAGCTACATCCAAATTTGCTGTGGAAAAATGAACTCCTTAAAATTAAGACAGTTTCCACTACTGTAATGTCTAGACCAAAAGGCAAAAGAAAAAGGCCACTTGCCAAGAGCAGCCCATGATAAACAGGCAGCAATATTCAAGGGCTGTACTCTTAGCTGCTATAAAGTGACCCAGCTTCCTTGATACTGAGAGCTGCAGCCATTTACAAGCAGCAAGGAGTACCCCTAAATACAGCTTTACTCAGCAGCAGCCCAACTTATATATTGCTGAATACATGCCATAAATATTCTTTTGTAATACAGTCCAAGAGGACTGACTGATCAATCCTACTGAAGACCTAACATAAAGCATCTTTCAGGGGTCAGAGTACTGTTGTAACAGGTAAATGTCCATTACTTTCATGGATGCTCAGAGAGCACCTATTATGTAAAGAAGCATCTTGAAATGTGACTTGCTCATTTATGATTCCAAATGTTACTAAATGTGAGCTCCTACAGACGTGTGTGGACTTTAACGTCTCAAGAAGTTTGGCTACTTGTCTCCACCAAGTGCAGCCAGAAATGGGAGCAGTAGAAGATAAAGGTTCTCCACAACTGTTGCAGCTAAGGCAGACACCTGTGCATGCTCCTCTTAAGTGCTTATGTCATTTTAAAAATGAAATTGAACTCTAGATCTTGGAGACAGACAGGTTCCTAACTCCTGTTGGTATGAATGGGATTTTAAGTACTTAGATGTCTGTGATAAGCTAGTCCAAATAAAATAAGCAAAATAAAAGTGACTTTACCTAGGCCCCTAAGTGACCTAAGCCCATGTATTACATGCACAAATCATTCCTGTGCCCTTAACACCTTCGATAACAGCAACATGACAAGGAGGAAGCCCTATGCTCCAGTCACATTCTTCTACTTTTTGTATGCACAGAGATACAAGGCTGTTTGGTATTTCCAGATACTGGGAGAATGTCCTCTTCTCCTGTACTTCTGTGCAAGAGCAAGACCTTATGCTTGGCTGAGGACCACCATGAGTGCAAGTTCTTTGTGAGAAGACAAAGGCTTCTTGTCTCCTACCGTTTCTAAAGTTGGCCAAAGTAGCCAGTAGGTACACCCGTTCCAGTAGTGGTACATGGAGGAGTGTGTGACTCGGGAGAATTGCCTCATTCAGGCTTTTACTCAGGTCACTAGATGCACCTGGCCTTGCTGCAATGACTCTGGTATTTGTCATGGAGCACAGGCAGTTCAATAGTATAAACTTCTCCTGAGCCACCACACGTATGAGTTCAAGGTTCAGTGATCTCAGTGCAAGTATAATCTCTTCTAACCCCACTTGTTGCTGTGCTTGAGATCGTAATATTCCAAAGGTGAGTTTGTACATGGTCTTAGGAATTGTGCTCCAACACTTAACCAGTTCACAATAATGCTTCATGAGACTTCTACAAAGTCTAGCCTGTATTCTGCAAAACAGTGGTTATCAGCTTAGAAAGGCTGCAGAACCCCTCCTAAAATGTACTTTCATTTTTCCTTTGCAGAAGATGTTTCCATAAAGCCTTCCTATTAGGCAGTTCTCCTGCTCTCTGATCTGGCAGGTGCCCCTCTGATCAGGTCTTTTGATAGTACGGCACTGTTTGCAATGACTAATGTTGAGTCAAAATACCTAAAGGCAAAGTAATAGTCTAACATGACTGCAACTTCTAGCAGAATCTTAAAAGCATGAGTAATACCCCTAGACTAGTATCCAATATCTCTTGTACTATCTAGGGTCAATCTGAATTGGAACTATCAAAAATATAAAGGAAGACTGTTCATCTGGCAGTTCTGCTTCCCCACCATGATCTAGGAACTACTGGACAGAGACAGATTAGGCTACCAGGTTCTTGTTGAAATAGATTTACAGCTGCATTACTTAGGAACAGCTGTTAGCATGAAAACAGAAGTTTAGAAATCATGCAAAAAACCTGCATGCTGTTAGCTGTAATGCTCTGTGATGGCTCCTCTTTCTCCTCTGAAATAAGTCCTGTAACATCCCTCACCCTCAGCAGTACCTCCATCTGTTAAATAGAATGAACAGCATCTTGCTATCCTACCCAGTCTTTGGGAGGGCAAACAAATTCTGCTGTGGGAGTTTCTCAAATGCCCTGAGGTATTGAGGCAGTTACCTCTATTAAGTACAAATACATACTTGACCCAAAATTGGAGGCTTATAAGCAATACATAAGTCTACAGGGGAATGGGAGGGGGAGTACACAGAAGCCACAGTGGGGAAGAGTGGGAATCTGAAAAGGACAGTGGCCTTCCAGACTTTAGGAAGGAGCCAGTCCTGCTGCTACATCTCACTAGTGCTGCTGCTGATTTATGCCTGACCCTGCTAGACTTCTGTCGCCTCCCTCCATACATGCACAGAGGAGAGAAAAAAGCATGAAAACTTTGACTGCAAATTCACGATGGTAACAGAGATGACACAAACTTGTAGTTTTTCCCCTTTGTTGGTTTGTTCCTCTAATACTACCTTTTACAAGGTTTTACAGTTTCTATTTACTTCTAACTTTGATTGTCACCCTGTGATTGCTGAGATAGCAAAAAAAAAAAAAAGGGAAAACAAAGAGGAGTGTGAGGGATAAACGAAACAGAGAGGATTTGGTTAGTAAAGTACAGGCAGTTCTCTTCCTTTTACATGGCCCAACACTCAAAGTCTTTCATTGCCAGGGTTACAAGCAGCTTTTCACAAGCATTTCTGGTTAGGAATATAGTATTTCTTCCCAGTGACACTATTTTGTTTGCCTTGGCATACAGGCATTGTAATCAAGTCTATATATTACAGGACTGTGCCTTAGCACAAATGGCAGGCATTTCAAACCCTATTTACTTAGGTTTCTTCCTTGCCCAACAAATTATCTAAAAATAGATAATCAAGACCTCATACTTTACATCTACGTCATTCCTTTTGGCTTAAATGAGGTAAGGAATGCAGGGGTTTTTGTTGTTTTTTCTTTCCTCTTTCACTGTTTGGATCTTTTAGCAAACAGTTAAGTCCCCCTTTCTCCTTCCCCCTCTTTTTTTGTCCTACTTGTGAACAGCCAACAAGCTACAAAAGCCTTGTTATGATAATGTCTTGTCCCTTTTGCTTCTGTCACACTTTTATTGCCTGAGATAAGGGCACTGGAATTGCTGGCCAGATACATCCTCTCCCATCCATGTTCGTCTCTGATCATGGTAACCCACTGGTATTTCTGTTCCTATATAGTACATTGTAGCTTTAACTGCTTCATCCTTGGAATCACAGTCTGGGTTTCGTTTCAGAAAGGGTTGATCCTACCTTCTGGATTACAGAATACTTGAAAGGCATCCTGTGAGACCTTGATGGGATGCAGTTTTGTGGTACATGGAGATTTAACACAAAAGGATGCTGTTGTCATCAAATGAAGAACTGGGTGTTGCCATAATACAACTGCACCCTACAGGAACTAGCTTCTGAAAGTAGCTTTCAGACAAGGAGGACTAAGAAATGCTTACAACCAACACAGAAGTATTTGTTATGCTTAACGCTTCCTATCTTTCCATGGCTCAGCGTAACTTTTGAATTCTCCAGTATTTAACTAGTATGTGAATGGTAGAAGAGGACCTAACCTGAGGTCAAATTTGTCTTTGCTTTAAACAGTCACATCTTCACTGAATTTCACACAGTGTGCAAAAGATAGACAGAAGTGTAGAGACATATATAAGGTAAAATTCTGAACTTACTTATATCCACAGGGATTTTCCCAGTGGCTTTCAGAAGATTCAGACTTGAGTATTATGTTGGAAGGATGTTTAAAGAGTGGGATGGACAATAAAAGAAGCTTAGGTAAAATAAGATAGTGAACAAGTCTTCAAAGTGTTTATGAGTGAAAAAAGGGTAGACTGACTAGTGGAAAGGATTTCTAGACCAGAAATGATCTTGGGTTTAGTCACACTGAAAGTGAAGCCACGAGTGATGGAGAGACGTACTAAGGGTCTCACACGTGAGTCAGTTCCTGTTCTGTCCAACTGTTAATACTCTAATTAAACTCTTAATAAGAATCTCAATCATTTCATTAAATGCGGCGTTATCTTAGGGACTATCACAATGAAAGTGAAGAATGACAGGCCCCAATATAACACCAGGAGCAGTTAAACAGACCCAACTCTGCACCTGGAGGCTAAGCCACCTCTGAAGTGATGGTATTTCCCCAGGCAGCCTGTAAGCATGCTCTGTTCCTTTATTTTCTGTATGCAATAAAAACTACGTGACTTTTGTTCTTCTATAGAAAAATAAAAGAAAGAAAGAAAGTACAGAAAGAAAATAATAGAGACTGAATGAGCAGGTATTTTCTTTATATGTTACTCCAGGGATGAAACATAGATCTAAGGATGTTTGTCCTAGTTAAACTGTGTAAGAAACTACTTCACATTTCCCAGGGAAAGTAAACACCTTAGTTTGACAAGGCCAAAACCTGTAGTCTTTTTTTTTTTTTTTTTTTTTATGGCTCATGCTTTCTTTGTCTAGCTTTCTCTGTCTAGAGTTATGTAATCACAAATCCAAACCAAAATGCTCATTCCAACCAGACAGGGCAAAGGAAACATTATGGAGCAGGGAAAACTTCCACCTTTTGAGCCACTTTATCAGTCCCTATTCTTGCAGTGCCACTGGCCTACATATGAAGCATGATCTCCTTGCATCAGAGGAAGGAGAGATGGTGACACCAGAAGTCAGGAAGCTGTGCAACTATGCAGGACCATTATTTTGCCACTGCGACAGAAGTGTCGCTTAGTCATGGGCAGTTGGAAAGCAGTTCCTGAGCTCTGGATTAACAGTGACATTGCTCTTCTACCGCCAAGTGCCTTATGTTTTGTCATAAGAGTCACAGCTTCTCTAAGCAGGTATAAAGTATACCTGAACTGATTTGAGGGGGAGTAGAAAGGGACAGAAGATGAATTTGATCTCAGACTTCAGATCAGTTGTTTGAGATAAATTATATTTTTTTTCCTTTAATTCTCAAAGTCATGGAGTATCTCTGTCTATCTATATCTTACACAATTTCTTTCCCCTTGTTATTCTTAACCACCATGAGATGGAGAAACTGGCAGCAGCTTTGAAAACTTAACTCTGACCTTTGCCAAAGTTTGGGTATGAGAGATCCCGAAAGCTTGGGCCAAGCTCAGGCATATATGGAAAAGCATGAAAATCTGTGTCTATCTACCTAGGTATCACTCGCACATCTCATTCTGCCCAGGTTTATAAGCCTTATACAATGCTATAGCATTAGGGCTCCAGTGTAGGAGACGCTACACTGCCTAAATTCAGTAAGAAGATGGACTTCAATTTCAAAGCAAATTAGTCTCCCAGTAAGCGTATAATGTGTGACATTTCCAAATCACTTTTTTATTGACGCTGAAGTTATATTTGGCAGAGAAAGTAAAGTTTTTCCCTCCCACCCCCTTTTTTTCCGATCACACGAGATTATGGTATGTCTGTACAGTAATCTAATGCCCTGTGGGCAATTTAGTACTTTGCCCAGACGTTTTTAAGTCGAGTAATATTAGGATGAAAGCCTCCTCATCTGTGTCTTCTGAAGAAAAACCTCTAGTAAAAGGTTACGCTAGAATCACACATTTTATTTAACTTGGGAAAGGGGGATAGGCTACCCATTTTTTTAAATATACGGCTGTTTTGGGGTTTTCTTTTTGCTTGTGACCCGAACAGACCGCCCTGAAAAACTACACTGTGATAACGAGACGTTCACCAAGGGCTGGAAAACGGGTGAATGGCATCACGGGCGAGAAGCAACGATACCCGTCCCAAACCGACTCTGGGCATCACATACAAACCCGCCTTTCCTGAGACACCGGGCGGGAAGCCCCTTCTCCCCCCCCCCCACCGCCAACACCCCAGAGCACCCGGGGTGTGTGTGGGGGGAGGGCTCGGCCGCACCGCCCCGGGCCAACGGCTGTACCCGCTTGTGCTGTGGAGGGGACCGAGGGGAGACCCCGAGCCGTCCGCCCGCCCGCCCGCCTCCTGTCAGGGCTGCAGCCCCTCAGCGAGGGCCGCCCGGCTGCGGCCAGGAAAGCCTCTGACAAGCCTGGGAGACTTTAAAAACCCACCCCTACCCTTAACTCTACCTCTACCCCGGCCCGGGACGGCGCCCGCCGCCGCCTCACCTTGTACTTCATGGCTGCGGAGCGCTGAGGGGACCCGCCGGGCAGCTACACCGCATCGCCGCCACCGCCTACTCCGCGCTCCGCCGCCCGCCACCGCCGCCAGGCTACCCCGCTCATTTGCATAGCGCCCCCCTCATTGGCCACGCTCTGGGACAAGGCGGATCCTTCCCGGCTCCGCCCTCTGCTCTTCGCCCCGCCTCGTCGCGGGCCGGTGCTGCTGGTGGCGGCGCGCGCGGGTGGCCGTTAGGGCGGCGGCGCTGAGGGGAGCGGGCGCGTGAGGCGCCTCCCGCTTCCATGGGGGAAGGCGAGAAAGGCCCGCGCAGAGCGAGGGCTGAGGGCCCTGCCTCTTGTGAGCCTCGAGTTCTCCGCACGACAGGGACACTCGCAACAAAAAGGCCGCCTGTCTGTCGCCCCGGGTTGCTAGCTCCTGTGCTGAGGGGTTTCTGGGCCTGTCAAGGTTCAAAGCGCCCAGGCTCTCAGTGAAGGCAGGCCCGGGAGGAGTGGCTCTGAAGTGACAAAGTGGCGGGGAACCAAAAATGCCCCTCACAGTCCAGCCTGCCCCACCAGCTGGGCTGCATAGAGGTTGTGGCCAGCTGCCAAACCTGCCTGGTGCTAAACCATTTCTATCCTCCCCTGCTGTAGTCACTTTTTTCTTGTGAGCTTTTGGAGGGGTTGAATACTTCATGCTGCTCCGTTCCTGTCTTTGCAATTGATTTTTGTTCTCGTTTGTCCCCAAAAGATGGATCTTTTAGCTACTACCTCTTGAATCAAAATGCCAAGTGTTCGCTTTGCCTGGGAAAGCCTGCTATTCAAACACCGGTTAGACACCAGAGGCCAGAATGGCTTTAATGATCTAGAGATGTCCATTATAAAGAGTGACCATGGCAAATAAGGATGACTTGGAACAGAGTAATAATTAACTCTGGTGTCTTGGGGGCAGGAAAGAGCAGGGAAAATAAATGCGTGGTGATCCTCCATGCTTTTTAAGTCAGACCCCTTAATCAGGCATGATTAATATGGTGCACATAATAGGAATCTTTGTGTATGGGACATACTCCAGCTTGTTTAGATGGACAGGAAATAAATTCTCTCCTTTTTGCCCGAGTTGGATCTTACCCAACATTTCTAGGTCACAGATGGATTCAAGACTGTTTCTAGTGGCCTAAGGAAACACAGCAAAGAATAATCTTGTACTACCAGATTACAAACATAACTTCATTCCAGAGTACAGTGATATCCTTAAATTCTCATGTGACTAATCCTCTAGAGAAGGATCCTATTGCTAAAATGGTTTCATGGCTTCTAAGGAATGTCATACTTTTATCTGCAATCTCTTCCGTTCTCTGGTTCCAGCAGAAAATATGTGGTTGTACTATACAAATTTACTAAATGAATGCGAAAATAATTTTTTCTGTGCTGTCTAACAGTTCATCGGTATGAGTTCCTGTCAGTACAAAACATGTCTCAGTGAGAAAAGTGAGCTTCTGCTTCTTGCAGTACAGGGCACGCCACCGTGACTGGGCTCCCTGTGCAGTGCTATAGCTTCACTGGCTATAACCCCCCCATAGGGGTTTTTCTTTGGGTTTTTCCTTTTGTTTTTGTTGTTGCTGTTGATTCTTCTGATTTTCAAAGACAGTACTTGAAATAGATAATATTTTATATGCACTGAGTTTGTGGCAGTGTTGTTTTAAGTGTAGTATCAAAGTAAATGTGGGTAATTTTGAGATGATAGGGCTCATTTGTATGCTTTATTTAAGAAAATAATTCTTGCAGTGATTATGCATAACCAGCTTACTATTAGAAGAGTGCAAATCTCTTTGGAGTGTTTCTTAACTGTAGAGTTTGACCTTTGATTTTCTTTTTGCATGTTTTTGCCCTTCATACTCCAAGGATAAAGGTTTCTCCTGGGAGCAGAAAATTTCTCCTAAGTACAGAGGATGCGATGGCTAATGTGTTTGCATGGTATTGGACTAGCGTCCAAGTCCCATTCCCTGAACAAGCTCTGTATAATCTCTTTATGTGGCACCATTGTCATGAAGATAAATGCATTAAAGGTTGTAGAACCACATTAATAAGAATGAGATAAGTATCAGAGACAAAAATAAGAAAAGTAGAATCATACTTCTGACTTCACCTATATTTAAATGCAGAGTGCATCTGGTTTCCAGTCATCTTACCAGCAGTGATACTTTTAATATAAGTAGTGTTTTTCCTTTTTCAGAATGCTTTACAATCACATTATGAAAGCTAAACACATTTGAAAAGCTGTGCCTTCTGCTTTGGTTTTAGCTTGCATTGCTTTTAACATATGTAAAATGTCCCTGACTGATCTTGATATGAGGTAACAGATGTGTTAATGTAGAATCCTAGTTGAGTTGTTCCCTTGTATATATTGTTTTGCCTTTATTGCTCTCCATAACTCATATTAAAAACTTTTAATTAATGCCACTAGAATGACACTTTGGGCACAAAGTCTCTCGGTGTTGGCAGCTATACAATTCTAAAGAAGCAGATTCAAGAATTGGTATTTTACAGGGAGAAAAAGAGATTGCCATCGCACACCACCTCCTCAGTCAAGTCCCACAGCTCATTTTATTCACGCGCCCTCCTTCCCCCTTTTCTCACCTACTCTGTTTACCATCTTAGGTTTTCCTTGCAGTTTTAGGGGGTTTTTAATTTCCCCAAGGGTGAAATACTTCTGCTTAGTGCAACATTTCTAGCAGGGCTAGCAGTGTGGCGGAGCTCCCCAATCTATCACGAATATCAGGAATTAGATATACCTTGAAAGAGAGATTTGTAAATACGATCCTCTAACTTTGAGTCATTACTATAAGAAGTCAGGATTGTGGCAAGCACACATTTGTGGTTAGTGCGAGCACTTGGCTTTTCTTGATGACCTCGCCGACTGCTGTGCCTTTACTATGTAATATTGTATTTCAGGCACAGTCTAGGAAAGTTTTGAGTTGGTTGCCTTGGATAATCAGCTCAATTATACAATGGAACATGCTGATGGGGAAGCCAAGACCTGGATGTCTGTGTCGTAGAAGCAACTAGAGCTATATTGCCAGGATTTATAACTACAGGGTCCTATTGAAGTTCTCAGGAGGGCAATTCATGTAATGTGTCTTTTTGCTTCACAGCACAGCAATGGCTTGATTCACTGCCTCATACTTTGTGCCACGCAATTCTAGCTGAGCAGCAAATGGGTTCTGTGACTTCATCTTGTGCCTGCATCAATGGCTTTTGTTTGTTTCTTTGCTTTTGCCGAGGGCAATTAATATTACTCTCTGCTCATTTGGGCGGCCTACTGCTTGTCTCCTGCTCTCATACACCATCCTGGTGAGCTTATCGCTTGCTTTATTGCTCACCGCACCCGTGGTCTGTGTCTTCCTGGTGCCCTCCTGATTGCCAGTTGGTGTTCTGGGGTATTTGGGGAATGGCAGCAGGTGAAATGGTAGGGCAGCCAAAGGGACTGCTTGTCAGCCAGGCTCTGCAGCTCGGCCACCACAACGCTCAGCACACAACATGAAACACAGCTGTTAGCCAGGCTGGGAAGGGAATACCCGTTGAAGCAAGTCAGCCAGCTATCGCTCTGTGGCAATTGATAGGAGAAGAACACAAGACAGATATCCTGCTCTGAAAGGTTACTCAAACAAAAATCCCTTGTTCCTATTCCCCCATGACACAACCTGAGAAAAGAGAGACACAGCAGAGTGTCTCCCTCACAGTTGAGAGAGTCTTTTCAGGAAGAGTCTGTGAGCTCTGTGTTTGGGAAACACTGTGCTATCTTTTTTTTTTTTCCCTGCACAAAGCCCTGACTATCCTTTGGATAATGTTGTGCAGCATCTGCATCACTTCTTGCTGTGATACTTGGCCAGGGAATTGGGATTAAAATTAATTTAGTTACAGTGCCACTGCACTTTACAAGCGAAGGAGTCATAATTAGCCTTGGTCCTGCCGCCTCTAACAACTCTACCCAGACTGGTTCAGTGGATATGCAGTGGATGGAATTTCTTCAGTGTAGAATGGTTTTATACACACTCAGAGTGGTGGAATTTGCTTGCTTGGACAAATCTGTTAAAAAAGATGAAACGCTGCTGTTTCCTGAAAAGAACATTAACAAAAATTCACCACTGATGTGGGCAGGCTTCTGTCTCTGTCTGCACAGAAAGGCCTCCTCTCCCACCTCACTGGGAGATGATGAGAAAAAGATTTCAGTCTCACCCAAAGAAGGGAATATTTTGCATTTCAGCAAACCAAAACAAAATCTGCTCTGTTTTTCTTTGACCAGTGATGGAAATCTTTTCAAGCAAGCGTTCTATTCCATTTAACAGTAACAGAACTCTGTCCTGGCAGACAGAGGGGGGGGCGGGTAGTGATCACTGTAGTGGTCAGGTTTAAATGCAAGGGTCAAATTGTGAGAATAAAAATTGTTAATAGAAGTATCTTTTTAAATTTGACTGTCCTTTGCCATTCTACTTAAGATGCCTTTTAACCACAGAGCTAGTTCACTGGCCTTGCTCTAGAATTCTGCATTTCCTTTAATATATATGAACTAATCTTACAGGCATCCCACCTCCTTTCACAATAAAGCACAAAAGCTGTTCACATTCTTAAGAAGGCCATTCTATGCAGTGTTTCTTCAGGAATCGCTCATTTAACTTTGTAAGTCAACCATCAAGGCCCTGTTTAGTGACCCTCCTTCAGATAAAGGGAATAAATGCAGCTCCCTCTGTCCTCTCTGTTTTGCTTCAAATGCCAGCCAGAAAGAAACATGCTGGTGTCCTCCCACCCAAAAGGTTTTGAAAGTGAATCCAGCCTTTGTTAGCTTGAGAAATCATGGAAGGCAGTTGGAGTTTAGATATTCCGGAACTGGCTATAGCTAAGCCACCAGCCTGGCCCCACAAATAAAAACTGAAAAGTCTGTTCAGTTTAAAAAAAAAAAAAAGTGGAGGGGATGGGGAATAAATACCACTACGATTTTCACTTGTTATGAGAAGCAGGCAGTCACCTTCTCAGGGGAAGATGAACACGGAAAAGGGAAACAGTGAAATCACTATTAAAACAGCATGAGGGACCCACCTCACCCTGGAGAAAGGAAAGGAGAGAATGTGAAATTGATATGAAGTAAATTTCTCTCTGGTCCAATGCTGAATACTAACTGCAGATGAGGATGGAAAAGAATAGCTTTTCCAGGTCCATGCAGCACAGCAGCTCCTCACCCATCCAGCTGGTGCAGAGCATGTGGGTCAGTGGGTCTTCATGTTCTCAGCAGTGTGGGAAGGAATTTGTGGAAGATGGCAGCAATCATACCTGAGCTGCCACACACACTTCGCAAAGCCAAGGCAAGTTAAGAGCTCTGCAAACCTTGATATGTGCACTCGTGCAGATAACATTGGTGCATTGGGTAGGAGAGATGGCAGAAGCTGGTGGCTTCAAGATGGGTGTAGGGCTGCGGCAGACTGGGTCTTCAGTGCTTGCCTGCCCATGAACCGGTGGTGTTGGGATGGTAAGAGGAACGTAAGGTATGCAGAAAGAAAGAAAGACTTGAGAGGGAAAAGAATGTCAGGATGGCGCACGCACTGGCCTATTCCTTCCAAGGATACTGTCAAAGGCTTATTCATTTCCCAAACAAACCAACCAGTCTAACAGTTGTGCTTGCAGAATACACTCCTTTATTTTCCCCTCCAGCACTGAATATTTTTAAAACATGGGTTAAAAAATACAGGCTTGCTTCCAGTCGTGTGGCATGCATGCCATTCAACCTACTGATGCCAAGAGAGGGGTTTTCTGTTTTTCGTAAGAAAAGCTGAGAAATAGCACAACTATGGAGAGACTGCAAAAGGCTTCTGTTCTTTCTGATTCACAATTGTGCAGATGAAATACGATAAATGTAATACAGGGTGGTTGCTCAAGAGGAAATGTATGTTTAGACATCACAGCTCGTTTAAGATGAAAGGAATCCAGAATTGGAACCGGAATTGCCTCAGACAAGAAAGTTAGGCACAAAGCTTAGGCATGTTAAGTTTTTCATGCAGTCATAAGAAGTTGCAGTGCTGGCACCCAAAAGCTCAGATCTTTACCTGAACTTTCTACTTGAACTTTCCCCACTTTGGGTGAAACTTGAGCTGAGATTTTATCCACATAGATCCATAATGGATGTTACATTATTCCACCAGGTATTACAATTGTTAAAATAGGAGTGAATTGAGCAAGGTTTTTCTTTTCTTTCTGTTTTTGGGTTGGTTTGGGGGATTTTTGGTGGAGGCCAGCCAACCCACCACAGCACTATGATCCCAGTTTGGAAACACCCGAGGGTCTTTTGTATACATGCGTCCGGCATACTATGTTTGTGGGAGTGAAGTCCTGACTCAAATAGCACATAACCCACCCGCAAAGGGGTTCCTTTGTGAAAGCAAGAGTGTGAGTGTGGACAATTAAATAGGAAACAGTGGTCTGGAGTAAAAAGGTTCACTTTCCGGTGACAGCCTGTTTGATATCTAGAAAGATAAGGTTTCATAAACTAGCATCAGCAAGTTTTTTCTCAGCAAGTGTGATGTCTCTCGCCTCCACACATGCACACACAGAGTAATATGCAGCAATTCCTATCCCCAGAAGCTTTGTCTTGAACATGGTAGGCATGGCTCTGCTCTTTCCAGTCTCTGGTGCCCTGCTCCAGCCTACTCTTCCTCCCTGCCTCTCCTTCCCCTTCTCCTGCCTTCCCAGTCCTGCAGTTGACGGGGTGGAGAGCCCCACTTTCAGACACGCATGCCAGCACTTTCCTCTGAATTTGTGTGGAAGGAGGTTGTACAGAAACATTAAACTACAAAATGGCCTCTAAAGAGGGGTGTGCGCTGAAGTCATTACACATCTATTAGATAGATTTAAAATACTGCATCAAATTCCTTGAAATCCCATTAATCCTCTGTGCAGAGCATTTCTGCATCTTAGCTCCATCTCAGGGAGCCCGGACCAAAGAAACCCTTATCTAAATACTCTCCCCTTCCCCCTGATTTGCAAAATGCATACTAATTTAACTTGGCAAAACCTCAAAACTGACCCTAAAATACAGTATCTCCTGACTGTAAACTGTCCATCAGTTTTACACATCATCTAAGGAGTCATCCTGTGACTGGACTAGCCAACTGTGTCAGTTTTGCTTGCAAAGCCTGATGGTTTTGTCCTGTCTGGTTTAGGAAGCTTTTCTTGCATATCTGTCCGGGTTTCAGCTGGGATAGAGTTAATTTTCTTTCTAGTAGCTGGTATACTGTATGTTTTGGGTTCAGTATGAGAAGAATGTTGATAACACACTGATGTTTTCAGTTGTTGCTGGGTAGTGTTTAGACTAAGTCAAGGATTTTTCAGCTTCTCATTCCCAGCCATGAGGAAGGCTGGAGGGGCACAAGAAGTTGGGAGGGGACACAGCCAGGGCAGCTGACCCAAACTGGCCAAAGGGGTATTCCATACCATGTGAGGTCATGTCCAGTATATAAACCGGGGGGGACTGGGCCGCAGGGGGACGGATCGCTGCTTGGAAACGGAGTGGGCATCAGTCGGCGATTGGTGAGCAGTTGCATTGTGCATCACTTGTTGTTGTTGCTCAGTGCCCATCCCACTGGGTGGTGCTTAGTTACCGGCTGGGGTTAAACCACAATATCTCCCACCTTTCTTTTCGCAAAGGTAATCTGCTGTTGTTATATTTTATATTCTCATGTTTTGGCTCTTCCCATCTCTCACCAGCGACTCTTTCATAGCATCAAAAGCATTTCTCCCTGGCAGGGCCAGCAGCTGGGTTGTTGTTGACTGGCAGCAACCAGTTCTTTCCAGTGGGAGGAGGGGAAGCAAAAATTAAAATTTAATAAAATGCAAATTAGAGATTTAAAAAAAAAATCAATCCAAAGGGGAAACTTCTGTTTTACCTTTACCACCAAGCTTTCCATGAAGTCTCAGCCTGGAGGTATTTTGAGGCTTGAGGGATTTCAGGGGAATTTGCTTCTTTTGGAGGTGTTTGGAGGGGCGATATATGATAGAAAGTGATCATCTTTTCTTTCTTTCACCTCAACCAGATCTGTGGAGGTCAGTTGATATCCATAACAACAGAGAATGGCACATGAAATGTCTCACACTGTCTGACTTATTTTTGTCTTCTTTGGGTGCTGGTGTTTAAGCTCTCATCTCATACTCAGTGTAAATTTGCATCTCCATAAAACTGCCAAAAATGGTTATCTTTGCTGCCATCTAAATCTGTTTATGGTCTACTCTCCCAAAATCATTCTTTAAAGGAAAATGACTGATTTCCAAACCCCTCCTCCCCTTCTGTTATTTTTAACAAGCAATTCAGTCCAATGTTGTTTAAAGAAAAGATCATTGCATTACTGCGCGTTGCAGGACTCTCAGGAAACAATAGTAGAAGAGAAAGAACGTGGGAACTCTGTTCCCTCTCTTTTCCATTGCTATCATTTGCAAACTCTGAATGCTTCCAGCAACGGGATAGCCAAAGACGGGGTGAAAAGGACAGAGCATGTTCCCATTGGCAAAGCTTCCCTCAACTTCACTGGGACCAGGATTTGGCCCACACCACATAGCATCCCGAGCCTTGGCTTTGACTAAATTGGCTCCTCATAGTAGACTTGTCTCTGCTGAGAGAGGCAGTGGTTGCAGATAACTTTGCTGTCACGAGTGTCCACCACAGTTATTCTTCTGCTTGCTTCAATCTCAAAACTTAACACTTGCACAGCTGATAGAAGCACCAGACTTGGGATCACATGAAAGCAAGGCTGCACACAACTGTTCGCTGGTCTCTCCTTTAACACCTACGTTCTCTACTCTGTCTGCCCTTTCCCTCACATCCCAGTTGACTCATGGTGTTTGTTCCTGAAGTCTGATGAGGGCTTGAGTCATAAGGGCTGACACAAGGATTTGACTGCTCACCTCCTCAGAGTTCAGCCCTGTCTGGGAGCTATAAAGATCTGTCTCCACGTGTACTCATGGCTTTTGAGGAGGGGCTTAGCTCATTTGTTGTGCCATAAAGTCCTGGAGAATGTACGCCTGGAAGCCATTGTTAAAAATCCCTGGGAGTGTCAGGGTACTGGAGAGGCTCTCCTTTAAAGTTTCGAGATAGACTGTGTTGGCTCTGGCTCTCTAGACAGTAAGTAGGCACTGTAAAAGGACCTTAGTCAGACTTTCAAAAGTAAGGCACTGTAGCATGCCGTGGCGAGCACAGCTGCCATGGGATGGGTCCATAGTAGCTGTTCCAGAAGTTATTGCTTCCGGGGAAGGACCATGGTAAGGATGAGTGTTTGCCCAAAATGAAGACCATGAAGGCCATACATATGCAATCCCCTCTCCCCAGAACATAAGCAGTGGTCTGACATGACTATCTGGTAGTGTAAACACTGGTACAGAAACATGAAAGTCTAAGATGTGCTGGGAGAGCAGGTTTCAGGTATATATGTGTGGATAGGGTCAAAAGTTTTGGACTAAAGCTGGTGGAATAGGCTTCTTAGACTGGTCTTACAATTTCATTTTCCTTATTTCTCAGAGATGGGTCTTCTGGTGCAGAGATAAAAAATGGGAAAGCATAAGAAATGCAAGGTATCAAATGCTGACTCCTGACCTAAGCACATGGGTGAAAGAAAAGTCTGTTGGACCAAGTTGCATTTGTAGGAGCTGTAACCACTGTGAGGAGGAATGGAGGGAGACGTTTCTTTGAATTTGTGGGAAAAGGGAAAGAGGGCAAGAAAAGGAAGATAGATAGAGAAATAGACTATTATTAATCAAGATAATGAGAGAGAAATAGTCAGGGGCATTAGGGATACAAAGCACCTCACACCTTATGTGGATCACTACAGATTATAGCCTTTTCTGTCTTGTGGGAAATCTGTTCCCCTCCTTACTTTGATATTTAAAACATTCTGCACTTGATAAATAACAAAAAATATGGTTCTTAAAGACTGAACCACATTCTGGTAGCAGCCAAGACAACTTTATGAAGACAGACAAACTTGTGTTAAATTAAAAAATATATATATCACGCTAGAAAGTTATGTAAGATTCTATTTTAAAATCATCTGGACCTAATTTACTAAATTTACTGCCTCAGAGCTAATGCCAAACTGCTACATTTGATTTATAGAAATACTTTAGCACATTTTTCCATCAGGCTATTGTAGAGTATATTTACTGCCTTTTTATTATTGTTAAAAATGCAGACTTCTTTAAAGGAAAGGAACATTTTTGAAGAGCTTATTGATAGTTTCTCATAGAATGCCAGGAGACATGCAGATAGTAAACAATGCTGTGTGCTTAGGAACATTCCACTCAATTTTCAGCTCCTTCAGCATCTTTTTTTTTCTCTGTAATTGAACAAAGTGATCCATCTGGTAAATGGATGTTTGAAAATGTCCGGTTTGTGCCAAACCACTTTTCTTAAGCACAGACTACATTTTTTTTTCAGGCAAATATTTAAACAGCAGCCGTACTGTGATGCATTGCTAACCATTAAAAAAACACACACAAAACCCAGACAGTGGGCAGGGGAGGGGGTGTCAGGGTGGAAGAAAGCTTAACAAATATTCCATTAAAAATCTATCTAAAAATATCATGCTAAACAACCCTCCTTTTTCCCCTTTCTCTCCCTGACAAGGGTTTCCAAATGGGAAATGAGTGCTAGGGAGTAGAACCTATGCCCTGTGTTCAGCAGAGTGATTGAACACGTGCTTAACTTTATGCACATGCTCAAGTCCTTCCTTATTCATTTGTATGTGTGTGCTTCACTGAACTGGGTCCTTGATGAGACTTTGCCTGCTTGTGCAACAAAATTGTGTTCCAGAAGAGTTATGTTTTTCAAGATTTTTGAGAAGTCATTGTAGCTTTTTTTCTCCTGTGTCCATCTCCCATTGAACTTATCCACAAAGTTTGCACCATATGCAATGAGTTCTCAAATTTATGGATACTGGATGGAGCTCTGGTTCAGGCCTTTCCCTAATTTTCATTCATCTCTGTATACTGATCTTCTGAACCCAGAAGTGCCAAAATACCACAAGCAGAGGGAATTTTTCTGGTATTTCCAGCTTGAGCAGAAGTAGGTGGTATTAGACATCCCCTCTTCTTCTGTGGTAAACTCAGACTAATTCGGATCTAATTAGCAGTCATACCAATACCTCTTCTTCAGAAGTCCCCATGCACTTACTTGAAACTTGTATTGCCTGCTTTAATTTTGATACCTCTCTTTCCTCATCCACCTCTACAACTCCTCTCTGTTGAGCCTTTGATTCAAATTCAGAGTCTCCTGAAGTCACACAACCAACTAACCAACTTCAAAGACTTTAACTTCAGGCCTGTTTTGAGTCCGTAAACTCCCTCCCATTTTAAAGCCCAAATCTTTGAGTAATTTTGAAGCTCAAGGAATTGATATTTTTTGCCTTGATGCAGTGAGATATCAGACTCTTAATGCCAGCTTTAAAAAACCATCATGCTTTTAAAGTGTCTGGTCTCAAAAGCAGTACTTCCAGATGAGTTGACTTTGCACAGCTGTAGAGGCTGTTACTTCAGTAAAAGAACGAGAGGGTGTAAAGCTGGTCCTTGCAAAGCTATCTCAAGTGTGTCTGAGACTCCATGGTATCATCCGTTTAGTCTCAAGACAGAGAAGATCTCAGTATTACAGTGCCATGGCAAAACGGATGTCTGTTTTGTATCCATGAATGCCTCGCCACTGTGCCTGCTTGTAACATCCCAAGATATTAGGGCATTTCGGTTTTGTGAAACAGGTTACCAGGCTGTTGTAGTTTTTGTAGGTGGTGTTATGCTTGTTGGAGAAGGACCATCAGAAAAGGGGAACTGTGTCTGTTGCCCAATGTGAAAGGTTCCTGGCTGAGAAAATTTCCCTGCAGCTTATCGAGTACAAATCCACCGAATCTTCTCAAATACTTCTGTGATATAGATGCATGAGAGCCACTCATGAAGAAATGGACTGACATGAAAGGGAAGGAGGGTAAAAAGGTCGCAGCTGGGAAAAGAAATGATTCAGCACTATTTTTTGCGGGCTGGCATTTGTGTTTGCAGGTCAAAGTTGGTGTAAAGTTGGAAATGTTCTTCCATGTTCTGCTCTGGAAAGGAGACAACAGTGCAAGACAAGCAAAGCGCTAAAGTCTAAATTTAGTTTGACACACCATGAAAATGAGACAATTGTGTGCTAGCTGGTTGAGGTCCAGAGATGTCGCCTCCCATTACTATCATTTGTTGAGTGGTTGCCAACATTTGTCCGTTTTCACAGCCCCATCAATGCTATAGAAGAATATTTCTGGGACTCCTCGGCAGTCTGAGGAAGAGTGGAGCTTTGTTTTTCGGGAGCTAATCCCCTTAAACCACTTCCTCTTCCCATTGGGGTGAGGTTTTCTTAATGCCTTTTTGTGTGTTTTGTTTTGTTTTAATGACCAGTGCTTTTGGGGCTGTTTCCAGATCTCCCTGAAAGGTCAGGTCTGCTTTTCTTTTTGCTGGCCATTCATATGGTGAGTAGCAAGTGCTCCTGCTCCTTTCCCTCAGGCTTTGAGCTTGCTCTGTTTGCTGACCTCAGTTCTTCTTCTTTGAGGTTTCACTCTTTAGAAAAATAAAAGGTCCTTAAAAACTTGTGAATTTATATCCCTTTTTGCTATTTATCACTACTTCACCTAAACATTTGGGTAAATAAAAAGCATCTTTCAGCCTTTTCTTTGCACAGCGATACAATGAAATACACCTGATGCAGAGAAGAATTTTTCCACCGGCAGCTCTGGACAGCTTTCAGCTCTGCTTTAGTGTTTGTCTTTGTTGTTTTCTCTTGCAGGGTTTGTTCTGCATTTCAGAAAACAAAAAAAGCCAGGCAGGTGACATGTTTATATAGTCATGGTTCTAGACTTCAGATATATTGTGCATAAGCAGGTGTCCCTTGATAATCTAAAATATACCAGGCATGCTATTTTTATAGACATATATGAAATAACCACTTAATTAAACTAGCATCCTAAAGACTGCATCTGTCTTTGATTCATTCAAGATCTTGGTGGTGCTGAGAACCCGCAAGCTATACTGAAGCTGCGCAGTTTTATGAGTCATTACTGCCTCTTGGGACCAGTCCAGTTGATAAAGCTTATGCTGAAGTTGGTTACAGTTGCATTCATACGTGTATGGTAATAATTCTGACTTAGTACATAGAGATGACTTCATGCAGATTAATTGTAAATGCTCACCATGAATTATGTAGTTAGATACAGAAAAATCTGTCAGGGTAGGAGAAGATTTAACTTAAAAGTGAGTCCAGCTTTCAAAGCAGCAACTACCTCCTCTCTAATCAAGGATCTGTATTGTTATAACAGTAGTAAGTTCCAAAGTTCAGAGCCACATAGCTAATATAAGCTGGATGAATTTTGCTTCCTTCTCTCTCTCTTACTTATTTATAAAAAATCTGTCCTATTTCTCAAGTTGGCTGATTTATTTTCAAAATAATTTGGGGCTTTTTTGCTCATATCATGGCTCCATTTCATGAGAAAAATATTCTCTGGAATTTTTTTTCCTGCTATTCAGGACTCTGTGAGGTTTCAAAATGAACTGATTGCAGAGTGCCACTTTTGGACCAGATGAGGTTAAAAAACAAGTGCTGAAATACTAATATGAACCCATCCCTGGACTACAACCACAAGGGACATGAGAGAAGGAGTACTGGACAAGAAGTTGTTTCACTTACCTGTGTTCTTTAGCAGGAGAAAATAAGGGAAGGATTACATACATTATAGTCTTAGTGGCTTATTGAGCACACTGTGGTTGAATTTTGGCTAAAAGAACATCTTCCAGTGTTTAAATATATATTGACCTAGAGCTATATATGGCAGAGATGTAACACACCTATTTGATCACGTAGTCCCTTGCATTTAAGAAAATTTACTGTATCCTTTACTACAGGTTTTTCCTGCTGTATGTGGTAGGGCAGCAATCTCTGAACTGCTGGCTGTTCTTTGAGATAGAGTAGTAGTATCACCAGTATGTTGCAGGAAGGAAAACCGAGGCACTTGGTGATTTGCTCATGATCACGTGAGAAATGTGAAACAACTGAGGTGCAGGCAGCTGTGAGCTGAATGACAGAGAGAATTGGCTGCAACAACATTGCTTAATAGGGGAGCACAGACGTTGCTTGATGGGGCTGCTGTATCTTCACTGAATCTCCTCCATCATATCCTTGGCTGTGTTGTAATGCTACAAATAGCACCTAGCTGGATTTCCCTTGCTGTCGGGTCTGTGTCATCCTTCTCCTCAAAAATCAAAGTGCTTTGGAGGTTTGGTTCACTTAGGCATTCACTTAGAGTGTTTGAGGGCTAGACTTTCAGAAGTAAATCCCCCACTAGGGATGGGACTGGGTTGCCTGAGCGTGGAGTCTATAGACAGGTCTATCTTAGGATATCCCAGTTGACATATAGGTGCAACTCCAGGAAGGCAGTGGTATCCAATAGGTCCTATCGTATTATACCCACCCTTGCATGGATGGATGAGAGTTGGGTGCCCGAGCCTTTTGAATCCAACCCCTGAACGTTTGTCGGGATCATGGACAAGATATCTGAACATCCTGGCTCGGCAAAGCTGAGCTGGAGTTTGAGACCTGCATCTCCTCTGTCCACAAATACATTTCTCCTGGCAGAAACCAGACATGCAGAGGAGAAAACACATAAAATAATAATCATCAGGTCTTCAAAATATGTTTGAGCTGTTTCCAGGTAAAATTTTGGTCCAGGAATTCTGGGAGCAGGGGAGATTTGGTAGTCAGAGTAATAGTAGTAGAAAAATCTGGGCCAGTTTCTGATCCCTAAGTGTCAGCCAAGTGAAAATTCATCCATTGTAAAATTGTCACAGCCTGCTTGCTTCGGCAGCCATGACCTCTGCCACTTTTGTCCTGTAAATACAAAGTGGCCTCTTCCCTGGTCCAGCAAGGAACAGAAAATGATTCATTGCAGTCAAGCATCTCAGTGCTCAAAGTAGCCAGTAAGATTTTCCCATGATTTCTGAAAAGCCAGCTCATTTGATGGAATGCACACAGAAGGCAAAGGTAAGGAAGAGGGAAACTACTCTTTCCCTTTGTTCTCTGTTTCTACTAATTTGTGCCATACTGAAAACCAAAAGACCCCTAAATCCATTACTGATTCAGTAACTTCTGCATCAATACCCTGCTCTCTGCACCAGCAGTCTAACTACCTTGCTAGCTGCAGCAACAAAATGTGTCTTTCTGTTTTTTTAGAGTGAAATCACACCTCACGCTGGGAGTTTCTAGGTCATATGCTCACATTCAGAAAGGATGTGGTTTTCCTGTTCTGCAGGTTGCAAAACAGAGCTGCACCAAAATGGACTCTGAGAAAGCTTGCTGTGTAGTGCCAGCTGTGACAAATGTTTCATCATTATTCTTCACAAAAGAGTGAAGCCCACTGTTGTAGTTTTCTAAACTGCAGCTAGCCCACCAGGAGGGCTGGACTCAGGTTTAACTTGCATGCTGGGCAGAGTAGGGCAATAGGACAATAACTAGAAGGGCAGGAGGACAAATGGAGACAAAACACAATGATTCTTGCCCAAGTGCTTAGTAAAACTGGCCCTTACTTATGCTTTGCTTTGGCTTCTGCCCATATTGAAGGTGCCACCACAATAAATCTTGACCCTTTCATCCTCTGTGTCAGGTACCTAAGTAGACTTTGCATCCTGGCTTGACTCCATACCCACAAAGCTGCACTGTACAAGGAATCCTTATATGCCACTTCTTGCTTGCCAAACATCTAAGTCCTTGTCAGTGCTTAAGAGGTCTAGTCTGAGCCCTCTGGCTTTGGAGTCTGCGAAGGGCCTTACAGTGCCTGTGGAAGCTAGCTTCTACAACCAGCTCTCATTCAGTTATGAGAGGTTTAGCAGACTTCCCAGGAGCATGGAAGAAATGTAGGTGGGGACATCTGCTCCTTAAACCAAATGACAGGGAAAAGCAGATACAGTGGCTCCTCTGAAGCTTCTTCCAAAAGAGCTACATATTTCTAGGAATACAGGGCTAGTTTGGCAGGGATTACCTGTGTCACTGAAGAAGCTTTATTCATTTGCTCAACTCAATCCTGCTAAATGTCCTAACACAGAAAAGAAGATTATCTTTCCTTTCGGCTGGCAGGCAGGCATGGTTTGTCTTCAGTGCCTATATATCTTCAGGGAGGGATACACTCTTTGCTGGGTGGATCTCAGGTATATTCTCACCCTTCTAACAGAAGGTAACGTTTTAGATACAGAAGATATTACTGCAAAATTTCAGCCCATACTGAAAAAAACCCAGGTTGAGTCGAGACAGACGTGGTAGTGTGGGGGCTGCAAAAGCAAAGGCCTAGCTCAGGGCATGTTTGCAGGAACCCAAAGGAACTAGATATGTTCACCTCTAAATTCAAACATAGCCTCAGGTCTGCTGAATCATTCCTAACATTCAACAATAGAAAGTTTCTAAAATCTTTCATTAGCTGAATTTTCACAGTGCATCTTCCAAAATTACCCATGGCAGTATGCAATATTTATATTGCATATCTAATCTAATATTTACAGCCCCGTTCTGCAACTGTGCAGCTTCTTCCTGGAACAGTGAAAGAGTTTCAAGGAGGCTCCCACTCATGGGTGGATCTTGTAGTTAATGTGCCGGGCCCCCAGTTTAACAGCAGGGCAGTTTGAGGCATGAGCATGTAAGGGTCTCTTTTCTCTCGAATATAATTCTCTAAGTTCAAAGAATACCACACACAGATGAAAATGGCCCTGACCTTTCTACTAAGCCAGGAGTAGTGTTACATTATTGTGCTCTAGTAAGTGGTTCTAACAGTCTGAAGCTTGCCTGATTCTATATACATTTAGCCATGTTTTGTTCTGCCAATAGTGTAATTTATTTCACATGGAACAAAGGCTGCGAGGGGAACTGGATGCTTTTCCCCTTGAGTAGCACTCTCAGGATCTGCTCCCAGGTCATTCTTGTCTCCGAATATTTTCTGAACACTTACATTTCAAATTGTTTCTACCAGCCTGGCATGTATACCTAAGTGGTGATGACTGCAGCAGCTCTTACAGAAGTCTTACGGAAGCCCATAGGCCAGATTGTTAAAACTATCTCTAGGGGAGTATCCTACTTTATTTGTGAAGTATCATAACTGATTTCAATGATGCTACTCATCAATCAAGGTGTTTTCAGTCAGAATAACAAAATATTGGATTCTGTCCCTTCTAAAAAGGATTCCTGCTTTCAGTAATCTAGCTTCTAATTGATAATGGATATTAAAATGTCTGCAGGTGTGCCAATTATATCCACCTGTAAAGATACTCATTTTACAGTTTATCCTGTTTACAACTACTTCTGTAAAACATTCCTCTGCTTTTTAAATGCCATAAATGTACTTTAAAAGAGTGGCTAAGAACTGACTGCATGCTTCATTCAAAGCACTGCTACCTCCTTTCTTTACTCATGTTGAGCAATATAATTCATCTTAAATTATCTATCTTCTTTCATAAGTCCATCTTATGTTGTGTTAGTTATATGAAGTAAATATTCTGGTTGAGAAAGAGTAACCAAGTCTGACCTAAGCACCTGTGTTGATTAATGTAGTATGTAATTTTGCAGCAAGCACCTCAAAAAAAAAAAAAAAAAGGAATGTGAAATCAATTTGACACATTTATTTCCTATTTTGTGCCATATTACATTGATTATTGAAAGGTTGAGTTGGAGATTGCAACTTAAAAATTATCCTCCTGAGTAAGGAAAAGAAACGGCTAAAAATTCTTGGGTTTGGTTTTTGTTTTTCTTTTTAAACAACAGCCCCTAAAACTTGATTTATGTGAAATATAAATAAAGCCCCACTTGGTGTCAAGTGCAAACTGAAGAGTGAGTATAAAAATTTCAGGCTTGTCCCTTGGTTTAGCACAAATCATCCTAGTTCCACTGATTAGAATGAATCGACACACCTCTTCACTAACCAAGGATCTGGCCTTTAGAAATGTCTGTGTGAAATGACCTCTACTTTACAGTATTTGTGACTGACTGTCCATTCATTTGAACTGGATTAAGGTCCAGTGTCTTTCTACTAGATTGCTATAGATACCAGACCTCTAGCGTATGCTGCTTCCCACCTTTCAATTGCCTCTCTTAGAGATTCAAGCAAAAAACTTCACTTGCTTTTTCCCTCTACTTCCATTTTGATCTTTGACTTTTGCAGTCGTTGCTAGTCCTCTTCAAAAGGACAAAATTCAGATGGAGTTTACACAGCTTTTTCTGGTCGGAAGCTCTCTCTAGTCCTCAGTGGGATGGGCTTCTGGGTGGCTACTGAGAAAAAAATTGTCCTCCTTGCCCCCTTTCTGAAAGTTGCACCTACGAATCTTTGCATCATTCTAGTTAAGCATTTAAAAAGGAGTAAATGGACATGGAGAAATTTGACCTGATCACCTTCTGGGTGACAGAACAAAGGAAGATCTGGAAACATCAAGATGGTCACCATTTTCCCTCTGTAGGTTTTCTTTAAAGCTAAGAATTTGTTTGCTGAAAGTTGTTGTTCCCTACCTTCTCATGCTTCTTCAAAAAGTGTTTTAGAATTGCAATTCACCTAGCAAAAAATGAGTATTAAGGAACGTGGGAATTTCCCCTTGCCTCTGCAGGTGTTTTTAGAATGACAAGCCTTCATTTCTCCTGGAATATGAACCACTCAAATCCAACTGCTACATAGTTTTGGGAATATATCTGCATTGTGTTGTTCCTCTATGCAGATTTATAAATGACTGATACTTTAGGACACAAAACTGTTTAATCTTGTGTATCTTAAGATATTTTTCTGTGAGCTAAATTAACCTTATAGAAATTACCTATCCTACTTCATTATTGAAGGAAGCCTTTAAGACAACAGAGAAAAATATTTCCTCTTTTCCTTCTGCTCCATGCTATATCTATGAATATTTTATTTCCTACTAATGTTGTCCCCTTATATTGAAAATGCAGGCAGATAGGATGGGAAATAGCATTCATGTAGCTCCTTATGAGAGCCTAGCTAGTGACTGCAGTGTATCAGATTTTTGGTATATGAAATCAAATTAATGTAGTATCCTGAGGATAGTGACACAATGGCAAAAAAAGCCTTGTGTGTTCAGAACGATCTGTATACTGCAGGTAACAATACTGAGGCAGATTGAAAAAATCCCCATGTTTGCTACATGAAATTATTTAAGTTTTGCTGGCAGTATTTTAAAACAAAGCCGGATAACCTTTATTTCAATGTAATTATTTAGTTTCTGGAAAGAGAAACAACATGCTTGTATTTTGGGGTATTTCTATCTAACTTGTCTCATTTTCCTCTAATGCATAGAAGGAGTGTGAAACTATGGGGTTTCTAAGTCTGAGGAAGTGCCCCATTTCCAGTTGTGAAAAGAGTACACCTGAAAGTGTTTTATTCCCTTTGGTTTTTAAGATTTTAAACATATTTTCCTGCATTTTTAAATGACGGAGAATAAAACCTCTATAATACCTGGGGTTTGTTTGTGGGGTTTGGGAATTTTGTTTGTTTGGTTGGTTTTGTTTGTTGGTGGTTTTTTTGTTTTTCAAAAACATGTAAGAAAAAGTAAGCTCTTGATCTACTTCTCCCTCTTCCAGGGAGTGCTTGGACTGCTAGCACCTCTCGTTCCTCTAGGCCAATCTTTTAATGAGTGTCCATCACTGTAAACACATCCACTAGAAGACTAAAAACTTCAGGTTTATTACTCATCAAAGCTTTGCTTACAGCTGAAGTATTTTATTAATTCACATTAGCAAAACAAGATTAATGCTCTGTCCCACCACCTAGCAAAACAGTTCAGTTCTTGCTTTCTCAGGTAATACTGTAAAGAACCTAGGCCTGTTGTGAATAAGACCTTGTCTAAAATCCAGGCTGCCATAAAGGAGGTAGCTAGAAACATTTGCAGGACATCATAAGATCTGGAACTCATCCACAGAAATGCAATAAAGTATTTTTAAATACATATGAATCTTCCAAATCTTTGAAAACCTGAGCAGTTTGCTTTGAGAATGCCTATAAATTAAATATCTCCCAGACCTACAAACCACATCTGTTGCCAGAGTTTAATCCCAAATACCAGAAGTGCAGAAAGAAGCTGGCTCATGAGGTGAGCAGGGGTACTCCTATGTGCAGATAGATCATCTGCTTTTGCAAAGTCCCTGACAAATCCCTAAGATTTTAAGTATGCAGAATCAACTTGCAGCTACATAACTGCTACAAAGGGGATTTCTGCATTGCAAAGAGATGGTTTTCTTGGTTGTGTTGCTTTATGTACATCAAGGACTTCGCAGGCAATTTGGAATTTCATCTCACTAGACCCTGGATGAGCTACCAGCCTTGGCTCCCTGGAAGTCAAGAGTCATGAGTTTTTTAAGTTCAGATAAATGGTCATCCATGCACACAGTGATTTTTTCTAAGAAGTATATACACGTACACTCACAGAGTGTTATCCCTTAAGCTTCCATTTCCTTAGGAAGTTAGGCACACACATACCCCCTCCTCCCAGGTGCACACACATACAAATAGACATTTTGTAGATCGATTTAAGAACCAGTTTGACAAGTTTACCAAACTGTACTGATCCCTGCAGTGCTATTTTGTCCTGTTGTACATTTACATAGGTTGCATTGGTAGCTGACTTTCAGAACTAAATGCATGGGAATATGAGTGGTTGCTGTAATGCTTTCAACATACATCTCACTGCAAATCTCTACTATTCTAAGTGTTACTGGACTTATGGGTTTGGTAGCACTTTTGCATAACTTCTATTCATGCAGCTGAAAATCTCTCCTCTTCCTGCATAATTGACTTCTGGCCATTAAAATCAGAACCCAACAAAAAAGGTCAGCATTTAACAATCATCCATTATATAAAATGTCCACATGTTGTTTCCCATTCTCTCCCTAGATAAGTAGGATGGATTTTTAGGTACTTTTCAGCTGACAGTTAACACATGTTCATCGTACAGTTTGTGTCTGTATTCAAGTGTTTTGAATCTCAGCTTGATTGCTTTTATGTGATTTCTTCTGTGTAAGGAAATGAGGGTCAGACTTTTCCATTGGTTTCTCAAGCTCATTCTTCTGTTGCTGCTGGTGTACATGACTATTTATACTGCACTGAGGTAGGACCAAGTTAGACTGTTCAACTAACGTTTAGTTCCTTGGATCCTTCCTGCAAGCAAGATGTGCAATTCCTCAAGTATTCAGTAGGATAACATTATGAAATCATATATTTTTTTTACCAGCCAGCAGATAAAATGACAGCTCTCCCTGTGCTCTGGAATGTCATTGTAGTGGCCTCTTTTACGAGTTTGTCAGCTTAAGTAAAACAAATACCCTACTCATTTGCCTTAGGTTACAAAATAACAACAAGGCATTTACTGTTGTTATAGGGAACCATAATTATTATCAATTACTAAGTATGCAAGCGTATTTTGTATACTCAGTGGATTTCGACCTGTTTTCATTCTAGTCTAATTAGAAAGCTACATGGTAATCTCCAGCCTCAGGCTTTTCCTACCTATCCTTGAGTGACTGCTTAACTTATCCCTTCAAAATAAACAGAGCTGCCACATCCACAGCAAAGCTCCAAAAGGAGGCCCCATACACAGTGACACAGCATTAAGAGATGACTTTTTTTTTAGCAATTCCCTTTTATTTTGCTTTGCAAAATTGTCTACTAACTACTAGCTTCAGTGGGAAGATTTAACTTTGAAATTCAATTTCAGTGTTTCTAGATCAAGTTAATATTTTCTTTTGTACATGGTGGGAGAGGAAGAAAACAAATCTGAAGCAGAGGTTGGTTAGTTGACTGTAAGACAAAAAAGATAAATTCCAGGAGTATAAAGTACTGATGCAGGTATCTGAACAAGGTTATGGGCTCTCCTTTCTCCTATGCTTTCCAGAGTGTGTTAGATAAACACGTGTTGGGGTTGGCCTAGGGATATCAGACCCTGCCTTCTGGGAAAAAAATGGTATTAGATGATCTCATGAGGTCTCTTTCAGCCCTAGTTTTCTAAGATTAAATTCAAATTAGACAGGGGGCTGAGCTGTGTGAGTCACTGAACTTAATCCACTACTGCTAGAAATCAGGGTGCCCACTGTGCGTCCTGAAAGGTAAGAGCAGACCCTCCATTTGAGAACTGTGCTGCTGTAGGAGGAGGTAGGCATGGAGATGAGAGGTCACTGGTGGTACATCCCCAGGATGGAGGCTGTGAGCAACACCAACCACAGTGGGTCACTCCCCTGGCCTCTGAGACTGGCAAGGTATTAGAGGAAGAGTCTGAAGGGAGTCTGCTCTTTCTTCCCTAGGGAAGATGACAAACTGGCTGAAAGAAGAGAGATCCTAAAGTCTGCTGGGATCTCTTACTGCATGTTGGGACTTGGTGGGTGTCTCTGATGTGATTGAATGTTTGCTGGAAGGCAGCTTCATGCCCAGCTTCCACATACCAGGTGAGCATCCAACTTGCTGGGTTATTGGTCTACCCTCTCACTTCATGTGTTATCTCTCTCCCAGTTTAGGTGAGGGAGCAGAGTGGAATGAGTCCATCTGTTGAGACAGTGGGAGGACCACTCCAGGATAACATGTAAGATAGTGCCTAAGGTAGCCTCCTAGGAGTTTGAGAAACCGTTGTCAAGGGCCTGTCTCACATCAGGCAAAGAAAAGTTTGAGCCCTCTCTTCTGGTGTCCCAGAAATAAGATTTAGCCTTTTCATAAAAGAGAGGCATAGTCCTTCTAGCCTCCTCTTGAGCATGCATTTTGGGTGGTTGTCATGAACAAGCCTGCTGTAAGACCAGTATTTAACACGTGTTAGGCACAAAGCAGTTTGGAGTGAATGAAAGAAAAAATGAGGTTCAGTGTCTGCAGGCTGAGATCTGGGTGCTCAAGGTGCAAACCGCAGGCTTTGTGCAGAACATGGTGACTGGGCGCCTAATCCACCCACACAAATCTCATCCCATCAAACTGTGGTGCTTGTTTATGTTTATAATTATGGTTATATTTATATTTTAGAGGGAAAAGCAAACAAACCTCTTTACCAAAAGAAAATAGCTCATTGCACAAATGACATTTCTGTCAAGGAGAAGGGACCCCATATGATAGAGATGGTCACACCGCCTGATGTGCAGTGAGGTGTTTGATACCACAGCAATGAGGCTTCCATGAGAGTTTGGGGAGTTTAGAACAGAAGTTTCAAGCCTCAGCAAAGGGCAGGTGGGCATGTATATCCTCCTGTTCACTGTTCTGTGTGTGACAGCACATGTATTTTAGTCATGGGATGGATATGCTTTTCGATCACGGGAGAAGGCAAAGCTACTCATGTCCATTTACAAGGTTAGGTGGCCTGACTCTAGCAAGCAGTCGTACTCTATTTCTCTGTATCATGTTAATACTTCCACTCTGGGATATGCAGTGGCTTTAGGACCTCAGAAAGAGCTGTTTGTACAAACTACCAGGCAAATCAATGGTATGTGCATTCCAAGGACTCATAACTCAGGCAGAAAGAAAAAGAAAATCATCAAATTGCTCAAAGGAACTTGTTTAGGGTGGCAATTTCCTTGCCGTATTTCAGCTCTCTGACTCCAGCTATTCAGGCTGTCTAAAATAAATCACTGTCTTTTTTTTTCTTCTTTTTTTTCATGAACAATGGGGGAAGTGTGATCAGTTTGTGTTTGTGCTTTTTTTTTTTTTAATTCTTCTTTTCCATAAAACCAAACAAAACCTGTGACTCTGTTGACAACTCTACCCTAAAACCTAAGCATGCAAAAACTTTCAGTGGGCTTAAAGTAGTATTTTAACCAGGAGAAGTCAAAAGAGCTTAGCTGGTTTACCCACCAATGGAATGTAGCACAAGCTATGTACACAAACCAGGCCTCACACATTAAAAAACATCAGTAAGAAGATCCATTCCCCTCTTTAGAAGCTATGGATTTCATCCTATATTGGAAGGATGCTGAGTCCAGACTCCTGTTAGGTGGCCTCATCCCAGACAGTGGTGAGTCCATATAAAAACACAACCGGTTGTGGGGTTTTTTTTTGCCAAAGCTGAATACATTTCCCTTTGAAGTACTGTTGGTGAGGAGCATGTTTTACTACGCTTGGTGTTAACACCAGTTTAAAATTCTAACTCCTTTTTCATATTAAAATAAGAATTTGTGTCCATGAGAGCTTGAGACCAGCTTTTTAACTACAAGCTGCAATTCTTTTTTTTTCTTAAATGAAATAAAGGCACTACTTTGGAGCGGGAGACCAAAAGGATGTTTCTAAGCTAAGAGGCAGGCAGAATAAGCTTGGCTTGTCACCAAGTTGCACTGTATTTGACAAATGAAAATTCATTAGAAGTGCAGGGGCGGTTGTGAAACTGCCAGTAAATAACTGTCTCCCCAGAGTCTCACACTTTTTCCAGAGTCTATTTTCTCTTCGGACTCCATCCTGCCAGGGACAATATTTTAAAAGCAAAACCCAGAGCTAAGTGTCAGAGTTAGAAGTTAGTAGATAATAAAGGTCAAATGTATTTTTTCCAGGAGCTACTGGAATTTATGCCATTATTTTATCTTTTCTTCCTCCCTTGTGCTTTCTCTCACAGTTGTTACCACTAATGGGTCCAAGCCAAGGCCATGAATCCAGACAAATTCAGGGATGGTTCCTGAGCTAAATTGTATGGCTGACCATTTTCTCTCCAGTGACCTGAAGCAAATGACCCCACACCCTGTGCTCTGAAATGCTTGGAGCTGTTTCAGACCTGGATCTGAACTTCATGGCTGATGACCCTCTCTAGTCATCATCCTTCACTACTTCAAAATATAAATTATCTGCACATCATTCATCCCACCAAACCACATCTGTGTGTGAAGCTACTTTTGCTCTCTCAGGGCATTACAACACCATGAACTATCTCTCCTCCTGGCTGCTACTGAGCAAAGAAAAAGGGTTCTTTGTCTTCTTTCTTGCTGCTTCTGTAAGGAAGGTTTTCTACTCTTTTTGGCTCGGGGATGTAAGACACTTACTATTCCAAACAGGAGGCTCTATCATGACAGTTTGTTTTTTCTGCAAGGATTAGCTGTTGAATCTACTCTTCTATAGCACCCCTCACTGCTCCTCAGCTGGAATGTGGGCTGAGGTGGCCCTGACAATGCAGCTTCTTTTGCTCTGAAGCCAAGGCAGGAGGTCCTGTGATGGTCCGAAGTGTGGGAACGCAGCTTTACTGCACGGACACTGTCACTTGTGATTGACTGAGACTGGCTTGAGGGAGCACCCGAGCTCTTTTCACAGGAGCTTCCCCCTCAGCGACACAGTCTGTATCTTTTCTTACAACTGGCACTCTGAAGGACACCTACTTTTGAAAACATGTATATCTACATCTCTCTCTGTTGTTAGACGCAATTTTGATCATGCGTAGGGATGTTTTGCAAGTGAACTCTTTCCTTCCCTGCATGCAAGTCAAGAGCAAGTTTTTCTTGGTAGCAGGTAAAACCAGGCGTATGAAACACCTGTTTCTGAAATGCATGGCAGCGTCCCCAAACGGGCAGGAGATGGAAAAGGAGGTGCCCTCAGACTCGTTCTCTTTTCTTTTTGAAAACTTGAGACCATGTGTTTTGGGCAAAATTCATACCTGCTGCCATCAGAAGAGCAGAGCTGGGATTACAGCTCCCTAATTTGGTTGATAGTTTAATTTGCTAGGAAACAAGTCCTACATGTCACACGCTTCAGCTGATAAAATCAGCAGATCCTTACTCACCAGGCCATGTCACTGATGTAAATGGAAGTCATTACACCAACAGTTTATGGGAAGAGGATTTAGAGTATAGAGAGGATAGAGCCCCAGTCTTTGCTCTTCCAAGTTTCCTAAAGCCATAAATGCTTGCAGAACTAATATGAAGAGCATATTTCCAGAGTAGATGAAGTTGGAGGATCCAATTTCTTCATACAACTTCTGTTTTCTAGAAGCTTAATTAGAACTTTCAAAAATCTCTGATAACCTAGATATCTTGCTCTTAGTAGAAGGTAATCCTAGATGACCTTCCACAAATCCCTTTTAATTAGCCTCTTTCCCAGAGTGTGCCATGCCAGCAGATGATTAATACATTAATCTTACTGTATTTGCAGCTGATTCTTGATTCTTTCTTTACAGATGAAGTTTTATTTTGAGGCCCCATGAAGTTTTAGGTTGTGATCATCTACTGTAAAATCTATTCTCACCCTTAGAGAGTCTAGTCACATTTTGGGGAAGACAGGGTGATGATCTAAAATAAAATCTTGCAGAAGATATTGCACAAAACACCACACACAATTGCACACAACACATGCAATGCTGCCAGCAGTCCTGCTGCTTAAGAACAAAAACTGTCTCTCATGAAATCTGAATTTACAAGTTGATTTTAATGCTGTTGAACAAGCTAACAAATGCCGTACCATTGTACAAGCTCACACAGGAGGCAGTGCTAACAGATTCGTTAATGATACCAAATTGTGTAGATTGTGACATCAGATATACTTTCTAGTCTTGAGAAATAAGAATTTATTTATGCTGCTTATTATTGAGAAATAATACAAAATGGTTCACAAGCGAAAAAACTCCTGTTATGGCACTTGATATTCACCATTGCACTGGATAGAAAATAGCCACGTGAAAGAAGAATCTGGGGGATTTCGTTGGGCTAACTAGATTTGCTGGAAAACATGCCCTGCATACCACCTGCTGCAAATTTGATCTGAATTTGGGTCATCAATCAGGTGTTTGATTCAAATGTAACATAATATTAGGGAGGATCAGAAGAACATTGAGCTTTGTATTTAAAATATTACAATCTCTGTCAGGCATTAACTACATCAGCTGCTATATATGGCACTATGGAAAGCATTTTGCAACTGGTCTCAGTAACTCTTTGAAAACATTTTCCCTGAAATTTTCTGTTGGGGGCGGGGGGGGGGTGTAAAGAAATAGGTAAGTACACCTTTGCCATCTCTGGGCTTTATGAAGGTATGACTTGGTAGATGGCCATGGGGAGCAAGGATGGCAAAGTTCAGGGTAGCGACTGGTCACGTGGACCATGAGGAGTCTGGAAGGATGATCTGTTAGTCTGCTTCAGTCAAGTTTATCTATCCCAGTGGTAATCTGGGTACCAGCAGGTATTTGATGGCTTTATGGTAGGTGTGGTTTAGAAGCCACTAGAAGGGCTATAAATTTCCACTGCTGGGTTATTTGTATCTTAGCAAGGCAGCTGGTTTTACGTGAAAACCAGCACATAGATTAGATGGACAATTAGTTGTTATCAAATACAGTGGTTCCTGTGTCAGGCTGGGTAGGGAGGCTCTGTCAGATGGTGAAAGCACACTGTAAAAGAAATCTGCCAGTAATTTCTTACAATAGCTGTATATATACCATATAGTTAAATGCTGAGGATAAGGCCCTACCAGTGCTGTGATTTGCCATTTGTCATTAGTTCTTGTAAATGGAGGGTATGCTGTACCTTGCAGAATGGGAACCTGGGGCACCTGTTTGAGTAGCAAAGGGGAAAGCCAGAGAACAGGGAAATCTGATGGCAAAGAAATCTGAGACAGGCTCCAGAGTAGATTTTCAGCAGGGTATTTTGCACTGTTTCCCACTATGTTCTGGGAGCCAGTGAAGATTTCTGAAGATATTTGCTTGGTAGAACACCCACTGCTTGTTTTAATTAGCCTGGTCTCATTTTTAATAGGCACCAGATGAAAATTTTGAGCGGGATCTTGCATGCATTTCAGTATTAATGCAGAAAGATGGGCCTGACAGAGTTCGAGCTTGCATCCCAGTTATTGCAGGAATAGTTCCACAGCTCTGGTCTGGTGCAGCGTAGGGGGAGTAGCCAAGACCCAGCTGAATTAAACTTTGTGGGTTGGGGCTATCTTTTGTGTTTCGCTTGAAAGACTTAAAACGTATAAAGGCCATTTAGGTTCCTTTTTGCTCATCTCTGTTCAAGGCTGCTGAGGTCTTCTGTTGAAAGCAAATAATGATTGCCTGTGGTGGATAGCTTTTCTATTAAGAGATTGTTAAAGCATGTCGGCAATCTTTGGCTGATAGCAGACAAACCAAACTCCTCTCATGTTCCCTCACACAGAGCCTTTAAGTCTCCCTGACATGCCTGGAGTGGAAAAAGCTAGCGATGAGCTGTGATAATAGCTTGTAAACATAGAGTGCAGCCACACCTTGCAGCATCTACAGCCTGAGGGAACAAATCTGCCAACCTGTACATCTGCCCTTAAATGCCAGGAAACAAATCATTGGTAATAAACCACAATGGCTGTTCTCCATCTGCAATCAATTTGTGTTTAACTAATGATGTTAAGTAGAAAATAGCCACAGTCATCTCTTATTAGGTCCTTGAATAAACAATGGCTGTAGTGCAAATGCTTCATTAACTGGGAAGGAAGCAGTCACTGGTTCCTTTTCTAGGTACCAGAAGCAGCTAGGGTTTGCATAGCTGTAAGCAGGCAGGAATGGCCCACGTTGCTGCCAGCATTTTTTGCTTGTATGATGGAGGGAAGCATGCATCTCTTTGCTGCGTGGCCTGGACAAGAATGGTGTGCTCATAACAGTGAGGCAAGCTCTGCAACCCAGTGAAAAGAGTAAGTCTTTCTGCTAGTTGCAAAAGGCTTTGGGCTCAACTGTGAAAAAAGTCAACCAGGGTCTGGGGGAAAACTATGGAGCTGGGGCTGCCTCTAAGCTCTCAAGCAGAGAGCATGAGACAAGCTACCTTATGTGCTTCCTATCTCCCCTTGAGCAGGCTTGGGGTGCAACTGCTGGTGGCATTGCAGTCCCCTCAAGCAGGCCAGCTGTGTATAGTCAAGAAGTTTTTTCAGGCTCAGTAGAAGAGAGAAGCTCAAGACGTAATGTTGGGTTTAGGGTCAAGTGCAAAAGGTGATGAGATGACTTTGATTTGATTTGATTTGCCAAAAGCCATACACAGATAACACCTCTCAACTTTTCTAGGTTTAAGGTTATTTACCCTTTAAGTTAGGTTTTTTGCACCATCTACAAATTACAAAGCCCAGCTCTCTTAAAGTGGAAGTTATGTGCTATGTATGCACACAGGGCTTGGCTGTTCTCTTACAACAAAATGCCATGCCAAATAAATAATCATGAGCATAAGGAAATCTCGTGAATGAGAGAAGGGAGAAGAAGAATAAAATGAAATAAGGCTTCTTAAAAAATATTCTGGGAAATGAACAGACATTGTGAGCAAAGGCAGTATAATTTGTTGGCAGGCTGGGGAATTCATGTTCTTTAATGGCATTCTAATGCTGCTGATAAGAAATGTATTTATGGGACTTAAGTAGATGCTAGATCCTCTTGCTTTAGGATTAAAGCAAATAAAGCTTTAAGGTATTTTCAGAGAGCCCCTTTGCTTCTAGCCTGCTCTTTGTTAGTTTAAAAAGAAAAAAAAACAAAACAGAAGAATTCCTAGAGGAAAATATTTATGTTCATTTGGGGCAACCCAAAGCCTTTCATTTGTTTTTGTTTTGAAAGGCAAATATTTACCCTGAGCCTGAGCCTAGCCTGCAGGTGTTGGGGCTGGCCCTGTTAACCTGCACGGGCCTGCTCATGCACAGGCAGCTTTCAGGGTGGCCTGCCTCACTGCACTCAGCTTAGCTTCTTTCTTTGCTGAGTGTGTTACAGACCCGTTTTTCTTGTGAAAATCTGAGTATTTCTGGCTTGGATCAGGTTAGAGAAACTGTGAAAGGAAGGGGTTTGGTTTTGTTCTGGTTTTCCCTTGTGCTACTCAGCACTAATGGCTTCAGCCAGATCAAAATTGAAAAAGCAAAAGGGGTTTCTCCCTGACTTCCCTCCAGTGTCTGACTGCTTCTCACCATGAAGACATTGGTTCTGAGTGTAAAATGTTAGCACTGATCTATTCCAGCCCTTTTGTACGTGTCTGTGTTTAGTTTGCTATTCTGGATCCCCCCTTCTCCAACTGAATAGTGATGGTGATCATGCAATAGGGGTTTATGTAAAACAGCCACCCCAAAAAAGGTATATATAAAGAATGTTTACTTTGGCTGCTGCTTACATGAATCCTAGTGATCTACATACACCCTGCGGTACCTCTACACAATGGTGAAACATAATGACTAGAGGCTGTCTTTAATTGGGCAAGGTAATATTAAATAACTGTATGAGGAGTCACTGAAGCTGGAACAGCCCAGGCCTTAAATACTGGGTTACTCAACAGCTGATGAACGAGTCATCCAGGTCCCTGGGCTTTCCCTTCTGCACTCCTCCTTGTCAGTCAGTGATACTTTCTCCATTTGGTCGAGGACGCATTAATCCATAATCCAGACATCAGCTAAATCTCTGTATCTCTGATTCTCATTACTATCCAGTAGGCTAGAGCTTGAGATGTGCCTCACTTGCACTTTGTCATACTTGGAAAGGAGAGAGGACTAAACTGGCTTTAAACTTATACCTGGCTGCAGTCTAGGAGTTACTGGGTTGGATGCAGGCATAAAACAGAGTGGTCTTAGGCCTTTTTCCACACTTTGTCTGCCAGCATCTCCTGAGGACTGCTCTATTGTGTGAGGATTGCCAAGGGATGGACTTCCCGCTTAGGAGTTGTCCCTGAGGCCTTAATGCTGTGCTGAAGAGCAGCAAATGCAGGAGCTGCTCCCAAGGCCAGGCTTCCTTGAAAGATTCCATTAGATAAACTGTGGCCAATGTGTGTTGATGAGCTACTTGCACAGCAGACAGGAAACAAATGGAAAGCATGCAAACCCCTCTATACACATTACAAGTTTGTATATTTTCTGCCTCTACTTCTAATCCAGTCCAAAGATCTCTTTTTTTTCCCTTTTCTTTTTTTCTTCTTAAAAAAAATAAATAATGTCCAAGCACTTGGTATTTTTCTTCAAGATCCATCATGAGGTACTCTGTTTTTCTTGCTGCTTCACTGGACGCTAAACCCAAATTTCTCCATGGTAATTTTTAATGACCTAAAGCTCTGTGCACAACATTTCTGTAATTGGGTATATTTCAGGCAGTTGCTACTTCAGGCCTTCATCTTCCTGTATTTCAATGGAGAGGAAAATAAGCCACCTATGTCAACTGGAGGTAGAGGTTATAGATGGAAAGCTATGGCCCCCGTGAAAGAAAGTATTATTCATGGAGTGAGATGTAATCCCCAAAATCCAGGCTGAGAGAACTGCTGCTCAGCTGAGGCCACTTTTAAAACCTGTAAGGCAACTTGCTTTCCTTGTAAACTAAGGAATTGGGTATAAATACATTTTACTGCACCTTTAAAGTACAAAACAAAACAGATGGTTGAAAGGTACTGTGCTCTCTTGTCAGCTCTCACCCTCTTTACATGGACTTCTTCCAGCCCTCCCAGTCTGTCTTTGTGGGTTTTAATACAGTTATTAATCCCAGTTTGTCTCCCGGCTTGGCAAGGAGCCTCTCCCCTTGCCAGTCTTTGGTCAGACAGTACTAGTGAAGCCTGATTCAGAACCTGCTGCTGATGCCAAACCTGTGATTAGCTATTGTTTGGAAACCCTAACAATTAGGCAGGGGTGTATATGTTCCACTGGAAGCCAATGATCTTGTGCGGGAGTTGGGGAGTGGGGATGATTTGCTGGACGAGTGTCACAGAGTAGCTCAGTTTACTGTAGTGCAAAGCATCAGGGGACGTGAAGCAAAAATCCCTGATGACACAGTGGGAGAGGACATCCTTGGGAAGGGCATGTTGTGCTGCAGCTGCCTGCCCAAACCAGCTGGGTTGGCTTTGTTGCCTGAACTGCAGAAGCAGATAAAGCACTGAGGGCCAAGTAAAAAATACATAGCTTTCTCTAAACAAAGAATAATTGAATGCTGGGATTCTTGCAAAATCTGGGAGCTGGCAGGGCTCTGTAGAAACCAGCATGCATTCTTAGTCTTGTGCTCCAGAAAACGTATTGTGAGCTGGCAGTGCTGGACAGTGGAAGGCTCCTAAGGATAAAATATTAATGCTGTGTGCTTTAAGGTGCTGCACATCAGGAAAGAGGTACTTGATTCAAACAGAACTTGCTTGGGGGCCATCTGAGCCTGCAGACTTGTTTCAGCTTGTTACTAACCACTGTGCCTTGTTCACTGCCATCTACCTCCAAATAAGCAGTTAAGAGGACAATTTAATTTAGTTATGCAGCTCCCCTGAATCTGGGCTTAGGCATAGCTTTGCCAAATGGGTTGGGTTGTGCACAGAGGACAAAATGTTGCACTTGCCCCATTACCATGCAAGCACTAAGATGCATGGGCAGGGCTGAGTTGGCTGTTGTTTGGAAGGCACCAGTGTTAGGTACTAATTATACTTCTCAGGGCAGGAAGGCTGAAGTTTATGCTGCCTAGCTGAGATGCTGAGAGCTAGGTATTTCCAGGGCTTATTAGTCTAATACCAGTTTCTATTGACGGTGCAGAAGACAACCTAGGCTAGTTGTCTTTATTAGGTGAGGTGGATGCTAATGCCTCAGATCTTTGGGTGAGGGTTGGCTGGAGAAATAAAACACTGGTGCTAGCAAGATAGCCAAGGACCAACGCTTCCTTCTGTAAATCCTGAATATGGAGCTGGTGGAAATACTGGGAGGGGATGTCTGCATGGGTGGACACTGAGACAAATGTGATTGTCCCCTTTCTGTTGACTAACTGAGGATGGAATGATCCTGTTCCTCTTTTTGGTGGGCTATGAGATATGTACTTCACCTCTGCTGGGCAGCACCGCAGAGCAGAGACTTCCCTTCACTCTTCTAGATGGGCACTTTGGCCCAAGTCCAGGGCAGTGTTTTTCGTCAGTTCCTGAGAGTAAGAAAAAAAAGCTATATCTGAATCCCGCTGTCTCGTCCCAGGTATGCTCTGGATGCAAGCAAGCCTAGGTTTCTTATTTGACCTCAATTTATACTTCCCTAGAGAGAAATGAGGAGGATCTGCAACTGAGAGTCCTGACTGGAAGAAAGCAGTCTGCCATAAGCATCTATCTACCTGCCTTAGTAACAGGGAGAAGGGAAAGTTTCTGTTTAGTTTAGTGGAAGAAAGTGAGCACAGCTAAACCCATGCTAAACGTAGGGAGTCACTTGCTACCTTTCAGCTCCTGCTTACTCCCTGTGATTTGGCAACGCTTCATTCTGCCCGCACAGTTTCTTCAGTATGACTGGGCTTTGCAAAAACCTCCTTAATCCAACACAGAAAGTTTTATGCAATTGCATCCAGCACAGTCCTATTTCACTTGACTTAAATGAGAAAGTTAAATCTCAGTCTAGACAGAGTGCTCTCTAGCTCCTGTGAATCTTGCACCCGGTGAGATGTATCATCTCAGAGTATGTTTCTCATTTTCCAGACGAGCCCAGGGGATCTGCATCCCCCTCCATAAAATTCCTGTCTGTGCTAAATTGCCTTTTAGTTCTGATTTATACCTCAATAAAACACATCATGAGAAGGAGAAAATATTTAATTGTATAACTGACATGACTTACACAGGACACATTTTTGGTGGTTATTTATGCACTTATCTTCTTTAAAAGGGGTGTAAAGACCCATGACTTTCATTTACAGTAGGAACAGTAAAAGGTGAGGAATATAAATGCAGTGAAGGACAAGGAGTAAATCTTAAAATAGTATGGCTTCTGGAAAAGGACCTCTGTTAAAAGAATCACTGAAAAATATGAAGAGATGCAGGTTGGATTTGGGATCTTAAGGAGTTCCAAGAAAAACTTCAAGATTCCTCCTGTCCGTTATCAAACCAAGGCGGAACACAACCTTACGTTGGGGCTGTTTGATGATGTTTGTTGAAAGTTGGAAAACATTTCTTTTCTTAAAGCAGTAACAAGTGAAGAAATCTTTTATGTTGCTTATGAAACCATTGATTCTGAGTTCTTGTTTGATTTCTTTCACCCAGACCCCTTTCAAAATTGTGCTGTGGTTTTCTTTTAAAACAGTTTTCCCAAGGGTGAATATGGTGCTAGAGACCAAGAGACAGGTATGCAAGCCTGTCTTCAGGTTTCTGCTGCAAAGTTTCTACTGGCAGCCTTATCCTACTGATGACAGACACATTGGCAGCACCTTAAACAAGTGTTCAAGTGGCACTTGCAAGATAAGAAGACTCCAGGATAATTAGAAATGGGTTCATTACTGGGGGGCTGGCATGATTTGCTTAATTACATCATAAATGTGCTTCCTTATCTTTTCTATCACCTGCATAAGGATGTAGCTTCTAAGACTGTTTGTTCTTTGGGGGAGAAAGCTAAGGAGCAAAGTTAAGCTTGTTGTTCAGCTCCAGTTTGGTCTCATTACTGATTAAATGTTTATTATGGCATGGAGTTAGTGTTGACATGTGCTTTGTTCTGCATGATGCGACTCTTGCCTCAAGGGCCATCTAGACTTCAAACGCTGGAGACTAGGTACGTGGTAATGCATAGACATGCCTATATATTTGCATATTAGTCAGGCTAATAGAGAGAACTACTTCATAAATATGTAGGTCAGCAGCATTCTTATCTCCTCGTCTTTCACTGTCTCAGCCCTGAGCCTACTTGCCTTACCTGTGGTGGTGTCCTCTGCACAGGAACTTAGTCGCTGTGGTGCTGTGGACCAGCAAACAGGGAGTGTGACGTCAGGAACTTGTTAAGGTTTCTGAGTGGTGGGGTACAAGGCCTCCTAAAAGGTCTTAGACTATCCATAGGAGATGCTGAATTCTTCCTCTCAACACCTAGAAATTTCCCTTAAATATGAGAAGTGATCAGTGCAATCTTCAAAAGCTCTCTTCTAATGGAGAGATGGAGGAAGTCTCTCACGTCTTCATACTTAGATGCTGTACCCCAATGACCTGTACCAATCCCCTGTGACATCATTTACTAGAGACAAGCCTCCCTCTTCTTCATTGGAGAAAATCCTCCTGGCAATATGTTCAGTAAAGATGCATTTACTACCAAGACTTGCAGTGTTATCCCCACCCAGGACACCAGCTCTTGCTAGCTTTGGCAGTAAGACTGGTTGTGACCAAGCCTAACAAGGAGTGCTCTGCCTGACTTCTGAACGTGGGTGTTTGGTCAGCCTCTGAGAAAGAGAGTATTTTCTTGCTGAACTGAAAAGAAAGGCAGTTATGCTTCTATTAAAACAGCTTTTGACTTTGTAGAAAGTGAAACTTACCATTATCCAGTGTTTTTGGCTTCCACCTACAGTACGTTAGTTGAAGGAACACAGGAGCTTTGTGCATCGGCGATGGTTATCTCCATAGGAAATCCAGCAGTGGTTACACTGGCTGGTTTTTTGCCTTTCCCAGTTGTAGGACTTCTTTTCACTTGCAGGATTTTCTTGTTCCAAATATTTCTTCATAAACCCAAGCACTTTTTTTTTTCTTCCTCTGAAAGAAAATGTCAATGAAACAGAGATCAACAAAGGAGGAAAATGTCTTGCCATTTACTACTGTCCTGCCAATTCAAACAGTTCTGTGCTGCACAGGGTTTCCCTGCACGCCTTTCCTGATGATGCATAAGACTGACCTCAGGGAAAAACTCTGATTCTCTCTAAAAATATGATTAAATAACTTTGCCACTGTCAGTGATATGTGTTTTTAATCAATGGCATGGCCTTTTTTTATATTCCTGGTAAGGGTGAAGGAATTTTTTCAGGTATCCTAAACTGATGCACGCTGCATGGCCTTACTTTACTACTCCCAATGCATTTATCAGGAATGCTAATATCCAGTGTTGTTCAATAGCTCTGGAATGCTTATTCCAGCAGTTCCTTCACCTGCAGATCTGCAGCCTAACGTTGCAGCTTTGTGCTGGAGAACCAAAAGGCCAAACAGACCTCACCCGGGGTGAAATTAGCTATTTTGTGGGCTTTGCTGAACAAGCTTTGAAGAGAAATGCAACCAGTAAATCAAAGCACAACCGGTCCACAGTTGTGGATTGAAAATATAATATTTTATGAGTTGGAATAGCTTAGCCTTTTAAAAAATATTTTTGTTGGTGTTCATATTGGGACAGTGCCTAGAGCTAGACCACCATATGGATTATGCAAACATAAAACAAAGGGTTGATCTCTATACTAGAGATCATTAATCTAGCTTTAAAATGACCAGTTGTGCTTTGAGAGGTCATTTTGGTTTGTTTTTTAAACCTGCTTGTTGTCTTGAGTAACCCAAACAGAACATTGCTGAGGCCCTGCCCTTATTCTGATAAGGGACACAAAATCTGCTATCATACATGGAATTTGCCTCCTGAGCTTTCAGGTATATAGGTGACTGCCCACTGATAACCAGTTCCTTTGTGTGAATTTTTTGAGACACTTCATGTTTCGAAGAAAGACCAAAAAAAACCCCCAAAAAACCCAACCCTAAAAAACCCCATGGGAGTTGTCAGGAAATAGCTGAGCAAGCTTGTGAGAAAATTGTGAGTTAAAGGAATATGTGAAGAGTTTATGCCACGCATGGAGGGTGTGAACTTTTAGATGGGCTCAGGGTACGGCTACAGTAAGCTATAATGTAATCCTTCTAGCATGCGATGCGCAGGATGAGCTAGAGTTTGAGAAGAGTTACTTGGCTTTGGGATCTTTTCTGTTTGCCAGGAGAGTCAGTCTGAAGGAAACCTTGGAAACAGAGCACACTTGCTTTTTTTGAAGAGTTCAGTAACTTTCGCTATTTGTACTTCCAAATGCAGAAAAGTGGTTGTCACAAATGACGCTGTTTCTCTTGACTTGTCAGGGGGCTCTGAGGTATGACAGTAGCTCTTCATCTTCAAAATGCCTTCATTATCCTCTTGGTAGCATGTAGAGAACCCAGGAGGCATGACTTCCCCCCTGCTCCCAAATTCTTCTAGACGACATTAATGTCTTATCCAAAAATTACAGAGGACACAACTGTACAAAATGAGGCAGAACTGGCTGCTGCCTTAAAATATGCTCACATCATGGCACTAACACCTGCCCCTGCTCCCAACTAAAATAGATTTATAACAAAGGCACTGAGTAAGCTGTAAGGTCCTTCAGCTGACAGCGAGACTGCTGGTAAAGGTTGCACAGCAGTCTCCTTTCTCTGCTCCCAACAAATGAGGAAAACTGATGTCCTGGCAAGGACTTTTCCTGTCTGTCTGGGTCTTAAGCACAGAAGCAGCACTTCCCAGGGAAGAAAAAGAAATTATACTTTTGTGTGCAAAGAGCAGCCAGCTGCTTGTTGTGTTTTTTGTTGTTTATTCCTCCATGCCTCCCAACTTCGAAAATGTGTTCAACATGTTGAACCCAATTTTTCACCCCTCATCCTACCTGCAAAGGACTTAAAGAACAAGATCAAAAATTCCCCGTATGCCAAATACAGCAAGTGTCCTGAAGGATGAAAGGGCCAGAGGTGATGTGTTGCACCAAGCCCAGCATATTAGCTCAATATGCATCCAGAGCTGTGATCAGACATTGGGCCAAAGAGTTTGGCCAGGTGGGAGACAACTTTGGGGAGACTTCATGAAAGCAGAGTGTGCTGCCTTGCTGCAGGACTGCCAGTGTTTGCCTTGGTTCATCTCTCTGGACTCTGTTTTGCAGAAGCTTTAGCAATCGCTTTTGCTCTCCTTTTCCTCGTCTCCAGCCCCTGTGGTTTGAGCCATGTACTGCTTGTGGCCCTTCCTGTCGGAGCAGAGGGCAGGAATGTTATTTCCCTCTCTGTCTTCCCATCAGGCAACTTTTCTTCTGCAAGGTGTGACCTGAGGAAGGGCAGTCTGTGCCCGCGCTGTCTCCCGTCAGGGGAGCGATGGGGTCCAACAGCCGGATTTCTCGTTCCCGCTGAACACGCGTGTCTCCAGCGACCTGGGAGATGTGCTGACACTGCTGGGGTTTGTCTAGGTGTGGGGAATCGTACAGGCATAGCTGTAGGCAGCAGTTATGCCATTGCAGTGATGCCAGTGTCAATTCCTTTCCTGCTTGCGAATCATGAGTGTAGTTCAGGCTGCTTGAGCTATTTTTGAAGTGATAACTCTCGAATATGGCAGGACGGGCAAGGCACTTGATCCAAGCAATGCCCCTGCTTTCCCAAGATCCGTTACTGACCTGCTGGTGCTTACTCAGCCCAGGAAGGGACGTAAAGCTGGGGGAAGTCACGAGCTGAGGGATTGGTACAACAGAGTAAGGCAGGATGGCCTTTTGCTAAGGGCATCAAGTAAGAGTCTGAAGACTGTTGGCATGTTATTTCATCTGTTAGTATGGGTTTGTTTTTTTCCACTACCCAAGAGTGAGGCATGAAACCTGCCTATGAAGTGCCTACAGCATTTATCCCTCTTGCTTGCTTAAGAGAATCTCGAAGGGAGTTGCGTTACTTGCTTTCATGTTAGGGAGCAATAACCTTGTGCTAAATAAATCCTGTGAACCAAAGGCTGCAGAATACTTGAGCTTTCAGCCAGCACTTGACTTCATAGCTTAGGCACCAAAATAGTACTCCAGAAGTAAACCAGGGTTTCTCAAGTGAGTGCTTTGGGATTATTATCCTTACATTTCAATTAATATGTTCATTCCTGTAGCACAGTCTGAGGCATACAGAAAACACTTGTTTTGCCAAATGGTACCAAGAGCAAAATTAGCCTTCTATGATCCATGTGGTTTACCAGGGTAAATCATAGTACTAAAAAATGATGGAAGGACAGATCTAATTAAAATCCTTTTTAAAATAAAAACACTAAAGAAATCCCTGTCAGGTGTGTTTAAGGAAGAAAGGCAAACATAAAATCTTAAGCCCTGCTCCTCTAAAGAAGGACAACATTGTACTGAAAGGGCTAACTGCTGCTCTATATACTGCATGATTTTACTTTGTACACTTTCATAGCACTGAGGAAAGAAAATAAGGTACAACCCACATGCCTTCCAGACCTGCCATAAGGCGTTTTCCCCCCCCTCTTGCTCCATAATGAACAAATGCTCTGTGCCTTTGCTTCTCAAACAGATTATTTATTGCTTGACACTGAATTCCCCTTCTATTTGCTGTATTATTTTTACCAGTGTATTTTGAAAGTTAGCCTTTCAGGTATCTGCTCTTCTAGCACTAAAAAACACCTCTCTGTGCTGAATGAAGTGCTACAGAAAGTTATTAGTTTCTAATTGGGAGAACAGTCTGAGGGAAGGGCTACATAGGCAGTCCTTGCAAGGTAAGGTAACAGTGAGAGAGTAAGCACTGGTGTGAGGACCTGAAGTGACTTGTACAAGAGCCGAGCAGATCTGTGGTGGCATTGGGAACAGAGTCCCTCTATCACAGGAGGGTCTCATCTTTGACAACTCTGGGTGGCAGGATTTTCAGGAACCCAGAAAACAGTCGCTGTTGTAGCTGGAAATAACCTTCTACCCTGCTCTGCTCATGGGGGAACTGGTCAGAAAAGTTCTTCTGGGTAGATGCAGAAACAGAAAGTATTAGCAGGTTGGGGTGAAGAGAGCCGGGAGAAGTTGGTGAAGAGCAGGATAGATGGCTGAGGCATAAACCTTCATGGGTTTGGTTTTGCTGTTCAGAAGGTGTGTGGGAGCTTAGAGATTAGAATCATAGAATCATTTGAGTTGGAAAAGACCTTCAAGATCGAGTCCAACCATTGTTCATGCCCGCTAGACCATGTCTTGGAGAGCCTTGTCCACGTGCTTTTTGAATACCTCCAGGGATGGTGACTCAACCACTTCCCTGGGCAGCCCGTTCCAGTGTCTGACAAATTGCAGAGGTGCCATGGCTGCATGGGAAGGGCCTCACCTGATGGCTGCTACTGAACTGCAACTTTAACCACCACACTTAAACCATAAATACCTCGATCTCTTAAGTGAGCTGGAGGGTAACTGGTTGAAGAGCATTACCCCAGAGGTCATTCTCCTCAGGGGCTGGAGCAGAGGTCTGGGCTGCTTATGCTTTCTCTGCGTGTCAACCCACCACACTGCAACAGGCTGCAAACCTGCTGCAAGCTGGCTGTCTCACCTTCTGGAATAAGGACCATAAAGGGAATAATGATGAGTTATTGCACTAGCTCTAGTAGAGAGGTGTAAATGTTGCTGACAAGAGCCCATTTTACAATTGAAAATCTGTTGTTTGAGTATATTTTTCGTAAAATACTAAGAAAGTGATGTTAGAGGCATCCTACTAATGTTTGGCGGTTTTTGATGATACTAATGGTACTTTTAAAAATGAATCAAGGTCATCAGTATGACCTTTACTTGAGGGTAAGTTGCTTAAATCATAAAACTTTTCTCCTTATCACTCAGTGTAGTCACTCCCTTTCTGTTTCCTTTTCATGCTCCATGCATTATCTGGTATATACTGTATGTCCTCCTCAGCCCTGAACTACATAGTTATTTTTATGTTTGGCTGTCAGGTAGTGCTGCTGTTGTAGATGCCCATATAGTGTTTAACTGCCTAGTGATGAGAGGTGCTATTTTGGAAGGAGTAGAGAAGCACAGAAAGTTAATTCAGCATCATCCAGGGCAGGATGTTCTCCACCTGCCATCAGGTATCTCATCTGAGCTGCTTCTCAATGGATGGGGAAAGACATTTCTAAAGCCTCTTTTCAGCTGAAGTCTACTTCTGTCATCATTATTTTATTTTGGGGGGGGGTGGGGGGGACGAAATATGCAATCC
>JANZLQ010000030.1:18084681-18102867 GCA_026212715.1 Elanus axillaris
CCCCCCCCCCCCCCCCCAGAAAGATGCAATCCAAAATATTGCTTTTCATTTCCAGTTAAAGCATGCTTTTCATATAAAAATTTAGATACCTGTGTTCTTAAACAGTTTTGTTTTGGAAAATAGTAAAACCAAATGTTTGAATTTCTGATAATATTGGCTAACAACAGTTCTCTGACTTTGACCCAACATTGCACACAGGCTCATTTAACTGAAAATCAGACTTGTTTTCAGGTCAAAACAAAATGTGAAATGGAGAGGAGAAAATCCCAAACCTTCTTACTTGTACGTAACATTTTTTTTTTCTACTAGTTGATTAATTTAAGTATAGCCTTCTGCTTTTGGTTGTTGTTGTGCATGCTTATCATTCTAGCAAAGCAAGCCAAAAATGTTTCAGTGTAATTGGAAGTAGATGAACATGAAGTATCTGTTTTCAAAGCCTGGGGTTAAATAAGGTAATAGGCATTTTGTAGGAACTGTGCAAATGTTATGGATGCAATCTGAGACTATGGAAACTTTTTTGTACAAGAGACCATGATTTTTCTTTCAACAAACAGCATTCACTACTTCAGCATGTTATGACTTTAAAACAAATAAAGCAGGGGCCTTCTGGACAGGATGCTTACTAGGGTACAGCCCCTAACACTTAAAGTATTGGCACTGAATGAGGCAGGGGATTTATGGAAAAATAGTATGAGATAAAATGCATATGGGTGAAGACTAAAGCTAAGAAATGCAGATAAAAAGGCTGTTCGCGCAGTCTGGATTCAGAGTACTTGACTTTGTAGCAATAGTATTCTTTTAATTTGTAATAATTTTTGATGCTAGCAGTGCTGGACTGATATGTGGCAGGGAGGTTTGATGTGTGTGTGTGCATATACACACACACATATATATATATATATGCCTATTTGAAACATATATATTGGTCTAAAACCCGTGCTCGGTTGTTCTTCCAGCCTGTATTCTATCTCCGTGGAGAGAATTGAGGGAGCAGGGACATGGAACTTCTCAGCCTTCCCGAGAGGTACAAGCGAGCAGGCTGATAGAGAACCCTGCAGTACCAGCTGTGTGCGGCACGCATGATGGCAGGCAAGCTACCTGGATCAATAGGACTGCCCTTGCAGTGGAGCTTCACTTGGACAAGGGAGAAGAGCAGTTTTGGTGGCTACCTGTGTTATTTAGCCTCATTAATTCATAAGAAAACCCTAGTGGGCAGCATATAAGCTGCTGATGCAGGGTGCTTGGTTCTGGTGATGAGTTGTACCAGGATAGTCGCTGCCTTGCCTGAGGTGAGCAAGAGGAAGGAAATTAAACCAAAGATTAATTTTTCTAGCCTTTTGCTCCTGGAGGTGGATGAATTTTTTTTGTGTTTCCATGTCAGAGGAGCATGGACATTGCAGCCTCTCTCTGTGTGCCGTGTAGCTCAGCAAATGCAGCCGATGGTCTGTTAACAGCATGCTCTGTAGCTCCCGGGTTGAGCTCTGTCAGCTCACTGAGCAAGCTGTGCCAGGCCTGTTGTTAAGTAATGCTAGTTCAGTGCTCAGAAAAAACAAGCTGGGCTAAGTCTTGGGAGCATTTGGCAGCTTTTTTCCCTTCTGTCACAGAGCAGTAGGGAAATGTTGGGAGATTTAGTGTGGACAGTTACAACAGATGGATGCAAGCTCTGAAATACACTTCTATACTTTGCAGTTTCATGAACTTTCAGGTATAAGCTGTTGCTCTGGGCCTCTCAACTTATTAGCAAATAGGGAGCAAAGTTAAAGAGATTAATAGGGATCAAATGCTGCACCAGTAAGTGCTTGGTGTGCACCAGGCCATGCCCCTTTCTACGTTCAGGCACCATCATGCTTTGGGAGGTGCAACCTGGTAGTGGAAAAGCTGGAGGCATGTCTCATTGCAAGGGTGCAAACTCGTACCCTTGCTGAATGAGTTGCCTAAGGAAGATCATTGCACCTATACATGTACTTGCTCCTGGGCAAATCTACAGACTCGTGTTACCCCATGCACACTGCTGTAGGTGTGATGTTTGCCACCCACTAAGTCTGTAACTGTGCATGGGGTTAGGGGGAGGTAAGTCATACAAAACAGGAGGTAATAAAGAGCCTAATGAACAGCAGGCAAAGCAGACATGAGTTAATGTAAAAGCAAGGTAAGTAGCGTAGTTAAAACCTAAAGAAAAATAAGGCTTTGGCTGCCCTGTTGGAAGTGCATGTATCAGCAGGAGTCCCCATGTTCTAATTTAAGTGAAGAATTAGTCACAGGCAGCAGAGCCTCAGGGAGGCGAAACAACACCCGTAGCTGCCTCCCAGAGCCCCACGTTCTTCCCATGAGCATGCCAGGAGCCGCCCTGGTGCCTGCCGGTGGGCAGACAGGCATCAGCCCGTATCCTTCTGCAGCCTCTGGCTCACAAGCTCAATTTATCAGGGACCAGCTCAGTCCCGGGCAATGAATGAGCAATAAAGGTTGACGTGGCAGTGGAGAGGACCTGCAGGTGCTCATTGGGTTCTGCCTGGGCAGCGGTCAGGAGGATGGTGTTCCACCCTGTGCAAGTCCACGTGTTTGTAAGGAGGATGGGAACACTCTGACTGGCACCTGTGACATAAGGACAGGATCCTTGAGGAAGACTTTGTCACAAACCGCTGCTGCCTATGTGAACATAGCCCAGAATTGCAGCTGTGGTCTTCCACCTGACTGTACACTAGCTTATGCTTGCTGTATGCCATGCTGAAGGCAGGAGAAAACGTTACAGGTCAGTAGCTCTGTTTGGTGTCAAAGCTGATGCTAGAAAGAAGTGCCTTTTCCCACCCACCCCCTCCTTCAGTTAACCATTATGAATAAGCCATTCTGAGTTAAGGCAAGACAAATATCAAACACTTAAATTTACACACACCCCTCCCGAGTCTGAGACACGGCTTGCAATTCCTCTCGGGTCTAGTTGCAGCAGCAGAGGATGGTGTTGCCATGCTGGTGTGCCCAACCCCTCTGCCAGAAGCTGCTGCCGCCCTGGCAGAGCTGATAAGAGGAGCAGCATGTTCCCCTCGCCCCAAGGCAGTCTGCAGCCTTACGGGCTAACACCAGCTGAGGTCAAGGCCCGTGTGAGGGGGGATGCTGGGCTCCGATGTGTGCGGCTGAGAGCTGTGCTTCAAATATTTCTGTCGTAGGAGTAGTAGCTGAAGTTTATCCAGCCCTTGGCTGGCAGGTCAAGAAGCAGCTTTCAGTCCATAGGGATTGCAAGTTGCTTCCAACCTTGCCTGGTCTACCTCAGCAGTTTTATGTTATGGGAAGTAAAATAATTGCTATGCAGACCTCTTCCCCAGCTCTGAGACATGCGCTTCGTCATCCCTGCTCAGAAGTCATGTGTTAGGGGCTATCACTGATATCCCGTCCCTCATCCTGCCTTAAAAGCTTTATGTTCTGAGACACCTGTGGACCTCCTGGTCCATTTACTTCCCACATTATGACTTCACCTCTTCCCAGTTCCTGCTTTTATTTGTCTTCTCCCACTTTCTTGGGATTTCTGGCTGCCTAAATCCATACTCTAAACAAAGCATATTAGAAAAATGAGCAAAACCACAGCAGAGCACCCAACTTTAAAATTTATCATGGCTTTGGATGAGTAATTAGCACTTTCATTGCTTCAAGAACTATTTTTACAATTGCCATTAAAAGCTCATTACAACTTGTACTTCTTTTTCGGCAATGATACATCAGCTTATTGAACTAGTAGTTGTGAATGCCACTTGGACTTGGCAGGAGGAGGCCAAATAATCTAGTTAAATAGTTTGGTTTTAAGATGCTGGGGTTAGTAGTGGTCTGGCCTAATATGAACTTTCTAGGGGAAAGAGCATGAAATTAGAGCTATAATGAAATGTAGAAACTGCTGTAGTTGGCAGGATAATGATTAATCTCATCACTTGGATTACTGAGTTTTTAAATTTGGTGCCTATGTTCCCTCCACCATGTGAGGTGAACTGGGAACCTCAGCATGGCTCTCCTGGTCTTGCACTGTGTCAGTAGTGACTTGCTCTGCGACTCTGGCCTGAGCGGCAGGGCACTGGTGGATCGAGAGGCCAGACTTGCAGCCAGTTAATATTAAAGAGCTGAAAGCAGACCAGATGAGTACTCCCGCGTCCTTTTCCCGCAAGACTTTACAACTAGGTGGTCTAAATATGTTCACAAGAGTCAAGGCATGGGTGATCAAGTGAGACAGAGGAACAGAATTAAACATTGGTTTCCTTGCATTGCAGCTGAGCTATAGGGTATGAGGAGAACCTCAACCTCCTCTAGTTTTGTTTTATGTAAACCTGTGAGTAATCGGTCTAGTTCTCTACTAAACTGGGCCTCTTGGACAAACTAAGCAAATGAAGTCTTACTCTGTGGATCCCCTCTAAATCTGAACTTGAGCAAGCCAGCAGGTTGTTCAGCTGCAACTTTGTTGGCCGAGATGTTTGCCACTCCTGCTTTGCACAAAAAACACCTGCCAGAGTGACAGGATGTGTTATACAAGGTAGGCAAGGGTCTTGGCCAGCAAAGTCCATCTTCCAAATCCTGTGTGTTACAGTGGAGTAGCTGCCATTGACCAAATGCTTCTATACCTGCAGGCTGGCAAAAATGCTCTGGTTCCCTCCACTGCTGTGAATGATTTTCAATACGAGGTTAAGAGACTTGCTGGACTGTTTGAAAAACTAACGTTAATGGAAGGGACTTGCATCCAAGGTGACAGTAGTTTATTACTGACATGTCTCATGAGATAAATGACTGCTAATGAAGTCAATTATGGTTTGGGCTGTCAGGATGGTAATTGCAGACAAAAGGACTGGTTTGGACTCTTATGTGTTCAAAAAAAAAATTCCAAGCATATCTTTTTATTGAAACCAAATGTGTTTATGTGAAAGGCGGGAGTTACCTAAGAAAGATACATATTTAAATGTGCGTAGTTAAGGGTCAGTTGTCAACTACTCATTTGAAGCCCTATAAATAGTACCTCATCCATTTTTGTGTTATGAGATGTGCACATGGTAGTTGGAGGTTATCTTAGGTATGCTTTCCTCTCAGCGCAAATCCAGTTCTGCTTCAGGAATATCAGTTCGTTCCCTTTCATGCTTATTTTCCCCTGGCTGGCTTACAGCACTATCAAATAATCAGAATTTGAAAATTTGCCAAAGGGTAATTGTTTTCAGCATTGGGATAAATATGAAAACACCACTCGTGACATTTTAAGCCATTCGGTTTTGGTTTGTGTTTTTGTGGGTGTTTTCTTCCCCCAATCACAGTGAGTTACATCCCTAGATAAATATCTCACTAGCATACCAGTTAGATGGTCATCCAAGCCCAAATGTGTATGTTGGGTTTGCTGACAAAAAGAAGGGCATACCACTTGGCAGCAAATGCTTCTCAAAGTTCAGCAAGCCTCTGCCATAAATTTTTTATATATAAGGGGGTTTTGTTTGTTGGTTTTTTTTTTTTAAAGTTCTGGAAACCATTTTCCTTAAACTCCAACAATAATGAAAACCACTTGTTTGTAGCAAGGTCTGTGCCGTTGCGCGGGAGGCTCGCCTGGAATTCGCTGGCTCGGGGGTCCGATGAGCTCACAGCAAAGACGGGGAGGTGAGGGCGAGGCGGCACGCAGGCCGAACGCCCACCGGCAGGCAAGCGGGGCTGCCCACACCGTAACAAAACATGGCGTGTTAGGTGGCTGAGCAGCCCGGGCAAATAACCCTGGTATTCACAGTTTTCTCATGTAGAAAAGCAGCTCTTGAGGCTTTCATGCTCCAGCAGCTCTGCTGCAGAGTGTACCAGCTCTAGGAGATGGTATGAGGAACTAATGCCCGACCTTGACTTGGGCCTGCTCCAGGGGAATTCAGCTCATGAGAGCCCTGGCTGTGGCCCAGCGTGGGGCCGAGACAGCTCTCGCCCACAGCAGTGCAAATCTGTAATCGCTCAGAGTCCGATAATCAAACCAGAGTATTTCCCTTGCCAGATTAATAAGCCTACTTCACATACACGTTGGCGCGCGGCAGAACGTGGTCTTAAGGGCTCAGTCCAGCAGTATGCCAGACAGGTCGTCTGCTCCTCTTATGGGGAAGGACTGTCCCTTTCACCTGGTGTGTTCAGGACCACACACAGCCACGTTATTTCAAGAGCAGGAGTAAGAGCTGTTGTATCTGTTCCTCCGATCTCTGGGCCATTTGAACTCAATTTGAACAGTAATTTACGTGTGGAAGAGTTATTTAATGCACTGTGGTTCATGGCTACACATAAATCTGATAATTGATCAGTTCATTGCAGTATAGTTGTGGACAACTAATCTGGGCAGAACCTCAAACTAGGTGTCATCTCTTCATTGCAGATAGCTCAGTGGAGGAAAAAGTCACCTATTGGGCACTGTGGAGAGTTGTGGTTTCCCTCCTCCAGAGGTCTGTCTCTGGAAACTGTGTCTTCAGTTGCAGCGCAGACCGATTTCAAAGGAAAAAGTGAGTAAAAAATATGAAAAGAAAAGGTGGCAATCTCTTTGCTTGTCTCAGCTGCCCTGGCTGTGTCCATAAAAATGTGTGATTGCCCTTACATGCAATAAATGGGAAGCAGGTGTAAAATACCACTTCTCAATGTTTCCTTGAGTTGGTCCTCTGGTTCTATAGGCACCATCTGCCTTAAGAGGACGTAATCCCATTGCTTGTGCCAGCTCTGTCAAACCTGGCAGCAGATTCAAACCTTGGGAAAGAGGACATGGATTTGCCCTTCATCAGATGGCATGTTTTTCAAATGTGTTAAGTGGTTGACACTGGACAAGATTGGGATCCATAACCTTCTGGTGGCCTTGGTAGCACTCAGATGCATGCAGGGGCAATCAGAAAGCAGTTTCAGCATATCTGCTTCAGTTTGCTAGCGGTCACAAACACATAGTTGCATATAAGCATTTTTTTTTTTTGTTGGATGGATGACAGAGGAGGAGATCGTGCATTTAAAGGAGTACTATGACAGGTCAATTTTTTTGGTGGCACTGGAACGTGCTTTTCTAAGCGTGGAAGTTGTGGAGGTCAGAGGAGTCTCTTCCTGCTTTTGCAATAGCAGTAAGTTTCAGTTTACAAATCAGTTTCCCTGGACACAAACACAAGGCATTTGACAATCTTGTTAGAGAGAAGTTGTTTGGGAATGTTTTTCTCCAAATTTCTGTAACAGAAGAAAATCCTACTTTATCTAAACCTAACCCTTTTCATGAGAATTAATAATTGTAAGACACTTAGCTGTAAATATTTCAGATTTTGTTTTTTAATTTAAATACCCTGGTTTAACACTTTTGGGTAGAAAAATCTAGCTCAAAACTAAAACTCTAGCTCAAAACTACCTTCATTTTAACACTTGACTTAGTTATAAGAACCCTGAAACAAGAAAAAATTAAAAATATTTTGCAGTTCTTAAAGCTTAAAGAAAACCACAGTGTGCGAAAGAAGGGATAAGTGTGTTTCAGGTTTTGTAAATCTAGGTTTTTCTCTAGAATAATTCTCTCAAAGCTTCAAATATTTTCCCCCATGTAGGATGATAGTTTCTAGTCCAGTTTATTAGGGATTCAGTAGTAAAGCTGTGTCTTCCACAATAGATAACCTTGCAAATACTATTTGAGGAGGGAAGGAAGTCTGAGCCAGTCTCTTAGTGGAATTGCTCAAACCAGAGGCCTTTCCTACATGATATTATGGATACCTGCTTTATCTCAGATGCTTTCCAGACAGCACTCATAAAGGAGATGGGATGGCATCTCTGAACAGAAGGGTATGAGAAGTCTGGGCTGTGTGGCGGACTGCCGCTGAATGCATAAGCACATGTTCCATATTGAAGTTTTTTAATTTCCAACTCAAAGTTTTGGAGGAGTATCTCAGAGGTGGGAGCATGGCAGTAGAGCTGCTGGGGAAGTCCCACAAGACTTGCTCAGAGATGACAGCACAGATTGGGTTGAAAGAGGCTTTATGTAATCATGCTCTCTCCAGCTTCCCGACACTTCAGATGAGTGGTCCTCACCCTTTCCTGAATTAAAAAAGGCTGACCAAATAGGTCCCTTCCAGCAGATCAGTGTGCCTGCTGCTTCTTGATAAACATGCATTATGTCAAACAACTTAGCTCAGTGCAAGTTTTCCCTGCCCCTGAGCTGCTGTCCTGTTGCGATAGCTGTTGCTGCCCTTCCTGCTGGGAATGAGCATGTTCGTCAAGGGGAAAATGCCAGGGCAGGTTGTGGGAGAGGAAGCATATCCCTGACGAAGAGGAAGAAGAAGGTGGAGACCAAGACTTTGCGCAAGGCCACCTCCCAAAAGCCCCTTAATCATCTTGTGTCACACCCCTGGTGCCTCCTGTTTCATTCCAGGAAGTCCTCAACTCCTACTTAGTTTCCCAAGTATTGCCATCAGCAAGAAAACGGTGCTTAAACCAAGTGCTGCTGGGGCTTCTGGAAACCTTGAGCTGATCTCTGCTGGCTTGACTCTGGAGCCAGCCAAGGCATAGTGGATCACCTCTTGAAGGTTGGCCATCCCCAGAGTAGCTCCGTAAGCTAAAGCCAATGAGCAAATCGGCGTGGAATGGCTCCATGCTGCAAAGGCTGTTTCATGTTGTTTTAAACTTGAAAGCTGGAAAATTCAGAGCCAGCACTAAATATTTGTTCCACTTTCAAAGCTGAGCATCAGGGAGCCATTCCTTAAATAGTGGATGTCTGTTCTCTGAGCCCAGATGTGCTCATAGCATGGGTCTTGCCAGCATTTTCCCTTCCTCATGCTTCCCACACAAACGTGGTTGCAGCTTTCTAGACATCTGTCTTTACCCTTTAAAGCTGGTGTGAGGGGTAGCAGCTGTTACTTCTTCAATACAGGTGGCAATAACATTGTATAAATTGTTTTCAACTGTAATCAGTAAAGTTTGCCACACAAGTGATCCTATTTCTTGCCAGAAGTGATAAATCGGACACAATTTTGGAGCAGATGAAATGTTAGACAAAATTACATTAGTCAAAGACACTTCAGAGTATCAGTTACTTTCCTGTGGTATGTAAGTAATAATTCAGTTCTTAAAACCTTCCACCTGGATTTGGAAGGTCACCTGAGCTCCTGTTGCAGGCATTTAGCAGTGAGTTAGTGTGAGGTAGCAATGCTAACTGGTATGTGAATTGATAGATAGCATCATGTTACCATATATGTAATTAGAAACAGTAGCAGACTCCAGCCTAGAATTTGGGATACTGGCCTTTACTAATCCATCTTACTGGGCCCAAGCTGGGATGTTCTTGTCACTTGCTATCATTTTACACAGGCGGCCAGTCTCAAATTATCACATCTTTATCCCTTCTTTAAATAGCACGAGCTGCGCAGACCCAAGGTAATGGCAACGCACAGAGATGCACCAAGCACAAACAGACATCTCCTGAAGGTCGGTCGTCCCTTCCTTCCACCTTCAGTGGCTGCCTTGCCTAGTGTGTGCAGTGGAGAGGTTATCCTGAATGAACCGGAGGAATCAAAGGCTGAGATGCTTAGTGCGGGAAGCTTTTTCTTTCCATAGTGCTTCTGCCGCCTTTCCTTGCCCTGAATAAACCTGTGGCTCCTCTTAGGGAAAGAAGGTGCTGAAGGAGGGCAGGAGGGTTATCCTCTTGTCACGGGCCACATGCACTGCAGTGCTGGTGAAGGGAGCTGTCAGATTGGGCTTGCTTTGCCTTAGGTGCTGCGCAAAGCCTAACCGATGACGTGGTTTGAAGTGATGGAGTTGCATCACTTCAAGCAAACTCAGAAAGAGGTTGATGTGAGAAGGGATAGATTCCACCTGCACCTCTTACAGGAGGTTCCTTCCCCTGACCAAAAGAAGAGCAAAGGTGAAAGTTTTGAGAGTCTTAATCAAGTTTTCTACTTTTTTTTTTGAAAGTGACCATGCTTGTGCTTGTTGGCCAAGACAAAATCACAATTATCTCTACTGCAGTCTGAGAAAGAATGTGTTGTCATTTACTACATCTGTACCTCCGTCATATTTCATCACCAAGATCTGGAAAATAATGAAGTTGGTTGTCAAGACATTGAAGCTAAAATAGCCAGCTGAGTCAAATAGGGAAAAGATGAGAGGTTGATTCAAATAGTGGAAGAGCAGGTGGCAACCTGATAAATTCTGGGCCAGAACACAGGAAGGCTGGTATGGAGTTAAGTTAGGAAGGGGTTAGAAGAAGGTAGTAAAATTCATGGTGATCAATGTGGTTTTATGAAAACTATCTTGTCAAACAATTGCAATGTAATTTTTGTAAGATGCTATCTGTTTGTTTGATAGAGGTAATGGTTTTGTTATCTACTTACACATCTAGTGAAATTTCTATAAGGCATATGATTTTGTTCTATATGATGTTCTGAGTAAAAAACAAAACTATAAATATACATGACTAATTAAATGAATTGCAGTCTGGCTAATAGTCACACTTTCTAAAGTAATTATAAATGAAGAAGCATTCAGAGTGGATGGTCCTGACATATACTGAAGGCTCATTCTTAAGCTCAGAGATATTCAGTCACTTGGCTTTTGACTTGAGAGCACATGTCATATTTCATTAGGCAAAGACAATTATGATGATGCAACCATTGATGAAGTAATAAAGGACAATGTCAAGGACAGAACTGTTCTTCAGGGTCTTCTGGATTGTCTGATAAACTAATCTCATCCAAAAAAAGTGTATTTAAATCTTCAGACAAATTCAAGGTACTTATAGATCAAAAATGTACTTCTAGAGCCATGCCATTTGACTGGGAGATTGTGTTTTGGAAACCAGTGACTCAGGCTCATTGTTATAATGGATAATCAGCTAAACACGTGCTCCATGTGTGATACCATATACCTGAAAGCAAAGGCTACTGTCTCGGATTAGAGCAGATTGCTGAGTAAAGGTCAAGAAGGTGATATTTCCATGCGACAGCATTAATGAGACCATTACTGAAATACTGAGTCCGCTCTGGGTGTTTATGCTTTTAAAAGAATGTTGACAGATGGGCACAGAACAGAGAACGGCTGAGCAGCACAAGCATACCTTGAACCGTGATGTCTAAAGAGAGGCAAGAGAAGATAAATCAATTTATTTTGTTGAAGATGAGATTTTATATTCTTCCACTAGCACCTGAAAGCAAAGAGACAGTTAATAATTGAAAACTGTCTCTGGATATAGCAAGGTGATCAGGTGGTGAAGGGGGGCAAATGCAGGTTAGAAGACAGGCAACTAAAAATGCTTTTTGCTTTCAGTGTCAGCAACTAACCACTTAACTCAGGATGTGGGGCTTGCCTGTTACATGAAGTCTAAGTAAGCACTGAATCTTTTTCAAAAAGATAGGATGCTGGTAAACAAGAGTTTGCCTGAGGCACAAGTGTGATAAAAATACTATGGCCATTAGGGTTGAAGCAGGTCAGGCTAAGTGAATTTACTAGTTTCAGTGGCTCTAGACAGAGAGAACTGATTTCTCCCACATAATTTTAGCAATTTGGAGTAAAACCACGGAATGCCTGGAAACAGTCAGATGTTTGATTGTTGCAGGCAGTGATGTAGATTGGTTCAATCTGAGCATCTGAAGTGGAAAGGGCAGAGCAGGCAGAGTGTCACCTTTCAGCTTGCCAGCCAAGTGCAAAGCTCCTCCGTGACGCTGCCAGTAACCACCAACAAGCCATCCAGTACTCTGTGTTTAGCTTAGTTCACCTGCTAACTCAGTGCTATACCCAGGCAGGGTTTCCCCCTGTGTCCTTAACTCAGGGCTGCTTTCCCTGGGTCCCTCAAGGAAGGGTGTCCTGTGCTCGGGAATGGTAACATGTGAGAAGACCCAGCAGAAGGGTCGCTGGGGTGGTTCGACGGTAGCAATGTGGGAGCCCTAAGGAAGGAATGTCTGGCCCTATGGATGCTTTATGCTAGACTAGTGATTAAATTCCCTGGAGAGAGGGTAAGCCAGACTTTGGGTCAGTATCTCAAATCTGTTCAAAAAACAAACGAGGATGAAATCAGGATCTAATAATCCCTTTTACCTCATGGCTGCCAATTATTTTTGTCGTTCCACAGCCAGGATATTACTATTGGGTTTGTTGTACTTCTGAACACTCCAAATATTGAGTAAAGATGAAGCTTTTTCACTGTAGTTTTTGAGCTGAAGACAGCCTTTCAAGAGGGCAGTGAAAGGACAAAGTTCTTAATACAAAGGAAAATAGCAGGATGGCTCTTTCGTGGGTCCACGAGGCACCGAATGTTTGTGTCAACTTACAACTGGTTTTCAAATTTAGTGTATCATCAGAATATTAATCATGTAGAACACAGTATTAGGCAAACTGTGCATAAATACATTAAAGACAGAGAGGTAACAGATGTACTGTACGTATATACGTAGGAAGGTCTAGATCAGGATGAATTTCTTGGTCTACTATGGGATCTGAATCCCATCTGGGGACAGCAGGAACCTGTCAGTGACTGAAAGTACTGGCTTGGACACGTGAAGTAAAAATCACTATCACTAACCTTCCTCCATGGGTGCAGTAGGAGCAGAAATGTTAGACGTTTGGCTGCACTTGGATGCAAGAGGAGGCATTTTATGTTAGGTAGCATATGCAGCCTGAAAATCTATTCCTTGCTTACTTAGGGGACTGGATGGAGTAGGCTAGCAGGCACACCTCTCTTCGTGACAGGGTTTATATGAAATAATTGCACTCTGGAGAGTGTGATGTGTGGTGGGGGTAAAGTAGGAGTGAGGGGCAGGGGTTCACTCATCACTTAGATAGGGAGACAGGAGTTGAATGAGAGGCATAGAGGGTCAGTACTCAATGTAGAGATAACTGGCTTTCTCATAAATGATCTCCCTCCACGGGGAGGAGATCTGACCTTGCCCACAGAGGTCAGCATGGGCAATTTATGACGCTTGTCCTGCATGTGTGAGCTGCAATGGTGCAGTAAAAGGTGCACGTGTGAGTATCCATCCTGTATGTGAGTGCTTTGTACCTGAACAACTCTGCTTAAGGTGCCATGGGCCAGGAGTAAGTGCCTGCAGCACAAACACACTCAAAAAGCTCTTGATTCCTACTGGCCTTCCTCTTACTTCCAGCACAAACACTGCAGAGCAATGCTTTTTGCACAGGCAGGAACGCATCTCATGTTTGTTTGATGTACTTTGACTTCTTGGGAGGCTGGAAGAACCTTGACTTTACATCCATTTGTAGCTCAGATTGATTTCCCAAATAGAATAAATTCTACTACCAGAGGAAGAACTTCTGATGTTCGTATGATTGCATCTACACAGGGGCCTTTGCCATGATCAAAATTTTTTATGGGGTGATTTTTTTAATGTATTCATTTTCACAGCTGTGCTGGAGGCAAAGTATAGAGTAGGTTTGAGGAATGGGTCCTACATATCTTCCTTTCATAGCAACAGTGTTGCCCACATGTTTGTTCTGCTTCATGAGACAGGTTTAGAAAAGCTTGTTTTGATAAACTGCTTGCTTGCTTGGCTTGGCATTCCCAAATACCGTGTCAGCTTTCCACAGAGCCGTCTCGTTTGGGTTGGTTGGGGAATTCAGTCTCCTGCTCGACAGCACTCAGCCAGCAAGTGGCATGACTCAAGGAGAAGATAATTGGTTGGGGTTTTTTGGGGTGTTTTTTTGTTTTGGTTTGGTTTGTTTGTTTGTTTTTTCCTGAGTAATTACACAAGAATTGCAAAGCTACTTTCTAAAAGTGGGAAGAGAGGGTCTGAAACGGATCTGAATTTTCTACTGGGAGTTTGGGAGTTGAGAGCCACATTAGGCAGTGGCTAATGATGGTAATTGTAATACTTTCCTTTGGGTGGGGGGTGTTTCTAGATGTGTGGCTTTGTCAGGTAGTGTTTTTCTGTGGGTACATCTGTAGCACAAGCCACAGTTTCTTGGGTGGCTGCTGCCAGCTACTTAGAGAGTAAGTGTCAGGGAGTCTGCTTTCATACCAGCAGGAGGAGAGGGGGGAAAACACGCAGGGAGAAAGCTGGAGATGAGACCTGAATCTTGAGGGACCAATCTCTATTGAAGGATTTCCAAAGTACAAAAGACAAGTGTCTTGGCTGTGTGGAGGACCTTTATGGATCATGCTGTCCCTCCTGATCGTCTTTCTCCCATTTTAACACTTTCTCTCATGAGTTCCATTGTGTAGGTACAGAGGTGGTGGGTGCCCGGAGGTGGCTTAGTAAACATACGAAGAATTGAGTGATCACCCACTATAAAACTTAGTAAAATAAAATGGAAACATGGACAGTGGGAGCTGGAAACTAAACAACACTGAAAAGAGAGGGAAGGATGTTAGGGGTAGTCCACAATTTCTAGTAGGCTGGCATATTTGCTAAGAGAAGACAAGTAAGATTTGGGCATGCAGCATTTCTTCAGATCTGTGTACTTGAAAGCTTGTCTGTTGTTTTCTTAATTTCCGTTTGCCTAATGCAAGCTATTGCTTCTCTGAGACGTTTGTCATTTACATCCTTATGCTACTGTGGCTCTGCCTCTCACTAGGTTGCTGGCAGAGAAGTCATTTTGCAGGGAATGCTAATGGTGGGTGGATACCAAAGGGATTCTGGTTTGGGCATTGTTTTATCTGTGGAGGCAAAAATGCTGAATACTGAAGAAAATAAGTGAAATGAAGAGGAAACGAAACCTCATTCTCATTTCCAACCTAAATGTATTACTGACCAGGATAAACATATTTTCAGGGTGTGGGAACAACCTTGTCTTTCATCTTTGGTCACTTGCACTTTTCTGCTGTGTTTCCCTACCAGCGGTGTTTTTGGGCAGCAGTCGGACCCTCCTCCACCTTTCCTCGCCCAGGCTCAGCTCCTCAATCTGCTGGGTTTCCACCGCAGTGGGTCCCAGCCAGCATGAGCTGGGGGCTGCCGAGAGCAGCAATCCCACCCTTCATCCCGCTCCCATCAGGCTGCCACCGCCTCACGGGCATTTGCCTGGCTGGGAGCAGAGCCGGCTGCTGCCCTCCTCTCCTCACCCTCCAACCTCCCTCCCCTCCCATGCCGCTATTTTTAACCCAGCTCGGTGTCTCAATTCACTTCACCCTGTGGCCTCCTTCTTCTGCCAATAGAAACAGGCTGTGAAACTACAGAGTTAACCCCAACTCCTTCAGGCTCCTCACAGCCCTTCTCACCCTGGGCAGCTTATCCCCATCTGCTAGAAACGTCTCCTCTGGTAACGTGGAAGATGGGACCAGCCTTTTCCACTGCTATGGCACTTGAGGACAGGCTCCTATTGCCTTTGTTGTGGACTTGGGAAGCAGCCCAGCACAATGTATGTAGGCTTCAATGAAAAGTTATTGGATCCTGCAGTACATTCATAACTTGTAAGATATGCTACTAGAGTCGGGTATTTTTCTCTTCTGCTTTCCTCATGCTTTTCACTATGAAATTTCACCCAGTGTCTTCTTATAGTCCTCAAGACTGTTCTACCCTGATAGTCAAGAAGGAAACTATCTCCCCAGTAAATAACCATTGTGAACACAAAGTTATAGGAATAGAATTCAAAATTGGAGAACGCACCAGAAATGTAGTTCTGCATGGAGTTTATATGTTTTACTTCTGAGTCTGTGCTGACCTTGATAGGCTCCAAGCATAATCTACCCTCCTGCTGAATTCAACGGGGGTAGGATCCATCTTGTCTAACTTTACAGGTGTGCACTATACACAGCTGTATCTGGAGTAGTCAGGCTCCCTTTTTAGTCAGACAAGAGTAAATGTGTTTTTGGCACTAATCAGTCCAACCTATTTTAGCTTTCTGCCTAAGTATGTGGACTTACGTCTTTTCATGGGGAGTCATTCAGCTGCCAATAATGAGTTCAGGTTTGGATATCTCCATCTCAAGTCAGCTGATGTGTACCCTCAAACTTTCCAGTTACTTCACTTGGCTCCAGACCAGGTCTTGGCAGATCCGCATTAGTCATGACCACTTACATAGTTATAAAGATGATAACCTTTGAGTTCTTGCCTCAGAAGATCTCTAACTAAATGGATATGATGCTATTGGAGAGAAGGCCCACGGGTTATTACAGTTTAACTGCCCTGTGTGCTCTCAAGAGCTATCCAGTCATGACTGACAACATTTCTATATCTTTAATGACAAATGAGAGTTTGCAGTATGAGAATCTTGGGATATTTCAGGTAAGAAAGGGACCTCTTGGGCTCACCTAGCCCAACCTCTTCCTCAAAGCGGTGCCAGCTAATGGGAGCAGCCCAGGTCACTCAGGGCTTTGCCCAGTTGGTCTTAAAAACCTTCAAGGGTGGAGACTTCAGGCTCTGCCGCTTGCCTGTTCTCACGGGGAAAATGACTTTCCTCACGTCAAGTCAGAAACTCTGCTGTCGCAATGTACAACCTTTGTGTCTCGTCCTCCCACCGTGCACCTCTGAACAGCCTGGCTCAGTCTTTGTGACAACCTTCTCACAGGAACTGTAGGGCTGCTGACAGATCACACCAAAGCCATCGCTTCTGCAGGCTGAATGAGCCCTGGTCCCTCAGCCTCCCTTTGCAGGTTAGGTGCTCCAGCCATGACCATCGTGGTGGCCCCGCACTGATTCTGCCCATGGCTATCGGTGTCTTTCCAGTATCGGGGGGTGTGGTATGTGAAACTGGACATGGTGTCTAGATGCGCTCTAATGAGCACAGAGCGAAGGGGAACAGCCACTTCCCCATACCTGCTGGCCGTGCTCCTGCGGCTGCAGCCCAGAGCTCAGCTAGCTTTCCCTGCTGCTGTGTGTGCTGCTGGCACGTGTGGGTGCGGGACCGACTCTCTGCCAGGGCTCCCGCGTCCCTTGCAGCAGCCAGTTGCTCCCCTACTTGTAGTATTCAATTAGTAGGATTTTGGCAGAAATTTTGTAGTGATTGAGAGCTGTGCTGAGAAGTAGCAGTCAATCTTACTACTCATTATCATTAAGCTGTGCATTTAGAATAGCTTCAAAAAATAAAAAGTCCATTGGTATTTATTGGGAATACTTCCCTAAAGCAAAGTTCTCACTGGGATTCATTATTTAGCTGAATCCTGGTACAAAATAGAAGTAAGAATCGGATGTGGGAACTCTCTACAGCTCAAGAAGAAAAGTTAATTATATTTCTGGGAGATGCTGGTGCTGTTTGGAATGAAAGCTCTGAAGCACTGAGGTACTCAGGCTGCTTGTGTACAGGCTTTTTATTTTCTTTTCAGCACTTGGTAGCGTGCTATGTGTGCAATATGTGCCCACTGTTGCTTTCAACCTTGTGACTCCCTTGCAAAGGAGGAATGAGTTACACTCGCTTTTTAAAAGGGAGAAGCCACAGTGCAGAAACCCAGACACCTCTGACCTGATTTAATTACACAAAGTTAGACATGCAGCCCCAGGTTAGCAATCCACAGTCCTTCTAGAAAGGGAGAAACAGGTGCCTCCAGAAGTTCCTGGATTTCATCTCTTCCCTGCATGTTTCAGGGTGGGAAATGGGCTGTCCTCACTGACGCTGGCAGAACCTGGTCAGTCTAAACTGTTAGACTTTAACGGAGATTTGGGGCTAAAATCCTAGTTAAAGCTAACCCTTGACATTACCATTTAAGTGCTTCTCCCCCAGACTAGTCTCAGAGAACTGTGAATGCTTCTAGCTTTTCCTCCAAATTAAACAAAGCCTCCAGACCATCCCTCATGTTGCCTGAGGGATGCCATGGAGATGGGGGGAAGGGGAGGTGCTCAGGGAGATGGCAAACAGGCTGTTCTCCTCCCTTGCTCCAGCCTTTGGCAGGACATTTGCCCTCCATTGGTGTTGGCATGGGTTCCCTGCCGCTGGGGAGACAAACAGGGGGTTGTACTTGATGTTTCCATTCCCGTCTCCTCACGTCTGTGGATGATCCTGGCAATGGGGAAAGAAACTGCCCTCTGCTCCTGTTGAAAAGGGACCTAACCTTTTTTGCCGGGGAAAATGTTGCTGTTTAGCTGCCAGAGTGCTTGGAGGTATCCCAAGTTATTTCAGTAGAAACGGCAGTAAAATACCCCTGATTTTTCTCCCCTGTGTCAGGGTCTTTACTACTAATTTCGGTGACAGTCATACAGCTGAACTGCTTGTTTTCTTCAACACCTCTACAAACTAGATTAAACCCACCTGCTAGTGAGTTTTGGTGGGGGATGGAAGGTTTTGGGTTTTGTTTTGTACAGTTCTCGAGAGATAAACTGAACTCTCGGGGGG
>JANZLQ010000030.1:18102967-18123097 GCA_026212715.1 Elanus axillaris
GGGCGGGACACAGAAATTACCCATGTGTATGCAGCACAAAGCAAAATGACAGCATTCTGGGACAGAAACCACTAGTTTTATTTCCAGTCTGTGGGAATTTTGCCTGGGTTACACGTTCACAGGTTTGACTAGGAGAGCTCTTCAAACAAAGGAACTTTAATAATGAAAAGAAACTTTGACTGCTTTTTCCTAAGTATCAAAGAGCTCTCTTGCACAACCAGCTTGCAGCAATGAGAACTGCTAAGGGTCCCAGTCCTTCCTCAAAGGTGCCCTGGTGCTTTGGTTAGAAGAGTCGTGCGGTAAACTAAATGACAGCAAGTCTCAATTAAGATTTAGTTTGGAGGCTAAAAACTATCCAATGATTTAGTCTCAGGGATTAAGGAAAACAAAACCTTACTGACGGCTGGATAAAATTCACATTCCTTTCAATTGTGATCATCCTACATCAAGGAAATGTTTGAAATGTTGGCAGTCTCCTTCAATATGCCTGCGAAAGTTATTATATTGCTTTGAGTAATTTAAGAAAAAGGAACCAAGAGCTATAGTACAAATGTGTTATATAAATCTTCATTGGGATCACTGTTGTTTTTACAAAAATAGTTTGACTGATGTCAGGTCCCAGTGGGTGACCTTTAAAAGAGACCACATCAAAAGGAGGGGTAGAGCTGCAGCTCTCCACCCCCACACTGGCTCTTGTCCTCCTCGCTTCTCCTCACCAGAGTGCCTCTAGACAGCTATGTCATCTGTGGCCATAAAATAAGTTGAAGAATGTCTGTCTTGCTAAAGGCAAAAAAGGAGCCCTTTTCTCATCTCTGTTGAAGTGGGCCACGTCCCTAGCTGGGCTGCAAACTGAGCTGTGTACCTGCACGGCAGCTTAAATAACCATAAAATCTCCTCCTCCTCTTCCTCTCTCACCTCGGATCAAGGTGTCCTGGGTTAAGAGGGATGTTTTTGTAGGGCCTGGGCAGGGAGTGACAGGAGTCCTAGCTCTGTGCCACCTTTAATTTGCTGTTTAATTAGTGTGGGAACAACATATTTTGCTACTCATGTCTATCAACACTGAACTGTTAATACTAGAGGAAGGAGAAAGCTTGATTTTCAGAGAGCCTTTCTGAAGCACAGCTCCTCCTAGGAAATACATGTGGGATAGTTCATCATCAGTGATGCTTCTTATGCTCAAAATAAGAGTTCAGCACAGCATTGAGGGTGTGCAGCTCACAAGATCACTTTCCGATATTTAAACCAGGCTTCAGGGATCTAAAGTCAACATTTATTGTGGCAGGAAATCTGCTTAGGCATTTTCTTTCCTTTTTCTTCAACAATGATCTGTTTGGTTGCAGCTTAGAAAAAGAAAATCTTTTTTTGTACAGCTTTGAATCAGAAAGATGAGTAGAAACAATCAGTGCTATTGTTACAGAAGGGTGTCTTATTTTTAGAAAGCCATACAACAGTAATATAAGGCAAAATAAAGTCTTGCTGAAGTGTCCTGTGCAAGACATTTAGAGATGCTGTATCAGCAAACTAGTTTATCTACTCAGATAGAAATGGCAGTGATGGAACAAACCATTAGTCGGAGGGAGTAGTTAGTGAAAGCAGATTTGTTTCCTTGTGGTCTCGGGGCAAAGAGGGGGATAGGGATGTGGGTGCTTCATGGTCACCTACTCCCCTATGGCCAAGTTGCAGCACAAGGCCACTGTGGGATGGTGTGTCTCAACACATCATGTGAGACTGGTGAAGAAATGACACACTGGCGCCCAGCTAGACAAGGCAGCCTCCCTCAACCTATGAATCACGATAACAGAAGGTAATTTCTTACAGTTCAAATGATTTTATAAAATAAGATTCCTTTTCCTTTCTTTAATTCTTTCCATGACCATGTGAATAAATAGCCTCTCCTCAGATATTTCAGTCCCTAGTACTCCTTGTCACTCTTAGAAGAGCCCTTTGGTCCCTCTCTAATAGCAGACAACCAGCAGGAGGAAGCCAACAGGTTTAGAAGCTACCTTAGGGAAGGGGAGAATGTCACAGAGCTTAGATCTGCTCTGATTTAAGCATCCCTAAAGGCCACAAAATCCTATGGAGCTTTCCCTGCTCATGCTGAATGCGTGGATATTGCAGTCATTTCCATGACAACAAGTAAGGTCCAGAGACCAAGATTAGGCTGTTTGTGAAAGATAAGGAGAAGATGCAGCAACGGGCACTTGTTTGGATGCCCTTTTGGGCAAGGAGCCCAGTGCAGTTCAGGCATAGGACAGGAGGACCTTGATCAGTAGTTGAACAGAGGGAAGAACACGAATAGACATCTGGGTTTGATCTCTGCTTGCTTCTTATGGCAGGGAAGATGTCTATGCAGTACCTTGAGAGTCTCTCCAACAAGAGTACAGGGTGGATTAATTATGGGGCACGTTGCACTTACAGCTTTTCTTCTGGCCTGCCATGTAGATGCAACCACTGAGTTTTAAATCACAGGGATTGCAAAGATTAATTGAAGATCATTGATTTTTGCCCCATAACATACTGGTCTGCCTAAATCTTCTGGGAATCTGGTTGTTTAGATCTCTTTTTTGCTGCTGACCGAGGAGAACTGTTGATTTGGTCTTAGGATGTCAGAGGGTCTGAGCATGGCTGACTACATGCTTCAAACCAAGTAATGGCATATATTATGCCACTTGCTGTGCTACTCACAGACAGAGAACACTCTCTACTTTTCAGGCTGTTTCCCCAGACACTGTGGGGAGTGTTTTCAGTATTTGGTATTCATGACATACTCTTTGGTTAGGATTTGATTCATTCAAATTGTTTTTCCACTGAGTGGCAAGTACAATAGTTTCCAGTTTCAATTCTTGAAAGTACAACTTTAAAATTCTTTTAAAATACCAATATTTGCTTAAAATACGCTGCTTCTAATAAAATGTCTGCCACTAAGTGTGTGTGGTAGAGCACTCGGAGAATGCTTTGCTCTGAAAGAGCAAATTGAGGTGAAAGAAAGCTAATTAATTTTTTTTCTTTTTTAAAAAAACAACATGTAACCTCCACTAATGATATTCTGAGTAGTTATGGAATCATGTTAACTATCATTAGCAATTAGCCCACCTTGATTACTGGGGGCAAACTCTCCAGGAGCAGAGAAAGCCGGTAAGTTTGGACTTAGGAGGATAGGCTAGCTACACAGTTTAGTGCTTTAGGGGGTCCTAGTGCAGCAATCGGTTACATTTTTATGTCATAGCCCCTTCAAGTTCATGCTCCCTGCGGGAAACCAAGCAGATCAAAATGCATGGTGTATGGCAAGGAGAAAATTCACTTTTGGGGAAAAGGTAGGCAAGACGACGGGCAAAAGGAGTTCATGTGTGCTGTTAAGAGGGTGACGGAGAATGCCGTACCTTCCCCAGACTACTTCAACTTTCCTCATCTCCCTTCCCCCTTGAAACACCAGATTCCTCCTTCTCTATTTGCAACTCAACTCCTCTGTCACAGGCCTGAATTTTGGCTGCTCCTGCTGTGAGGCGTTGTCTCACCCACCTTCAAAGCTTGGTCCCAACGTGTTAATTTATCTCTGCTATCGGGTGCAGTCTAGCCCTCTAAGCCACAGTGGGCCCCTGGCTCTGAAGGAGAGTCAAAGCTCTTTCCAGTGGGCAGTGTGGCTTGTCTGATGAAACACATGTTGCTATTATCAGCCTTGTTTTGTTTTCCTGAGAAGCAGACAAAAAAATTTCGTGTTCCAGACACTTAGCCTCAGCACAACGCTCCCACGTCTATCCTTGGTTAAGCTTTGCCTACTGTTTCTCTGGTGCTTTTACCAGCATAGATAACTTTTTTTAACTGACCCTGTGAAGCAACATTGCTTCAGAGGAAGCCTCAGCACTGAGCTGGATTTTCTCTCTGTTGTTTCCTGGCTTAGAGATGGCCATCTGGTAGATACGGACTTCAGCGACCTACCGGGAGGTTGCTGAGGGTTCATTTTAGTGAGGTTTGGCCACTACACAGGTGTCTCCAGCTTTTCCTTGTCCTCCTGGTTGAATAGGGACAGGTCTCAAAGAGAGAAGTACAGGGGAACTGTTCAATGCAGTATAAGCAATAGTCCCTCTTTAAAAATTCAGAGGGTGTTACAAATTACTTAGCTGAATTTAGTTTACAAGCATTTTATCCAAGTGGGTTTTTTAGCCCAGGAAATTATTCCTTCAGATAGGCCAGAAGAGGATAGAACAATTCATTTTCTGTTTACAGTATGCAATGTGACCCAAATCAGATCCTTTTTTCATATCCTGTCACACCCCGAATGTGTATCTCAAAGAGGCTGGACTGCCTGGCCCAGGTCACCATATAATATTTCCCGAGTATTCGTGCTTGGTCTCTGTACAATCACAGATCAGTTGTGAACAGCTGCAGAAAATGAAAGAGGTTCATGTACTGCTGACACAGCTTTGCGGTCGTTATTCAAATAATGTTCGCAGATGCTTTCTCGCCAAAATTTTTTCTTCTTAAATCAAATGCCACCAGCCCTAGAAAACAGCTTGTCCACCACCACAGACTAGCAAAATAGCAATCACGTTATGTTCTTCCATCACTATGAACTGCCTAAATAAAGCAAAAAATTCATGAAAGATAGAGTAAGGATGGGCTTTTTCCAGAAGAGTTTATAATGTGTTTCTTTTTGGCAAACAGAGGGTACGTGAGTTTTGGCCTCTTCTCGAACAGAAGTGGCAACTCTGCAGATAAACTCACTGCTGCCAGCCAACTTCCTGATTTGCCTTTGGAAATGAGGCAGGACTTGGCTGATTGCTCATGAAACGCACATTCATTAAAGTACTTACCAGCATCTAAATAGTCAGAGGAGGTAAATTGCAATGGTCAGTTGTTACACAGAAAATATTATTTCAACAAAAAAAGCCTATGAGAGTAAATCAGCAATTAATTTAGCCTTTAACAAGCACCGAGTTCAAACTAATTGATAGAGCTGTTAAAAAAAAATCAAGGTCACTGCATACCTAAGTGAAGAGGGACCAGGCTGTTGATAGACTTGCAGGCTCAGGCTCAGCTATTAGACAGCAGCACCTTTCCAAAACACCAGCAGTCCCAGTGGAGGGGTTTCACCGGGTGGCACTTACCTTGCCAGGGACGCTGCTCCTAATGCCTTCCACCAACCTTTTTCATCAGGTTTCTTGCATCCTCGGTAAGGTTAACGTAGCCCGAGGAAACCACGTCTGCCCATTGGCTCGTTAGGGAAGGCTTGGTTGTAGGAGTACTTTTTTACCCCGTCTCCCCTCTTTCTTGTAAAAGAGAAACCACAAATGTTTTTCTTCCGGTTTTAGTCATTTCCCCTCCACTTGGCAAACCTTGTTTTTTGACAGGATCTCTCAGATATTCAGCCTGAGTGATCCTTTAATAAGAGAACCCATGGGAAAAGTTCAGTGGTCATCTGTGGCTGTCTTATAGGGACCAAATTCAGTGAAGCTATGCTGAGGAATAATTTCATTTTATTGTGACGATTTACTCGGTAGTCCCAGTTCCTAAGGATATTTCTAACCTTCCTTCAGTGCTAGAAAAGGGCTTTGTAGCTCTGGAAAGTCAGATTGCGGGCTTCAAGCTCTCCATGCTGTGGCCCAGCGGTGCTGTGCATGGTGAGATGGCTGCTGGCCCCAACAGCTCAGCACCTCCAGGGATTACAATCGTGGGCAGTAAGAAATGCCTCTGTGCTTCAGAAGACTTGCTGTCATTACTGCAAACAGTTAAGAAGCCAAGAGCCTGGGTTGCTTTAAAAAAATGGAGTTAAGGAATAGTGGGGTTGCTGCAGACAGAGGTTTCCTTCCCACGCAGGTGTGGATCGAGAGTGATGGAAGTTTGGTGTGGAGCTGGGACAAGGCCTGGGTGTTCATCTAAGACCACGAAGTGGGAAAGTACAATTAGGTATATTGCCCTTTTCTGCAATGGCAAAATTCCCATCAGTCATAAAGCAAAGAACATCTAGTGGAGGGGGGAGTGTGAGGGAAGCTCCCATGTCCTACGAGACGTTGCTGCAGGTGTTTCGATAGTCCTGACCACAGGCGCTAGTAACTTCTAGAGCAGCAACAGCTGTAATGGGATGCTGATAGTGGGCTTTTCAGTGGCTCTTGGCAGGGCCTGAAGGGAACAGGCTGTCAAGCAGGGGCCATACAGCCATGCTGCCCTTCTACCAGCCTGGCCAAGCAGGCAGGGGGAAACCTAATTAACTCAGGAGAAAGGCACTAATGTCTGTCATGCAAATAATACTGAGTAACTGATCTCTCCATATTGAAATATCAGTCAGTAGTGAGGAGTCTCTAAACTCTCCTCATTGTGTGATGGAGCATGGCTGAAGGGAGAGAGGGGGTGGTTTGGAAAGAGATAAAGTGATGGTAAGTGAAACAGTAAAAAAGAAGTTATACAAATTTGTTTGTCAAGACAAGATCCAAAAAGCTCTACGAGTGAGTGGGAAAATTGAGCCAGACCTCTGAGGTCAAAAGAGGTGGGCAGGGGGGAAGCGAGAAGCAGCAGGGTCTGATGGGCTGCAGGCAAGAAAGCTGGTGTTAGCAAGAGAAGGAGAGGTGAGAAAGAGAAAAGCTAACGCATTGCACTTCAGCTTCTTAGTGTCAGTGCACACGACTTCAGGGTGGAGTACGTGCTGAAGCCCTTCCTGGGGGAAGGTAATACAAAAGGTAAATTTATTAATTTCTGTTTGCCTCACAGCTACAAAGAAGCCTCTCAATCTGTCCCCAGGTCTATTCTGCTCCAAAAGAGGTAAGCAACCAAAGCCGATTGATCAGTCACCTTAGGAAGCAAGCACTGTTTACATTTTTATCTTTATCTAAACTGCCTGCTTATTAGTCCTAGCTTTTTCCGCTCATAAGAGATTTTAAACATTGCCAAATACTTTTCATCTGCAGACTAATCAGCTGCTCACCTACGTAAATACGGTTGTTAAATTGCTTGTGGAACATTTTGCCAAAGAGCAGTCTTTGCATCTGAGATAGGAGGACCCAGACCAAGCTCTGTGCTCACTAATAGCCAGCAGCTGGTCATGCTGGTCTCCTTCCTGAAGCTGTATTTCCCTTGTGCTTCACAAGCCAAGCTGGCTGCAGCTCCTAGCTCCAGGGGTGCTAGTGTCTGCTAATTTATTTCAAGGTGGCAAGATCAGGACTTCAGGTTTAGGTCCACAAAAATGGATTGCCTGCTTTGGCCTAGTCCAGACGTTATCACCTCTGCAGATGCAGCAGCCTGGCTAACATATCTGCTCCTACGTCCCTGGGTATGACTGTGTGTACCAAAGTGACTTGTATCAGCTTCAACCTGGCCGCAGAATGCATTAGCTGAGCTTTCTGGGTTGCCATCCCTGCTGCACTGGGCTGCTGTGGCTGAAGCAGGGGCAGGTGCCAAGCTCAAGCAACAAGGACTCCTCCAGCTTTTGCACCTTTTCCTCCTTGGACAGCGAACCAGAGCCTGCAGGCAGCTCAGTGCCTCTGTGGGCCATGTTTGGAAAGCTGCTTCCCACAGAAATGAGCCTTCCTTAATAAAGGCAGGAGTTGCAGCCATGTACTAGTGCTGTGGGTGCATGTTACCTCCAAAAGAAGAGGTCCTCAGGCATTTGGAAACCCTAGAAAATCCAACTAGTTAAACTACATCAGACCTGAATAGGCTGGAGTTGTTATTCTGATGAGGTATGAGTATTATTTTCTTAACCTACTCAGTCCTCAGGGCGAACTGTGACAAAAGGTGCCTCTTACTGGTGAAAACTAGTCATCTTTTTGTATGCATGTATGAGCTTTTTCATATTAATTTCTGCTGCACTGGGAAGGTTGCTGTTTTCTGTGTCAGTGGAGAGGTGAAGCATTTGCCAGGTCCTCATAATTCTCATCATAGGTTTGTAAACTCTCTGCGGTAATTTCAAATAGGAAATCCCAGCTGGGATGTGGATAAATGCTCCTGGGCAGTCAAATAATAGATATCTTACAGTAAATCCAAGGAAAGATATCTGAGGGCCCTCCTGCATCCGGAAGTGAAAGGTTAACTTTAGATGGATGAAAGGGAAGAACCAAGTGCTTTTGCTGCAGTGTGTTGAGCATATCAAAATAATTGCTCGGGTTTTCCCATCTCTTTCAACACAAGGTCTTTATTCTCAGCTTCTCATTTTCCTCAGCTGGACAGACTGATGCTGTGTGTCCAGATTGGTGCTCCTCCTTTTTGGGTATGACAGCTGTGTGTCTTGTTATTTGGAATGGACATGTAAATCAGTTTGTCCTTCTGTATGTGAAACCCATTAATCTCCAAAATTTTTGTTTGAATAACAGTTCCAGGCTTACTTGTCTCAAAAAGAAATTTAGCAATCCTTCCCGATGGTCACTGAGTTGGTGAAAAATGCCAACAAAGTGTTGATTTAACACCAAAAGAAAACAGACTCCTCCTTTCAGGCAGCCTCAGCACGTTTCAGGCTGCATCCACACTACAGACATCAGCTACTGCTGTGTTTTGACTTGCAGAACCTTCTCCTTCCAGAGAGATTCCTGGTATAAATGCCAATGAGTTCACTATTGAACAATTTGCTGTCTGTTAATTCTTTTACTCTCTTACAGCCTACAATGCAAAAGTTGTTTCCAGAGGTATTCCACCTTTAGAAGAAATCCTTTCCCTATTCAGCACTGGTCCAGTGGGTCCATTTATTCTCCCAGATAGTAGTCTACCCCGCTATACTCATCTGTAATCATTTTCCCTAAGTCCAGTGGTCGTCTCTTTCTATTTTTCTAAAGATACTTCTCTTGCCAAATCATCTTCCAACAGCCCCATGAATCTGGTTTTTTTTATAGCCCCCTTTGAAGATAGTTAGTGCCTCGTAATGCTTAGACTCATCATTTTGTCTGAGCTTCAGCCCCCAGAGCAGTCTATGTATGTGCACCCCAGTTCCTCAGGAAAAGGATGTTTTATATACATCGCTTTTCCATAGCGCAGTTGTTGCATGAAACCTGACATGAAGCAAACATTGCACAAAATGATGCAGCAGGCTTGAGGACTTTTGCATCTTGCTCCTTTCCCATCTTCCCTGTCTCTGGCATGCAGCCATCGTGGCAGGCGCTCCTGTTTAGCCCTGTGCTCCTCTGAGCTGGGGTCTGCAATCCCTGAGCTGCTTCTGGAGCACTTCTTAGCTACTTAAGCTTAACAGAGCAAGCCTCTGGTTGTGGTTCTTCATTTGTGTCTTTTTTTTTTTTCCTCCAGGAGTTGCTTTGGCATAAATTCACCTGTGGTGAACCTTGCAAGCAGGACGAATAGTCAGGGAGAGGTGGATGTACCACGCCAGTGTAAGCTGGGGGGTTCACAAAGGTTATATAGCTGGTTAAGGCAGTGGACTGGAAGCCAAAAGGCTTGAGGCTCTTTTCCCAGCTCTGCCATGGAGTGTGGTTTCTGATAAGATATTCTGGCACCCTGTTAATACCTTCTTTCTCCTCTTCTCCTTGGCAATATCAACGGCAGAGTCCCTTCGCATCAGGACTGACTTTTGGCTTTTTTTTTTTTTCAGTGTCATTAAAACCTGCTTCCTCTCCCCCTGGCCTGTACATTAGATGGATATATTTTAAATGATCCTCAGTAGAAACCTTGAATATTGACAGCAGTAAAGAGGAAGGAACTAGAAAGACTTGGTCCTAAGAAACACCAGTTAGACTTCAATGGGCATCTGCAGTTGCATCAGTGCGCTCTTGGGCACAGCTTCCTTTGGTTTTCCTGAAAAACTTTTGTTTCAGACATCGGTGTTTCAGGGGCTTGGGTCTGACTCCACCAAACACTCCAAAAACCTCTTTCCTCTTTCATTGGAACAAAAATCTACATTAAAAGAATTCCAAATGTAGAGATATTGAAACTAGGTACAAACTGTCTGCCTTGGGTCTCCCTCATTTCAAGGCACTGAGTTCACTTCTCTGCTGAGGGAATGAACCTGTCTTGAAGCATCAGCAGATACCAAAAAGTAAAACCATCCACTGAGTTTCAACTGGGCTTGTGTCAAAATTACGTTAAATGATAAGTCTCACTGGGCTTAGGAGTGAGGCTATAATAATTGCTCAAAATTGTGCTCCGGGCATTAGAGATTTGCTGGAAGATTCATGGCCCAGAAGAAGCCTTTTACAGTAAAACTGGTCCCACATCTGGTTTGGCATTGCAGTCTGAAAATGGGTACAATTTAGAGTTTTGTGTCTTGCCAGGAAGGCTGTTTTTCACCCAGTAGGAGCAGAATAGCCCAGACTTGTCTTGGTTTGGATGCTGACTAAAGTGGTGGCTCTGAGGGAAAAGACAACAGTGGCTTCTGGGTGTTTTTTTACAAAACTGAAAATACATGTCCAAGAGGTGGGTTCTGGGCATGGTCTAAGCAGTCATGTTGAAGGACACGCTGCTGGGTTATGAAAGGGGAAGCAGAGCCCTTTATGATCTCAGTGCCAGGGTGAATTAAACACAGGAGTGGTTTGCATGAAGGTACAAATGGTGCAGAGTAGTCTCAGCTCGACAGGGCTGCTGCTGTGCTTAGCAAATGAGACAGGGCTGGGACCAGTGGGGAGAGAAGGTATAGCACAAGCCAAGCCGTTGCAACTGGCCTGATAGATCCATTTCAGTTATGCTCAGCGTCCCGATTCATCTCCCACCTTTGGGATGCTTGCAGTCAAAAGAAATAATAGAAATAAATGACTGTAAAATGGTAGACTGGGATCAGCTTCATAATTTATAGTCAGCTGCACTTTAAATTCCTTTTTTACTGCTTTCTACCTGAAAGCTTCTGACACACGACTTTCTCTCAGGGCAGATAGATTATTGCACTAAAATTTCTCTGGGATGCTTTGTTTATCTGTGCTAAGGTTAGATTGCTCAACATGCACTTAAGTAAATAACATAAAACCCAAGGACTATCTTTAGCTACTGCAAAATGTTTTCCCTAAAATAACGAAGTACCTAACTGGCATTGCTCGAGCAAGAGTTTATGATATTGTTTCAGTATTTTCTGCATAGTAGGAAGAGGGCAGAGCAGTAGAGAGTATCTGGGGGTAAAGCACTTGCCCTTTTTCTTGGTGCTGGGAAAAGCAGCCAAGACTGGCCCGGAGGCAGTAGCAAACCTGACTCCACGGATGACTGGGTGCAGCGGCTGCCGCGTGTACGTTGTTCTGACACGACAGGGGTGGCCAGGGTGGGTGGGAGGCCTCTTTGGGGGGAAGCGCCCGATAGTAGTGTGCACGGAAGAGGAAATGGGAAAAATGTAGATGTGGCACACATTGAGGTCTGTGGGTTGTTAACAACTGGGAGGTGCTCACAGGCAAAGATTTCTTTTGGGTGGAATATCCTACATCCCTCCAGAGCTGCATTTCTGGGCCAAGGCTGGCGTAGGGTGTAAGGGGAGCTTTAGAGGAAGGAATCGGTGGGGCAGCCTGATGTGACTTGTGCAATCTTCCATTCTTGGGTTTTGTACACAGGGAAAGGAAAGATGTGAGGACAGTAGCTGTGTACTAGTTGATCACAAGATCACCCTGAGTCGCTAGCGTGACTGGCCCCTAAAAAAAAAAGGAAAATGTGATCTCAACATGAATTACTAGGAGAGGCATAGAAATATCAATACCATTTTATAAAGCACCAACAAAATGTCACCCATAAGTCGTCACCTACTTCCAAGAAAAATCAGTTCATACTGGGACAGATGCAGAGACAGGTCATTAGGTTCATTAAGTAAATGATTAAGGGTTGTTTTTTTTTGTTAGGGAAAGGTATTAAAAAGCCTGCTGGTTTGTTTAGCTTAGCAAAACAAAAGTTTCAGAGGGATACAACTGCTGTCTCTAGATAATCCAGCAAATACACACCAGCAAAAGAGAGCTGTTTAAACTAAAGGAGAGCACTGACACAAGAACAAATGAACCTCAAGTGCTCATGCCAGCCCTGGAAGGAGACGTCTACCCCTGGGAGAAGGAAGAAGGAAGTATTGGTGTGATAAAATAAAACCTCATTTGAAGGTGCAGATGGAAAGGCATTGTATGACCTGGGACAGGCAGGTCCTTTCCAATCTTATGTCCCTGTTTGCAGCAGGATTTACAGTATCTGGTGGTGAGAACAGAAGCTTTTTAGTTGGTGGGCAGTTTAACATGGGAAGTATTTAAGATCTTCCCTCATATTTCTAGTGTCTTGTGCTTGCACAGTCTTGTGCTCCTGTGCAAAGAGCTGTAGAGTGCCATTGTTCTGACTTACCTTTGCTTTGGGTTTATTTGGACAAGAGTGAAAGTCTGCATCAAGACTGAGCTATTGGTTCATATGGAGACCAGCTGTGAAGAAATGGAGAACTTTTGTGAAAGGCTGAAGTATGTGCGAGGGCACTTGCAGCAGTTCTGTGGGTTGCGTGTCTTGTTAGTCTTTGCGGTTTATTACCCCGTTGTTTAAAATTAATGGGAGTTGTATGTATCTTATAAATGAGCATATAGGATCATTTCCAATGTCTCTATCCATTTATTTCTCTCCTAAGTAGAAACTAATGAGATCTGCAGAAATTGTTCATTGTAAATAAACGCCTTGACAAATATTTGAATGTTTTTATTTTATAAGTTAGTTGTAAATATTTTTGTCATCATTCAATTGTTTCCAGAAATAACTTGGTCCTGGAATTCACTCCCTGATAATATGTTACATCTTCCTGGAATAACTACATTCCAGGGGTCACATTCTGCGAATAGCTTTCCTAACTTAAATTACTAGCCAAATAGTCTGAAGGGTCCTATATGACTGCTATTGTGAAACCCAGCTTTCCTGGTAGCCATCTGCATTTAATCACTTTCAGGAAAAAAAGTTACGTGCAGTGCTTTTGGACCCATGCTTTTCTTTTAAGAGTGCATACCTGCAAGTATCTTCATTATTCACATTTTATGTTCGTGGGAAGGATATTCATACCCCTTATTACCAAAAAACACAGTGGGGTACTGCTAATAATGACCTTTCTTCAGTGTCAAGTTATAATTTGGCGATACCTTCAATATTATCACTATGGTGCTATAAAGAAGTGAGGAATATGCGTTTGGGCTTTGTTTACAACAGAGCACTGCAGTTTTCATATATGTTCTTGTTTCTGTAATTTAAGAACTTGCAGGCTCGGTAAAAGTTAGAAATCAACTAAGAGTCTGGAAACGGCAGATGTAACAAAAGGAGCAGTTATTCCTTAATTCAAACTAAACTTATTACTATCCTTAGGGCAGGAGTCACTTGTCAGGGGAAGGGTGAGGGGTAAAAGGAGACAGATGGGGAGCACAGATGGAGTGATGTTCTTCAGGAGACATCATATGAATTTAAGAGAACTATTTCACCTCATCTCTTCAGCATGAAAGATACTCAACTTGCTAAAAGAAAACTTTACAGGACTAAGGACCAAACCACTTTTCTCAGTTATGCTAATTCCTGCAGCTCTGTGAAGTTAGTGAGGAAGCTGGAAGGCGGAAAGGCAGGGCCTTGGCACAGGGGGGATTGTGGGCCCTGAGAGTGGAGCACCAAGGAAAAGCATTGAGTGGAGTGGGGCATCGCTAATAGAAAAATACAGGAAATTCTTCCTGCAGACTCCAGGGAAAAAGGCTTTCAAGATCAGAAGAAAGCAATTATCTCTCTTTTCTTCCAGGTAAAAAAAACCCTCAACCAACAAACCAACCAATTCCATAATCATATACCTTCTTTTTTTTTTCCAAAGTATGGTTTATCATGAATGTACAAACAGAAAAAAGGCTGCTTCTGAAGAGCCTACAAGACTTTTGTTTCCCTGCTAACAGTAGAACAGTGGTATGATCCTGACCATTGGATGAGAAAATAGGAAGGTGGAGGGTCCCTCCAGAACAGACGCTAATTCTTTTTTTAACATTTTGCATGGAAAACACTGAGTTGGGAATTGTGTCAAAACCTGCAGTATTTTGGCTGAACTTTTTTGAGTTTGGGAGCATATGGGGGTTTTTTTGCCCAAATGGTAATATTTTGCTCTCTCTTAGATGTCTATGATGGATAATTTCATTTAACCAACCTCCTGATTTTTCCATAGGAAACCATTTGCAGTGGAAAAAGGTTTTGTTTCAGCTCAAAGAACAGGCGACAGGCCACGCAGCAGGAGGACCAGGTATCTAACGCAGCCGCAGTCCCAGCAGCAGGGCTTATGGAGGGATAGGTTTTCCTTGTAAGCTTTTACAACCTCGGCAGTGTTTCTAACAGCCAGCAAGTAGCTACCAGGACTCAAACAGCTCTCTGGTGACCGTCATGTTCCTGAGGCTCTGCTCGACTGCGGCATGACTTTATATAGCAATTTATTCCTTAATAGCTGCAGGGACCGACCACATGGAACAGCATCCTCGGAGCCGGCACGGCACTGGCTCTGAGCCTGTGAGGCCCCCTAATTTCTCCGGTTACGTCCTGAAGTTGCTCTCTTTGGAAAGTCCAGGCCTGCCGCGCCAAGGTCGGTGGGATCGGTTACAGGGCAGCCGCTGCCAAACAGCTTCGCGGGGCTGCTCAGAAAATAGTCTCTGAACCAGCAAGGCTCAGCTTTTCTAGCAGAGGAGTGGCAAGGGACCAGCGCTGGACTGTGCGCCCCAGGGAAGGCGAGATGAACTGAGACATAGGGAGAGGTTGCTTGGTTGTAAGCTGAGGTTTATATCGAGCACCAGTATTGCAGGGCAATAGACATCAGGCTCTCAGTACACCCTGGGGGAGCGTGGGAGTTAAACCTTCAAGTGGTGGGTGTCCTCAGGATCCCATGTCCAGGGGTTTCAGGCATCTGTCTCTACCTGATTAGGGGGCAGCTGGCTGAAACACCAAGCCACAGCTTGGTGTGAGGAAGGGTGGTTTTGCTCAGTGGGCCAGCAAGCATCTGACGAGCGGGTGTCATGCTTTCCCCTCCCGCAATCACTGTGCAGAGGTGCAGCATGCTGTGATGGACAGCACTGCTAAGACTGCTGAGGCCCTGGACCACCCAACACCACCACTTGTTGTTGCAAGACTATGTGGAGCAGTCGCTCATCCGTACGTACTCAGTCCCCACCAGGGAGGGACTGTCGTGGTTTAATGCCAACCAGCAACTAAACACCACGCAGCTGCTCACCCCCTTCCCCCCCCCCAGCAGGATGGGGGAGAAAATTGGGAAAAAGAAGTTAAAACTCGTGGGTTGAGATAAGAACAGTTTAATAGAACAGAAAAGAAGAAAGTAATTATAATGATAACAACACTAATAAAATGACAACAGTAGTAGTAAAAGGATTGGAATGTACAAATGGTGCACAGAATAATTGCTCACCACCTGTCGATCGATACCCACTTAGTCCCCGAGCGGCGATACCCACCACCACCACCCAGTTATTTCCCGAATGTGATGTCCCACAGTATGGAATACCCCTTTGGCCAGTTTGGGTCAGCTGCCCTGGCTGCATCCCCTCCCCGCTTCTCGTGCCCCTCCAGCCTTCCTCATGGCTGGGCATGAGAAGCTGAAAAATCCTTGACTGAGTATAAACATTACTTAGCAGCAACTGAAAACAGCAGAGTGTTATCAACATTCTTCTCATACTGAACTCAAAACACAGCACTGTACCAGCTACTGGGAAGACACTTAACTCTATCCCAGCTGAAACCAGGACAGGGACACACAGTGACATTTGGATGTGATGGGCAGGCCAGACCCTGCTAAGTCAACTAGAACCTGCAATACAGGGTTTATCCTGATTTCATGCTCTTACGGAGGCTTCGTACTGATGGCAAGGTGTGCTCCAGCATGAAGCTTGCCAACGCAAAAGTCGTCAGCAACACTTTTTCACCAACTTGAGCCAGCAGATTTTATTTATGTCAGATCAGCTTGTGCATCACATGGTTGCGCGGTTTCACATACGGGACTAGTAGTATCTGAATGCGCTGTTTCTCCTAAACTATGCCCTGCCTGAAAAAAACAGCTCTGCTGATCACCTGCCCTTGCAGAAAGGATGGGGAGGAGGAGGGAGAGAACAAGAGGATGAGTTTGCCTGCTGCAGACTGAGGACTTGCACACAGCGGTCCTAGGAGAGAGTTAATCCTGGAGCTCAGCGCTCGCTCTCTGCAGGGCTCTCCTTTGCTTGCAGAGGGGCTAGTAACCCCTGGATGGATGTGTGTCTGTAAAGGATGGGGAGGGCAGGGGGAGGAACCTTTATTTAAGGAACCTTTCCAGAAGAAGCTGCCTGGGAGATTATTCTTTCACTGTTCAATAACACACGTTGCAAGAGAGAGGGAGTACGATGTTCTCCAGATTAGGGAAGAGGAGTTTCTGTGTTTTGAAATGTTTCAGAGAGGCCCCTCAAAAAGACTTCAGAACACAACTAAAAATAGCTTACTCCATTAATACTAAGGAAAAGAGCTTTTTTTGCCAAGAAACTGCAATCCTATTTTTTATGCCCACTGATTTTAGAAAGCAGACTTGTAAGTCCCTTTGTGTTGGGCCTCTTTCTAAGTAAAGGGCATTAGGAAGATCAAGGTTGCTTTGTACTTTGTTTGAAGAGCTATCAAATAGCAGCAGTATCAGATAATGTGGATTATCATCTCCTAGCTCTCTACAGTTTTATGCATTTTAATTACTTGTACAGAAAGGGTTCTGTGGGACATCTGAGGTGTAGAAACAGAAACTAATTAAACAAGCAAAGTGTGCTGAGATCTCTGTTTTCCTGAACTGCGTCAGTAACAAAATTCTCTAACAGGTCAACACAAACTTCCTCCTCCCCCTCTCATCTGAGCTGTGGGTATTGAACAGTGTAATGTTTTTATAATCATCTGATTTACGTAACAGCAGATAAACTCAAAACACAGAAAGAAATTGGGCCAGGAAATCCACAGTGGCTGTTCCAGTAGCTTTCCAGAATTCCAGACAAACCTCACGTCAAATCCCCAGCTGCAGCTTCACATGAAGAAAGCCTATTTTTTTCCCTGTGGATCAGTATTGTTAGCAAAAAAACATTATTAAGTCATAGGTTGAAAGGGTGATCTGTTCAAGGCAGCGTAGGAATATATCCAAGCTCAGCCTGGTCCCACTTTGTCTCCCTCCCAGTAGGTAGGTGCTGGGAGGAGCATTAGTGCAAGCTGAGCACACCTTAGAGGCTTGAAGATCATTGACTACTTGCCTAAAGTCACCAGGAAGCCTAACAGCTGACCCTGGAGGGGTGGGAAAGGGACACTAAATCATGGTCAAGAATATGCCCAGATTATAGGAATATGGGTGAAAGGTTGGCAATTTCTTCCAACGACCTTGTTCTCCTGTCAAAATGATGATGGTTTAGCTCCTGTCTGGGCTGGTGAACAGGGTTCTTTTTATTGGCTATTTTCGGTTGAATTGTTAGCTGCACACTGATTATAGAAACCCAAGTGCTAAATACAGTTGCGGAACCCTCAGCATCCCTTGTCTTATTCATTCCCTTCCTTAAGGAGCTGAGTCCTTGGGGTCAGTTTCACAATATTGCAATGGGTATTTAACAATACTTGACGTGGTACAGAATACTGCAGCATTGCCAGGAAGAGAGTTCTCCGAGGCAGGTGGTTTCTAGTGTGCATGTATGTGCCTGTACTTGTGTGCGTGCTGGCTATACTCTTCTCCGAAGCAGGGAGATAAGGATGGGATTATCCTGAACTGGTCAGCTACAGGCTTCTCAGACCTTTCTCTCAAGCATCTGGTGCTGGCTAGCATCAGAGACAGGATATTGTGTTTAAGAAAATCTGGCAATTCCCTTATTTCCAGGCACTGGACAGAAACAGACTGTTTTCTAGTAGAAGGTGGCTCATATTTCTTGTCAATGCTGACAGTCAAATGCTGCTTTCACATTCTCTCTTACTCCTAATACACAACCTCAGGCTGAAGGTCAAAGGGTAGATCCTGGATGTTCCCATGCAAGGAAAATCAATTTAGATTCACAAAAGACAGAGCAGTTGGTGCAGAAGGTCACTGCACGGTCTCAGTTGCTCTTTGGGTTTAGAAATTTGCACGGGGAGGAAAGAGGGGGAATGAACAAGGATGAATTGATGGAGCAGGATTGCCTGCAGACTGGCAGAACAAGAGCTTCAGAAGAGGCATAGGCAGAAGGGCCATGTGCAGTAGGGATTGATGCGTCCCACTGTGCCAGGACCTGGACTATCCCAAAATCTTACCAGTAGTTGTAATTTGGCCTCAGTTCATCCCATTGTGAAGCAAGATGCCCACCAAGTTTAGATTTCAGATCCAACCTGTGACTTTTTACTTTATTTTATGGGGAAATTTGAAACCAGATAGTTTACTTTGAATCAAGCAATGGACTCAGACAAATTGAGAATGACCTGATTCCTCACACAAGGATGAATAAAGATGCTTTTGAACCTAAAACACTGGGGTAAAACTACAAGTCTGCTGTCCTGGTGTAGCAGGAAAGTCTGCTTGGCCTATAACAGACAATTTAACCCCATAGGAAATTAGAGCTGAGAAACACTTTCCAAGGGGTTTTGGGGGGATTCTTTGCCTCATAAAGATGCTTATTTCCCCCAAAAAGAACATTAGCAAGAGTCAAATATTTTTTGGAGGGGCCAGGGCAAAAGACTTTGAATGAAAGGCAATGGGGAAAGCAACTCCCAGGGCAATAACGCAGCGCGTGTCCGCCCCCAGCACACAGCGTGTGCAGGAGGTATCGGTCCTCTCCACCTCTGCCCTCTGCTCGCCTTTCTGCTCTCAGGCTGGCGAGTGCGTTGAATGGAGCCTCACTCCATACATCTCACCAGGAAGAGCTTATAGCTTGCGTTAGGGATGTTGGCAAACTCAAGCTACTCGTTATTGCATCATGTTTAAGCTAAATTTCACAAAGGGAGACAGACTATTGCTTCTCTGAGGGGCTAGTGTTGTCATTTGGTAAGAAGGCACCCAATGAGTTAATTCCCCCTTCCAGCTCATTATGTTTTTGAGCACTGCTCAGTAATAACACCATGCACAGCTTCACATTTAAGTACCAAGATCCCTACATAGACCGTTTTGCAGCTTTCATGTGTCCAGCAGAGCATGGCAGCTCTGGGGCCAGACCAGTGCTAATGTTTTCATCTGGAGGCAGGTTCTTGCTGCAGAGCCTAATGCCCCATTGAATTCAGCAGGGTTACATCAGAAGTAGAATATGAATTGGGATCTTAGTTTGTCGTTTGGCGTTTTGTTCATATTTGGTGTTGCTATAAATAGGTCATTTGGCTGCAATTCTTATTTCCAGATTATTATTATTATTATTATTTTTTTAACCTCAGCTACATTTTTTTAGACCACGAATGTGTGATGAGTCTCAAAATGTCAGACTTGGAATTGGAAAGGGCAGATAACTGAGGCATGGCTCACTCCTGTCCCAGGCTGCTTGCTGCCTTCCCACCGTGGGCAGAAAAGGGCCAAATGATCAGTCTTGGTGCAGTCATTGAGGGTTGTTTTGAGTTCCTAGGAATTTAACCCTGTGACTTTGACCTTTGACAAGAACACTTAATTATTTCCAGCTCTTCAGCCAGGTCATAAACTGGCCCTTTAGAAAAGTTTCCTGCTTTCCATAAAAGAGAGCTCTCGGCTCCTGTCATAGCAGAGTTTACATTCTTTGAACAGAGGGGCTTCTTGAATCAGCGGGATGCTATGGTTGGGTTAAAGAGTTCAGCATTTGGTTTTGTTTTTAACAGTAGATGAATCTGTGTTCCAAAATGCCATCCCGTGTCCAGATTTTGTATCTCCCAAAATTTTCCTTTTGTTTTTTGTTTCCCCAGATTCTGGAATTTGAGATTGTTCCATTATAAAAACAGAATTTATCTACAAAATCAGAATAAAAACTATTCCACCCTTTTCTTCTTTTCAGGGTCACACTTGGATAATAATCAATATTTTATTCATCCAAATAGCCAGCAGTGACTGCCTTGTGCTCCTGAACCTTAAAGTTGCCATAACAGCTTATGAGCATATCTCTTCCCTTGGCTGAAGTATCAAGCTGCATATGGCACACTTTCCATACGAGGCAAGAGAAACTTTTCTTTTCACCTTTTTCTGTAATATTCTCCATGCATTCCAGTTTGTCAGGGGGACATTACTCCTTCAGCCAAAAAATAATAAATGCAAAACGTTAGTTATGCCGGACTAGCCAATAACTTGGAAGGCAAGACCCC
>JANZLQ010000030.1:18123236-18138450 GCA_026212715.1 Elanus axillaris
CCCAGGGATGGGCGGGTGGGATGTGTGCTGACCTCCGTGCGCACGTCACCCCGGTAAGGAGCTATTGAAACCATTGAAGCCTCACTTAAATGACAGTAAGGTTTAACGGAGAATGTAGTTCTGCCTTCTCACTTAACAGCTTTACCAGTAAGTTGCTGCTTTTTCCTTACATGGGGATGTGGTTGGTGGCAACATTCTTTTAAAATGAAAAGGCGGCTCTCGGTACCAGAAACCGCTTGCCCACATTTCTAGCGTGATGCAGCAGCAAAACAGAGCTGAAAAACAAACTTTTACTGAAATGCCTATTTTTAGACTGATTTCCCAGCTTCTGCAGCCCCGGGCTGCCCCCCCAGGGCAATGTTACTGGATGGGGCCTGAAGCAGGCGGCTCAGGTCCAGACCTGCACCAGCCCAGCTGTGCAGCTTGGGGTCGGAGCGGGGCGAGTGAGGAATTGCTTGGAACACCTGCACCCACCCCGGGAAGCTTCGGCCAGACCTGACGGCAACCAGAAACCCCCTGGGTGCCCCCACGCCTTCACCTCCAGATTTGGGTTCACTGAGGTGCCACAACCAGCTGCAGGACTGTCACCAACGAGATGTCAGCGAGGAAAGAAAGGAACAGCAGCCTTTCCTTGCCTCGTTGCGGGGAGGGGGAAATGGAAACGCATCCATTAAAGATCATCGGTAGTAGCAGCGTTCGCATTTCTTGGTCTGCAGAGAATGAATTAATTTTAACAGTGATGTTATTAAACTTGTCTCGGAGACCAGAAAGCAGCCATAAACATCTTCCTGCTCGGAGGTAGTGTCCCATGCCTTGCAGAAGGCTGGATTCCTGAGGGTGACCTGGGAAATCCCAGCTATTCCCCTGCCTCTGGGGGCTGCCAGCTTCCACCTTAGTTATATATGGTTATATGCCATTGCTAGGCCCAGGGAGGAAAAAAAAAAAAAAAAAGGCTGAAAGCTTTATAGGCCACAAGCCCTCAGGAAAAGGGCTGCATTTCAAGCAAGATGAATTGATTTAGCTCTAAACATAAATGGCATGTTTGTAAAACGGCACAGAATCTCAGTTGCTGAAAACAAAACAGTGATTAGTGGTGATGCTGAAGTCTGTGTCTTGAACAGTTTGTCTTTTCTTATACTTCTGTCCCTTCAAAGTCTCCAGCCTGTACAGAGTGTCCTGAAAATGCCTTCTGCTGCCCTACCCTCACCAACAGCATTTTGCAGCAGCAGAACTGCATTTTTGTCTGCCCTTTCCCGTAAGTCTTTTCTTCAGTTCAAGCCTGCAAATGATTGACTTTTTAAATTGCAATTCCATGCTGCCTGAACTGAATTCTCACCCAGAGGCTGCTTTATACCGCTCCAGCAATGCCAAACTGCTGAACTGCCAGCGTGGTATAAAAGAGACCTGGACATTAAAAAAACATCCTTTCCTGTCTCTAGAATATTTTCCATAGTCTACAGAAGTACATGGTACTTCTGTTTTCTCAAAATAAAAAAACCAAAGCAGCAAACTCACCCATCTAATATTCCTACTCCCCATATATACCATATGGTATTTTAAATACCATCTTTCAGGGCCCTTTTTTTTTTAAAGTTAAGTTTTATGGCATAAATATTTTCCCTGTGAGGTTAGGAAACCAATGTGTCGGACACTATATTTTTTAACAGTTATGGTATATTAGATCATGGTCTTTTGTGGTTAGGTATGACATCAGGCCACCACAAAGCCATACCAGGAGAAGCACATGGAGGAAAACATGTTAACTTAATAGTTTTCAGCATTCAGGGGAATTCAGAAAAGCCAAAACCTGAGTATGTGGAATGATCTGTCATTATTCCAAGAAAGCTAACCTGAGGTGACTTGCAAGCATGTATACTTATAAGAAGTTTAGAGGAAGTCATAAGGTGAAAAGAAGTCCTATGTGGATACTGCAACTTCAGCAAAAAAATTGGTCAGGCAGGCATGTCGGCCACTGCTCCCACCTGCCCTCCAGTAAATCCCTGATAATTCACCTGCAATCTGAAGCTCTTCGTACTGGCTTTCCTAAAAGAGAAAGGCAGCCCAAACTGCTAACAGACCCACCTCCTCATCTGGGGCACCTGGCCTGTCACTTGGGTAATGTTTTCATTTATCCATTCCACTTACCTAGTTGTTTTTTTTTTTTTTCTTAATGCAGCACTGGCAATCCTCAGACCTTTCAGCCATCGTCAGGCTGGCTGTAGGTGATTTAGGTGGGGAGGGAGCTCGGGACCCAGACCTGGGTGAGGATAACCTGTTTTGTGGGGTTTCCTATTTTTGGGCTGGGTTGTGGAGCTGCCCTGACTTGTCACAGGTGCGGAGAGATTAGTTCCTGCCTCCTGCTGTCCCCATCCTCCTGTGGCTCATGGCATAGCTGTTCTCCCACCCAGAGCAGCTGGGGAGCCTGGTTTTGCTCTCCCGCTGCCTCTGCAGCCGCAGTCAGTAATCGCCATGGAGCAAGGGCCTCTCCGAGACAGGTAGCATCGCTCGTGGGGGGGAAAGCAGATCTCGGCAAGGTCTGCCTCCATGGCAGGTAAGCAACCATCTACAGAGGTTTGCATCAGCTGCTGAGGAGAATTCATTGCCTCTGTGGTGCTCGTATCCCAGTGTTGTAGAGGGTTTTTTTGCCTGTTTTTTTTTTCAGAGCAAATGCTGCATCTTTATTTGGGAAATTGCTGTTTCTGGTTCTGACCCATAAAAGGACTTGTCTGCCTGGGAGGTTTTCTCCTTTCTCTAACTATACTAATTGGGCTAATGAAAAATATTTCCTCTACCTGTAAGCTTTATCTTGGCTAGGACTTACTCCATCCCTTTCCCAGCAGATAGCAAAGTGCAGTTCCCACTGCTGGCCTTGTATGTTGAAGGATAGAGGCAACACATGAGATGTCCTGTATCTCTGATAAGCCTTACAGAACTTGAGTTACAAGCAGTCTCATACTGATGTGTGTACATGCCTGCATACATAAGAGAAGCTATCTCACATTGCAAAAGCAGTCTTCCTAGTGGCATTTCTTAACTTTTAAGTCCTCAACTTTGTAAGCTAAATAATGTCCTGTTAGCATAGATTTGCATTTAAGCATGCAATAAAATGCCTTCAAATGCTGACACCAACAGTTAATTTATATCATTTAGATTACAGATTTATTGATACAACGAGTATATTTTTTCTCCCCCAAAATGGAAAAGGTAAGAGGGACTTCAGGTGTATTTTATACACTGACATTATGAACCTCTGCTACTCCTGCTCCATGGTCTGCTGTCACCGCTGCTCCTGTCCCTGCCACAGCAGAGAAGCAGTGTCAGACGCAGCGGTAGGAGCTGGCTTAGCCCCAGCAGCAGGGGATGCAGTTGGTACCAAGTTTCTCTAATTTCCCTTTTTGAGGAAGGACATGTCTTCTACACCAGTGTGTCTTAGGCACTGAAAAACACATTAGTTGCTGGGGACTGCTCATACATGCAGGACTCTCCTGGGAGGTAATCCATTGATACTGATTTCCATCATAGCATATATTGATTTGATGTCTATAATCAGTCAAGTCAGCAGCAATTTTTTAACTGCACAAGTGCCCTATGACTATTTTATTAATTTTTGCCCTTGTAATTTTTCTATAGCTATTATGACCTTCTATTCTTAATGGGGCTTTCCTTCGTAAGGTGCAGCTGAGATGTATAAACAAAAAATATTCAGAAACAATTTCATGTGACCTGTCAGGCCATTCAGACTTAACCAGTCTGCCTTGTACTTTGAATACTGACTATTCACAGCAATGCTATTACAAAGCATATAGAACTCAAGGATTCCTGTTAGAAATTTTTAGAGAAATTGTACTGAATAAAGAACTCACCCAGATTTTATTTTTTTCCAGCTCTTTACAGACAATCTACAAACTCAGTGAGAGAATAAGTTTGTGGACTGCATTGCATGAAATTGTAGCAATTATTAAGTCTGATCTAAGCAAAGTGGCCTGGATTTTTACTTCCTCCTCCTGTCATTGTCTGTGCTGAATGACTTTTACAAAAGCGCCGATAGCAAATTTCACACACAATGTTTCTTATCAGCCCTCACACAGCGAGATGAAGATGTTTCTGATAACATTTAAAGTTATTCTTTTTTTAGATTCCAATGTGTTCATAACAGCATAGAAAAGGGAATCAGTTCTTCTGACTCTGCACGTGGGGCAAACCCCCAAGGGTCAATTTATTTGCTTTGCTCACAGCGAGCTGCTGCTCTCCACTTTTGATTTCATAACAGCTTGACACTAGCTTAAATATTACCCTTTTTAGTTTGCCTTAATGTGCTCTGGGATATTTTTGTTGTTGTTAGCTGGTTTTGTTTTGGACAAGGGTCTGGAGGACTTTTGTGGTCAAAAGCTCTGACATAGGTCTAAAACCCCGCATTGCTGCCTGTCCTGGCAGCCTGGGGGAGATCGGCTGAACCCAACCTGCCCAGCTGCTCCCCTGAGCGAGCAGTTACAGAGGGGAACCGGGGTGGTAGGAGGTGTGAGGCTTGAAAAAACAGAGGGATCCCATTTTCTTTGCAAAGTGACAGAGAGATACAGCAGGCCGAGGTATGTCCTTGGGTGCTGCACCAAGTGCAGTGTTTGCTTCGTGTTGTGTTGGGTTGGGCATGCCTGTACTTCTAAGCCCTTAATGCCAGGGAAATGCTGCTTCCCGGCCCTGGGTTCTTGCAAAACACAGTTATTAATGGTTGATGGGTATTTATCAGAGAGTAATAAGGAACTTCCTGACTTTTCAGGGAAACATTTAGTGTGGCTTTTCTAAACCACCAAATAATGATTATGGCCATAATTTTCAAAGGAAACCCTCAGCTAGGCACTGAGAAGAGACAAGTGGTTTGCACAGGCTGGCAGCACTGCACAGCTCCCCTTGCAGCTGTGGGGAATTAGCGCAGGGAGCAGCAAAGCAGCCGGCAGGGAGGCAGCTTTGTACGGTATCTACAGATGTTGTTGAGAATAGCACTGCCCTGGGACAGCCTAAAGGAAGAATTTGTCCCAATTATAGCAGAACCTTTGGAAATTGGTGGAGTGGTAAGGTCCTTTGTCAGCCTAGCAGCAAAATCCTCTCCCTCCTGCGTTCTGTGACAAAGATGGAGGACAAATATTCTGGGCTGGGAATTGTGCAAAACCAGCCCTTAGAAGTTCTGCAGTCCCTGGTTTCAGGCCCTTAGCAAGGGATTGCTTCAAGCTGTAAAAAAGGAGTTTAAACAGTCCCTAGCTAACCTCTTTTCTTTGTCCAGAGTCTTCTCATGTTTCCAGCTGCTGTATTCATGTCCTTCCCCAGCTGAAAGGGAGCCAGGCACAGGGCAAGCAAGTCTGTAAGCTCAGAGACTCCCTTTCTTACAGTATTTGGAAACCAGAGTGAAAGCATTAGAGAAAAGCAGTTGTGGCTCTTCCCTGGCCTGTTTTGCACCCTTTTGGTATGCTCTTACCCCAAAAGCTGATGATTGCTAGCATAAGGGTTGCCATGCTGGTGGTTTTCCATTCCTAGTGGAAGCTTAAAGTTTCTGCTTCTGACTTATGTAGTTCGTCACAACTATCAATAAAAGCAACGGATGAAGGTTCAAGTCCTTGAACTCTACATTGGCTAAGGTCCGAGTCCTGCATCTACTTATATTGGTGTGCTACAATATATTGTAAACTTCTGATCATAGACAGAGATTAGATAAATACTGCCGAGACAACTGATAATGGCCAGGAGTTAAAAAAAAAAACAACAACCCACAGTTTGTTGCTAGGATGGTGCTTGTCTTTCAGAGGAGGAAGTATTGTCTTGTTTTCTGATGCCAACAACTTTCCCTGACAGAACAGCCAGCCTTTTTAAGAGCAGAAATGTGACTGTCACTGTATAAAACCTGTGTCTCTCCTACTTTGTAGATTAAACTGTGTATAAAGGACCACTCATTCATATACTGAACAAATATGCTAACCCCTTTGAAGCTGGCTGAAGGAAGAATTTTACTTGTTATTTTTCAGGCAGTTCTTGCCTAGTTCTGGGTGCACAGAACATACAAAGTACACAAGACCCTTCCTCCCCTCCCTTGCTTGTGAGGAAGATAGACTTGATGTTGGAGAAGAGCATGTTTTCACACTGTAAGCAAGCTGTGGTGCTGTTCACACCAAGGTGGGTTAGAAAAGCAAGGTTCATTTGCTCTTTCTGATGGCTTTATTCAGAGGGAGTCATGGACTTCAATTTTCCATTAAAAAAGCCCGACTCTTTCTCTTACTTTTCATAATGGAAGGAATCATATAATGTACCTAATGCTGGACTGTTGTTGATGCCACTTCTCAGGGAACTCAGAGTAAAACCATTTATAAGGCTGATGGCCAAGTCAGAAGCTCTACTGGAGGCAGGACAGTGGGCTTTTTCCATTTGTATTATCAATGCTTGATGGGCAATTTGTCTAACATGGTAAGAATCTGGACTGGAAAAGGTGGAAATGATAAACTAAAATAGACAACTTTGGGCATCACATGAAGTAACACCTGCTGCAGTACCAATGTAGCTCCTGGGAAAGCCCTATTTAAAAGGAACATGGAGAGATGGAGTATCTTGCTCATGTACTACAGTCTTCCACCATCGCCACCATGAGTTTCTGTAACATGTACTCAGTGAAACAAAACAGTCACTGTTAAAAGTTTTGCTGGCAGATTTCACAGAGTTACTTTAATTATTCTGTGTTCCTGCTCTCGGCAGCTGAGGACAAATACAGTAGACCCATCCTTCACCTCTTCACCTCTCAAGCATTTTGCCTGATTGCAATTTTCTCCGTTTTCCTTGGTGACAGTGGTCTTGGAGGAGTCTGCTCCGGAGAAGAGGTCTGGGTGAGAGGAGTCACCATTACGATGCACTGCGTGGGGTATTCTCCAAAGCCAAGGCTGTGATAATTTGCCCTGTCCCTGCTCGTGCCTTCTCCCCCATAGCTCTGCCTGTACTTTGTCATACTTCCATTGCCCTGTAAGCTCGCAAACCAGCCTTTTGCTAGGGAATGGTAATGGACAGACTCTTCCAGCGTCTCCTCCAGTTTCTGCAAGGTCTCTGTGTCCTATGACAACTCTGTTGTGGTGTTCAGCAGTAGGATCCTATGAACTTGTTTATGGTCTGTTTTCATAATTCTGATAAGAGGGAGGACAGGCCATTTGAATGTCAACTGTTGGCTACCTGCCTGAGGGACCTAAGGACTAATTACAGCAGGTGTGATAGGGTTTGGTTTAACCAGATTCTCTTATGAAGTTTTTTCTAATATATATTTGATAAGGGAAAAAGACTTTAAAATTTGAATAATTAAATTAATTAAGTTCAAAGCATATTAAATTCAAAGCAAAAATCTGAAGTTGAAACAATCTTCTTCCCTCCCCTCCCCAACAAAAAAGAGTATCTGGATTTTGAGACTGGAAGGTTACTATCGGGTGACAAAGGAGACCTTTGTTCTGCTCTTGGCTGCACTTCTTGTTTGCAGGCTGACCTTCTTCAGGCCAGCCTCTCTTGCCCTGCTTAAAAAGGGAGCGTAATGATATCAGCCTATTTGGCAAAGTGCTTTGAGAGCTATCTGTGAAAAAGTGCTGGGGGTGAGTTGCATTTGCAAACTTTGATTGTTCCGCATTGGAATGCTACTTCAGCTTGGAAAATATTACTTGCTAAATTTGGACAGGTTTTAGCGTTTGTGATTCATTTGCAGGGAATTCCTGACCCCTTTGAGCTCTTCCCTTATTTGTAGGTATTTGCTGACGAGTTTACTAAATGGGCTGTTCGCTACACTTGACATCAGTTATCCCTCTGTGCGACTGAGTCACACACCACCAGGTCTTACACTAGTGTGTGACAATTAAGGGAGATGGAAGCAAAAACCCAGCCTCGAGCACAACCTACAACTTGGCATGGTGGGGTGGGGGGTGACACCTGGACTCTGTCGTGTGACTCACGGCTGGCTGAGCAGGCAGGAGTGGGACTGCTGGCAGGTTAGAAGCTTGATAACAGCCGAGGACAAAGAGGAGTTGTTATCTGGTGTGCATGCAGAAGTACTCTCAGTGCAGACAGGGTATTTGGCACGTAAAATCATGAGCTAAGCACTACATGCAAAAGGTAACTGTAATAGAAGTATACTGAGGGCATTTTGTTCACAGTTACTTCCTTGATAAAATAATCTGCAAACTGCGATAGCTCTTTCCTTTAGCAACTTTACTTTCTCCCATAGCTCCTATTTTAAGACTACTCGCATAACATATTCTGAAAACAAGTGTCTCATTATTTTGAAGCCTCCTGCAGGGAACAAAGATGCAGTTACAACCTGCTCATGCTTTCTCATAAATTAATTTAAAACCTTCTATGTGGATACACTGTGATCTCAACTGGTATTCGGACTGATGTCTTCCATGAAAACACACAGCTCTCCCTTAATGGGAGATCAGTGATTCAGTAAGATGTCTTTTTATTACTGTGGTTGTTTTCTCAATAATGAAACAGGCTTGTGCTGTGTGCTATCAATTACGTTACAAATCATGTGCTGGAATGACTTGGTACGTTTTTTAAGAAGAGGTTGCTCTAAGTTTTATTCGGTCTGGTTATTTCATGGCTTCAGAATTTGTTGTCCAAGTTCCTAGTTACTGCAGCTGTAGATAAAGACTTGAAAATCTGAATCTCTTCAAACTCAGGAACATGACAGAAAATAGCCCCTAAGGGTCACACACAGTTTGTTTCTGTGGGAGAGGAGATGAGGAGGAGGAGATGAAAAAGCTGGCATGGGATATTTACAGCTAACACTGCTGTCAGTGGGGCTGCTGGCACCATGTGGCTCTTGGGGCTCTTTGGAAAGTTTTCCCTGTTTAGCCACTGAGCCTGAATTCTTCCAGCTTTGTTTAGTCTTTCCTGGCTCCCTTAAAGGTCAGCTGAGAGAAAACATGAATTGGGTCTTCCAGAGGGAGTTGCCGCTTCTCTCTCTCTGGCAATGCAGGGAAAGTGTCTAAAGCATGCTGGTGTCAGAGAAATTAGCTGCTTCTGCTTTCTCCCTTCCCATGTAGTAAATTTTGTTCCCTGAATGAATGAGCCAGACTTAGTACCAATTTTATTCCCAACAGTCCTTGATATGCAACCTAAAAAAACCCTCAAAACCCACACATATCCCCCATAGCCCACAGCTTTTTCTGGAGCTGATAGAAAACAGAGCTGATGTCATGGGCTATTTTTATAGTGATGTCTAAAATACTTTATTTTTGTAATAGTGAATGACTGCACTAAACTTGTAAGTAAATAATTTTGATTTTGTTTCAATTTACGTAAATTGATAAATATCAGAACTGAACTCAGACGGAGCCAGTCTTTTTTTTTTTTTCCCACATTACTTCCAAGTTCTTAAGTCCCACTTCCATTCCTGTCTTCTTCCCCCAAGTCTCCTCCAACAGCAAGCCCCAAGGTAACGCCTGCCAGGGACGGGCTGAGCTCTCGAGACAGTGGCCTTTGGTCTCAAAATAAGAGCAGGTGAGTAATTGCATGCTTACAGCCCTGGACCAGAGTGGTGAGTGCTGCAGTGGAGATGGCACATTCATTTGCAGTCCCTGGAGCCTGTCCTTTTGGTCCTGGCATCCTTTGCTGTCCTAGCAACTGTGTTAAGCCACCAAAGCTTCACAGGGAAGTTCCTGAGATGGTGGCAAAGACAGAGAAAACCCAAATGTCCAACTTCCATATAGAATGAATAGTTGTCATTAGCTGTGTCCGATACAGGCTGGGTGTTTTTCCAGTTTCTGCTTTTCTTCGCCTTTGATGCTGCTGAGGTGATTGGGCAGCTGGTCTGTTCCCTGACAACTCCCACTGTTGCTTTTTTCCTTAAAAGTAATATTAAAAGTACTTGTATTTATTTATTTATTTAAGTATCAAAGAATAGCCCAGCATGCAGAGTCTTGCCTGCTGGGTTTACATTTCTGCCAGCAAAGTCACGGCCTCTGTCATGCACTTGACACCTTTTTCCTGCTCACTAGCAACTCAGGTGGGCACAGAACTGCCTTTGTCTTGGAGCTGTCCATTAGAGAAAAGTGCATTTTTTAGCAGTTTAAGCAATTGCTAATCTGCAAAACTGAAAAATAGAAGTTCGCTAAATGGAGCACAGGATACTGCTGAATGCAGAGCTGTTTTAAAAAGGAAACTGTTTAACGAAAGTAGTACAGGTTCCCTCCATCTTTGCTTTCTAAAAATCAAATCAATGAAATTAAAATGTTTCAGGTTTTATTCAGGCTCTACTTTAGCAGCATCTCTCTTACCTGGGGAAACTGTTGTGACTGAGGTGGTAGACAAAGGGCTCTTTTTCCAAAAGGATTCAGGTACCTAATGTTGGTTTGAGATGCTTCTGTTTAAACACAGATCCCTAGAACCTCTTTGCTGTCCTAGGGGACCTGAAAACCTAACTCCAGGCCTCAGCAATTCCATCAGAGATCTGCATGAAAAAGTGGTGGCTGCTTTTTATCTGCTCATTTTTGGAAGGAGGGGTAAAAACATTCATATCTCTTTACTACCCAAGGACATTTGAATTCTTGTATCTTGGTTCCCTGGAGAATGTCATAAGCAGATAACTAGAGAGTATCCTGAAGTGGTGTTCTCTGTTACAACTCTTCCAGGCTTAACGTAATTACATGTACAATTATGAAGGTACAGACACACGCAAAAGACAGACTGCCTGTGTGGTGGTGAACTACTCATTGTAGGCCCCAGTTCTTACTCCAAGGATGTTAAGGTTTATTGATATATTTATTTATATAAGTCTAGTCTTCAGGGAATTGTTCAGTTCAGAAAGGAACAAGGCATACTGAATCTTTATAAAAGCTTGTATTAATTCAGATCCAACATTTGGGTTCATTATACATATACAAACACATGGACTCTAAAGGCCGAACTCCATGATACTTAGCTGAGCCAGACGTTTTGCAGACAGCCATGTTCCACTGGAAAGCAAGCGCTGGCAGTAAGCACCAGTCTGCATAATAGAAAGGAAATAGTCTTGTTGTCTGCACATAAGCAGGTGCAGCATCAGACTGAGATGTTTTCATAAACACAGTGTTATACTTCTCTGTTACATCTGTGTCATTTAAAGAAAAATAAAAGGATAGTCTTCTCATTGCCATCTTCTCTGCTTCCAGCTTTCTGAATTATTTTCACTGATTTCATGGCAGGAAATGCTGATCCTGTGTTGCAATATGTAGCCCAGGCTGGAACAGTTAATTGCATCTTAAATGCTCAAGGTAGAAAACGTATTCCATTAACTTCTTGCCACCTATAGGGTCACATTAATCAACTTTTTATCAGCATCTCCTTCAAAGCTTTCTCAAATTGGCATTATATATGCTTTTCCACATTTTTTTGATATCATTTTGTCTGACCACTATTACACCGCTATTACACCTCTGCCTCTGGAGGACAAATGATTACCCCAAACCTGTACCATTCTTGTATATCTGTGGAAAAGTAGTTACTGAAAGCAGCTGCTGACACACTTGGCCACCAAGATGAGCGTGCTGATGACACTGGGGAGACTGCCTCCATCCGCCAGCTGCTGTGGGCCAGGGAAGGGGGAATCCAGTCTGGGAGAATTGGAAACAGCCTGAGGGGGTTTAAACAGTTTTGTCCACTGAGGCTGAAGGAAGAAAGAGATGAATTGGAGACTGTCAAAGAGCAGACCCATCTGCGTCATTGGGGAACAAGAGGGGTCTGCAGACCCAAGATTCATGTGATTTACACAATCTGTCACATGTCCTATGGTACGTGGCAAAACACTATACAGAAGAAGCAGTCTGAAGCTGCTGCTTTTTGATCTTGACCACATCTTGGCCCCTAGAAAGGTGGCTTTTTCATTTCTAGTTGGACCAGCTAAGAAAATACAGTCCATCAGACAGGTTGTTGTAACCTGAGGAGCCAGGACAAGCATAGGGCAAGTTGTGCAATTGCAGCCCAGTGCAATTTTACTATAGATTTACTAAGACTGTTACTTTCCTCTCAAGAGTTTGTCCTTCTGAATGCCCAAAGGCACCCTCAAATTCTCTGTTCTTTATGGGCACCTTGCAACTGAGATCTGCCTGCTCTGTGTCTGTTGTTTTGAGCATAAACCTGCATGATGTGGCTGCCTGTATTTCTCTCCCTTTGAGATTCAGCAGCTGTTTATATAAATATCCAACCTTTCCTTTTTCCAAGTCCAGCCCTTCTACCTTGGAGAAGTGCCCTCCCCCAGAGCCATGCCACCTTCCTCAGAGTGTTTATGTCCTCTCCCCAGGAAAGGATTACAAATTATGGCATGAATGCATTTTTTAAAACACACGACCTCTTATTAGACAGTGTTTTTAAGTAAAACAGCAGGTGAGCTTGTTAACTCCATCTGCCACTCTTCTCATGGAGTATATGTTTTTTAAACAAACTTTAATATCCTCTACTAAATTAAAGAAGTGTTTTCAACAGGAATACCCTGAGTATAATCATGATATACATATGTGCCCTTTTAAAAAAAAAACCAACAAAAACTACCATCTGCCACTTTCTTAGTAAATATTGTGATATTATGTCATGAACTCAATTACGCAGATCACTGGGGTGTGGACAACCGGTTGCTGCTTTTTAAAAATAAGTGTTGAAATAAAGCTTTGCTTTAGGTGCAGCAAATCCATTACTGAATGTTTGTCAGAGACAACAGGCTCATTTCAGCCAGCTGTGCATGTTCCCTTACATCAGTGGGAAACTGCCTGGGTACAATTAGCTTGTATCTTACTGACTCTTGTAATTGTAGGCAGGGTTAATAAATGGCACCAGTTACTGCAAAACCTACTCTAAACCCTCAATCTGCATTCTGTCTTTGGCTAAGCCTGTTGAGAAATGTGTCTTTCACTAGATCTTCTTTTTGGACACATGTTCTCTGTGGCAGGGGATGGATGTCTCTGGCTTGGTTTTAGAATTAGATTCAATGCCAGCCTGAAGTGCTGAGGCACTGCTAGTACAGTGGAGAAAGAGGAGGCAAAAGAGAATTTTGTTCACATGAGGAGAAAATGCGGTGATCCCCTTGAAATCTGAGGTTGGAAACTGCTGGGGAAAATCAGAAGGAAAGTGGTACTTGGAATTGGTGGAAAAGTACTTAAATTCACTCAGCAAAGGCACTGGACAGAGAGGGAGCGTGTGAGAAGAAAGGTAGATCAATGGCAAAAAGATTCAACAAGCATTTAAGGAGTAGAGTGGGGGTCCCTCCTCCCTCTCCCCAGCTCCTAAGAAATCATTTTTTTCATTAAAGAAATTCTGGAAGCTTGAAAGTTGAGAGCTGCAAGGTTAAGAGATGCTTGTTTTAATTTAAATCTTTTTACATATAAACAATTAGAAATAGTTCTTAATTGTACACTAGGTGTGATCATGCAGTGAGCAACATCTGCTAATTGAATGAGGAAAGCATCTTTTAGGAAGAGAAACAAGTTACAAGTCTAGAGGCAATCTATACTGCAAATCTATGAGGACAATCATGGTTACGATTCCTAATCTATTGCTCACAGGCTTTGAGTCATCTTCTCTGGAAAACCTACAGAAATCTACTGTGTTACACTAGGTATTATTCAGAAACAAATTTCATCCTTTTTCAAATTATTACTGGCATCAGTTTCAGCCTAACACTTCAGGAATCTTTAAATATCTACCTACTTGGCTTATTTTATGTTCACAGAACATATGAGTCAGACTCCTATCATCCTGCTTCAGTATTAGTTGCAAATTGGTGTAAGGTTGATACACCTGAAATGACTCCTGCGAAGTTTTAATACCTTCTTTCTTTCTTTTCATTTTGGCCTGTCTTCTTTCCTCTCCCTACCCAAACTGACCTGCTGTCTCATACTGGTATTTTAAGCAGGTGATATGTGGGAAAGAAAACCCCTCTGTGATAGGAGGGCCCAAACTGCTTTGATGCACACAGCAAAACTCCTGTTTGACTTTAATGGAAGAAGGATCAGTCCAGAGCCTGTCTTTCTTCTTTTTTGTTGTTGTTGTTATTGTTGGTTTGGGGTTTCTTTTTGGCCCAAATGCAATAATATGCTGTGTCAATATATCTCTTGCATTCAGTAAGACACAAATAGAGAGCTTCATAAAGTTCCCATGACCTATTTATTATTCAGGAGGTGTCTGTTTGATGTGTTGGGCACATTGTGGCTGATTCATTACACTTGTTTGGTTCTCAGCTAAAATCCACTGGTGCACAACTGCAGCCCTTCGTACTAAGCAGACTGGTGTCTTGGCAGGTTCATTGTGAGTAAATTATATGTATCCCTCTAGCTGAGTAAGACCTTGATGAACTTGTATCAAAGGATTTTCTGAACTCGTTTTTAGGAGCATGATGTGAATTATATGGAGCAGGTGTGAGTGCCAGAGGAAGGCATTGTGGTTGGTGTCACACTTCACAACTGAAAGCCACCCACCATCAAGGCTACTTTTCATGTGCTCTGCCAATATGAATGCTACTGGAAACAGAAGGCCCTCTGAGGCTATGGGGTAAGCCTGAAGGGACAGAGCAGGCTTTTGAGGGAGAAAATCCAAAACATTGGAAAAATTTCTGCTTCAAATCAAAGTAATTTTTAATGACTTGTAAGTCAAGACTAGACTGAAGAAAAAACATCATGATTTACAGAAATCCTCTCCCTTGCCTTCAAAGTAAATAGGACACTTTCCAGGTCAAATCAGTTGCATCAGCCCGCCACAGCAAAACAGAAGGAGACTTTGTAAAGGCAGCTGGTTACGATTCTAGCATTTGGTGCTACCTTCTGAGAGGAGGTGGTATGTGGTTTTGTGTCAGATTGTGCCATGTTATAGGCAGTGAGAGATGGTCCATTAGGGTGGCAAATAACTGTCTTGACTGGGAAACAGGACCATGCTGTGTGCCCTCTCTTTCCCCCAAGGAAAGAGCCATGCTTGGATTTGACCCTTTCTGTGCTACAGGTGTTGGGTTAGAGCTACGCGAAACCTGGACTCTTTCCTCCTGGAGATACAATGTTTGATGATGCCCTAAGGCTACAGGTAGAATGCCTTAAAAGACTGTGATGGGTTGACCCTGGCTGGACGCCAGGTGCCCACCAGAGCCGCTCTATCACCCCCCCTCCTCAGCCGGACAGGGGGGAGAAAATATAACAACAGGCTCGTGGGTCAAGATAAGGGCAGTTTAATAAGTGAAAGCAGAGGTCGC
>JANZLQ010000030.1:18138550-18153664 GCA_026212715.1 Elanus axillaris
GATGCTGTGCCAGCACTGCTCAGCAGTAGCCAAAACACTGGTGTGTTATCAACACCCTTCTAGCTACCAATGCAGAATGCAGCACTATGAGGGCTGCTATGGGGAGAATTAATTCCATCTCAGCCAGACACAATACAAAGGGACAGCCTGTGGCTTTGCTTCCAGCAAAATTCACCAGTCACTACAACTGACAGAGCTTTTGTAGGTGTAGGGAAAAAAGTGTGTAAGGGTTGATGAAACTTTCTTTTAACAAAGCAATTTTGGGTGGCTCCTAGCAGTTAGGGAATACTTAGATTGTACACATCCAATAATATCAACTGGCAAGTTATTCTTGCTACTGTGTTTCCCGAAGCACTGATTTCTGAATTGTTGTTCTGATAATGCCCCTGTGTATCCAGCATTAGATGCTGCAGAAGACACCTAAGCCTACAGTAGAAATTCCAGTGCACTCAATGGAGACTGTATCTCTAGTCCAGTGTGGGGATAAACCTGAATCATGAAGTAACAGAGCTTTGGGCATCCATGCTCTATGAGCTGCTTTGGTTAAGTATTTGGAATTTGTATTTATTTGTTTGGTTTTTAAGCTGAGTTGGCTCTCCTGTATTGATTCTCCCTTGGGGAAAGAAAGCCCTTGAGGAAAGGAAGCCCCAGGAAAATACTGCCATGGAAGGTTTCTCTGCCCTTGTCCCACTAAGTTAAAATGGAGCCCTTCACCATGAAAATGTTGTGCCTCCAGGAAGAAGTTTCACTAGTTAAATCTGACCATTTCCAGCATGTTTTGCTGTGTAGGTCTTTACCCTCTGCCTTGATGCCTACAGTGGTTCTGACATAATGTTTTGTTTTCAGCAGTTGGGATTGGGGGTGGGGAAAACAAACAGGAAAATAGCAGTAGTGAGAATGTATTAAGTTGCTGAGAATGGTAAAAGGAGTCTGAAAGACTGCGATGCAAACCAGACTTCCTGAAGGGCTAGATAATTTCTTCACTGTGTTGGCACATACCTGAAAAATTTTGTAAGCTTCCTTATATATTTCTGATTACTTTAAAAGATTGGGGAAGATGGATTACAGTGTTACCCAATATCAGCATGCTTTATGTAATCCTAAAGTAGTAAAGTTACAAAATTCAAAGGCAGTTTGATTTTACTTTTTTAGAAGATTTTAAGCAGTACAATGTGTAATAACAGTTGCTACCTGTAAAGGTAGAAGAACATTTTCTGCCGGTTCTTAAATCAAGTGTTATGTTTGCAGAAGTGACCTTTGCATTTCAAAACTGTAATCTTCTGAAGTCCCATTCCTAGTAGAGTTGGGTTCTGTTGGCATAAACTGTGACATGTGCATGTGCAGCCTCACATGCAACAGTTAATGTTTGAACAAAGCTTCTGGCTGGATTGAAGCCTCTCACAATTAGCAAGTCATTTTGAAAAAAATATTTTTTTTTTTCAGTTTCTCAAAGCCAGCATAAAAAACCCCAAACCTTATTGCTTAAATAACACAAGAGAAGATCTCAGGTAATGCATTGACATCTGCAAACCAGAGTTAATTAATCTTTACAATATGCTTTTCAGAAATAAGCTCCTTTACCACTTCTTGGTGAGTGGGACTAGCATCAGCTCCCAGTGGGAAGAGTAGGGCTAGCCCATAATCAAGTACTACACTGGCAGCAGAATAGGACAAGAAGTAGAGCTGCGTTAACCAAAATTACTCTTTCACTTCTCTGTAGTCTTGATTTGGTAGCTTGCTTTACCCTTTGACCAGAGTCCATTGTGCTATGTGTCATCCTCTTACTTACTTTTTGCAGTCTGGAAATATAATTAAGAATACGCTTACTTCTCTGATTAAGATCCTCCCAGCAGGGCTAATCTGAAAGAACACAATATCACAATGGAGTCCAGTCAATGAACTAGCAATAAAGGGGTAATAGAATAACAAAGTTGTAGCCATGAACAAGGTATTACTTGGTACCACTAATAGTCTTAGGATGGTAAGAATGGTGACTAAGTTGCCTGGTGTTTTATGAAGGAGTTAAGGATAGGGCAGCAAAAAGGACTTGTGGCTGCTATAAGAAAGAGGTGAGAGCTAATGTTTTTCCAGGCTAGCATTTGTCAGCGAAATGATCTGCCCAGGATTTGTGAGACCATAGGTGAGTGCAAAGGATGATTTGAAAGTAAATGCCTGAGGAAGGGTTAGATGTAAAAAACCAGAGACAACAGGCTCTTCTTCATTTTTCCTTCTCCTGAGAAAAGAATGTGTGGTGTGCCATGTCTACCATCAAATGGCCTTTGTATTTCTTTGCATTATTTTCTACTAGCCCTATCTCTTCCGCCAATCTCCTCCTATGTGAATGCTTTTGGCTGTGCATTTCTACTTTGATGGCAGGAATAAGAACAGGGAGTCAGGACAGAGGAGAAGACTTTTTTTTAGCCAGTCGACTGCATTCTGAAGTTCTTTTAATCTCATGGTAGACTGGTTATGTCCCTGCTTTCTTTACCCTTTAAGCGTTAAGTGATGTTGTCCATGATAGAAATCACAGATGTAGGTTGGTTTAACACCCCCTCCCTTCCACCTCCACCTCTGGTTTATGGTTATTTTAGTTAGGTTGTTTTGCCTCTTTTAATATAACAGGTGGCAGGTGCTGATGGCCTAGGCTAAGGAAGTGTTGTAGCTTTAAACATGATTTAGGTCTTCTAGCTATTCCTTAGGTTAGCAAAGGGTATTCCCTCTTTCATCAACCTAAAAAAATAGTTGAAAACTGCAGCTATAAATATCTACCCATCAGAAGCAAAGACTGGGGAAACAAAAAAAACCCAGTAATTTGATGCTCATTTGCGTTATCCTCAAACAAACTTATTTTTCGGCTGGATGTTTTAGATGTACTTCCTTAGATTCCTCCTCTGGACCAGATACCGTGGGTTTTACTCACCCTATGTCCTGTTTCAAAAGTACTCCAGTGCAGTTAAGGCATTAAGTGACAATGGGCACATAGCAAGGCACTGCTTGGAACAAATATGTATGACAGAAGCAAGGTCATCTGTATCTGCAGTAAGTGCATCAGTATGCATCTTGTTAATATTTTAACAGTGACTAAGTCAAAACGTTGTGGAGGGTGAATATAAGCCAGTAAACTGTTACAGAGCCTTCCTCTTTTGAGCATATAATAGACTCCCCTTCGGTCTTTCAACTTCCTTTGAATTCAGCTGGATTAAAGCAGTGAACAAATATTGCAATATTGCAAATATTGCCAGGAGTATGATGATCTGTGGCAATTTATATTATAGAAGAAACATGCCAAAATGCACAATAACTTCATCACCATCCAACAATTATGCCGGTACAGCACAGAGCATAACTGAAATGCTGGTTAATAGAACTGTTAATGAGGTAATTCTAAAATTGTTTTCCTACTTTTCTGCTGGGGCAGTATGAGAGGTTCCTAACCATCAGTGGCGTGGAGGGGGCTTTACAGGAACAGGGGAGAGGGAAGAGGAAGTCTAGAGAAAAGAGTGTAGACATCTAAGCATGGAGTCTTCCCTTGAACCTAGAGAATTATTTTTTTCCCTTTTCTTTCCTAGAAATGTGAAAGTTTTAGGATGTAGTTACCTGAAGCATTTTCTCTATTGACGAGTCTCATCTAAGGAGACTACTGACCTCTTGCTCCTATGACTGTGCTGCCATATGCCAGCTTCTTGCTCTGTCAGTGCAACCATCTGTGGTGCTGCATGCTGAATAGCTTCCCCTGCCAAAGAACATGGAAGGCCACTGACTACCCTCGTGTGCAGCAGCAGATGCTATATTGAAGAGCTTGACAGGCTTTTCTGGATACAGTCAGAAAAACCCAGTAGCTGATCATGCAGAGAATAGGCCATTCAAAAAAACCCTGAAAGCACCTCTTGGAACTTAGAGAAGAAGCCCTTAGGAGGGCATGGAGCTCTGATTTGTGCTTACAGCTGGGTGGTGATTTTCAGAAAGATCTCTTTACTTCCCAAAATATATTCCAGGAGACTATTCTGGTCTTTCTTACCATATTTTCAGAAGTGCAAAATAGCACACTGGGATATCCAACGTCTCCTCTTCTGCCTTCCCAGTAAGATCCCTATGCATCGTGCTTGTCCCTCATCCCCTTTTTCAAGAAGTAGAAGCTGTAGATGTGAGTGAAAGTTCAGATATAAAAATATTCAGCAAAATTTAATTGCCCTGCAGGAAGAAAACCTGCCTGACTGTCCTTAATTCCTAGCTTCTGTGCACAGACCAGTCTTTTACAACTTCAATGTGCTTGTCCTAGTTACTATGTTGATTAAACAACACCTGTTTGCTAATAAATATTCCAATTGTTCTAAAGTATAAGTCTGGGAGGGAGGAGGATTGCAGATCATACCTTGCAGAACTGTCAAAGTATACGCAAAGACTTTGATGGCCTCGTGAATAATGTAAGGCATGCTTGTTTTTTCATTAGAGTAACGGTCTACTCTGCAGGACAGAAAGCAATTTGTGCCCTAAGGAAAGGTATGTGACAGAGGTCTATGTTCTTAGAAAGCAACAGTAAGCAGTGCCAGCAATATCCGGTAGATCAAATGTTTCTAGGATCTCATGTTACTTGTCTGTGAAATCAAACTGAACCACTGGCTCCCAAGGAACTTATAATATGAGTAATGTTCCCAGCTAAAATACTGCTTTGCAAACCAAGCAGCACTAAATGCGTATTACATCTCTTTAATCACTACTGCTAGGCATCCCAGCATGCCATTGTTAATTGCAGCTGCATTTATTAGTGGGCTCTTAGGCAATGAAACATTACTTTTCCAATGTCATTTGCTATGCCAGCTGCAAAGTCAGTGCTGAATTAGTCACATTTCTATCAATGTTTGGTTGCAACCAAAGAGATTCTCTTGAGCTCAATGCCCTTGTTGTCTTTACTAACTAAATGAAAAAGCAAAATAAAAGTGTCTTTCAGCCAAAGTCTACACTGGCATATGGAGGTTCTTTTTCTTCTGACTAGTAATACAGGATGCATAAGGAAAAGCATGCATGTTTCTAGAACTGCTGTACGCCTCTAACTCAAGGTGTGTATATAGCACGCCTTGAAATTTGACGTTTGCTTCCAGTTCACTTGTTGTATGTGGTTGAGTCAGAGGAGCAGAGGAGTCAAAATGGATGCATCTGGATGATATGGAGGCCAGATTAAAGGAAGCAAATGGTTGGGCCCAGCAATATAGAATGAGAAACAGAAGGAATTCAGGGTAAATTCAGAAGATTGGCATTAAAACATTGAAAGTTGCAGGTTATGGGCACTAACTAGAACACAGACTTCTGCTAGGCTTGTAATATTATTATGTTGGTAATATGAGGACATGTTTTGGACTACAGACAATGTATTAGTGATAATAATTGTAATGTTAATTCTGCAAAGAGGTCATTATTCATACCTGATGCACATCTGGCATCAGCTCAAAGGTAACTTTGTAACTTGCCACAGAGATCTGCATGATCCTGAGCTTATTGAAAACAAGGCTGATTGATGTAAAACCCAGTAGGCTCTGCAACAGGAAGACATGGAATCAATATGATAAATGGAGCAATTTCAGAAATGTACTTTTTTTGTTGTTGTTTCTGTTTTCATGAAGGATGACATTTCAGCCTTATGTGGAGAACCTGACTGAAGCCTAGGCAATACTTGGGACCATCTAAGCTCTAGCCCTTTGATTTATTTGGAACACTGAGTAGTGTGTTTTTGGACTACGCACTCTGGTGTGGAATTTCACCCTTTGGGTTTATATTATTATACTTTGTTGCAAAAACATAGTGAAAACTGAGTCTAAATATGACTACACTCTCTAAATATGCCTCCTTGAAGCTGACCTCTTTGCATTTCTTACCTGGCTACATTTAGAGCTGCTGACATTTTTACATAAAATTTAATCCCATCTATCTGAAAGAAAAGACCAAAACTAGCTGTGTTCTGCAAAAAACAAGCACAGCTACTGTAACTTATTTGCCCAGGTGGTCATACAACAGCCCATGCTATTATGTTAGTTGCTCTTAAGCTTTTCCAATTAGCATCCTAGAGCAAAAAGTTTATATTGAAATACATGTTTAAGCACTAGAGAGTCAGCATCTGCTGTTTAATGCCTTGGCAGGGGAAGCTCAGTTGGGCAATTCTGTATTTCACAAATAGCTTCACTGTCAGTACCTGAGCCTGTAACAGAGTAAAGTAATTGGGGTGTCAGAAACTGGCCTTCCACTACACAGATTCTATATTTCTTTTGAATTCTTATCAAATTTATGGTTCAGCCCATGAAGATCAGAGTGAGCAGAGGTAACCGTGGCATTGCAATCCATCGGATCAAACATCAGTATAACTTCCTGCATAGCAAAATGAGCATAGGGATTCGCCCCTGTGGAGTGTAGATCTGAAGGGATTATCTGCTCTGCTAATTTCGATCCCTGCAATCATGTAACCAAACCAAGTTCATCTGATGCACCAGAGCCTACAAAACATCTCCCAGCACCTTGTAGCAACTGTGAGGTCTGTAATGAAAGGTGAAACATGGCATAATGTACATCAGCTGAGGACCTGTCCCTTTCCCTCTGCCTGCCTCTCTTTTCTGGGTCTTTTAAGATCTAACATTTTATTCTTATTGAGTCTGGATATGATTAGCTTTTGCTGCACTGTGGCATCAGTGCCCAAAGTAGCAATAGTCTGTGCTACATACTGAAAAACAACGTGAAGGGAACTAAGCTTATATACCTCTATAAATATCTATATCTAAATAAAATTCTAATGCAAAATAATAGTCTTCATCTTCTATAAAGTCCTGAATGTAAATAGGATAATATTGGCCTTGATCCAAAAGTCACAAGGTGCTTTACACTGCTTAATGTTCATGCTGAATTTTCTACATCAGACGTCTATATGGCAGCGTTAGGTCAACCAAACTAAGGTTGTTATTCTAAGTACAGGGTGAAAAAACTAACCATGACCTGGATTATAAAATGTTGACATTAAAGGTCTGTTGCTCCTTGTAAAGAGCGTGGTTTTGTAATTTAAAGAAATCTGATCTCCTGAAAGTGCCCTGCTGGGCCTGCAGCTGACATTGGGTTTGTCTGAGCTTTAACAGATTCAGCAGGAGTAGTATGATTAAAGCAACTTTCAGCTCCCTGTATTTTTGGAACATAGCTGTGGAAAAGACACTTGGAGTTAAAGATGACAGCTCCCTGGAGATCTTGACTTCACCAGCTTCATTAGAAATTAAATTATAAAACTTAAAGCTATAGCTGAAAAGGATCCAGAGTTTATTTGTCATTCCTTGGTTACCTGTAAAAAATCAGTTATTTTTTTAGCTGTGGTCATTTAGTATCAGAGTGAAAGGTATGTGTCCAGGAGTAAGTAAACTAAGATTGCATTCATAGCCTCTAACTTAACCTGCTGTAACTGGCTGTGCATGTATTCTTACCCAGCTATAAACGCATGGCAGCTACCTCTCAGCAATAAATTCATGGCAAGGCAGGGTAATAAGACATTGTCCTTGTTCTGGACTGATTAAATAAAGAGCAGACTTTCAACTCCGTAACTGCACTGTTGACTTTTTATCAGAGCCCTCATCGAGAAGATTATCTTGGAAGGTCCAGAGGGAAACAAGTGCATGTAATTACCACATATGCAAATAGAACAATTGTGTGTATCAATGAGATAAGAATTATCTAAAAAGGTCAGCAGGTAGGTGCCAGCTGCACTACATTTGTAAACAGAATGTTATCTACAATGTAGACAGGTATGTTTCTGCACATAGACCTTGAGTCATGCTTTAAAGCAATTCTCTTTTTTTTTTTTGCATTCTTTTAACAATATTGTTTTTCAATTATGTTAGCGGATTAGATCTCTGCCTTTCACTTCAACTACTTATCTTGATCATCATAGGTCCCATTACTATTATGACATTTTGTCAAGAAACCCTTCTGGAAAACTACTCTGTTACCTTGCAGAAGAGCATTGCATGCAATTCACCACTACGAGGCATCTGGTCTTGCCAATGTTATTCACCAATGAGATCTCAAGCTCAGTCTGGAAATGTTCTAATTGTGCAGTGATCTCTTTGTATAGCAGTGATTGTTCTCTTCTTAGAAATCCCTTCAAAACTGCAAAATCAAAATTTAATATAATCAGCAAGCCTCTGGAATAAAAGCCAGATTGTACTTGCAGAAGTCAAAATAAGAATAATACAGCCAAAAAGACATGAGCAAAGCACAGACCACTAGAAACCTTTAGGAATAGACAACATTTCCAACTAAAAGATGCTTTAATTTTGCTTTAATCCAGGAATAGTTACTCTAGACTTTATGATCCTCTGCATGCTTTTAGATGCAGCTGGGGGGAGTGGGTTGCCTCTAAACACGTAGAAGCAGAAGAGCTGAAGGTGAGAGAGAGGTTCAAAAGTGTTCCGCGTGGCTACAGAGAATTCAGGGCGGACTCCACCCAAAAGGAAGGGAAGCAGCAACATTAAGGTGCATCTTCAGCATGCACCTTACCCTGGCAAGCCTTGCAGTTATCAAGTTTCCAGTGCTGTGCCATGCAGAGTGGAAAGGAGGGTGGGTGAAGGCGGGGCAGCTGTAAATCTTGGGCAGCCCTCCAGAAGAGCTCCGGCAGAATTGGCTGCTGGTGGATGGCGTTGAATCATTGCACCCTGGCGGCACAGCTCTCTTCAGCTAGCACCATCCGCTTTCTGAGCAGCACTGGTTTCCTTTGGTAGCTCTGGCTGCAGGAAGGTTGCAGCCACTCACTCCAACTTCCTCCCCAGACAGACAGTCTGTCTGGAAGGCCCCGTGCCAGGGTTCATGCTGGCACAGGGGTTCAGCCCCTAGTTAGGAGGATTTTGTTACTAACACATTTGTAATACTGATGCTATTAGTACTTATAATACTGTCATGCTTTTTACAGGAGCTGTATTTGTTTGCTCCTACAGGAACAAGTAGAAGCAGAAAGGGTATTTTTTTGTTGTTGTTATGTAGTGAGAAGTGGAAACCAATGCCTAAAACCTTTTCCCTAATGTCCTGACCCACGGTGTTGCTTTACCCGTAGAGGCTGACAGAAACAGAGAACTTGGACCAAGGTGCATTTCTCCTTGTTTTGCAAACTGACCAAGTTCCTCTTTCCAATGCAAGGTAGTACGTGTATACGCACTGTAAGACCAAACTGTTAGCTAATCCTCTGTTCTGGAATCCATCTGACAAAGGGGTAGAGTGGTGAGACATTTTCCTTTTGTAATCTGTTTAAGTAAACGAAATTAAATCTCTTCTTGGCCGGTTTTAAAGATCAAGTCATAAAAGCCTGGAATAGATCTGTTGTATATATTTCCCTTGGAAAGCATCTGCTTCAGCTTTTCTCTTTGTTAATCAGGTCTGAGACCTCCATTAGAGAATAGTTTATTCCCAGCTTTAGTTAATATTTTTCAAATGTGCTGCATTTGTATACAGTAATTCCTGCTCTCTCAGGTCTCAAAGATTATCTGAGGACAGACAGCTACTGTCTACCTGAAACTAGTCGGATTTTTTCCTGATGTCAGAGTAGGGACAGGAAAATTACCTGTAGAAAACAACTTATTAAATTAGCTGTGGTCCTTTCCCTTTTGTAAGACTCTTTTGTGGGTTGTTTTCCTGAGTAGGGGATTGTTTAAAAGCAGGCTCATTATTCAGCACACATTACAAGCAAACCTGTTTAAATTCTGAAGTCTTTAGGAAGTTTGTTCACCTTATGTATTCATTTTGTGTTGTTATTTCTGTGAAGACTGCTACCTGCATGCACTAATTCTACTGTACTGTTTCTGTTCCTTACCAAGCAAGCAGAAGGTGAGGAAAAAAATTGTGAGATGGTCTTTATCATCTTATCAGGACTTGAACTATTTTTAGGGCACGGTCATAGCAACTGGTGCAGCCAAAAGCTAACATTGTGTAAGCTACCAGTATTGCTATTGCATTCTTTGCCACTTTGGGTCAGATCCTGCCTTTCCTAGCAGTGGTAAGTTTATATTACCTTCTTTTTCTTCCACTATTGCCACAAAGCAAGGACTTAGCACATACTTGTGTAGAGATTCATCTACAAATGTTTTAAAAGAATGCTGCCACCTTAACTACTTGTTCCTTCCTTCTCCTACCAGTACCTTACTCTTCAGACCATTCAGCTTTCTACTCTGGTCTCTGCCCAGCTTTGCCAGTGCTGGCTTGGGGTAGGACCTGAGAGAAGAGAGTGAGATGGTCATTTTCAGTGTCAGTGCAGCCTTAGGCATACTTAAACTGATTGTGAAACTGCACTTCTAATTAGGGCTTTGGACAAGGAGCCTGGCCGTGAATGAATTGCAAAATACCCCTGACCTAAGGCATTTCATGCAAGCAGGTGCAGATTAGTTTCATGCAGTTCAGCCTGCACTAATCCTTGAACCAGGAGTGCAGGAAAATGAAATGCAAAGGGCAGAGCTCTTTCTCTTTGGCACAGCCCCATGCAAATGTGGCCGCACTGCTTCCAGACCTAGGGTGGCAAGAGGGTCTTGCACCGTGTGGCCTTCTCAATGCAAGTTGCTATCAGCTAGGTGCTCTGTACAAACAAATGGCAAAATTTTCCTGTCAAAGGAGGAGGAGATTTCTTACAGCAGGATCACACAGGGTGGTTGAGCCCAGACATAGTGACTAAGGTCACCCTTTGAGTGGGGGAGCACACTTCCCATCCTCACCTGACTCTTTTTCCGTGTTCTTGTGACCATTATCACGACAGCCCACTTGGAAGGGACCAGAAGAGTACTTCTGGACAGGCTGTTAAAGAATGGCTTAATCAAGTAATTAACTTTTTTTTTTCCCACTTTGGTTTTTTAATCAGCTAGAGCTTACAAATCTAGTAAATCAAATATTTCTCCTACCGGTGGTATTAAATTGCATGCAAAGCACTGTGGGCAGGTAGCCAGAACAATAACAAAGCCGCCTTGAAAGTATTTATCTGTGGCAATACTTTATACTTCTCATTGCTGTCTATCTGAATCTTTCAGTGTATTTTAAACTGTCAGTGAGTTAAACCTCGCAAGTAAGGTTATCTCTCTTTTCCAATTGGAGAAACCAAAACCCAAAGGGGTTACAAACAGAATCTGGAGGCCCCTTTGTGTTTTGAATACTACCCAAGCCCTGGGACCCACTGACGACAAGAGGGCTATTCACAGAGCATGATACTGTCTAATGTGAATCTGGCCATGTGACTTACCTGTCTATGTGAGGTTACTCTAGAAAGAGATGCCGTGTCTCCTGATTCTTGGTTGTGCGCCTCAGTTACGCTGCTGGCTTTTTCTTCTCTTTACAAGGAGTGTTACTGAAGAGTCAGGCAGTATTGAAGACAGTACAAATAAGCACTCAGAAGAAAAACTTTAGGGTGTGATTGGATCATACATGCAGAATTTTCTGAAGTATCAAGGCCTGATCTAAAAGAAATGCAAGATTCCACGTATTTACTGCTTTAACAGTTACAACTACCTGTGGTTCCATAGGACTTTGGTTTTCTTTTCCTCGGAACATGACATCCCTTTGGTGTAGGTTTGAGCTGATTTCTTTTTTTCCCTTTTGCCTACCCTGAGACGTTTTGCTCAGCAGTGCAGAGGTGGATACTTTTGGAAAGCATAGTTGTGTGACATATTTATATGATCAGCCTGGGCTATGAACTAGGAGAGGAGAATCTAAAGGAGATGACAGAAATTTGAAGACTTGCTAAAAAAGCTTGAAAATTCCAGGAATTCACATGGGAACCTCACCATGGTCTGAACTCACGTATGCTTGTGGTGGTGCCAAAAATTTCAAATTAACCAGTAAATTAAAATCAAGACAGGAGTCAGATTTTGAATTTCATGGGATTGTGGTAGGGCTAGAGGAACCAGGGGAGATTAAAAAATGATGGCAACACAGTTGTACTTTTTTTAAAAAAGGGGAAGGAGATGCCCTCAAAGATATCATCTGAAGTAGACTGTATTGATAAAATGGACAATTACATTATGTAAATCAGCACTGCAAACATGTTGGGGTAATCAAGAACCAGGTAAGACTAGATAAAACTGGCCTATACTATAGAGGAACAAAAATACCTACCAGTGACCTTCAGTGACAGAAAGGAACTGTTTCTTCCCTAAGGCAACTGAATCTGTAGAAACACCTGTAACAGGTCTCCTAAGCATAATTATAGTTGTCAGATGAAAAGAAGATACGATAAGATCAGATAATTCCTCCATTCAGAACCGAATGTGAGGTCCACTGAAATCAATTAGATATTTCTGGGTTACTTCAATGGGTGCCAGGTCAAGCGGGGGAAGAACCTGCTTAGGAACCAACTGTGGTATTGCAAAGCACAGAAATGAATTGTGCGTAGCACAGACACCTTGGGAGGAAAACTAGGACTTTTGAGGAAATGTCTTGCTTTGTGATGCTGATATGTCACCTACTGTGTGCTCAAGAGTGAATCGGTTGATGAGCAAACAAGAGGAGACCTGCAGCTCGGTGCAAGGGTGCTGCAGACCATAAATACATGCATGCAGGTATTGCTTTAACTGTGCAGGTTGAAGTTACAGTTATTTCAACAAAAATTAGATATTTTGAAGCTGATTTTTCCTGAATTCTGAATCATAAAAGAAATGCAAACATGTATTGCAAATCTGATATCCCAGTGCTTAGAATTGTATATGCAAGCTGTGCATAAAAGCCTGGACAATAAAATGTGTATGTGAGGATTAAATAAAAATTAGTTTAAGGAAGGAACAGATTTCTCTACCAAACTTCCAGTGACTTCAAAACGAAGAATTTCAAACCAGAATATTTCAAAACTAATAACTTGACAGTGTCCTTGCTAGCCAATGACCTAAGCATACGAGAAACCTGATGTGGCTATCATGCAACAAGTTGTTGGCAAGGATCTTGAAAGTCTGGTACATTGTTTTAAAAAATAATTGGGAGAGGGGAGTCGAGACTATTCTAAGAGAAATAAGTCTTGTAGCAATAAGCTTTTTGCATTTTAGCCGAACAACCTTTTTGAATATGGCACTGAAGAGAACAAAGGAGCAAGGGCTGTTCCCCACTTTTACTTTATTAACTCCTGAAGGAACAATGAAACTAGTTTCATCCATGTTTTGAAAGATGGTTGTTTCTGCTAGCCTGTTCCAAATATTTTCTAATGGCAGTTTTCACAGGTAATTTCCTGCTTTCAGCCAGCTTACAAAGGGAAACACAAATGATAATTTAGGCTTCATGTGAACCCTGATAATATTCTTAATTATAACAAAAAGATTCCTCTGGATATGTTCACACAGATTAAAAAAATCCTTTTATAAATAGCATCATAGTTGATATTACAGGAGTCCTGACTTAAAACTGCTGCATGTGCATGAGTGTACACTCACGCATGTGTGTGTGTGCAAAGAGAAAGGGTAGGAGAGAGCCTTATTTTCTTGGGTGGTGATCTTGTTTAAAATAAATACGCAGCTTGGTCTTTTAAGCAGCGCAGACTTAAATGCTAAAAAACCCCAAATTTAGATCCCAGTTTAGGCAAGAGTTTATTTATGACAGCACTTCACAAGTCTTTTTAGTGTAGTCAGTGGGACTTTTATACCTATTTGGTGATGGATCCAATCTTTAAGGCTGTTTAATGCTTGCAAACTACTGGCTAAAAGTTAGTGTCTTACAGAGCGATATTGTGACGCGACTCAGCAGACTTTTTCTTTCAAAGCTTTAATTTAAAAAAATCCCCGAGCTTCTAACGGCGGATTCTAAGTATCCACGGGTGCTGTGTTGAAATCACATGCCGATAAAGCCGGCGGTGCGGAGGAGACGGCCGGTACCTCAGCGCTCCATCTACCGGTGCGCGGGGGGAGTCTCCGGTGCACCGCCGCCTCCCTCGGCAGCCTTGGAAGCCGGCTCTGAGCCAATTTTTTTAGCGGCTTAGATCAATTTGTGAGCCTGCTTTCACGCTGGGGAGAGTTGCGATATTTAGCCCGTGATATCACCTTACTTCCTTCCTCTCCTACATCGCTGTCAAGGCGTCTTCATCCATCACCCAGACTAGGGGCTGAGATCGCGTTTCAGCCTTTTAAGAGCTGAGATTACGAGGCTAAAGATCTCCAATGACCCGGTTCTCAAACCACAACTACCTGTGGCTGCCAATTCTTCTGATTGAGTAGTAACTGCTGTGTGTAAAATGGTGGTCTAGAAGGGGGGCAAGTGCGCAGATATCTATTGCTAACGTCTCAGGTATTCATTTACTATCTGCATTTGGTCATGTCTTGTCAGCTTCTTGAATCACAGGCTAAAAAAAACCCTTTGAAGTGTGTGTGTGGGGTGTCTGGATAGCTGAACAGTGCTGGGGTTATCCATTCAGCAGAACCAGATCTCAAACAGATCTTCAACTGCAGTGCTGGTTGATCTGCATGGCTAGCGCTGGTTAGATAAACTCGAGTGGAATTCTTTTTTCTTCAAGGGGACCAAAATATGTTTGGATTTTGACTTTTTACTATGACCAAAAGCTGATTTCACAATGCAAAAATGAAACATTTGTTTCAAAACGTGACAATACAGGATGCTCAGTGTTGTTCCGTTTCCCTAAAAAGACATGACTTAAGAAATTGGTTCGTTCTGGACAGCATTACTTTTCCACGTGGAAAATGATTCATTTAGCCAAGGGCTCTCCAATCAAATTCATCATTATTTCTTCAGCTTCTGAAAGCAATACCAGACGTTAATAACAACTTAGGTAGACATATTCTCATCTTTCGCGCAGCGGAGAAACTAAGCTGACCCTACCCTTCCACCTGTAAAATTAATTTCCTTCGACCGAAGTCGGGGCTTCCAGCCCGCTCCTCGCAGTGCTTCGCGTTCGTGCAGCTCGGGGCGGGTTCCACATCTCCCAGCTGCCGCCGGGGAACGGGGGAGCGGGAGCTCACGCTGAAGGGAACCGACGTTACTAGTCCATCTGTCAGCTCCCAGGCTTCCCTCGCGCAGTTTCTCCTCGGTGTGTGTGTTCGGAGCCCTGAAGGGCCCCAGCGGTCTCGCCCGGCGCCCAGGGCCGGTGGCCGGGCCGCCCGCCTTCGCCTCGGCCCCTCAGGGGCGGCGGCC
>JANZLQ010000030.1:18157459-18176436 GCA_026212715.1 Elanus axillaris
GGGGGGGAGCCGGGGGAGGCCGCTCCGTGACTGGAGAGCGAGCCCCCCCCTCCCCGGTACACAATGGAGGGCGTGGGTGTGGGACCGGTGTGCAGGGCTGGGGGGGGGTCTCCCTGCGTGTTAGAAGTAGGGAGGCCTGGGGCTGGTGCGCCTGGGTCTGTGTGTGCTACGTGCTCGTTCCGTGACCACGTCTGTGAGGCGTGTGTGTATGCTTGGGGGGCGTGGGTGTGGGGCTGGGGTGTCCAGGGAAACGAGAGGGATCTGTGTGTTCCACGTCGGGAGGACTGGTGTGCGTGCCCGGTATCCATCCAGGATGCCTGCGGGAGTAAAGGAGCTGAAGGTGTCAGTGTGTTCGCTCGGTTCTGTTTGTATGCGTGTAGTAAAAGGCTAATGGTATAGGGTATGAGTATATGAGCAAATTGATGGGTACCTGTGTGTGAGTAACGGGTTGTAGAAGGCGTGTGTGAATGTATAAATATGTATGGAAGGCTGGAGTATGTTTGGGAGAGTGTTGGTTGGTTGGGTTTTTTTTTTGTGGATATATGCTCATTGGCATACAAAAACCAAACAAAAAACCCCCAGATAAATGAAATGTGATAATCAGGGACCTCCCCCCCACGCCCCTGAGTATACCCCTGGACAATGAGAGCTGTGGGAGTGAATGAGGTGGCAGATGTTTCCTGACAAAGCATCAGGGATCCTTAAAGACTGAGCCGTTCTGAAAAAATACTGTGAACCAAAGTAGAGCCAGGTCTTCATCCTGTGTCTGGAGAGGGGAGCTTTAGCTAGCTTTGGCAAGAAATGGCTTTTTTTTCCTGTTCCATCTCATGATGAAAAATGGGTGTGGATTACTGTGAGACCCAAGGGATATGGCGGAGAGGTGTATCTTCCAATTTCCTGTCCTGTCCAGGTGTAAGGAAAGCATAAGCTTCTAGCTTTGAGTAAGCAGGGATTTGGTGCCAATAGCAGAGATGTTACCGAGTAAATTCTTTCTACTCGGTATAGGGGCATATTAGCTGGTGACAGATGAGTGGAAAATGTTGAGTAAAGGGGATATGTTTCAAATATTTATGAAAATATTCTAATATTTATGAAAGAGTATTATGCCATCATTTTCCCCCCATATAGCAATGATTGATAGGTTTGATTTTTTTTTTAAATCTATTCAAGTTGAGAGAAGTATGATTAAAATAGAGGTGTAGCTCAAGTTGAAGCTGTAGCAAACAGAAAGCGATCATCTTACGCTTTACTATCTTTCTTGTTCTTTTAACTTCCAGGATACTTTTTAATGTAACAAAAAGGTTATACAGGGTTGTTTTGGTTTTGTTTTTTTTTGATCTATGAACTTTCAGATGTGTGTCTGATGATTAAATTTTCCAGGTATTAGTGTGGTGACACACTAATAACTCATTTTCTGAGTAGTTACTTTTGCATACTTATGATAAAAATACATCTTGTACTCTTAAAGTAAAAAGTTCACAATGGCTTTGACTTGTCTTTGTGCCAGGCATCCTCTATAAAGTTTTTCTTATTAGAGCATTATGCAACATAGGCGTTTCTATGAAATTCAGTTGTGAGTGTTAAGTAAGCAAAATTATTGCAAAAGCACCGAGAAACATAATAAGGGGTTGCGCAAGGTGTTTTTAATGTGGAATGGTTTTTAATTTAAAGAATATGAAAAATAATTAGTTATCTGTTGTAGTATTGCTGGAGAATATGCCAGTGTCAGTTGTAGTTACACTACAGTTTCTGAATTGGTGCTTAAATGCAGGTTGTACTTATAGCCATAACCTGTTGTGCTGAATGTTCTTATGGACTGTCAACAGTTAATAACTTTCACTGAATTTAAATCTTCTATATAAGATACACTGTTACTGATTATATCTTAAATTTTTTAATATAATAATTGATAGTAAAAAATAGCTGTTATTAAACTTACATAAATCCTCCCTAAAATATTTCAAAACCAGAAATTCTTTTTTTTTTTTTTTCCCTGCTAAGAAAATAGGTATGTGAATGACTTTGTATTGTTTGGCTACTTAATTCATTCCCTTTGGCATCTCTGCAAAGTAGCAGGAGAAACTTCTTCAGAGTACTGGGAAAAGAAATTCATAAATATATGTTCCATGAGTGTTCTTTAAGACTGCTTTGTGTTTATTTTTGGACTTAAAGTTGTGGTCTGGACTTGGCTTTTAAGTTGCAGAAGTAAATATTTGTCATCTTGAGATAAACAATGTGGATCATGTTTTCACAAGGTTATAAATTTTATCAGCATCCTTCTCAAAAATATACTAATTTCCCAAAACTTTCAACAGGGACCTGATACAAACTCCAGCCCAAACCAGGAATGCTTCAAACTTTAGTGGTTTGAATTGGGTGGGTTTTCCCCTTTAACTGCAAGCTGAACCATTATGTTTATACCATGTGTCTGATTCAAGTTCAACATAAAAAAAAAAAAGAAATCATGTCTTTCACATATGGCCCAAAATACCCAGGAGACCACAGACAATTTCATTCCTGCCACATACGCATCATACCCTGCGATAGCCAAAGCTACAAGCACTGTTCTTTGTATCTGAACCTAGGCCCACCAACATGATATATGTTGCTTTGTATCTTCCTGCCTTCACTTGGGAGGTGAAGGTAAGGCTCTAGTAACCATGGGAGAGGTGGCTTTTACCTCACCCTGTTTTACCTTTTCCAGCAAATCCCAAGAACACCCCCTTTTATATGAACTGGCTGTGTTTTAGAGTTAGTGGTAGATCAGGGTTTACTAAGAACAAGATAATAGCTGAATCTGAACTGAAAAAAACCATCCCAGTTTGAGTGCCCATGAAAATAAATTATTTGTTTAGAGGCTGCTTCCACAATAAAGAACAGTAATGTTTCTACTCTTCCTGTAAACAATGTAGATGCTTTGTTTATGTCTAGTTATTGCCTGTTCCAAAGATCTAAGCTTCTGGTCCAAGTTATTGAATGTTCCAAAAGATGTAAGCTTAGAGTCTGAGCAGGTTTTATATTAGCCACTGAGGAGATGCAGGGAGAATGTTGTATGGAAAAAAAAAGAAAAAAATTACTGTATGACTTCTAAAGTCAGACTCATCATCTTTCTCCTCCCCACACCCCAGTGTCCTATGGTAATGAGCTCAAGACTCCACCAACAGTTTTTATAGACTTTGAAATAAAAGTCTATAATTTTCAAGTGCTGGACAGTAATAACTCCCGAATTTGTTGAAAGTGAACATTTATAAGAGATTATGGGTGTTGCATAGAAAATGTTTCTTGTCTGTCACATTTTTTTTTCCAAATCTGCATCCTGTATTTATTTGTCCCCAACCCTGTAAATTGAAAGGACTAGCCTGTAATTTGATTTAAATGGTCTTCAGCAAGTACTTCTCTTCCACTTAATGCAGCAAAAACTGCAGCATCTCCAAACAACAATTTGACTGTGTAGTCCTGTTAACTTTGAAAGTACCAGTTAATAGGATAATTAAGGAAAGAACCCAGCAATGAATAACATACTGTAACATGTAAAGAGCTGAGTTACATTTGTGGGTATAATATAAGTCATTTCTTCATCTGAGTGCTTTGAGTTTATAAGTCTACAGGAATGTAACATTATATAGTTTCTTAAATTCAAATTTCAACATGTGCTACCTTGTTGACTTAAATTTGTATCTTTGTATTCACAGCACAGATACTTATTGCTTGACAACTCTTTAGCTAATAGTGGTAGGCTGCGTACATACATTAGAATCTCAAGGGAGATACTTTATTTTGGGATAAGCAGTCTTGACTTATGAAATGTTATAGGCAATCATTATTCATCTGTCAAAACAAGCTAAGGATGAGAGAAAAAGGAAAATGCGGAAGATGAAGGACTAAGGAGGTACTCCATGTTTACTGAAGCGGAGTGATGGTAGGACAGCATGTTCATATATATATAGACAGTATTTGAAAATGTTATCATTTATATATTTGTGTGTTTGGTTTGCATTTTTTATTTGCCCAAGATGAAGCTGTTGATGGAGTGCAGCTTCAAGTTTTGATAAGATGGAAGTGATATGAATGTTGTTCTAAACCGTAGCATACGTTAAAAACTTTCTAATCTTTAAGGCTGTGTATGCCGACACTCATGTATGTATAATGTGCACATATAGTACATAAGTGTAATGTACAGATGGTATACATAAATACTTAAATTAACAAAAAATTACTCGAAACCTGGAGTGATAGGGCATGAATTACAAGTTAACTGAGCCTTGCAGCTTTTGTGGTAGAAAAAGTCCCCACCCAGGTCAAACCAATGGAAAGGTACATAAACTGAAAACAAGATTTATGGTAGTGGTTAAGTGCTAAGAAATTTAAATAAACCTGGAAAATGGATCTCATTTGTCCTTATAAGAAAATCTATGGAATCTGTGCAATAGATTGGTTGTCACTGTGCTTGTAAGCTAGTAGGTACTGTTTTTTTCCTAGTTCACTGTATTTCTTTGGGAACTGTGGAGATTTGATACAAATAAGTTGTGTTTTGGCTATTTAAAGTAATTTGGATACACTGAAGGTATGCTCTGAAACTTTCTTAGGGTCAAGCAAAGGAAGTTGGGAGGGTTGTTTTTAAATTTTATTCCATGTTTCTTTAGGATAGCTCTGTGAGGGCATGACTAAAGAAATGGAGGCTAGGTTAGTATTTGGAGCTCACTGCCAGATAAAGCAAAGTCATTATTACCATACCAGCAAAGTATTCTGTATGTGCAGCTCATATCACCAAAAGAGCAAGCTAATGAGTGTAGCTACACAAAGACTGTGTGCCTTTTTTAATCGAGGTAGCAACAATAATCATGTAGGTAAGTTTATACCTCATAAAGTATCAGTCGGTATATAGGACATTAATAGTCATACCTGTATGTTCTTAAGACACTTTAGTCTCACTTCCTCTTCCTTATAGGTATTGCAAGTCATTCAACTATTCAGTTACTTTTGAACAAGCAAAGTCTTGACCATTTGTGCTCAGAGGTCCATATTGTCTTTCTCTGTTTTCTGGTGGTACCTCTCAGTGTTGTCCCCAACTCATTCTTTGCTTCCTTCAGTGTAACTCTAGCACACTTTTTTCTGAGAGTCATCTTTCATCGTGATTCTGGAGTTAGATGATGCTGAATTTTACAGAATCTTGAACTCTTCCACTCAAATACCTGTGCATAAATTTCTCTGCCCTCAACCTGTCAGGATAAGAATATTTACATTGTCCTCTAGGTTTATGGAGCTTGAAGCCTCCTTTAGTTTGCTTAGAAGATCGACTGTCCTCCTTATCTTGTTCATCTGTGTTAAACAGCTTACTTGGGTGTCTTCATCACTGGCCCAATTAATGAGCAGAAGTAAATGAGTGTGCTGAACTACCAGGCATAAAAAAATAAATAAAGGAGGATAAGAAAGGATGACCCTTTCTGCCCTTCCTAGGGAAAGTGCTCAAAAGCAATTCGTCCTGTTTCAGCTTCTAGGACTTAGCTGATATTTTAATGAAGTGAGGTGGTGGTTTAATGAAGTGGATGATACCTATTCAAGCAGATAAAGACAATTCTTGGGTTTGGAAGAATTGCTAATAAATATGTAGTCTCTTACTAAATGCATAGTCTGTAGCTAAAGAACAGTAAACACTTATGTGAAATAGTCAATTGATACAATTATCTGATTTACAGATCTTTCAGGTTTTTTAACAGCTGCTTTAACCTGACAAAGACGACTGTGATAAGTTTCATAAATTATGATTGTAAGTGGCTCTGATTTTGTATGTTGCGAAGGTTTTTGGGAAGATATCTTGCTGTGTTCCACTGAATGCCTTGCTAGAAAGCCAACTTTGCAAAAGAAAGGTATGATCTAAATCAAAGATTAAAAAGCTTTGTGTGATCAAGTTCTCAATTTCCTTAATATCAGATTTTGAAATGCTACAGTCATACAACAATTAGGTAAGCTATCATCCCAGAATATTTAAGCAGTGTGATTATTATTTCTTATTTGTTTCAGGATAAAACAATATAAATTATTATATATTCATTGCTAATCACAGCCATTCAAAAAAAGAAAAAAAAAAACAAAGAAAAAAACCCCCAATAATGAATCTCTAGGAAATTAGAGGTATCTTGGTAGTGAGGGGAGATGCTAGAATAGTTCCAACCACAAGACAAAGTGGCAGAATTGTTCTTTGTTTCTTGTGCAGGGAGACTTCTTCTTCTGCCTTACTTTTTAAAAATTCAGTTCTTGTTGCAGGAGGTGAGAATCTTTAGCAAGAATGTGTGTGAGGGGAGAGGAAGGACAAACTAAAACCCCCTTCTAGTCTCTCTGCTCATAGCTTGTCTGGTAACTTGGTAAAGAAAAGCTTTTCAGCTACTTTCGTTTAACAAATTTAGGTATGTAAGTTGGTGGAGAGTGGATGATCTAGCGCATATGTACTTGATGGAGTTGCCCAAATAAAAAGCAACTCCAAGTAGAAGATAATCTATAAGTAATTTGCCTACTTACAGGATAAAGACAGTTAACTGCACTGCTTGCTCTGTCCCTCACCCTGCTGCCTGCCTTCTGCAAACAGATGTATCGCAGTCCTATGTCCTTAACCCTTCTGTTCACACCTGTCACTTCCCCCTTCTGTCTCCTTCCCAAATGAACAAAGTTTTGGTCCTTCTTCCCTCTTACCTTCAGCTGGATGTGAAAGTGTTCCATCCTTCCATCCTGCTCCCCTGCAACTCTTCTGAAGTGGACATCTACAAGTTTTAACATCTACAGTCAGTTTGGCAAAATTATAAGCTCTTCTAGGTAATTTATAAGGTACTCAGTTATGGCAGGTATGTGTAACACTACCTGTATTTCTTGCATCACTGGCTTTACAATGTTATTGACTTGGAAACCTAAGCCTCTGTGAAGTGATGGTTTATAACTGTTTTCTTTAAATGCTACAGCTGCATTTGAGTGGAACGAGGAATATTTCTGGATATTCTCTAATTTCCTTTTGAATGCATTCAATGTGTGTGTTGCTTTTAAGGAGTAGAAGAAAGTGTGTACCAAAACTCAAGTTTATATCCCTTTATCCAACAGAACATTTGGGGCTGGTTCTAGTCTCATGTCTCCTGTCCTAAATATAAAGCGAGAGGTCATGCTAATTTTCCTTGAGCCTTATTTGGAATGTAAATAAAACCCAAGATAGTTGCTCACTGTGCAGCTATTTTGTTGTGTAAGGGTTTGTAAATATTTTTGGTTTCTTAGTTACAGGGGTGTAGTAGCCTTCCCATAATCTTTCCTTTTGTTCTAAAAATACAGTCATCCTACTAAGTTTTCCTCAGACTGGAAATCAATTGCCTTTTCTACCTGTTGAGGGTTGACAGTGACCACAAACACTGATTTCCTAAAAGGTGATGCACTACCTAGCATACCCTGTGGAAATTACAGGGAATGATGGTGTCTAACAGAGTCAGATTCTAACAGGCTTTCCTGGTCCAGTTTCAAGCTTTTCAGCAAATGCAATGGCATTTTAGGAGAGAATGACTTTCAGTGTCCTGGGACTGTCCCTCTATGTTTGCAGAGGGACAATATCGAGAGCTTTGCTTCTCTTCCCCATAGCATATCTACGTATTGACCGCTCTCTTCAGAATAACTGGCAACTGAATAGGCTGCCACAATCACAGATCCCCTCTTACCTGAAATAACTCAGTCTCCTGTTCTTGAGCTTCAGGTAAATGAGGACAAGTTTGTCTCATTCTGATGCAGTTTTATGAAATGAGTTGATATCTGCCTGAATTCAGTATCTTTCAGTATCTACAATAGCACACCTTCCAGAAGTTTGTTTCTAGACTGTGGAAGAACTGATGGGATAATACTAATCAATACACCATTGGTATAGCTATGGAGCATTTGGCAGTCTTGGAAGCTTGTAGTTGTCATGTAACCTTACGTAAGGACCAAGCGTTTTCTTCAACTGCAGATTTGAAATATGTATTCTCAGAGTCCATCACTGGGGTTATCAGGTTATCTTTTACTCTAGTAATATTGCGAGAGGCCCTTGCTTTCTCTTGGTAGTTGATGTTTCACCTCTTGCATCCATCTTAGTCAAGAGAAATTAAAATTTGGATTAAGAACATTGTCAGCACTCTGTCCTGATGATCCAGGCCTCTCTTTTACTGAGTATTTTGCATATCAGTATAATCTGAGTGGTATGAAAATTGTGTGACAAATTTAATTGCAGGAAAGGGTGCTGAGTCCAGAAAATAATGTAGCATCTCCACTACAGTATTGACTGGCAAACAAGGCAAAACATCCTCTTCTGTGTAAGAACAAGTTATCTTCTGAAATAGTGCATTCAGTGTCACATTCACCTGATAGCAGTTTAGTTTTATACTTTGAATAATCTGGGGGATGGGCTCAACCACATCACTGTGGAGAACTAAAATGGCAGATCGAAGTAAGCACATAATATCTTCTGGGATTGAAGGTCTTCAGAGATTAACATCTGCAGGCAAGGAAATGCTTGCTCTTGCCTACTAGATATGTTCTTAATTCCCATGTTGGAGTTCTTTTGTTCTTCATGGTTATTCATATGGTAAATTGGAACACAGACCTTGTGTTTTTTCACCACCAGTGTTGCCAAAGCAGTTTAGACTCAAGAACCTGTTCCGTCTATTGCTGAACTATAGTCTGCACAGTCCATACCTCTAAAATTTATTAAGCATCTGCTAACAGTCTATTTGGTGCTCAAGGAAATGATCCCCCATGGAACAGGAGCTCAGTTGTTATCATTTTGATAGACCGGTGTTTTGAGCTGCTGGGAATCTGGTTTTGTGACCCCTTTCAATGAAAGGGTCTTCTGGTGTATGCTAGAAGAATGAAAGTGTAACTTCCTGACACGATTTTCCTGCCCAAAGTTATATGTGATTTACATTTGCAGAAAAGTAAACTTTTTTTCCCTGTTTCCTAAGCCTTATTTCCCTATGGTCAGACTGTAGGTCTAGGAGGGCTGCTGGGTTCTGTATTGATAGATCCTTTGGCTAATCTCCTTGCTTATTTGCTTCCACTAGAAAAAAAAAAAAACCAACCAAAAAACAAGGGGAACAGCCAAGCTGTGCTAGTAACAGACAAAGCCTGTTAGGACTGCAGGAGAGGTTCCCCACCCAAACTATCCATGACCATGGCAGATTAGATCAGCAATCAGTCAGTCTTTCTTAATGTTAGTGAGGGGGTTTGTCAGGTGTTTGTACTCTTGCCACTGTTCTGTCACAGTAGCTTCTGAGAATGAGATGTTTAGTGGAACATTACAGTGGTAATTATCCTTTTGCAAAGACTTTTTAAGCCCAACTTGGGGCAAGGCGTAAAGGGATGGAGGATCTGAGGAGAGCTGCGTGGAGCCACCCTCAGTATATGTATGCATATATCCAAGCACTCGGAAAGAAAAGTTACACCTTGAGCTACAGCTGAAGTATTAATTGAATGTAGATTGACCACCCACCTTCCTTGCTGCTCTCAAGAGAGCCTTTTGGTGACCATAATTTAGAGGAGCTGTAAGTCCTGTGACAGTTTTGCCTTTTATGCCTGTGTGAAAGGGGAAGGGTTGAGTCTACTCTCAAAGTACTGCTAAATGAAAAAGCTTAAACTCTGTATTTGTACATACTATATTGACATTGAACTCGCAGGACACTGATTATTGTGTAGCAACCATTCTTTCTCAGAATCCTTTCACAAGGTGTTTTGAGCTGCTATGTATTTTTTAAGTTAGCTAATTGGGTCATATTTCTGCTCATATGACTGATGTGTGTTAAGCTACAATAATACAGGCTCACTTCAAGCAATAAGTATCCTGCTGTTGTAAGGAAGCTGTGTTATTTTTTTTTGAGGGGGAACTGCAGCAAAAACTCTGAATTGATGACAGTTTCATGAGATTATGTCAATTGGGAAAATGTGCCCCAATTTGATGAATTCTGTGATCATATATACCAAACCTAGTTGATGTTGGGAAAAAAAGAAAAAAAAAACCAACTCTTTTGCATTACCCTACCCTTCCGCGTTATAGTAAGTGTTTTTAGAAAATTACCACCAAGTGAGAAAGTTCTTTAATTCTTATGTAGCTTCATTGGTGGTTTCTGCTCTCTTCTTTGAAGGTAATGATCTTGTCTGCTGTTCTTCAGAAAGATGTTTGTATTCCACACATTCTCAGCATCTCTTGTCCTTGCTTAGTAATTTAAATAATAGTGTCTACCTGTCTCTATGAAGTTTTGTGCTAAGCAATTAGAAGGAAGGAGTTAGATGTGTTAAAATTTCTTGTTAAAATTGTAGTGGTTTCATTTATGCCTTTGAAGCTAATTCGATGGAACATTCTATTACAGCTCCTGGGTAGATAAACTGAAGTCTTTAATCTCAGGTTTCCCATTTGATGTTACCTGTTGCTGTCTCGTTTAAAAAAACCAAACATAAAAACCCAACCCCAAAACAATGCTTGACTTTTTCCTGGTTCAGTCTTTGTTTCACTGAGTATTTCATTCTGCAGGAGTAGTTACAGTACCTAGTAAGACACTGCAATTAATGTTGTTTAAAGAAACCATTAAAAGAATGATGGACTTCTTGTAATAATATATCTGAATTAAGAATTGTGCCAGAATCCTTTTTATAATTTTTTGATCATAAGAGTTATTCCTTTATGATACTCTGCTAAAAGGGGGAAAGTATCTTGAGTACATGCTGATGTTGTCACATTGATTCCTTTTAAGATGGAAATCAGTATTGCTTTTTTGTTACTGTTGATTGTATGCAATGTTTTAAAGTTTCTTACTTGTTCTTGTCTCAGAAATATTAACACTTTGACTGCTTTCTTTCAGAGATGTGGTACTGGGTTTTCCTCTGGGCTCTCTTCTCCTCTCTCTTTGTCCATGGTGCTGTGGGAGTATTAATGTTTGTGATGCTGCAGAGGCATAGGCAGGGGAGGCTGATCTCTGTCATTGTGGTCAGCATTGGATTTCTGGGTTCTATAACTGGAGCAATGATAACCAGTAAGTCTGTCTTTTATTTTGTTTTTTCTTTCTTTTTTTTACATCTAACTTCTAAAAAGAAAAAAACTTTTTCTTAGTGATTTGTTAATTGCTTATTAAGGTTTTTCCCTTAGTTATATAGCTATCCTAATGATAATGACAGCTGAGTTGTTTTTCTATTATGTAAAGATAAAACTACTATAAATTGTCTGAAGAGTGCAGGAATCATCCTACTCTCTCATTTTGGAAATGTTGGGTACCAAGCTATTCAAAAGGTATATGCTCACCAGGTAGTATCTTTTGGGGATCAGGAAGAGCTGTCCTGTGCTACCATACTTGTTGCAGAAATTTTTATTAAAGTCTTCTGATCAAGATCACCTCTTAGTAACCTTAAAGCCACAAGATTTTTTTGGAAATGAGGCCCTGATTCCATTGGTTGCAAGGCTGAATTCCTGCTCATTTCCTTGGGCCTGCTGGAGGTTATTAAATTGTAACTGGATAGGATGTTGCTCTTTTAAAAGAAATAAAGGTGCAATGTAGGTAGTGATTTACAGCTGAGGAAATTCGTTTGTTTGTTCAGAGAAGTTATACTTGGCTCATGGATTGGAATGAACTTTCCAGTCTTGGCTTGGCCATAATGTTACTTTCTACTTTATTTGGGGTAGGGAGGAAGGCCATTGGATTCCTCCCCCCCAAAAAAAAAAAAAAAAAGCTGTGCTGTTCTTCTAGGCAAAGCGCTCTTTGGCAAGGGCATCTGTTAGAGAGTTTCTTACAGTGTTAGTCTAATGCCTACCACTCAAGGTACGTTTTAGATGCTTTTTTATTCCTTGACATTGTATCCACAGATAAGATGCTATCCATTTCTCTGTTAAAGCAGCATGCTGAAAGGTTCACAGAGCTATAGTTGAAACCTTTACTCATCATGAAAACATTGCAGAAAGTGAGAGTATTTTGTGTAGTAAAGTGCAGAAGTGTTACACCTGTCCAAATATGGCATAAATGATGTTGCCAAGAACATTTTGAGGAAATGCTGCTTAGCTGTTTTCATCCAGAGTTAGTGGTATCAGATACTGTTCTTCCATCTTTCCTAAGAAATGCTGTTATCTGTGTCAATACTGAAATAATTGCCCTAAGACTAGTAGGACAATTTATTCAGTCTTTGGCTTCATCATATCCAGCTATGTTTATCTAACTTATAAATATACTACAGTAGCTTTCCCAAACAAATAGGAGCATGGTGAATTTTGTTTGGTGTGGGGTGTGGAGAAATAGTGAATATTATTCAGGAATTATATAGGAAAGAAGCTTGTGCTTTTTTTGTCTGAAATAATGCCTGTAAGCAGTTCTGAACATTAAAATCAATGGATTGAATGGGGCCTATGTTAACCTTAGTAGTAGTTTCTGCCCAAAGATCTTCAGTGTTGTTAAGATGGTCTAACTTGAACGGCCTTTCTGCCTTTCATTCCTATTTTTCTGTGTACTAACCAAATTATCAGAATAGTGGTATCACTTCAGCTTTGGACACATTGATGGTTGATTTGTGACAGATTTTCTTATTGCTGCTGAAAGTCTTTCTTGCCTGTTGGTTTTCAAGATTAAACAAAAATGCAGATTCCATGAAAAGTTTTGGTAAGACTTTCCTCAAAAAGTTGTTTTAATTGCTATGTCTCTCAGACTAGAATTTCTATTATTTAATCCAGTATAGTTCAGTATAACTCTACTTTTTTTTTCCCCTGCTAAAGTAAGGTGGAACCAGTTTGAGTGCCTTACATTACACGTTATGCTGATTTTTGTCCTATGATTAAAGTGGCAGTGGCCCTGTTGTTACAAGATCAATTGCGCCCTGTTGTTACAAGATCAATTGCGCATGAGCATTTCTAAAGAACTGAAGATAGGAATTGTGATGCTGGAATATCCAAGCAGTGTCTTTTATAGTATTCTGTGGTGGAGACGTTTCAGGTTTAGTGTTTCTCAAATGAAAGTAGTTTGTGTCTTTTATCTATACATAAAAAGAGGAGCAACACAGTTGTATTTTTGGCATCCAGTTTTGCAGGTCAAAACATTTAACAAGTAAGCGGCAGTGTTCATGTGCAAATTCACCTGAGAATTTCTCTAGGCTTAGACTGTAGACTTGTTATGCTGTTCACAAAGTTTTTGTACAGAGCATTGCAAAGTGGTTAGCCAAATACTTTCAGGTATTTTTGTTTCTGGACTCACTGGGCTGTTTCATACTGAAAGAAATTCTGTGGGGAGCTTCTGAAGACAAATTATGGTTATAAAATACTAAAGAGAGGATTTTTAATAGCTATTATGCTGCAAACTGGGATGCAAGTTGAAGTATTTTGTTTGGATATGCCTGGTCCAGTGCTTAAGTAATTGAAATAGCAAACTGATTTCCATTTCATATTTCCAGTCCTCTGCATCGTTTGTGTAGATGAATGAATGCAGTATAGATTATTAAATAATGCAAGTTAAGTTTTGCTCAGGTAGATCTTTCAAACTTTCTGGCCTTCTGGAACCTTTTAGCAGCATATAGAAAAGGAGGAAACCCCTCAGTTTCAAGGCTTTGAAAAATCATGGAAATTAATGGTTATTTAAAAAGAGGTTATAAAAAAAAATATTAAATAGCAGTGGATACTGTCCAAAAAAACACCAAACCAACCAAGAACAGATAAATGTCAGGCAGTTTGAGGCAAGGATTTTGGCTGTACTTTGTCCAGAAGGGTCTATTCTTCCTCCTCTCCCCAAGCACGCTCCTTTTTGGTAACATACTCATTTCTCTCATTGGCAGCCTATTGCAGTATACTTTAGGTCTATACCAATTGTGCTGGGTTATACACTACAGGTTGTATTGTACACAATTACTTGATGAGTACAAATACATAATTATCAAACTACCAAATTTTTTTATTATCACTGATATTTTTCAGAATATCTTGGTGCTTTCTCAAAAAACCAAAAATTTCTGTTATTGATTAACTAATAGCATCAAATTTTGGTATCCCAATTTGACTGATTTGAATTCACTTTGACAGTTCAATCACCAAAATAATCTTAATGTCAGTACTGGGCTCAGTCTAAAGGATCTCTCTAAATTTTTGACAGCAGATAGTCAAGCAACAAATGGGACAGCTTATGCAAGGTAGCTGAGTGAGATACCATAAGGCTAGCCTTCTGGCGAGATATTCCTGATGAAGTGCACTTCACAGAATGTTTTTTAAAAACACCAATTAAAAAAACCAACCCACAAAACCTAAAAAACCACCAAAACTTACTCACCTAACAGTCTGATGAATTGTGTTTGCAAATGCTGTTATGGCCACAATTACTAGTGAATTCTACTCTTCCTAAAATTTTTGTAATAATGAGGTCTTACTTTTTTTAAGATGTCAGATGATTCAGTTACACATTGTACTTTCAGAAAAAACTGTTGGGACTTAATGTATTTCTGTATCACTAATGTTTTTTTTGATCACTTCAGCAGACTATTCCTGTTAGTGACTATGCAAAACCAAGAAAATTCCAATTTTTATTAACTCCTTCCTATTATTTAAAAAAAACCTATGGTGGCTTTTCAGTTTTCTTTGAGCCTGAAAAAGCCTCTGTGGTCTCTGAAAGCATTTTTTATAATTAGATAGCATCTGAGACCATACATACTGAAGGTCTATCACTAAATTTTGGGGTCTGTTCTTCAGGAAAAAATCATTCATTCTGAAATAAAGGACAATAAACTTAATGGTTGTTCTTAAGGCAAGGAAAGCAAGCACTGTGTAGAAAATACTAGTTCAGAAAGTATTAAATAAAAGCTTCATTCTAGGTGAACCTTTTGAGGTTTGGGTTGAGTAAATTGTTTTTACCTGTGGACACAGCCATATACAGCCTGTATTTCTTTTTTGAATGAACATTTTCATATCCTTAAAAGGCTCGGGATTTGGCTGAGCAGAAAATGTTATTGATCATTAGCATGTTATTATTTTGACTAGTTGATACAAAGACTTATCTTTTTCTTAGGCATTTTCTCCAAGACATCACAGCTATATGTTTGCTTTGTGACTTTTTTCTTGTTAAAACACGTGATAAATTCAGTATGTGAAAGACAGAAGAGAGTTAGTAGCACCTGTCTGTGTTTACAGTTGCAGTGTTTTGTTTCTGGTTTATCCTGGCCATTTGATGTACTTTAAAGAGGAATTTGCACAAAACTGTATAAGAAAAATGGTCTCTTAATTTTTAATGTGTTATAGCTCAAAATCTAATCATATTGCTTAGAAATTTCCTCTCATACACACTCGTGGATAGCAATGCAATACTTCTATCTTTTTCATGTTTTGCTTGATTTGCTAAACAATTGTTAACAATTTAGTAGTTTAAGTCAAAACTAAACTGACACAATATGGCAATGATATTCAACTGAAGTATTAAAAGAAGCTGATAAATGTGTGTTTACAGTTATTGTGTAGACACTAGCAGTTTTACTGTTCTTGCCTTCTCCCTGCCTGTACAAGCACTATTAAACCATACTTTGGACACGGTCAATTTTTAGAGGATTTTTTTGCTACCTTTTTAAATTAGCAGAAGGCAAAAATGTAAAAAAAGATCTTAAGATGTCTACAGGGAAACAGCAAGATTCAATTTTCTTAAATCAAACTGATGTTGGAAAAGTTAATCTGGTTCAGTTGGGAAAATCATTCCTGAAGGGCTTGCATAACTACAAAAATACAAGTAAGGCTAATAATTCCGTAATGCCATGAAGTAATACAGTGTTTGGTAACATTCTATAAATAGCTGATGCATAGACACAGTAAATAATTTGTCATATTTCAGCCTTGACTTTTTCCATGATTTGATCATTGTTTTTCTTGTGATTCTTAGGTGCTGCAGTAGCTGGAATTTACAGAGTAGCAGGAAAGAATATGGCTCCCTTAGAAGCTCTTGTCTTTGGTGTTGGACAGACAGTACTGACATTAATTATCTCATTTTCAAGAATTCTTGCAACGCTTTGAGACTTATGTAGAAGGGGGAAAAAATCAACTAGTTTGAAGAAATCTTTAATCTGAAGAGAAGCTTCCTGAAAGTGGATTCATCAGCTTACGAACTTGAATTCTAGTGCAAGAGAAAGGAAGCAATGTGGAACGTGCACTACAAATCTAGAGGTTCAGTCAAATGAACAGACCGTCCTCTAGTGTCTGAACTGTTGTACTTCTGCACTGCGCCTTATGTGCCTCCATCATAGGCAAGGTGCAATCCATGTGTGTGAAGTTGAGATAAAGCACCTTGAATAGCTGCCAGTCAGGTTAATAGCCGCTTGGTGATGGGATTGTTGTTCTTAACAGTGTTGTAATAAAATAAAGGGACACTTCTGACAATTGGTGTATGTGCCAAACTTGGAGTTTAATTCTTAACTGCTGGCTGGGTAAGCTTTGAAACTGTAATTATAGAAGAATGCTGTGAACATACACTCTACTTGAATTCAGGTAAAATAGCATGATAGCTGACTTTTGAGCAGAATCTCTTTGAATGCTGAATATTTTTATTCAGCATTGAAAACAACTGTTAGGTCTGTTTCAAAGTGTAGGTGAATTTTGATGGGATTTAAGAACCACAGCTTTAGCACCCTGGTGTAATTAGCACTATGTGTAGAATGGCTCATGGCAGTTTTCTGAAGCTCAGCACATCATTTCTTCATGGTTTTAGATTGTCAGAAATCAATAGTTTAGGGAGACTGTATGAGGGTTACTAAGAACAATCTGTTGGGTATGCACAAACAAATCTTAAATTGATGCTTTCCTTGAAATTAATTTGTCTTAACATACAGATGGTTGCCCACCCTTCTGAAAGCCTCAGAAAGGCTACTTGTTGCAAATAAGCTCCCTATATTTATTTAAGCACTGATAGGACTCTTAACCCTACATGTATTCTTTAAAGAACACACAAATATAACAGACTTTAAGAGAATACACCTATGAGGAAAATGGATAAAAAAAGATATACTGGTTTTCTACTGAACAAAAATGTTAATTTTAATAAAATAGTTACTGTACTCCAAGAGTTTGGAAGTGGGGCAGCACTAATGTATTTACTACCTTGTTTCTGAACACTTTGTATCTTTGGAAAGATTTAAGAAACCAGGAACATTCAAATACTTAGCTTTCAGTAGAGTTTGTGCTTGTCTAGTTTAAAAGGGACAGTAGTGTTGTGCATGTGAAATGTCTTAAATGTGAATGTTTTGGAGTGAGTAGAAATTTTAAGTCTAAATACTAATTCTTTATGAAATGTAAAGTTTAAAGTCTGTGTGAGGAATATGAAGTCTTTTGCATCTTTCCTCAGCTGAATGCTTTTTAGCAGTCAGCTTTTAATGCTGACAGGAAGAGTAAATTGCTCAAAGGTTTTGCTGTTAAGATGTCAAAAAGACTTTCAGGACTGTTGAAACCACTGGCACCTACTGCACAGCTAAAAATATGGTTAAAATATAACTTAGAATCCAGTCATATCGCTTAGTGCTTCAAAATACTATAATGAATTAACTTGTCTGCCTTTATTGTACTTCACAAACTTTTTTTAAAGTGCTAAGGATGCTAATATTACTTTTCTTCTTTAAAAGTATTTAAGTCTTGTTTGGAAAATGTACAAAGTTACAGGCTTTGCAGGGAACAAGGTAAAATATAGGTTTATAAACCTTTTCAGTGTTATATTTTTGGCTTTGAATTGCTTTAAAATGTGGCCGAATATGTATATTCTCATTATTTTGAATGTTTTCAAAAACTTATTTATTTTTCATGGTTTGGGTTTTTTGTCTTGTGGCTTTTACTTTCTGTTGATACTTCTTGGCATAACAATCATTGCACTTTAGTAGACAATGAAATTATTACATCTGTAAAAGGCAATTTAAACTTCTCCCCATTGTCTTAAATTATGAGTAAACTGGTTTCAGGTATTTAAGTCAAATTGAATAATAAAGTGACTGAAGATATTTCTCCTAATGTGCCTTGTTAAATATATTTTTAGGGGAGAGGATTTTTAAAAAAAACAAACCGTATCTTCATTATTGTTCTATTTTTGCTATTTTATTATTAATTTGGTTATTTGCTATAATGTCTTACTCAACAGATATTAAAACATTTCTGTTTGACAACCTGGAAATGCTTGTCTGGATCAAACCCAACTGTTTCATGAAGCACTGTGTTCAGTAATTTAGATTGTCTCATGACTTCAGCTCACACTGAAACTTCTTCCTGGTTTCCAAATTTCCTTGAGTATCTCAATTCTTATTTCTGGTATGAGGCTACCACTGATCAATGGCATGCTGTCTTTCACTGAGTTAAACTATAACAGACTACAACTAACTTATGAAATGCATATATGAAACTTACTGTTGAACTTCATTCTTCATTTTAATTGTTGTGCCAATGAAATTGTTGTCATGGTAGCTTTCCTCCTTTGACAAGGAGGCATCTTTGCAGATGTTAAATTACCTTTCTTCAAATAATTTTTATTGCATAGATCACTGTAATCACTTTTTAAAACATTGTTAGGTGCTTGGTTGTCTCTGCTTTATGTGGCATTATTGCCGGGCAACGATGAATAGGCAGATAATATAATGCCTAAGTGGCTTAACAGAGACAAAGTTATGTATTTGATAGAAAATTTTTTTAAATTATTTCTTGTGAGGAATATATGAGGACCGATAGTTTGTCTGTGAAGTACTTGTTGATCGTAACATGAACTTACTGTATAATAACTCCAGCAGTGGAAGGAAGTGTGAGTAAGTGGCCTTATGTCTGTGAATCTTTGAAATTTCATTCTGCATCATTAGAAACAGCATTGTTAAACATAAGGTGCTCTAGTCAGTGCAGTGTAGGTGTGTGTATGTGTGTATATATATATGAATGGCAGTTTTGGGGTGTGTTCTGTATCTTACACACACTAACAATCGAAATAACTTGCCCAAGAAAAAGAAAATTACTTCAGATAACCTTCCCC
>JANZLQ010000030.1:18176441-18191055 GCA_026212715.1 Elanus axillaris
CCCCCCATTATTAGGCTACAAAGATATCTTGTCTGTGAATGGCACTGATGGTACTCTGGTTCCCTTTGGACGATACGGTGTTGTGCAAATGTCCACACAGGGTCTTTTAGTGCTATCTTCAAATAGCTCTGCCTGCCTCTGCATTGTATCATTAGGCACATTCTGCATTGTCAATGATTAATTTCAAGTAAAGAACAAAAAATAATACATCAATGCAATTTAATCTTGGGGTGAGGGGGAATACTGAATATAATATTTCATGTGAAGAAGCTTCTACTTCTTCACATTAGTAGTTCTAGTAGTTCTAGGAACCACTACTTTGTTATAAGCTGCTGTTGTTAAAGATTTAAACATTCCACATATTTCCAATTTATAATCATAAAATAATAGAATACCAGGTTGGAAGGGACCTCAAGAATCCTGGCAAAAGCACAGTCTAGACAAGATGGCCCAGTGTGCTATCCAGCTGAATCTTGAAAGTGTCTGATGTTGGGGAATCCACCACTTCCCTGGGGAGATTATTCCAGTGGCTAATTGTTCTCATTGTGAAAAATTTTCCTCTTGTGTCCAGTTGGAATCACCCCAGGAGTAACTTGTATGCATTACCCCTCATCTTTTCTGTGTGACTCCTTGTAAAAAGGGAGTCTCCATCTTCTTTATAGCCACCCTTTAAATGCTGGAACATGGTGATAAGGTCTCCCCTAAGCCTTCTTTTCCTGAGGCTGAGCAAACCTGGTTCTCTCACCCTTTCCTCATATGCAGGCTTCCCAGTCCTTTGATCATTTTTGTGCCCTTCTCTGGACCCTCTCCAGCCTGTCCACGTCTTTTTTGCACAGCAGGGACCAAAACTGCACACAGTATGGGGCCAGGTGTGGCCTGACAAGAGCTGAGTAGAGTGGGATAACGACTTCTTTATCTCTGCTGGTGATGCCCTTGTTGATGCACCCCAGCATCCTCCCGGCTTGCCTTGTCGCAGCAGCGCGCTGTTAGCTCATATTGAGCTGTTTGTCTACCAGGACCCCTGGGCCCCTTTCCACACAGCTGTTCCCCAGCTGGATAGATTGCAGCCTGTGCTGTGTTCCTGAATTATGTTTTCCCAGGTGCAATACGTGTCCTTGTTGAACTTCATATGGTTCTTCTTAGCCCACGCTTCCAGCCTGTCTGGGTCTTCCTGCAGGGTGGCTCTCCCTTCTGAAGTGTCTGCTTTCCCGCTGAGTTTAGTATCTTCAGCAAACTTCATCAGGGCACACTTGATCCCATTATCCAGATTGCTTATGAAGATATTAAACAGTGTTGAGCCCAGTATTTATCCCTGGAGGATCCCCCCCTTGTGACAGGTTGCCAGTTTGAAAAGGAGCTATTTACCAGCACCCTGGGGGTGCAGCCTGTCAGCCAGGTCCCCACCCACCGCAGGGACCACTTGTCTAGGCTGTATTGCGTCAGCTTCTGTAGGTGGAGGCACTGGGAAACCATACTGAAAGCCTTGGAGAAATCCAGGTAGGCAATGTCCACCTTTTGCTCCACGTCAACCAACCAGCTTGCTTTGTCATAGAAGGCAATCAGGTTTGTCAAGCATGATTTGCCCTTGGTGAATCCGTGCTGGCTTTTCCCAATCATGTGCTTCGTTTGACTCGTGATAGCCTCTGGAGGATTTGTTCCGTAACTTTCCCAGGGACTAAGTAAAATGGATGGGCCTATAACCTCCTTGATCCTCCTTCAAGCCCTTCTTGTAGATGGGGGTGCCATCCATCGTGATCCTCCAGTCATGTGAGTTGTCCCACCGTGTTTCAGTGATTCCTATGATATCGTAATATTCTGACTGGGTGCAGAGCTCCAGTTCCTCCTGTTTGTTCCCCAGGCTGCGTGCACTGGTATGCATACGTTTGAGGTGGTTGGTCTTCTGGTTCGCATCTTGGGAGGCAGCTAAGGAACATTCATCCCTGCTCTGGTAGGCCGGGCTTATTCCCCAGATCAAAAAATTTTGTTTTGACTCAAAACCCCTAGCTATATTGTAGGAAAAAGTCTTGCAAATAGTTATTGTCTTTCATTTTGTGGGTAATTCTGAGTTTATTGAACTAACGTATGTACCATGACTAGTGCTGTAATTTGAAGTTTGTTGTTGACAGTTTTTAAAAGAAACAAATAACCAGTTTTGAACATTCAACATGGACCAAAGAGAGTAGTCCTGATTTTGTGTAAAGTAGCTTTCTGGTTTTGAAGTACACTGTATCTGTTACTCTAAAGGAAATAGTATTCCCTCTTCAACATATCGCATATTGATATTTATTTTGCTTACAACTACGATTTTAATTCTGTTGGGGGGGAGGCATATATAATGCAATTTGAGCAGAAGCTGTAATGGAGTCTAAGCTCTAATAACTGTCAGAACTGATTTAATTGTTATTTTCTGGTTTAATGTATGTATTTCATAGAAGAACAATTGTGAACAGGAGAATTTTTTCATTTACTCTTCTGTTTCTAGAAATACACTTTTTCATCATATTTGTATTTCAGTTAAGAGGAAAAATGTGGAGATTGATTGTTAGAATGACAACTGCAACCTAATCTACTTCCAAGCAATTTGAGATAAAATGAAATTCTGAATTTTGTTCATAAATTATAATGGGGTGCTACATATATATAAATGCTAGAACATAACTTTATTTCAGCGTTACCAGAATTTAACATTCAATGGCATCAGCATATTGACAGAATACCTTTTTAATTATTTCCTTGGTTTAACCTCTAGATTGGGAGCAGCCCAAGGTAAAAAGACTGTTTAAATCCTCAGCTGTTGCTTCAGAAGGAGTAAGTGTTCTTTGTGTACAGGTGAATTTAACACACCTGAAAATTTGTATTGGGTTAAACTGCAAATATTTGGTCACACCTTGGCCACCACCACTATGACCTTTAAGGTCAGTGGGAAAAGTATTCTGTTACAGCAGTGAAATTTTCAGCTGGGCTGCATTAGTTTGTGTATTTAACTGCGCATCCTTTGGTGAAAATGAAGTTGTCATAGAAGGTAGACTTTAACCTGAGTCCATACCATTTGATACCTTGTAACTGAGAAAGATTGTGCCCTCACAGCATGCTGTCTCCCACACTTGTGCCTGGAGTTATACTTGAAATCAGTTTGTGCATTAAGTTTAAATATAATCGCAAAGATATCTCAAAGTCCGCAAAGATATTTTACTGCATAGGGTATATATATCCCAGTATAGCAGGTGTAAAACCAATGATACTCTAAAGTAATGATCTAAAGAAGTATTTTCTTTCAGGAACACACATTTTTTCACTTCTAATTGTTCCTCTTGTAGTTACTGAACACTTAAGGAAGTTACTGCATGAGTACTAGTAAGATTTGTCAGTTGTTAAAGGGAATAGATAATATGTCCTTTGTCCTGCTTCTGTGAATTGAAAAGGAAAAAGCCTATAAGGCAAAGTAAATACTGAAGACATATTTTCAGTAAAATAAATAATATTTGATTGATATAAATGTCATTCCTTTTCATTTGAGATCTAACTTTCTACATTTAATTCGGGTATTTAATATCACCATTGTAAAATCTGTTTCTGGATTATCCATCAGTATAAGGTATACTGATGAGTCCATCAGAGCTAAAAATCTGTAACCTTTTAAAATTACTAGGTTGGAGTTTTTCCTTGTTTGAAAAGTGCTTAACTTTTATACAGATAATGAAGTTTTGAAGGTCCTCAATCTTTTGGGGGTTTTAGTGGATAATCAGGTATTTATGTAACTAAACTTTTGACTGTGGCAAAATGTAGAATAGCACATAATTCTACAGGAATGCTTACAGAAACCACTGAAGATATATACCTGTTTTACAGTTAGAAAAAGGCTAAAGTATTTGACATCTGTATTGGTAGCTATAACCGTTGTACTATAAGCTTTACAATTGCAATCAGTATTATTTGGATTTGGCTGAGCAAATGAGGAGGAGAGGAAAAAGGGAATTTGAAAATCTTTGAAAATTAAAAAGGCAAAAAGTATCCATTAGTCCACTGATGAAATTATGTCCCTCTAATACTGTATTTCGTCAAGCATGACTTAAACAATAGATCATACACAATGCAGCATACTATCTCTGCATAAAGTGTCTTGTGGATGGAATGCATTCTGCAAATTTGTATTAGAAAGAAATGTTTATATTTTCACTTGATGAAGTTACCTAAGCTAAAGGATCGTGCCCTAGGCATTATGAAGCTTAAAGACAGCAAGAACAGTGATTGGGTGATTTAACATATAGTTGATTTATACTTTGTACAGGACTATATTATACTGCAAAAAAGGTATTCATTTTGAGTTGTGGATGTACTGCATGTTCATGTAACATTTCGGCTCCAATTAAAAGAAAAAAGGGTGACATTTAAGCTGTAAATACTGTATACTATTATCTTTCATTTTTTAAGCAACTTTTTTATTTCCCTATTTGTGTACAGTTCTCTATGTACATATATAAAAAACCCCACATGGCATTTTGAGAAAGTTTTGTAGTTAACTTTTGCAGTTAACTTTTGCATTTTAATTGCAGGAATGATCTAGATATATCCATTCAGCTGTTTGTTTAGTTTGAAGTTTTCATTGTATGCTTTCAGGTTCTTTGAAAAGCAGCAATAACAGTTGGACAATTATTTAAAGTAAAACATTTTTCTGCACAATTTCCACTTCCATGCTTTAGAACGAGGCACAGTGGAAGGAACACTTGTCCAATTGTAAGATTTCAAGAACCTTTAAGTATTTTTTTTTTTTTTTGTGATAGGAAATGTTTTGTAGTAGCTTACATACAGAATTTACAAGTCAAACAGTTTGTCATGCTCATTTTTTATTTGATTAAAAGTTTCTGTTAAAATATTTTCATAAACTTTCCATAGCTTATTGCATGTTCTCATAAGTAATCATAAAGCTATGTGTCAACCTCTGTATGAAATACTCTGATAACAAAAGTTTTACATTTTGTGAACCTGATTGAAATGTATAAATTTACACATAAAATAAAGCTAAAATTAATGATGAAGTGATGTACTTTCTTCTAGACTGTAATGGTGTGTTCCTGCAAGTGTCTGTCTTCTGATGGAAAAAAATCTCAGTGGGACCTGTGTTGGCACAAGACTGAAGTGTGTTGTGGGTGAGACTTTAATTTCTCCATATTTTTTTTTCACATGTTATTTTAATACTTATGGCTTCTGTTTCTGATAGCTTAATTCTAGCATGTGGAAAAAAAAAGCCTGAGCAAATGAAACCTTTGTAAATGGCTACAACAGAAACTGAGGCAGCTGCTTTTGTGGTTATAATAATTTGTTTATGCAACTGGATATGCATAGTTTAGAAAAAAAATTGGTTGCAGAAATGAGAACTAGATTTATTTAGTTCATCAGGTTAAGACAGCTCACAATGGAATGCTGTTTGGGGAAAATTATACTTAAAAACATTTAAATCATGTTGACTATCTAGTTTGTTGTTATTGACCTGCTCAGGTACATAGATGGTATGTATTCCTGCTTTTGTCACATGTTCTTTATTTTTAAGGAAGTCTAATTCACCATGAATATATTGGTCATTACCTCTTGGAGATGCCATTTTGACAAAGTATAATGTAAGCTTTGTAATGCTTATTTTCAATAAAAGATACAGTTTTATTAGCTCTATATTTTATTAAATCAGTCTGAGAACATTCACGAGTAAATCCGTATCTCTTCCATGCAGGCTGAAAGCACTGCTTTTAGAGATGGCATCACAATAGCTAACTTCTCCTGAAAAGCTTAAGGGGCTTTAGAGAGTATAAAACCAGGCTGCTGAGTCTCAAAGTAGTGGTGCTTTGGGTTTCGTTGTTGTTGAGCGTGTTTTGGGTTTGTTGTTTTGTTGGGGTTTTTTAAGTTTGTAAGTTAAAGTTGCTTTCAATGAGAGCTTTTATTGCAAGTGGTGGAGGCACAAGAAGGGAAATCAGTCTGGAAGAAAAGATTCAAAATACCTGAATCTTCTGGTGATAAATTCTTGTGGAACTTGTGTAAGGTACAATGCAACATTGTGCAAAAATGTAAGTTTTCAGAGTAACTGCCAGAAGCAAGTACCTGCTGAAATTTTGTACCTTGTGTGGGCTGACTGCCTCTGCAGAGCAGCTGGGTACCTTCGGGATCCGCCTCTAACCGCTGCAGGAACATCTGTGAAAAACTGAGCAGCGTCCACATCGGAAACCCCGGGACAGCAGAAGCCAAAAGCGCTAGAGCTGCTCCAAGGTGAGTCATCACCGCTCCCAAACTGGAGCCCTCTCTCTCGGAAGAATGATGTCCAAATGCCACTCCTAGTATGCCCAAACGGCTCATTCCGAACTAGTTTAGGCCCGTGTTTCCATCTTGAAAAGTAAGATGTGGTCGTTTTTAAGACATATTTTGTCCTGAAGAAGAGACTTTCTTGCTTCCTGAGAAGCTTGGTTTTGGGGAATGTTGTTAAGCCATTGCATCTTACATTGCTTCACAGAAAGGTTTTTAAATCAGTTTCACTCTTTCTGACACATGAGAGAAATAGTTTCATCTTTTCGATACCAAAACTAATTAGCCTGGTGAGGTGGATGTTACCAGAATAAAATCCCACATTAATGTATTTTATATGTTAAAATATATAACATGTCTACATACATATATGGAGATATAAATATAGATGGATAATATGGAATTTTATATATGTCCATGTTTAGTTGAATTTCTCATACTGGTTATACTTCTGTAAATAATGGGGGGGTTACCCTTTCTTTTAAAAATAATACCTGTTATTTCTCTTTTTTAAGTATTTCTAGTAAGCTTGGGCACAGAAGTATAGTGTAGGTGGAGCTTGCTCAACTGTAAAATAGAATACATGAAGACCTGATTTTTATTTCAGATATGTTCTTTTTGTCCAAATTAATTATGGCATGTATCAGCCCAACTGCATTGATGGATTATAGAGCAACGCTGATTACTGCCATTGCAGGCAGTTTGATAGATATTGGCAGTTGCAGGTGTAGCTTTTTTTAAGATTGTTGAAAGCTGAATGAAAATACTTTTACAGAAAAGGAGCTTAAAATGTTATCATTAGAAGGGGAGCCAGAGTAATCAGTTGTCTGAGCATATAGCTTCCTATTTAACGTGTAGTGTATTTCAACACAACTGTTCTAAAACCAGACAAAGCTATATCCCTTTGCACAGTGCCTAAATATCAGCTCAGCAGTACCTTTGTACAGTGGTTGTATTTTCCTTTACAGCTGTCTAATCGTTTACAGCTGTCTAAACTGTCCCTGGTGCTATTAAAAAAAAAAAAAGCTACCTTAAGAAAGGATATTTCTAATGCCTGTACTATTTGTTCTTTTTTCAGTGCTGTAGCAGTTGCAGCTAATGCACGCCTCTATTTCAAAAGCTTACTGGGCGTAGCTTCTGCTTTTAGTACAGTTCCTAGTACCCCTCCCTTACTGTTTATTTAGATGTTATTTGTTGTCCACTACGTATTCAGCATGAGCCATTGCTTCATTTTTTGTTCAGCCACTATCTGGGAGAGGTGTGCAGGACTGGGCAGCCTAAAGCTTTAGTTTCTGACTGTTCCCCTTTTGTGCACGCGCAGGACCTACCCTAAATAGGCTATGACTAAGCGTAAGAGTAGAAAACAGTCATCTAAAGATGGGATGGGAAGTACAAGGTAATAGACAGCATTCTTCGGCGTGCTAAAATGATAGGGTTTAAATAATACTTCTTTTAAAAGCCATAATTAATCCTGTTATCACAAAGCTAAGTAAGTTCAGTGATTAGGGATAAAGCATAACAGCATTTGAGAAGGTAATGACTGCTGGATAGTGACATGACAGGCCCATTGGATGTGGGTGAAAATACCTTTGTGGTGTGGAAGATGGCCCGAGTGGCACAAGCCATGGAACGCCTTGAAACAAAAGAAGCATGGCAATTAGATGGGATGGAGAAGCAGAGCGAGGGATGGGGTGGCCAGGACTAGGATGCACCAGGTTATGGCAAGGATCTTTGTAGTGTGTGAAAGGGAGGGAGCAAGGAAAGGTGTATTTCTCAGGACTGGGGGGAAAAAAGATACCGCAATAACAAGGTACATGGCGTGAGCTTCACTTGAAAGACTAGTTTTCAACACACTTGTCCTATCTGTAGGGGAGATTTATTATTCTGAACATAAGACTGTAGATATCCACATCGAAGATCATGCCTCAAGTTTACCATTTCGAATGATGGCAGTGCTGTATGGGGAAGGAGAGAAAGTAGTGAGATATGAAAGAAAAGCATAATGTATTCTGCTGGAAGAATTAAAGACAGATTCTAGGGAATCTTCATACTTCACGACAAGGGTATGCATACAGGGCTGTTGCCCTCATATCAGAGGAATGCTTCCTCTTTCATAGAGTTCTTATTCTGTGTTTTTCAGGGTCCCGCCAGTTCAGAAATCTCCTGCCTCTGTTGAGTAATGCCAAAATAATTTATTTTAAAACTCTTCGGGTCCAAATAATATTTAACTTACTGTTATCTAAGTTTTACTTTTGGGAATATTAGAACAGGTGCCAAATTATTCTTCCACAAATGCAAGAAAATATTTTTTCTTGATTGTTTTTAAAACAAGCAAACAAAAAGAACCAACCTTTGTTGTCTTTGTTAAGAACCTCGCTGCACCTTGCTCTGAATTTTTGCCTAATTCTGAAGGAATATATAATCCTTACGTTAGAGGAGTGTTACTGTAAAAGGATTGGATGGTTTATTTCTCTGGCACAGTAACTTGTCTATTTAAGTAAACCGTCTGCAAAGCAAGAATTCTGTCACTAGGTGGTGATCTTGGCCTGTGCATGCTTTCTCTTCCTCCCTTTTCTCCCACACTGCACTTCCAGGTAATGACCAAAGTAATAATCCTGTTTTAGTGCTGCTTCTGAATATTATGTCTACAAAGGTAAAAAGCCTTAGCATTTAAAAGCTTAGGGCAGACTGAAACTAGTAGTCCTCATCTTTTTCCTCTAAACTTTATCTTTGCTTATGATGTCTGGTGCTCAAGGCATAATTTATTATTTATGGCTGGTAGCATGCTTAACATTGTTCTATATAACATGAATAGTTCTAAAAGTCAAAATAAAAACTACAGGAGCAGAGGAGAAAATCCAGAGCTGGAACACTTTAATGTTAAATTGCTCTTTACATGACTAGCAGAAGAAATGGATTTATTTTTTTTAAATAAAGAAATAGAGTGGTAGTGTGCTGGTTTGGGAATCCAGGGCAAAAACTTTTGCCTGGTGACAGGTAGTAAGGAAACAGTAAAAGTGGGAGTGAGCAACAAACTGGGGCAGAAGGGAACCTCTTCTTGAGATTTTACTTGTATTTGATTTGCTACAGCAGGTGCTTCCTTTGGTACACCTTCTTTCTTTCCGGGCAGTACAGGTCTAACTTAGCACCTTCTACAGGCCCACAAAGTGGGCCCTTAAAACTGGGAATTTTTCAGGAATTGAATGTGATGGTTTTGTCTTCTGTATTTGCTAGTGCAAGTTGGGACTCAGACTCCCATAGGTGAACTTTAAGCTCACCTCTGTCAGTGCATGGCCATTGCATTAAAACTTGCTATCATTCCATTGTGTGCTTTGGAAAGTGAAGTCCCCATTAACTCTCTGACTAGTCAGATTCTTCTACTTCTAAATAAGAAACGTGTTTTCAAAGCTGAGATTTCAGGGATATTAACATGTGAACAAAGCTCAAATTCTAGTTCTTCAGTTTTGTATAGATACCATTGACCATTTTGCTGCACAAGAAGACATGGTGAATAAAAAGAAAAAAAGTCTAGAAACTAGAAGGAAATTTTCAAGCTACAGGTCTGTTGACCCTTTCCTCCTACTGTTCTTTGACCATATTTGTTTTAATGAATTCCCTTCTTGAGTGTTACCTACCCAACTTTACCAAGTTGGCATCTTTGGCTAGATGTGTCTACCAGAGTAACTGAGACACAAAGATTTTCTTGCAGTTTTTTTTCTCCCTAGCTCTAGGATGGGGAAATAGAGGAGACCTAATCACCCTTCAGCTTGTTATTGCAACCTGTCACAGTAAAGAAAACCCTTTTTAACGTTACCCTACTTTTCTGCCATTCTGTAGGTAGCAATAGTGATTAGTTTGTGTTATGTCAAGCAGATTGCCCATTTGGTTGAGGGGAAGAAACCCCCCCACACACCCCAAACCCTAAAAACGAGGGTGTGTGGGGGTGGTATTATAGACTTGTATTTCTCATTCCTCCCACCTCCAGAGCTGTGAGATTCCGGTTTCAGGTAGGAGATACTTGAGGAGGAAACACTTCAGTGCCAAGACAAGGTCTTGCATTTTAATCTTTGCAAAGGACTAACCATGTGTTTGGCAGTCAGAGTAATTTCTATGCAGACAGAGAGGATCTTGGTCAACTAATGCCTTGACTGGTGGTCTAAGGAACATCAGCCTTAAAGCAACCAGATCAGACAAAATTACATTAAAATCTCAAAGTCAACTGCAAGAGAAACTTACCAGTTCCCGCTGGAAGTAGAGCTATTTTGCAGGACTTCATGTCCTATGGGAAATATTCCAAACAGTCCTGTAGTGAACTTCAACTCCACTAGCTGTTACAGTGGAGAAGGAAAGTGCCTGAAATTCCTGGTATAAGCATTAAACCCTCCATACTTTCACTTACCTGCCTAAACAGATATATAATCACAGTAATTACATATGCCCAGGGCTGAGCCACTCATTTTCATATTTATGATTCCAAGCCTGACTCCACCTCCCAGCAGACCTCTTAAAAACAGATATTTGAACCATTCAGTTAGTGTGACTTGGACCTTGATGATCACCACTTTTCTGCTCAATATTTTCCTGACTGGGTGATCCTTTTGGCAGATTGGTTTCAGACAAAAATAGTTATTTGAGGATGCAGTGCTGTAGAATATATTTTCTTTATATATATATATTAAAAAATGACAACCACAAAAAAAGCAAAAAACCCACCAAAACAAACCTCAACCCTATCTTGGAGCAGAAAGATGAATGCTAGGTGACTGAATGAAGAAGGGGCTTTTCTTCAAACAAATTTTTTTTAATGTGGAATCCTACTCTTTATTGAAACTTGGCCACTATCACAATAGAAATAACAGCACTTTCATTGCTATCTGTATCTGACAGTTTATATCTTGATTGAGAAGTATGCTATGGTATAGTATTAACAAATACAGCAGACAAGTTTGATCATACTATTTTTATTTATTTTGTAATAGTGTATTATCCTGTAATGAACCAGGGGGGAAGGAAGGACTTCAGCATCTAAAGTGAAGTCCTTTCTGGATCAGTAAGATACTCACTCCTTTATGTTTAACTTTGTCAGCTTCTGAGTGCAGGTTCCGAGTAGGTTAATAATATTAAAAAGACCAGATTTCTGAATTTGAAAATTGTGAGGTTGTTTTGTTTTGGTTTTGGTTTTGTTTTTTTTTTTTTCAATGAGGCTAAACAGTCTTTGGAGCACTGCTGCTAACTGAAGTCATCCAACTAATTATTTCAACAGGGTGAAATCTGTTAAATCTGAACTATAAATATCTTTGAGATATCCTTTAGAAACTTCCAGTTGAAAAAATAAATGGTGAGTCCTGTTGTAAATGTTCAACAATGCCAATGACAGCAATGGTCTGCTCTTTACCGTAAGCCTGTGGAGTGAGTTTTCTACTAAGTTTGCTATGCAATAGATGAATGTTCTTGCTTTTGCTGAGAGGCCTCTCTGAGCACGAACAATGTAGTGTGTGGATCATGTGTTTGAAATGTACATTAAATAAACTGTAAAGGAGAGATTTATTACTCCAATAATTAAACAAAAAGAGTAAAGCAAGCATTTATTAAATGTCAGAGATTGCATGATGGGCCATTGGTCCTGCTGTCAAAATGCTAAATTAGAAGAGGTAGAAAATTCATTGAATAAGTTCAAACAGTTCCAGTTTTGAACCTGAAACTTGTAGAGCTGTGAGTTTTGAAGAAATAACACCTTAATTTAAAAACAAACAAGCAAAAGCCTAAATAGTCTGACCTATTGCAAAACAAGTCCGTATCTAAGGGTCAGACTGAGTTCTGGAAGTGCAGGAGGAAGGAGTACTGATAGCCATCTTCTGAGACCAAACAGTGCAGCATACCCTTCTGAAAAGCCAGTACCCATCAGCACTGCACTCAGTATGAAAATATGCAGCTATGGCTGATGAAGAGATTGTTGCCTCTGACTTTGGATGTCCACGTGAGAGATGGGGACAATCTCCTTTTGAGAAATCTCAGTGTTAGCTAAACAATGAACCCCATCCAACTGTAAAAATGTGCATTTGAGGCTTTAAAGAGTATATTTGCTGGTTTATAAAGTGGCTATTATAAATCTTAAATATCTGCGAGGTACAGCCTAGTATTAGGCTTCTTCAGTCTTGTCTTCTGCTGATCGTACTCCCAAGTATTTGACACTGGCCTCCCTTGGTTCATAAATGTGCAACCTACTAATTTCACCCTATACCTAAATTAGGGACTTAGGACTGAACATCTAATAGCCCTGTGGCAAAAAGGGCAGACGCAGATGGTGCTGCACCTGTGTGAAAGTATTAGTGATTGTAACATGATCTGCCTGATTGCTTCCTCTGAATAATAGATGGGTCATGACCAGGTTATATCGATTGATCTTTCCAGCTTCTCTTCTATAATTGTCAGGAAATTTCCCTTTCCAGGCTCTGTTTCACATGTAATTTAAACATGTAATTTAATAGGGGCACGGTTGAATTGCTTGGCTTGTATGGTTATGTGAAAATAAAGGCTGAGAGCTCAAGAACATAAGAGCATGCACGATTTGGGGGGATGGGGGGGAGGGTCATAACATTTATTGTTTGTCTGTAGTGAAAAAGGGCAAAAAGTGAAGTTGGTGTTGGTTTGGGGTGTTCCTTTCTATTGCAGTGGACATTCTGTGACATCTCCCCAGTGCCTGCATAGTTTCTGCTCTTGTATAAACAGCACAGGGAGTGACAGCGTATCCTAAAAGACTGACCTGAGCTTTAGGTGTGAATGTCTTTAAGGCTGGCTTGCTTCTCACTACTTCCAATTCACTAATAGGTGCTACGTTGTTGCCTTCTCATTCACAGGTTCTTGATGTGGTTTTTGCAGCAGTGCTCTTCTGAAAGGCTGTTACCTACCTGCACTGCTCCCTTCTGCTTTCTCTGGCCTCCTGTAACTTACTATTTAACAGTGAGTATGGGATTAAGTGAAAAAATAGGATGTATTTTTTTCATTACTGTAGTCAGCTGAGGTATTCTGATACAAAGCAAAAATCCTCTTGGTATGCCCCGTCTCATACATACATATACTTACTAGGATAACACGAGCTGGAGGGAAGGAGTAATTCCTGGTGTGTACCAGTCCTGCGACATGCACAATGCTATTCAATTGCTCTTAACAGGTTTTTAAGGGTTTCTAAATTTCAGTAGTCTGCCAGGTCATATTCATGCTGTCTATTTGGTGGCACCTATGCTGACTATATGCTCCTTTTTCAGTGAGGATAATTTTCTTTCAAATAGCTTTTAATTCCTGCTGGAGGTTTCTCTCTGACTTCCCATTTTTTAATGAAGATGGTGCTTTTTTTAATGGTTTGGTTTATGTTCTGATATGAAATTACAGCTGCTTTTGCATGTCCCTGCATCATTCTCCCCTCTTCCCCCAGTTCTGATAGAGCTTGCCTCAAAATATCCAAAATTATTTGTCCTGAACTGCCTGTGACTGTTGATATTACAAATATGATGTTATTACATAAGCACAGCCAAATATTCCTCTTCTCCAAGATCTCCTTTTGGCTGCATCTTACTGGCTGGCTTCCTTAAACGGGTTATGGAAAAGAGAACTTTTCCTTCATGTGGCTTGAGATAGAAATTAGGCAGCCTAAAAATAACTTTTTAAAATAAAATCTATGAAATGTATGAATTAAAAGAAAAAACACTGTTATACTAGGGGAAGCAAAATTATTGTTTGCTCCTTACCCATGGGAATCTTTTTCCGGGTGCTCTAGGAACTTGCAGTAAGTAGCTGTGTGACTGAATGCATCTATGACTCCTTTTAGCTGTATTAGAGAAATGTGATAACTGACTTACAACAGACCGAAGGACATCAGTATAGAGAATGTGCTTCTTGGTTTTTAGAAGCAAGGGGAATCATATGGGCATACAATCTCTCCTCATTGTTCCTTGGTGCTCCAGGAAAGGCAATCTGCTAGGGAGCAGTAGGGAAATTCAAGCTGAAGATGCGCAAGATTTTTGCAAGGGTGTCTGCTGTATAGGGTATTGTTCATTTGCTTTTCTGCCATGAGGACTTTGTATTGCAGCTAGAGTGGATAAAGGGGATAAGATGTATTGGTGTAGTCTCATCTTTTAGCCTGAGACCTGGGGTTATTTTAGAAAACAGCAATTCTAGGATAATAGCTTAAGTTAACAATATTCCTTAGCTAGATAAGCACTACCACAGCTTTAGTTCGTGAATATAGTGTTTTAAATTTACTTTTTATGAGATCCTTATCCTAAATTCTCTGGTACATTTTTCCTAAGCCAAAAGACACTTAACCCCC
>JANZLQ010000030.1:18192765-18212459 GCA_026212715.1 Elanus axillaris
CAACTTGGTGTCATCCACAAGCTTACTGAGGGTGCCTTCAATCCCCTCGTCCAGATCATAAATAAAGATATTAAACAACTGGCCCAAATACTGAGCCCTGGGGATCACCACTTGTGACCAGCCACCAGCTGGATTTAACTCCATTCACCACAACCCTCTCGGCTCGTCCATCCAGCCAGTTTTTTCACCCAGCAAAGAGTACACTCGCCCAAGCTATGAGCCACCAGCTGCTCAAGGAGTATGCCATGACAGACAGTGTCAAAAATATCTAAAGACCCAGATGACTCGCAAAAAGCGTTTGATGACACTGATTACTAGCTAAAGCAGTGATGACAGTCCCAAAACTTTTCACCTTCTCCCCCCACCCCCAATCACAATTTTTAAAGAATCCAGTGAAAATGTAGTAGTAGTTGTTCAGCATCCTACCTACCTGTGGCTGCAGTGTGGTGGCACGTTGCACGCTCCTGCTCCCCTTCGCCTACATGAAGCTGTACCTTCTCTTCCTCCAGAGGTGACTTCTGCCATCAACAGTAGTATGCTGTGTCGATATCTGGAGAGAAAAAGAACTCAAAGCATCCATCAGGATATGTTTTCTTATGGGTAAATGAACAACTGGTGAGAGGAATTGTCCTATGGAAAAAGTTGCTGAGTGATGTAGGACAGTGAAAGGAAGCAAATGAGCAGTTGGTGATTTAGAGAGAGAGCGAGAAAGATGGTACAGCTCAGTTCTAGCAGTGAGAAACAAGGTATTTCAAAGCTAATTAGCTGGGAAAAAAATTGGCGTGTTTTAATTTCCTGAACAATTAGGACAAATAGAAATGTCTTCTGCTTTCTTTGGAAAATATTTTTTAAAGCACATCATGTTAGGAAAAGAATTAAGGATCTGCAATAACAGAAATGGGAAGTCTAATAATCAGCTATTAAACCTAGACAATAGATCCAGCCCTCATAAATAAGATCACTGTCTGTCTTCTGGCTGGCACTGAATGAAATGAAACCTTTTGCAAAACATGTTTTGAATGAAGGCTAATTCAATTCCATATAGTAGGCACTTATTTTCTTAGAAAAATATTATAATAGAACAAACCACCAGGGCGTTGGTCTTGTAAACCGAAAAGGGAAACGTGAAATTTCAGTGAAATTTTTAGAGTTCCAGTGATCCTTGCAGGAGCAGGTCTCCAGTTGGTACAAATAATCAGAGCTTCATTATTCAGCTTCATTTTGTAGGTGGCTTTACAGAAACTGTAGGTTGTCCCTGGGCAATCTAGATGCCTAGTCAAATTGTTTCACAAATTGTATAAATGGAGGAAATCTTCAGCTGTGTGTTGAGGCTATGTGGGAGGGAAGCATTGCTGCTGTTCGTGATTGAATGGCTCACTCCCCTTTATATTCTGAAACCCCGCAGCATCCTTGTGGCAACCTCATTATTATTTGCCTGGAAGTTAATTGTAAGTGTAAGTGCATATTTTTAACTTTCTTGAATGTGATCAGCTTTCTGCACTTGCAGGACCGTCAGCTCTCTCGCTGCCAAGCAAGTGGAAAGAAGAGAGATACATGTGGCTTTCTGTGCCGTATCAGGGCTGCTGGCCCTGCTCGGAGGCCCTGGTACCAGGCTGTTTCACACTTCTTAAATTAATCGTTTTAGGTTTAGCTTTGCCAGAGTGAGTTCCTGGGATAGATTTTGTTTTTCACCTTTGAACAATAAAAAAAACTGGCGCACTACCAGGAAGGGCAGTGGCTGGGGTGGGTAGGCAGGAAAGTATCATATAGGAAATAATAATTGTGTAGAAGGTTTTTGAGTATGAGGAAGTAGAAACCAAGAGTCAGGTCTATAATAGATTTGTGATGAATACATATGTTCAGTTATAAATGTTATCTGCATAGAAAATTGATCCATTTTTTGTTTGCAGGATTTGTATCACTGTTCTAATGTGCTACTCTTGTTTTGCCCAAATGTATTAATCTCTGCAGGTGAGTCTGAACTGGAAAATTAAATGTGAACAACGCTGAATGCTGGGGTAAATTCAGGCTGCAAATCCCAACCCAGGATTCACACTCATCTGTGGTATGTGTGAGACTCTGAAAGAATCACCTGGAGATTTGAACTTTGGCAGAAAACTAGCCAACTGCCCTGGAGTTGTGGAGTGGGCACGGGAGGGAGGAAAGGAGACCTGTGATTCTTGCACAGCTCAGGTACTCGCAAGGACTGCATTTTCTCTAGTAATGGAAAAATCAGAATGCCCTGACTTCCCAGACTATGTAGTGCTCTCAACTGTCCGTTGGATGGACGGCTTTTTCTGTCTATCCAGACTGGGCACACTACTGCCAAAAGGCGTTATTTGGAAGGAAGGGAAGGAACAGTCCGTGGAAGTGAATGCCTGGCATTACAACTTTTCTTTATTTCTATCACTCTGTGTTTCTTCAGAAGCGCAGATGGGGGCAGAGGAGAAGGGGAAAGCTTTGTCAGGGTGTGGATTACCAGTGAAGCAAAGGACTGATTCAAATGCACTTCTGAAAACAGAAAGTAAAATTAATGGCAATCTTTGGGTTTTTCTTCAGGAGACATTTATGCAGGCAAATTGCACTTGTTAAATAGCTTTTCAGCACTTTCTCTGATCAGGTTGATGCTTCCTGTATTCTTAACTTGAAGCTACTGGAGTGCTTGAGGATAATTTTCTGTCTTTGCAAGAGGAGAATGACTAGCAACTTGTTAATCTTTATTTAATTTTTAAAATATGGTGGCCTAAACAGTGCCTTCTGAGGTCTGTGTGAGATTGTCATGTAACTGGAGTTAGAAATAGAGCACTAATAATAATAGAGCACATAAACAGCAATACTGACAACCAGGTGAAAAGGTGTCTAAAGAAGCAGTGCCAGAAATGGAAGTTACTGTAGAGGACACCTACCTGTATTTGAACCTTGATGGTTTTCTGGTCATATGGTGTTGCATCCCTGCACAGCGGATCCTTTCCTAGAGGCTCTCTTTGTAGCTGTTTTCTGCTGTGGGTATGTGTTTCATACTCACCCATGCATAAATTCTGGGTACCTTGGAGAAATAAGGAGGCAGTGCCTACCTTAGCCTGACTTAACAGCTCTACTAATCCTTGGGGGTCCCTGTGAAAGACGTAGCCTTGATACGGATGGCTCAGCTGCTGCCTTGGCAGTCTTCCCAGCACTTTCTTTTCTGGTATACAGCTTTCCTAGCTGGAATGGAATAATTTTCATGCTGTTTTCCAAACTATTTTTTCTGCTCTTATACTCTGCTTTTTTTGTTGTTGTTTGTTGTTTATTACAATTCAGCTGATCATCTTGGGCTTTAGGCCTCGGCATGAAGGCCTTTATCCCGCTGCTGAAGTGGTGTGTTGTGAGGCTCACTGTGATACTCTGCTAGGGAGAAGAGATCTTTGATGATATCAAAGAATTTTTACAAAGGAACACCACAAAGATCTGTGTCGTTTCTACTGCTATTGGCAGGAATATCTGGAACAAAGAAACAGCTGTGCTCTTGGGTGCTTCAGATCTGAAAGAGAAGCAGCAAACCTCAAGGTTGAAAGCAGGGTGAGGTAGTAAGCTTGATCTGATTCACAAAAGTGCAATGTAGTTGCTTTCTGAATTCTGGGGCACTCTTGATCTTTCCTTCCTCGGTTCTCAGAAGGACACCGTGAGTTATGCTTCTCCTGTGAAATCTCGTGCTGCATCACATACTTCATACGTGTATGGCAGAATTTTGTCTGTCACCTTAGCAAGGGTGTTTTGTTTGGTCTCCCATTCTGCCACCCCCCACCCTCCCTTTTCCCTCAGCCTATGGGACTTGGCCAGTCAGCCAACATCAATAATTAATAGTGAATAACAAATACTCGCTGCAGTTATTTCACGATCTGTTTGTTTGCACAGAGTAGTCACTGAACAATGGCAAACAGAAGGAGTACGTAGCTTGGACTGTTTATGCTCAATTTATGAGCAGCAATGAAGTGACTACTTATCTATGAAAGTGGTACAGTGCTTAAATGAAAAGGGTAAGAAAGCCAATTTAAAGATATGGGTTTAATCTTCCTAGCTGGTGGCTAACACAGCATTCAGACAGGTAGGTAATATTGTATATTGGTCAATATATATGTATAATATAGTCTATTACAAATATACTATAGAAATATCCATTTACCACCTTCTTATTGGGGCATTTACTTTATTTTCAGGATGTTGTGGGTGCATATGCGTATTTAATTTTTTAACCTGTTAAAGATTTGTGCAACTACTTTCTGCTGTCACTTACTTAGGGGTTTTGAGATGGACTAACCCTAAACCGTTCTGGTTTGTTTTCAGAAAATAGCCAGAAGTGACAAAACTTGCCAAATTTTTCCTTTTCCTTGAAAGCGCAGATGTCTAAGGGAGCGCTGCTTTGCAAGGACTTTTGCAACCTTTGTTTTTGACTCCTCTGGAATGTGACACATTGTTATCGCAGTTGCCTAAGAAGGCTTTGGTTGCAGGTTTATCGTATACTCCAGGCTCATGAACTATTTCCCTGGGGACCACACTGCATTCTTGATTTGTATGGCGTCTTGTGGCCAGCCAGCACCATTCAATTCCTGTCCTCTTGGCATCCTGTCTTAGAAAATGACCTATTCTCCCCCAGTATCTCCAAGTTGCTATTGAAAAAGTGCCTGCTGTTCAGGAAGACCCACAGGGGTGTCTGGCAAGAGAAAACAGCATTTGGGTCTAGGAATTTTCAGTGATGCATATATACACACACAGACAGTCATCTCAGGAAAAGCAGAGATGTTTATGTTCCTGTCTTTGAAATGATAAAGAATACAGAAAAATTCCAAATATGTACAGTATGAAACAGGTGCAGAGGAGCCCAGCGACACACAAAGGGCAACACATTATACCCCTGCTTCCAAAACGCAGGCTGAATTTGCACTTTGCAAAGTGCAAATTCATAATTTATTTCCACCATACAGTTGGGCAAATGCCAGGGCTTTTTTTGCTGTGCCTTTTTATTTTATTTTTTTCAAGAATTCCCTTTTGAGAGGAAGAAAATAAATAATCCCTTTTTAGGAATTCATTGCCAAACCATGCTGCAGTTCTTGAATGGTAATACTGACATTAAGACATTTGTAGGCTTGGCAGGATCCCTATAGAACAACATTTTAATCCAATATGCACTTAGTCAATTATCTTAATTAAGGACACAATTAAAGCTGTTACATTTTTGGGAACAGGTGCCCACTATCTCCTCTACAGAGGAATGACCCTCTATAAAAATCACATTTTGCTCACAGGAAAAACTCTTCTTTCTTTAACTATCTCAGAAAAAATGTCAATTATAATTTTTTTGGGTTTAATCCATGAGAATTTTCATAAAGGCACAGCAAAACATTTCTTTCATCTTAACGTTTCTTAAACTGTCATTCCAAACTTTTAACTATGCATTCCCAATTGAGAAAATGGAACAGTAAGTTCCTCATTTATTTTGTAGCAGTTCTCTGCAAATCAGTTTCTAATTTAGCAAGATGGATAAATGCATATTCAGCTACACACATGTTGTTTTCAGTGAGTTAAAGGTGGAGTACATACTTAAATTCCTTGCTGATACGCATCTATCTTGTGCGGTCTACTCAGTTTGATATTTAAGAAACATGGTCTAGCTACATTTTAGAAGAGCATTGCTTGTATGGAAACCTAGTCTGTAGGGAGCATGTGCACATGTATGGTGATTTTTAGAATACTTACATATGTGAGCATACACATGAAGTCTCTGCAGCATATAGACTTATGGTGACTTTAGGAAAAAAAAATCACACTTTTAGTGGGTATAGGCTGGCCAATGTGAAGCATAAGCTCCAGATCACAGAGTTGTCAAGGGCCTCTTAGGGAAAAGAGAGGAAAGGAGCAATTTATTCCACCTGTTGCCCTCCTGCTTGGGTTGCATGTCTGGGATTAGAGGCACTGCTAAGTAGTTAGTGACCCTAGAAGAGCATGGCTGGGTAAAGTCTCTGACCCCTTCGCTCACCTGCAGGGCAAGGAGGGTCCTGAGGCGCAGAACGGAGGTGCCTGCGGCAGGGCTGTGTTTCCTCTGCAGGCTGCCAGAGGTGCGCAGCCCCTGGTGCTGGAGCTGGGGGTGCCCTGCCCGCCTTCAGCTGCAAATGTGCATCTCCTCCCCGCGTCCGTCCGTCCGTCTGTCCCCCCGGGGTGGGTCAGCCTTATGGAGGAGCGTTGCACTGCAGCTAACACTGTATATTGCTTTTTAAAAAAAAATAATAATTAAAAAAACCAAATTTTTATTTTTTTAAAGTGTTTTCCAGAATGTTTAAAAACCCAGCTAAGGAACAGTGCCCTAGGAAACCTTGACTCACCACCCAAGCATTTTTCACTCATGTTTCGGTTTCAAAAATAGCTCTTGTTGTTAGGGCTAATCTCAAGACAATAACAAAGTAATGATGATGATAAAAAATCTCCACCTCCCTCAGAGACTGGGTAGAAGTTCATACCCTGATCTTTCTTTCAAATGTTGTCTTTCTGCATCATGGCTTTTTGAATTTATTGACAATTTGAATGTTATTAGTGACTAAAAAAAGTCATATTGCTGTGGAGCACCAAGCAGGAGCTTTTTCCCTTATCATTTTAACAGCAGAAAAATCCCAAACTGTATATTTTGTTCGCTTCAGAAATTTATCTTCAGCACTGACAAAGCTGATACCAAGAGCCAGAGGTTTATGTCCCCAGGTACGTGCTTTTCCAGTCCTCTCAGTCTCAGTGAGTTTTAGGGCTGAATGCTACCTTGATGGTAGCGGGCAGGTTTCGGGGTGGGAAAGACCTTAAAACTACAAAATCTTGCCCTATTTCAGACTTAGAGGGCATCCTGTTGCTGCTCCATGTCAAGCTGAGGCCAGGGAGGTTTCCTCACCTTTCTCAATAACTCCATTCTTGATATTATTCCTAGGTCTTTGCCACGGATACTAAAAGCCAGTGATGCAGTATGCCTATGGTCTGACACGGTTATGTGCTCCCATGCTGATTTTTATGTTACTCCTTTGATTTGGTATAACCACATAGGTGTACATTGATTATACAATAAGCTCTTCAGGTAGGAATGCTGAATCTAATTGCAGTCAACTATCACCATTTTAGTAATGTTTGCTCTGACAAGTCCTCAGAACTTGCTATTGAAACAAAGCAGCAGTTGTGCTTTCTTCTTATTAAAAATAAAACAATAAAAATGTCAGTAACTCCTTTTCCCTCTCAGGAAATGTTTAATGGATGTGGTTTGAAGTTAGTTGTTGTTTTTTTTTTTTTTAATCTCTTATGACATTTTTATGGGCCTGTTGAATAGAAAGCTGTAAACAAAAAACATATAATGTTGCTGAAAACCTTTCATTACAATTTTATATTTTACAAAATTCTTTATTATTTGAAAACTAAGAAAAAATTGAATTTTTTTACTGAAATTGTTTTTTGCAACTAAAAACTTTCCAGCAGACAGAACATAAATATTTATAATGCTGCTTGAAATTTTCTTTTTGATTTAAGTTGTGTCAACAATAGGAGTTCAGTCAGCCCTAATTACTACTACAATCATTGATTTTTGGAGGGCAGGTGTGCTCAGTGAAGAGAATACCTGTAACATGCTGCAATTTCTTCCCAAACCAAACTTTTGCTTATCTGGTAATGATACAAATTTTAAAAAATTTATTATAAAATACTGCTGAATTAAACTGTTAATCTGAACTTTAAAAAGATTTGAGATCTGGGTTGTTCCTTGCTAACTGATATAGAAAACCTAATTGAAATCAATCACCTGGATTACACTGGGAGACTGTTGATGGTAATTTAAAAAAAAAAAAAAAAAAAGAGAGAAGAAATTGCCCAGCTGATCTAATACTGGCTCTGTGTACAACATCTTTCCATTCCTGACTAGTTAGATGATGTTTCTTTGCTGGAGCAATTATGCATTCATCTCCCCAGGCGCCCATGTCCTCATGTAAGTGTTAACACACATTCCTCTCTCAAAGTTTTTGGGCATGTCCAGCTGCGGTCATGCTACTTAGAGATAGAAAAGACCCTTTGGATCACCATGTCTTTCCACCTGCCAATGCAATTCTGTTTTTATAGGAGGTGTATTTACAGTTGGTTTAACAAAGCTTTGGACAAGTGACTTGAGTTCAGGCAAATGCTCTTTGCTAGAGAGACTGTTCCACATCCAACAGACCATAAGAATAGTCTTTTTTCCTGATGTTTTCTTATATTTTGCTTTGCTGCAATGATTTTTTCATCTGATAGGCACCTGAGAATCTCCAGTAACAATTTAATTGGGAGCTTGTCTGTCATTAGCAACTTCCTATTCATCGTGTTGTGCATTAGCTCACTCCCTGAGTAGACATTTGGTTCAGAGCTCAAGCACATGATGTGGACTTTCTTAGCTTTTTATTACTCTGTTGTTGAGCCACTTTCTTTCCTGGGAACTCTTCATCTCTCCTGGACTTAAAGTCAAGTTTGCTACATGTGAACAACAGCCTGTCAAACAAAGTCAGACCTGCAAGTAAAGATTTTGGTTTAAGGGAGGTTTGGGTTGGGGGAGAAATGTTTTTTCTGAGTTCTGCTGCTGCTTCTTGTTCATAATACTGTCTCAGTTAAACTATACTTACTAGTCAACACCACCTCTCCCCAACACCTCTTTCAACTAGTTTTAAAAGATTGATTTAGAGCTTGCTTAGTCTGGGCTCATATCATTGTAATTCCATATGGTAGAACCGCAACTCTGTCGAAGGCACTAGCAGTTTTTTACCTGTTTTCCCTGGAGTTAACTGGTATAAGTCAGATGTTGGCATTTGTATTGCCACCACATGTCCTCTCTTGTATGTGCTAATGTATCTATTTACCAAGAGAGGTTTTTCTTTCCCTGCTATCTTCACTGGGTACTGGATGATGGGAAAGCTTCATGTTCTGTCATCTTTAAACAAATACCCTTGTATATAAAAAAGGAAAAACAATTAAGATGTAATTGTTTTCAAAAGCTTGATGAGAATGAGGCTGCTTTCTAGTTGTAAGTGGTGTTTAAGATATAAACTGGAGGAACTGGGAGATTTTTAAAAAAAAAAAACATGTTCATAGCTGCCTCTGCTTTGGCAGGAGGCTGAGCTGGATGGTCTCCTTATGTTCCTTCCAACCTGGGTTAACCCATGATGCTATGAACCTGTTGGAGATGATGGTGGATAATCTAGATACATTCCTTGAGAAAATTTCAGTAAAAAATGCTACGGTAGAAATTCATTGCTGCTCTCTTGCATAGCTGTGTTTTCACAAAGAGCCACAGGATTTTAGAATTAGGGTTTTTTATAATTAGAATTTATCTCCACGTTTTCCTTGCTCTTCTTGGATATCACTGTAAGAGACCACAGTTTTGTCACTGGTAAGCTAAATCGTGTGCCAAGCTCTGCTTTACAGTCAAACTGTTGCTTTTACAGAGAAGATAAAAGCTTAAAAAAAAAAATCACACAAAACCACAGCAACTTTCAAATAGCATGCAGACAGCAGCGTGCATTATAGACACCCATACTTACACAGTCACCTTTGAAATACCAGCAATTATACTGCATGAGGCATGATTGCTATTCATGTGGCAGTTGTCACTTTTAAAAAGGTGACTATTAGTTATATTTCCTCCCTGCGAGACACTGCGAAGTTGCGTACCATTTTGAGCAAGGAAGCATGTTTTCTAAAACGCATATCCCTCAAAAAAATCCCCAAAGCCCCCACACAACCAAACAACCTGGCGTCTTTAAGTGGCATAGGATATTCATGCTGTAAATAAAAGCTCACTTTCGGTTGCAGGTGAGGGCTGCTGTCCGTACTGCCACCGGAACCTCGCCGCTGGAAGAGTACCACGAGTACGTACGATATACAGGAGATTGTAAGGGAAGAAAGCAAAGGCAAGCTCGGGAATAAAAGTAAATCTATGTCACCAGCTCCAGTGTTAAAATATTTTTGTATCCATTACACAGAGCCCTGATTCCTGTCCTTCCACCACTGCATTTTTTTAAGCACTTCTTAAAATTTCTAGTAAGAAATGCTCTTTTAGGTTCATTGAACTTCTTCACACAAAGAGAAAGAAAAGAATTGAAAAGCTTACTCAAAGGCTGTGAAGTAACGTGCTTCCTAGGTGCCTCTTAGTCCTCACGTTGGTCTTGCCATGTACTCACAGAAATAGGGGATGCTGAGACAGATTTAGCAAAAGGATTTAGTTTGTAGGAACTTTCAAGTATCTCTCCGTTATACCCCCTGGTTGGCATTAAAGAAAGAGATGGAGAAACTGAATGGCAGAGGCAGAAAGAGTGCTATTCTTGGGGGGGCAGGGAGGCGGAACAAAACCAACCGAACAAAAGACCTTTCCAAAATATCAACCAAGGCTTTAAATTGTTGTCTCTTTCTTCTGCTTGCTAAGTGTGTAACAGCAAACCAGCTAAACCGAAAATGTGCAGGACCTAGTCTCATAAGGGTCATTGCCAGAAGGGGCAGAAAGTGGACGTGGTCTTTTATCGCCTGTATTTCAGCCGCTAAGTATCCTGCGCTAACTAGCTGGCGCAGCGATAGCATCCTACTTCCCGTATCGCCTTCCTCTGTGCTACGCAGCCGTGCAATGGCTGGATGCCTCTTGTGAGGACAGACTGAACCAGGGTCTGGATTCATTAAATAAATGGGACTTGTGCAATAACGTACTCTTTGTCACTGTTTGTTGGGAAGAACAAGAAGCCTGAAATGGGAATGTCTGCTGTTCTGGCCTTTCTCAGGAGCTCCGTGTTGTGCAAGCCTAATGTTAAGTAATTTCTTGTGTCTGTCAGATTTAATTACAAGCACTTTCAGAGCACAGGAGTGAAACAGCTAGCAAAAAGTCTCCAGTGCAAAAGTAATCTATGCCACTTATTTTTCATTGTGATATGAATTTGATACAGTGACAGACAAATTGTATTAGAAATCGTGCTCAGTGAGTAGCACTCATTTCTTTCCATTAGTGCCACCAGTTTTAACAAAATGCAAACTGTTCTGTGCTCTAAAAGAAACGTGAAAGGTTGCTTGGGACAGGCGAACTAGATGGTTCCCTCACACAGAGTCAAATGAAATATGGTTGATACTTACTACTGTAACTTGGTTCTGAATGTACTTTGTGTCTCCATCAGCTGCCCAGTTTAGATAGCTACAGCCTTTATTAGTATGAAAGTCGGGGAGGGAATTAAAAAAGTAGGTATAATAAAAGGAACATTTAAACTTGGTTTCATCAAGAAAAATAATGTTTTTTCTTTTAATTTCTGAACTGTTAAATTTCAGGTACAAGTCACCATATGGTTTGATACCTACTGCTCTAAAATGATATTCCTGTTTATTTGCATTTGAGGAGGAAAAATCGTCATCATTATGGGTGAGTAGTCACAGGAAAAACTTGGATTGAGCTAATCAATACTGTGCTTAAAAATACATTACCGGGGAAAGCCAAACAGATGCTTGAGAAAAAGGATACCAATTACCATTCTGTTTCCAAAGTAAGTTAGTTCTTGCACAATTTTTTTGAGGATTCCTAAACAGATTGCTCCCCTTATTTTTTGAGAAAGAACAAAAATTGTCTGTTTGCTCTATTGGATCTGACCTCTGATCTCTTATCAGAGTATTGCCTACATCTTTNNNGGGGGGGGGGGGACACACAGATTCTGAGAATAGTTGTCTCCAAGGACTTGGTTTCATTTCTTCTGAGATCTAGAAAAGTCTGGTTTCGCCACCATATTTGAAACCCCTTTAATTCTTGAGAAAAGGATAAATCTTACCATTTAATTAAACTGAATGTGATTTTTCTGTGGTTGCATTTATGAAAAAGAAGGTAACCACTCTGCTACAGGTACAGAGTGTTTTGCTAACAATAGACCTGTGTGGCCCATGAATAAACCTCCTGTTGAACAGGTTTCGACGGAGGGATCACTGCTGGATTTGAGGATAGCTGGCATCCTTTTCTCTCAAGCGAAAGACCTCAGGAAGACCTACTTAAAGCTCCTCTATATGGACAAGCTGTTGAGGAATAAATTAGCGGGGGAAGTTAAAGAACAAAAGCTGGTCTCTGGGAAGAGGCTGTTGTTCCAGGAAGACAGCAGTACTCTCTGCATAGCACCTTGGGGTCACCTGGTTTGATTCCCTCCAGAGATGCTCAAGGGCTTTAACAACATCCTTGTGTCACCTGAATACCTAACCGCGTGTCTCAGTCTTAGCCTGCCACTGAACTAAGCTCAAACGTGGGCTTACACGTCCTTGAGCATGCAAGCATGAGAGCTGGTCACGGGCTGTGTACCAGACTGCTTTTATGGAGTGCAATAGCTGTGTTGCAAAACCCTGGGTTTTTTTTCTATGAATCATGGTGGCAGCATGGTTTAGGCTCCACTGTTCCAGTGTCACTTAATTACAAGAAAATCTGATTACTTGTAAATAAAGTGCAAAAAGCAGAAAGAGATTCTAGTCTTCATTTTGCTTCTGAGAAAAGCGTAGGACTTAATGGGTTGCTGGGCAGAATACAAACAAAAAGAACTCCAGCTGAAGTACTCTTAATGTCATGGTTTTTCAACATGGCATTTAAAGACAGTGAAAAGCAGAAGAGTGGCAAACTACGCTTATCAGTAAGCCGAATCTCTAAGAGGCATAATTAAACTGAACCAAGCAAGGCTTAAATAGATAAGACTATCTATATAACAGTTTCCAGGTATTTAATTAAATCAATTAATAAGCCATTTTAAGCTAACCTATTGCAAATTTTGAACGTCAGCATTCATCACAGTGACCCAAACATAACTACCTCATGCTAATAATTCCTAAGAACCCAAAAATGACAGGCTGAATATTAAAGTAAAATGGGCTCGCACAATGACACAGTCCAAGAAGGGTGAAATGTAAATAAGAAAACAGCCATTTGGAGTGATGTATCAGGTAATAATCACTTTATGTAGATTATCAGACATAACCTTTTTTACCAGCAGAAGATGAAAGTTCTGTCAAATTGCAGGGGCCAAAATTTTGATGTAGTTTACACAGGACTGTTGCCATTGCAACTAAGAACAGAATTTGTTCCACAATTTGTCTCCTATGTGCACCTTTTTTTCAGAATACCTGATTGCGTGCACATGTGATGAAGCTGTTTGTTTCTTTAGGGTCTAGATGAGAATGAAAGGGGAAGAACATCCAAATCCCTTTTTATCTCTCGTTATTGTTTTGGCACAGGAAGAACTCAATCAATTTTGGTATTTGAATCCACTGGCTAAGAGCAGCCTGGCTTGAGGTTGAAATCAATGCAGCAGAGCTACAAACAATGTGCTTTGCCTATTCAGATGGTGTCTCTTTGCTGTAACATCATTTACTGCCACGTCGTTGCCAAGGCACGCCCATGTTGCCCCTGTCAAAATGTCAGTTTAGATCGGTACAGTGATAGGACTTAATTCAGCTGTCTACATGATGCAGGGTCACTGCTCGCAACAAAGCAACAATACTGCGCCAAGCTGGTAAGCTGGCAGTAGGGCTTGGGAGAAGGGAGGGCAGGAGAGGAAGGTGAGTGTGTGTGAATAAAACAAACAGGGAGCCGTAATTACAACAAATGTACTTGGCTTGATAACCTCAGTTTTCGGCTCAGTATGACCATGTGAGCTTTGTGGCCAAAACTTTACTGAAACAATAGGTATGGCTGTGTAACCTTTGCTGATTAAAACCATAATAACAGCATGTGACTGTACAGGAATGCATAGTTGAGTGGATGGCCAAAATTAAAGCCCAGTGGAAACATTTTTTGCATGCATTGATCCAAAGCTCAGCAAAGACAAAGGGAATGAAATGAGGGTCCTGTGGAAGGAGCCAGAAGACCCAGATCCTCTTCTGATAAGTCTGGCTTCATGTATTTTAAAAGTAGCTTTTGGTTTATGTGCTTTTCTATTTCAGGGTAATCCAGGATGAGAGCCCTATGACCTGGCCATCAGAAGTACTGTCAGGCAACCATTTCCTCTGACTTCTGTTGTGCTGAACCATACTGAAAATCCAGTCTAGATGCACTTTTCAGGTGCACCCATCCAGAAGCACTGGATATCGTGGATTACCTGGGTCTTGCCTTCTCAAGACTCAGTTTCCCTGCTTGTAAAAGTGGTATTAAAGTATTTATCCTATTTTTAGGCTTAATTAATATTTGGGGGATATTTAGATTTTCTTAGACGAAAAAGCCACAATACAGTTACGTTATGCCAGGTCAGCAACTCCAGACATAAACTGACATGATCCCACTAACTCTTCAGGTAGAGCTATGCTGACACCCTGCTGAAGTTCCTACCCAAAGTACCCGGAGATCTGTTCAAACAGAAGATTGTTTAATATCCTCTTAGGAAGAAGGTCAACCTGCTGGAACAGAATTTCTGATTATTATCCTCTGACATTCACTCTTCCTTAAAGCTACAAGGAAGCCATGGCCCTGGGATACCAAAAACTCTATTAAGATATAGCAAACAATGAAGACTTATTCAGGAAAAGGTCCGTAATCTAGGGTTAATAATGTTTTATACATGTATACATGTTTCCATATAGGCCTCGGGGCAGAAGTTTGGAACAGAAGAACGAAGAGGAACAGTTCTTCTGGGAGATCCTGAGGGGAAGGAGGAGGGAAACTTTGAGAGGGAATATGGCTTTTTGTAGAGGGTGGGTGACTGGCATCTGCTAGGGAGTCAAGTCTGGGATGGAGGAGGAGGAAAGGAGAGGAAAAAAAGGGGTAGGAAGGCTTCCTGTTAACTCAATCTGTTTAAGACAGGCATGGAATGTTTGAATGACAAGAGAGAAGAGAGGGGGTCATAATGTTTCCAACCCCTCCAGGGGACAAGGGAGTGCCCTGGAATAGAAATTGAGAACCAGTTACAAAGGCAAAACTTGGATTCAAATTTAAGTGCTTTCTTCAATATTTGGATTTTAGAAATGCTTTCATGAATGGGCAGAGGGATAGATTGGGTGACAGAGGTTGAAGTGCTGGCAGTGACCTGTCCTTGGACATCAGCAGCCTTGTCACGGAAAATTGTGAAGTTTCTCTCGTAGGAAGGCTGGGGGAATAGAATGGAGAAGAACAAAGTGGGGCAGCTGGAAACAGACGGTACTAATTGGTGATTATTCTGTGTTATATGAAATGTTGTCACACATCTTGAGGTCTAGTAAGGTAAAGGGAATTTTAGCAGGGCATACTGTAGTGCAAATATGAGGGGAAAAACAGATGGGGAAGTTTGAGAACAGGATGAAGATTTTTAGGATTGTGAGGATCAGAAAAAGACAAAACCAGCAGTTGTCCTTGGGGTGGCTATACCCATCAAATTGCAAGGCAAGGACCACCCAGATATATCCTTGTGGTGTGGAACTGGAGCATCATCTGAGTTTTCAGACTCTTAGTGGCAGTGGACTGTTATGAAAATCATCCTATGGATAGAAAATATTGGGGAAAAAAACCAAAAAAGAATCGGCTGTCCTGCAAAGAGAGTGTTTCTCCCAGGCAGAAACCAGGGCCAGTGATTGTGCAGGGGAATGCTGTGCAAAATCAATGTAATGTGCAGAAATAAAAACTGTATGCAAGCATGGTAAGACATTACGGCAGACTGATAGCTGCACTGTAGGAAAGTACAATACATTTGAGACATGAAAAGTTGAAATAGTTACAGACTTTTCCTAAGGAACGGGGCATAAATAGCACCTACAAAATTTTTTGTGTTTCACAAGCAAATGCAAGCAGGTTGAAGATCTGCATCCGTCGTTTTCCCTCCCCGTTAGCAGTGGCTGCTGGTGGAGCCCACCCGAGGTGCACAGATCCGCTCCCCATCAGGCCGGAGAACTTGCTGCCCCTCAAAGCCAGGTGCCCAGCCAGGCAGCACTTGGGCAGGGATGGAGCAAGCTGCTCTCCTTCCACCTCCACCCCCCTCCATCCTCTCCGTGCACAGGAATACCCTAATCAGGGAAGTATGCACGGGCTTTTTAGCAAGGGGTCAAATCCATTTGGATGAAATTCCAGGGCTGCAGGGATAACAATGGCAGGAAGAGAGGTCCTTGAGCTGGCCCATGCTGCCCGCCTGGAGCAGCACGTTGTTGACAGACGTGGCCTGCTGCCTGCCGCCCTTGGGAAGTCCTGGCCAGAACCAAAAGCAAGTGGAATTAAACGGAGGAGCCCCTCCATTAATTACGAAATTATTCTACGACCATAGCGCTTGCCCAAACCTAAATCTTCTCTTTAACGCATTGGGAGTCGTAGGTGTTTCATGGGATGGTACGTTAGCCAGCAGAGAATTCCCTTTTGCCCCTTGCTTCTTTCCCACAGGAAAACCCTTCCATATGAACCCCAGCGTGAGCGTGCTTCGCATTGCAAGCCCAGGTCTCCGATATTTTCAGTTCACCTGAGGGAAATCATGCTTTACTGATAGCTCCTCAAAGCGTACGAGGCAATAGACAAGATAGAGCGTGCGGGTTTTGCGAGCTTGGTACTGATGTTTGATACAGCGGCTTGTTTTTTGTTCCTTCAGCTACTGTTTTTTTCTGCTTTGTTGAAACCCCCCATCAGTTAGGGCAGGTGGGCAAATGGACCAAACCCAGGGCACAAGACCACAGCTGGCATTTGGTGCAGGAACGCAATGCTGTAGCCCGGGAGACGTTTCTCTATCTGTCTCTGACCCCGAGACGAGGAGGGAGGGGGAACTGGGAGGGGGGTAGTCCAAGTTAGGAAAAGCATAACCACGTTTTTTCATTTCTAACATGCCATGCAGTGCTCCAGTTGCCTGATAGTGACTGTATGGGAAAATGCCATCTTATCAATTTGTTTAAAATGTCTCTCTCATTGGGGAACAGGAGACGGCACTCGCATGCACAGACAAAGAACGTAGGAGTGCTTTGTGAGTGCTCTGATAATTGGGAAACTCCAACCCCCCACAATAAAGCAAAACAGACCAGAAACTCCTAAAAGGCACCTCCACCACTAGAAGGAAATGCATTTTTTCTGTCAGAGCAATGACCAGATCAACCTCATTTCCATTGTGACTGTTTGGGTTTTTTTTTTCCAGCTGGTGACAACAGTGCACTGATGGAATGACATCCCGCACCCTTTCCCCCAGGTCCTTTCCCTTTCCCCTTCCCTTTCCCTTCCTTCAGCTTGCACCGTGTGGACCCGAGTGGTCAGACCTGGACCCACGTGCTTGTTTCTCTAGACGTATAGATGCCGGCTCCAAGAGGAGGAAGTCACTGCAGCTGTACGTTCCACGGAACATACTTTTACGATGAGTATATATACACACACCACCAGGGACAAAGCTTGGGGGATGCATCTGAATGGCACAGGCGTTGCCTACAGACTGTGCTTGACATTGGTAATGTTTTTCTCCCTTATAAGGGATGGTCATATTTAAAGAGAACATAACTGAGTCTCTCCCACAGTCTGGTCTTGCCGGCCACTTGGGGTTTGGGGGTTTTTATCTTTTTTTTTTTTTTCCCCCCCCTGCAGTGTTTCTCTACTGTTCTGTGACCTTCTAACACTGCAGAGCATTTATCAAATAGCCGGTAATGGCTAAACAGAGGCCCATTATAGCAGGCATTTGCAACATTTTGTTAGCAGTAAATATGCTGTGGTTAGTAAATATGTTGTAATTGGATAGCGTTATATGGAAATATCAGCTTCAATGCTTGCCAGAAATTCAAACTGGACTTAAAAAAAAGTTACTCTTTTTTTTAAAATTAGCTTTTGTCTGAAAGAGTTGAGGTGACTTTTCTTGGCCTGCTTTGTTTCTGCTACACCTATGATTCAGGACTTAAGTCAAATTCAGCTGTAAATTTCTGTCAGAGCCTAGAACTGAGACTTAGGATGACTGAGCAGGCTGTTGACTAGAAATAGAAATGTGAAGGAAAACTTGAAAGTCAAACTTTCACACAATGTACTACCGTATGTGTGCAGATTTGTCCTTTCTTTCAGGGCTTTCTTTGTTGATAAGATAAATGTATTGCTGATGGAAGATGGATTATCTTTATCTTATATCAGGAAGCGTACAGCACAACAACAACATGAAGTTCCACTGGTTGACCAAGATGCCTCTGCCATGGCCTGGACTACTGATAGCAGAAAAGCTAAGCTGACCTTTCACTGGTATTTTTTGAACTACACGTAGGAAATACATTCAGTTATTAATAACTCTCCTTTTTCTTGCCCCCTGCCCCCCCATGCTTTTCTGCAAAGTTTTTAATTCAGGACACACAGCCCTTAAGGCACAGGCTATGTATATTTAGCTGTGTGTCTGTGATCCCTATGATTTCCAGATATCTCATCTTCAAATAACATTTTCCCCAACCGGGGGGGGTAGCCATTGTATGTTCCCTCACAGATAGTGATTCAAACTGATGTTTGTGTCTTGAGAAACAACTCTGGCAAAGTTGAAGTAAAAGTTGAAGAAGGGAGGGTTGGGAAGTAAAAGTTGAAGAAGGGAGGGTTGGGAAGATAAAAGAGAAAATGACTTCAGCCTTCTGTATCTTTTTCCCTCTTTGCAAATTATTTTCTTTCTAAAATCAGGGCTGCATAAAAGCACCATTTAAGGTGCAAGAACCCTGCTCAAGAATAATGTGCAAGTTTTAGTAATATGAGCACATGGACAGAGTACTCAGATATTTGTGTTCTGTTCTCACACAACAACATAAAAACAGCTGCTTAACTTAAACGCTTCACTATCTTTTAATATAAACTCTGCCTTACAATGTTTTTTTCTCTTCCATCCCCTACCACTTTTATTCCTACTCCACCCACTTCCAATGTTTCTACATGCTTTTCAAGTCATTCTGCTCCTTTTGGGTTTATTTGTGCTGTACACCATGCATAAAGCCATCTCTGGAACTTATAAGTACTTTTGCAAAGACAACAGTGGGAAGGCAGTTGCACATCATATTATTTTTGGCTAGATCCTACAGGAACAATGGCTATTGTTTGGCAGCTAGCAACAAGGAGGCTGCTTTAGCGATGTAATAGTTTAGAGCCTGGGGGTTGTTCCTCAAAAGGTTGTGAGCCATTTTAACGTGTGTGTGATTCAAGGTCAAAACTATTTGGCACTCTCTGATTTAAAAAAGAAAAAAAAGAAAAAAAGAAAAAAAAGGCAAAACTTCCCCAAACCTAGAACTGTGCACAAAAATAACGTGCTCTATTAACTTTTGTTTCTTTCCTCTTCCTCATGATTGTTACATGCCTTGACCAAAACGACCAACTTTCTATTTATTCTGCCTGTGATTTTGACTTAATAACACGGCGTTGGTTGGTCGTGAGATGACATGGGGGGGCAGAACGCGGGTTTTCTTTTGGGCTGGGGCTGGTTTGGACTCGCAAGTGAAATAATGCCTGTGCCGGGAGTCCCCACCGGCGCTCAGGGAGTAAGTGCCGGCCCCTCTGCCGCCAGTGTCTTGCAACGAAGTATTAATTAGCGCTGGTTACCATCCTAAAGCCACCCCCGGTTGCAGCATCCCTGGACGCCCCAGGTAACGGCGAAATAACCCACAACCGCAGCTTTTTTCCCCTGCAACCGCGTAGAACGCTGCAACGCGGCCCCTCTCGGAGCGGGCGGGCAGCCGCGGGAGCTTGTCCGGCTGCTCCGCGCGGCTCCGCGCTGCTCCGCGCTGCTCCGCGCGGCTCCGCGGGCGGGCGG
>JANZLQ010000030.1:18212559-18238203 GCA_026212715.1 Elanus axillaris
GTGGCGCCTCGGGAGGGCCGCGCCCGCGCGCGCCCCGCCCCGCCCCCTCCTCTGGAAAATTAAAAAAAAAAAAAAAAAACCCACCCTTAAAAATAATTAAAAATAATTAAAATAACCGAAATGTCAGGACCTGCGGTGGAGCGGAGGTGCTGAGGTTTGGGGCGGGGCTTTTTTGTTTGTTTGTTTGGGGTTTTTTTTCGGTTTTGTGGTGGGGTTTTTTGTGGTGGGTTTTTTTTGTGGTGTTTTTTTTTTCTTTTCCAGTGGCAATACCTGCGCTTCAAAGTGAGTCTCTTCCCATTCAAACCAAAGCTGTCCTGCTTTAGGGACACAGACATAGGGCCTTCAGCGTGGAGCTCCTCTTCTCAGGCACGCACATCCCCGTTTCCCGCCTTGGCGTCGAGGCTCCGGCAGGCCCAACCCTGCCCGTGGCACGAGGGCTCCGTTGGCCAGGCGGGACACGTGCTGCCCGCTCCATGGGAATGGTCACCTCCGCAGGCCGCAAGGAAATCAGCTCCCGGTTTGTGAAGCGGGGCCCTGACCTCCGGGTCCCGTGCCCTGCGGTACTGCCCGCCGCCTCAGGGCCAGGGGATGCCGCCGCCGGAGACTTCGATTGTGGAGGAAAAGCAGCGGAAGGGAGAACTGGTTTTTCCAAACACCGGCAGAAGCGGCGGTGTGTTGTAGCACGCAAAGTTTTAGCTGACTAGGTGATGAATTCGTTTCTCGCCTGCCAGCTGGCGATGGCATTATGGTCACTACGCGGTTCCGCGCCACAAACTCGAATGAACATCTCGAAACCAAAAGCAGGGACACGTTGGTGCATCTATGTTTCCGTCTTTTCTCCTTGAGGAACATAGTCCTCACCAACAGCGAAACCAGATCGTCCTGTGTACTCGGAGGACGTAGTTCTGTTTGTCTCAGGTGTAGGAAAAAAGCCTTATTCTCTTGTATACCTGCTCCTCTCCAGCGGGAAATTACTGTCTCAAGGAGAAAGGAACTTGAAGGCTTGCTTAAATGTTTTGAGAGTGTTTGATAGAAGGTGACATTTGAAACACCAAGTGTTATTACAAGATTTTATAGCTCAGAACTATTACTGGGCCGTATCCTAGAGGTTTTACTCAAACCCATGTTTTTATACACCAATGTCTGGAATTTAAACCAAAGTATACTGACGTCAAACACCTTCGGTATTTGGTTTGCTTTTCAGAAACATTTAACTCCTTGCTGGGTAAGGCCTCTGGAGGCTTTAAAAAGGCAAAAATTTCACTCTGGAGCTTTTGACCACTTGTTACGAGGTCTGGCCTCTCGTAATTGTATTTGGGTTTTACCTGCTGTTTCTTCTAAATGGTTAATTCAGTCACAGACGGTTCTTAGCTGTAAGCAGTAACTTTAGTTCAGGAGCAGAACTTGGTATTCGGGTTATTCATATGAATCCACACAGCCAACAACCTCTTCCTCCAAGGTAACCAGATAATCAGTAAGGTTAAAAACGAAAAAAAAATTATTATGAACCCATATATGAATGCAATTATTTTTTCTATTACTAACTGAATAACTTGCCTGGGAAATGGGTCTGAGTTTAGCTCTCATGGTTGAACTTAAACTTTCTCTTACCAATACTCCTGAGACTCTTTGGTTAATTTTGTGGCACAAAATATTTAATTATGTGCTCTGCCAAGTGAATAGAAGGTCTCAAATTGAATTGCAGCCTCTCTGGGCAACTATTTTAGACACTTTGGTAGAATGTAAATGCATATTTTCTGCATGCCAGATCCTGGCCCCATATCCATCAAAGTAAATCTTCAGTAGTTCGACTGAAGGCTTGGAACAATCCTAAGTTATGTTATTGAGGTCAGATTGTGACCCTGAAGCCCTGGCAGAGACCCAAACCAAGAAATTCGTGTGGGAAATTGAGGAGGGAATAAATTAGCACTTGCCTATGCTTTTTGTGGGAGTAAACTGTTACAAAGGTGTGAGCTGAGATGAAAGCTCCTAATAGTGGTAGATACTGCTTTCCAGCTGTTTCTGCTGGAAATAGCTCTCTGTGTGTGTGTATGGGATGGGTCCTTATTTTCTGATGGTGCTCTATCTCAAAAAACAACCAATTTTACTTTTATTTCCCCTGACTGTCCCCGTCCCCTAACTCCCTCCAAAGAAAAATCGCTTAATCTTGTAAAGAGAAAGTGCAGAGGTAGGTTCTAGTTTGGGTTGTTGGTTTTTGGTTTTTTTTGCTCTGGTGAATTTAAACCTTCATTTTCACCCCTTGCCAAACAAAAGTGGCAGGTCTAAAGAGTATTAGGTAATTGCGGTTGTCACACTGCACATTGTACTGTGGAAAAAATTAATTGCTGTTTTTTCGCCTGAGGGTTTAGGCAGCGGTCCCTTCGTCTGACTGGGAGCATGTCGTTTTCCTCCCGACTGAGGCTGCGTACTGTCGAGCAGCATGAAAGGATTCCTGTACAGCTGCACTGGGTGAGTGGGCGGGCATCTCATTCAGTAATAACATCTAATTTATACAGCCATGAAAATCTACAGCTATAAATAAACAGTTATGACTGACTTTGCATACTTACTCAAAATAAAATGAGAGAGAGAAACAGACTGGAAAGAGAAATCTAGCGTAAATGTAAAGGCCAGATCCTTACTTAGAGTGCCTCAGTAAAGCTTTCTTGAAATTGCAGGGAAAATGTCGGTTTGTGAACAACGACGCACACCACCTTTCTGACAGGGCTTCATGTGCATCAGAGAAAGGAGCAAAGCAAACCCAACATCCCAGCAGTTGTGTTTTGGGGACAGCATTCCTGATTGCTTTCCCAAAGCACATGACTGGGGTCCAGCCGCTCCGTGCAGGATGTGGTGGGGATCAGTGCCTCTTCTGAGCCCTCTTCAAAGGAACACACCCCCCGATTCTCCTCAGACCCCTGTAGTCCAGCAGCATAGTCACCGTGCCAGATCCCAAAGGTAATCCCGGCACAAGCAGGAGCTGAGGACAAGATCTGCCATTCAGCTCCTCTGGACGTGGAAAGAACTACCCCTCCATGTCAGGGCCCAGGCTTTGGTTTAGGTTTCTGGCATTTAAACTGCACTGGACTATCAGTACAAAATAATTTTTTTTTTTAAAAAAAAGAGAGAGAGAAAAATACCCACCAAACCTGTACAGGGAGTCTCCTGAACTTTCTCCTCTTCCCTAATTCCTTCCCTTCGTGGTTTTTCTTCTGTCTGTCTGTCTCTCTGAAATATTTCTTTTGACCAGCGTCTTTCAGCTGAATTCTTTCCATGTTCTCCTTTAGCTTCAACAGAAGAGGAGCAAGAGGGGGTGTGTGTGTGTAATTGCTTACATTCCCCTTGCAAAGTTAGCTGGAGTGAGTTATCGAGATAAGCTGGAAATTATTGAATGCATGCACGTCTTTCATTGAGTTAACTTAGTTTTCAGTCTAGCCCTAGTACGTTAACTTCAGACTGGAATTTTATCAGGTGCTTAACATGTGAGAAGAACAATCTTATGTATACACATTATTTTTTTATTGCTCACAGGCAGCTTACAATGTGTTTCGTTTTTACTAAGCTCCAGCAGCATTCAAAAGATGAAAATAACACCCCGATGAACTGTGTGCACAGTAGCTCTAAGCTAGGGGGTTTGGCAATGAAGATGGAGTTAGACATCTACGTCTGCAAGTGGTTTCAAATCCTCATTTAAATGCAAGGCTAATAACAGAGATCTTTCTTTTCCACGTTGACCATTAAGGAACACTTACGCTACTGTCAGTTTTGCCTGTTTATTGGAGTTTGCAAAGCAGATCTCCAGTGTTTTAGATGTTAACAAAATGTTGAGGCTAATAACACAAATCAACTATATTGAGCAAGATTAGTAAACATGTGAATGGAGTGTAATTATATGGCAGGCAGCGTTATGTTAAACAGTGCTTTAAATTAACATGCTTTCTGTCAAAGCAATCATACAGTCAGTATAATTAGGTTACTTTTGCTGCAAGATTAACTGAAACCAAGAAAAAGGGAAGAAAACATTGCATTCAGATTTCCTGCTAAAATGGAGGGGAGATATTATGCATATTAATATTCCAGAAAGTTTCTTGTTAGAAGAACTTGGCTTCGTGGTGAACTTTCTGAGCAGACATTCCTAATTACAGTCCTTGTTAGCCCAATTTGTTATCTAGCTAGCTTGGAAGTCACAGCACTGTTAAATTTATCCCTCCTCTTAATTTTTTCCAGACTTGATGAAGGGCAATCCAAACAAGAGCTGGCTTGCATTCACAGGTCTTTTACAGAGTGGTGCCAAGCTTATGAGGGAGTTCGTTTACCAGTGACGAGTTTTAACCATGGACACATCCTCACGTACGTTGTGCAAGAGATGAGAAATCTGTGTAAACAGATGAAGACAATTTTCTTATTCATAGCAGTTGCAGAGTTATCATGTAAGAGGCAAATATTTCATATTTTCCACCAGTTTTCCATATGTCTGATGACTAAATGGCTTCACCAGAAGCTGCAATGCATTGGAGAAAGGATTTATCACAGCTGCATTTATTTTCCTCTACTTCATGGCTTCAGCATTCACGGAGACATTGTTTGGCTTGAAGAGGAGGATTCACTTGCCTTTCCGCCCGTAGTCCAGTATTACTATTGAATCTCCTGTTTGGAGGCAGAGGAAAAGAGATTACTGGGGAAAAAAAGAAGGAAAAAAAAAAAAAGGCACAATAGAGAAGTCCTCCCACAGACCAAGCACACTGTTGGGAGGAAGCTGTGAACCTGGCCCCAGCCCCCCAACATCCCTGGGGAACTGAACCCCTCTGGGAGTGGGAGTAGGCTGTGAGTGAATGGCTTGAACCAGCTGCTAATGCTGAAGTGCTGCAGAAGTCAAATAAGCCTGGGATGTCCCTAGCAAGCAAGGGATTACTCGACTGCCGAGGAATGATTTGAAATCTAGCATGGGCCACATCTGTTGAAAATAATGGTGCTTTGCTGGTGGGGGGAAAAAGTATCTGCCGCCAAACAAGCCTAGCCTGGTGAAGAATATGTGAAAAGCTTTAAAAATAAAGCTCATCTGAAAAGGCAACAGATGATTAATCCTGCAGCTAAGGTATCTGGAGCATCCTCACGTGTCTGGCCAGGACGGCAGAGGACCTGCCAAAGACCCACAGCTTTCTGAAGCAGCAGCTAGAGGCCAGATGTGCTACTGTGGGGCACCAAGTGTGGCGATGACCAAATATATTTGGGTACCCGTATCTAAAGCACTGTCTCAGCCTCTCTTCTTCCTTGTTGGTCATGCTTTATTCACAGAGAACCCTCTTTTAAAAGTGCTTTCCTTGTCCATAGACCTCAGAGGCTCTGAAACGTTAATTGCTGTATTTTATTTATCGCCAGCCTGCATGGCATTTGGCAGTTGGCCTGATATGGAACAAAATCCTGGCATTTCTTCCTTCCCAAATGATCCTGTAAGTATTTTGTACTGACCAAACAGAAATTTTAAAGATGAGGGAGAAAAAACTCCACCAAAAAAACCCACCTAGCCTATTAGGCCGGGGACAGCATATTAGCAAGCACCTGTTGATGTCTGGCCTCCAGTGATGAAATCGTAAGCCCTGGGTTGCCAGAGCTTCCGATCCCGTCTGCCTCCAGTGGATCATCAGATAAACTTGTCAGCAAGAGTAGCGCATGTGACAGATGGTGCAGGTTTCCTTTAAATAGCTAGACTCCTCTACCCAAGGGGTAAACTGCAGCTTGGGGGAGTGACAAATATGAAGGATATAAATATGCCATCACAGGTTAGTGGCACAACTAGGATGAATGGGTGAGACAAAAGTAAATATTTGTATTTAGTTTGCAAACTCTGGGCTGTAAATCCTCTTAAATCTGAGTTCCATTCATCACTGGCAATATAGTGAAATTGTAGATATAAACATTATTTGTTCACTGAAAGAAATAGATGTACCCTGGACTCTCACTCTTTGTTCTTAAAGGCATGATAGAACAAATGAAGATATCTTCTAGACAGGAGGTTCAGTTCAAAAATCCCTCCTTAAAGTAGTAAAGAAGTAAGAGGGCTGTAATAACGATAGGTGGAACCTGTGTCTGGATCCATAATTTTTTTGCAGAAGATGAGCATTTTAAGATTCATACAAAAACTGCTGTTCATAAGCCTGTACCAGTGCAATGGTAGAATGACTTCGTACCCCACACAGATGCCCTTTGCAGCCCTTCATTTGCCACTCTGGTTTCTGCAATCTCCATAGCTGCTCAAGAGAATGAGACCATCAAGAATTCAATCATATTACAATATTGCTTTGTAACGCACGGATTCACACGCAGTCACATAGGTTGGGGTTTACCAATAGCTGACTACAGGCTATTAAGGGAGCTTGGTTTCACAAACACCTAAACATAAAAACAAAACCCAGGGAAAACGATCAGTTCCTAAAACTTGTTTTATTTTTCTGGAAAATGCATATAATGCAGAAGTACTCCAAAAAGAAGAGGAAAAATACATTAAAGAGAAGATTGCCTTCTAATTTTAGCTCAGCCTTAGGTGAATACATTTCAGCAATGTCTTTGCAAGATATTCAAGAGCTCATAGAAGATCTGGAGGAGCACATCCATCTGTGCACTGGGCACGAGGAAGTTACTACAACATATCTTTCCTCTTTTTCTTGAGAGCAACGGCTCTTATCCTTGTTGTATTGCTTTATCCCTTGCTTTAGAGTATCTTTAATTCTGGTTTTGCCCCTGCGGTGTTCCTCAGTCACCTGCTGACCAAAGCTTTCCCTTCTGGAGGGCAGTGAGCATCCAGGCAGGAGTCTGTTGGAGCTGCTGCCCACTCCGACAGCCAGCCTCCCTTTCTGCCTTGTTTCTCTCCCAAAGGCCAATTCCACCACCTGGGGATGAGCATTTCTCTGGACTTTGGCAGAGAGAGGCCTTGGCACTGTAAAATTTCACAAGTGGTTTGCCCAGTGTCTCTCGGCAGGCATTTAAATCACTGCTGGAGTGGGTAGCTCTTGCTAGCTGTAGCTCCTATCCACCTGCATTTCAAAGTGTTGAAATGATGCAGCTGATTAATGTTGTTTTGCATTTTTTTTCCAGGTGTGTTAGATGGAAGACACATGAATCTGCTGCATCTTCAAATACTGGTGCCAGAGAAGACACCTCACCTGAAATGGTGCTCTCTGATGTGGAGAATTTGGATCCGAATTTCTCCCAAGGATCTGGTTGTCTCACCGGGAGTAAAACCCAAGAGAATGCTGCTTTGCTTTATTTTTGAGGGTTCTAGTTTGACTGGTCAAAATGACATGAGATCAGTTGCCTGCGTGATGTTTTCTACCCATTGGGAACGGAAGAAGCTATTGCACGGTTCATCTTTGGTACTTGGACCCTGCAGCCAAATTCTTGGCTGAGGTAAATTTATGGCAGTAAAAGAATCAGCCCATTGTTTCTAGTTACCCTCTTTGGAGTTTCTGTATTGCTCAACATTGTCTAGTACTGCAGAAACTCTGGGATTTAAAACAAAAAAAAAAGTCATTACTGGTACTATTTTCTCTGCCTCTCAGGCTGTGCAGCTGGGTTGCCTTAGTTACCACCAATCCAACTGTGCAAGGGGAGGGAGAGGCACATGAGAGATAATGCATTTTTAAAACCTCCAATACTGTATGAAACAGTTTGTCTATAAATAATAAAACAAATATAGGGTCTGGCATCTTTTGGTTGTTCCGAAAAGGAAAAACAAGGTTATATTATTTGACAGCCTGGATTTTCCAGCTCTCAGAAACGATACTGCATCTTTTTGGTCAAGCACAGGATGTAGCTTTAAAAATTGCTTGCTTGAAGCTCAAAGCTGCCATCCATAGACTTCGGAATAAGTTGGAACAGAATATAGTTTTAAGGGTGAAAAAGAGTAAATATTGATGTAGCTGGTTTTAGGAAAAGCGATAGTGGCCTGAAGCTATAAAGGAACATGGAAGAGAGCCCATATGAAGCATGGGATGCTGTGAGACAAGCTTCATTTGCAGCCTACAGTCTGCCACAGGATGCAAGTCCAGAAGGAAACCAGGCTTGCCACTCATGTGGAGCTATTTCTTAATCACTTCTTGCACCTTCGAATAAGCACAACTTATCTGGGCACCAACGCAGCAAGCTTTCTTCCTTCAGGAGGGAAAGAAAGAAAAAGCAGCTGCCCCAGAGCCTTTCCCTCTGGGGCAAAGCCTGCTCACAGCAGCCCAGGCAGGGGGCTGCGCCTTGGCTGATGCCGCCGGCACCAGGTCTAATTGCTTGGTGGCTGCGGGTGGTGTTGGAGAAGGTGTTTCCAGATGTTTCCTTATAGGAACCCGGTGGACAATTGCTTTACTCTGTAATTCAAACCGTGCCTTTGGGGCACTAAGCAGGAAGCGAAAGAGAGGGCAGAAGTGCCCTTCCATGTACCCTTTCTTTTTTGGGGAGGGAAGAGGTGGGCAGGGTGCAGGGTATGGAGAGAAGAAGAGGTCTGTCCTCTACCACCACAGATTGTTTTGCTTTATGTGTTGGGTTTTTGGTTTGGTTTGGGTTTTTTGTTTGTTTGTTTTTCTGCAGGGTTATTTTAACTGCATCATCGACCTTATTGTGGTGGGAAAGTGAGACAGGAAAGGGTAGGATGAAAAAAAGTACGTGGAGCCATTTTTGCTGTGAGAAGAAAGGTATGTTGGAATTGCATCTTCCTTCAGTTTGCATCTCTTTTTACTCTGGTGATGCTGAGCCAAAGATTTGTCTCAGTCAGGAACATATTAAGACTCTGGCATGCCGTAATTTGGAATAGCTTCTCTCTGGCTGTGTTTCAATGCTTATTGGGACCTTGTTATCAATACCAGCTTAAGGAAGTCCTACCCTTCTCTTGGGTGGACACAGCTGGGAAATGGATTGGGAAAATGATCTGAGTCGAAAACAGCCCCTGCTTGCAAGAAACAGGCATGTGTGGTGGAGAAGGGAGGAGTGAGGGGCAGTGGGCACGAGCTTATTGAGAATGTACTGCTGCCAAAGCCCTGTATTATCAAACTGCAGCCTCAGATACTGCAGAGTTGCCAGCTTTTGGGGTGCATCTTGCAGCTTCTTTTATCAGTGTACAGCAAATCCAGGCAACACCGCCAGGCCTGGGGGAGAAGAGCTGAGGATGCACGTGAAGTAGCAAGAGTTCGCACAAACGTGGGAAACCGTAACTCAGGAGCGGGGGTGTCCTGCACGTGGATGAAAACACCATGTAATTGTTAAGGCCATGATTTTGTGGCTCCTCTGAAAAATGCCAAGTATCACACCAGATATCAGTGGGGGATATCGTGTATGCCATGTTTATATATTATCTTCTGAGGCTACATTCGTGGGGGTGCTTTTCACCCTTTCTGTGTGCACAGAAAAGAAAGGTGACTGCTTGTCCGGTTTCTTTAGAAATCTCTAACTTCTCTTAAGTGAGTATATTTAGTCAGCTGTTCAAAATGCATCTAATTTTTGCAGTTAATTTGATCTTTGCTTGGCACAACCTTTTGTCTGATCAATTAACACCTTGGAAATCAAATTATTTCAATTCTGATTATCTCCAACTTACACATCAGGCATACTTTAGGCCTGAAATGACTAATAAATACTCAGTGATGAAAAAATCTGATATCTAGATGTGTCAGATATCAGATTTCATATAAAGACCTATACTGTCTTGTAATGATGATATAGTCTTTGATTAGTAATAGTTAATGTTTACGTGATGCCTCTTAAACCAGAGCTGGTGCAGAAAGGCTGCAGATCTGTTTTCATTTACCAGCAATCTTCATCTTGTGTCATGTTTATGCAAGAATAGAATTCAGCCAAAATTTCCAAACATGGACATGTAGAGCAAGCATCTTATTTGCAAAGGTATCGAGCAGTGAAGTTGGTTATTCAGCACATTTGAAAGTCAATCTGCTGCTTTTAGGTAGCTGAGTACGGATGGTGAGAGACTAGCTACAGACACTCTACTTTGGCTTGACAGGCATGTGAGACTTCACAAAATGGATCAGGCATCAAACGTTCCCTGAGAACAGAGGGAGGTTGTCTTATTTATTTTCAGAGGTGTTTTTGCAGTGTTTTTTCTTTCATCAGAAAGCTAGTTTAGGAAATTGCAAATGCTCACACATTTGTCCTAAATAAAATACACACGTTTTCCTGACAGAAACACTTTCATCCTCAAAAACTTTATCGTGAATGAAAAAAAGAGAGGAAACCAGAAGGGAAAATTATACTACTACTACTACTACTACTAATAATAATAATAACAATAGTAACAATAATAATATCCTGTGCCAAAACCCCAAAGCTGCTTTATCAGTTCTTTCTTTCTTTCACCTGTTGAACATGTCCTCCTAAACTACTTTTTTTTTAAATAACTGCCCATTTGTCCAAGGAAGCTGTCTTTCATTTTCTTTAAATCACTACTGATTATACCACTACGAAAGCAGAAGGGAGATGTTCTCAACAGGTTGTAAAACTTTCCAAAGTGCTGTTTTACTCACGGAGCTGCTGCAATGCTTTCACTCGGATACACTAATGCCTTCCTATAAATTATCAGTAAACAGTGCCATTCCCTAGCCTGACAAACACCACATGACCCAGGTGTAAAGAGTTTTAGCCAGAGAGATCTGGCTTCTCTGGAGCCTTGTTTGAGAAAGAATTCAAAATCCCATGATTATGCTGGTAAGAGGTGCTTCTCCAGCCACATTAGAGAAACCTGGCCCAGCCTTTTATCTGGTAGGGTTGGGATTCTTGCTCTGATCTGTTCTCTGTTTGCTAGTAACTGGTTAAGACCTGGCAACCTCTATCAGACACCCCGATGCCACCCCTTCCTCTCCTCACCTGCCTAGGCAATCACAGGAATTCATTTTAGATATTTTTTTTTTTCATATGGATAGAAGCAAAACTTGGACTGACCCCATATCATACGGTTGAGGAACTCCCCGAAGTTGTAGAAAGAGACGATGACGGCAAGGCTACCGGCGAAAAAGGCTGTTAGCCCGGCCGGGCTGAACAGAGCAAAGAGAGGGTATACCCACTCTCCTGTTACAGAATAAATCCATAGGACCCTAGGCAAGGAGAGAAATGACATTTGGTTAGGATTGTTCAGTTAGAAGAACCACTTCATGATTTCTAGCTCCTGAAGGGCCAAGTCATCAAAATAATCTTGATACAGAGAAAATTAGCTCAGTGTTGACAGATCTCCTTGGCATTTGGACTGTTTGCTGTGAAGCACACTTGAACCACTGCTAAATTAGATGGGTTTCAGCGCAGGTTGAAATGCACACAATGTTCTGCTGTCACCCTGGTGGCATTGGCTATTAATGGCAGTAAAATAACAGTAAAATAGGAAAATGTTCAGAAATAGGGATACGCACTTGGCTATTCTAAGTGAAGCTTATTCAAATAAACTCTCACATATATTTTGCTCTTTAGTTACAACAGCTTTTCAGCCCCTATCCAGATCTCGAGGGTCTGTGGAGACAAAGTGCTGTTTCTCACTTCTCTATCCTGCTCCCTCCACTATTTTGGGGAGTGGAAAGAAGTTTTCAGGAGGCGAGAGGGCAAGGGGAATTCTCCAGCACCTTTTCTCTTGGTCTAAGAGGAGGGGGAGGAGGAGGAGAGGAAGAGCAGGTAGGTAGGAAGCAGATGTAGCTGCTTTGCTCCTTTGGGCCAGAACCATCTGCAAAGCACTGTTTGGATAAAGGGAAAGAAGAAAAAGGAAGACGATGAACATGCCTGCTTTATAGGGCTTCTTTTCTTCTACTTAGGCCCTCTCTTTCTGCCTTTTTGTTCTCTCAAAAAAACATCTTGTAGTGACTGTCAGTTCACTGATATTATTTTCATTGTTTACAGCTCCTAAGAGTGGCTGGTGGTAAATGCTTGGACTTTAAGAATACAAAAATGGTCTTTTAATGTTAAATATAGGAAAAATACATTTTTATGGATCAAATTATATATATTTGTATTGAACAGGTAAAGAATGTAAAAAACAGGGTAGGTCTTCAGTGACTGTTATGAGGATGTGCCATTCAAGCGATGGACAACACTTCCCTGAAATAAACCTTTGGGTCCAAAGAGTCCTAAAAGGTTTAATTCTTGATTAAAAAAAGACATCCAAGTACACCATATTTTCCACCACCAGTGCTAACGTGGGAATGCAATCCCACTCTCTCTGATGGCACCTAGCCTGCCACCTTACACTGAGCATCACTGCTCAAGGTGACAAGCAGGCTGCCCCACCAGCCTGAAACTGTGTCATGGAACTGAGGATGGGAGAGTGTTAAGAGAAGGGAAAAAAACCCCCCAACAGTCTGAAAAGATGATTTCTCCTTTCTCTAGAGAGAAGGAACAGGCAAGGCATAAAAAAGGTGGGTTTTTTCCTTGCCTGTAAAGACAGATTCACTAATCCCCACCTGAGGGGTAGAGTGGAGAAATGGAGAGGGTTGGTAGTGGAGCTGTCTGGGCTGAGCATGGCAATGTTAAGTGTAGAGACTCATTGTCATGATTTAAGGTTCTTTCATCAAACCAACAGGGCTGTGAAACATCTGAGTAATTTAAAAGAAAAAAAAAAAAAAAGCCTGCACAAAAGGCCACAGAGGCTGAGCAGAAATACTGGTGCTAACTGGAGCCCATGCAAATGTCAGCATGTGTTCTTCACTGCACAGGGCTACTATTTTCTTAATGTGTCTCAAACAGTAAAACAGAGTAACAACCACCTTTATTTTATATAATGAGGAACTAGATTATCTTGATGCAATTTGGCCAGCTGGTGTGCCCCATAGGAAGCACTCCAACCCATATTTTCAAACCTAAATGAATGGCTATGCAGGACCACTAAAGCACTTTCAGCTGTCTGACTTGGTGGAACCTGTGTGTTGCCAGGTTTTTCATCTTGGGGCATACCTCCAGATTCCTAAACTTACTCATTTTGATCACAGAATGGTTGACTGGTTTTAGATTTTGGGGTGGTGGTTGTTTATTTTTTTTTGCTAGGGATTTCATAAAGTGCACCCCACAACTTGGAAATACATATTGCTCATTTCTCATGGGTAATCACCTGCTAAATATACGTGCAGGATTCAGAGGGTTGTTATTTTGAAGATTTCATTTTACCAAATTTCAATTTTTACCCAGATTTTACCTTAGATTTCAGTGAGTGAGTCAGAAGCAGACAATGCCCAGAATTATGGGGGCGGGGGGGCGATAGATTGAGATAACAGCCCTGGATATAACCAAAGTTGCCAAACTGCTAAAGGATAGAGGACAGCAGATGGATACCAGGGAGAGGTGATATGCTGTCATAGTACAGCTGGATGCAACTGGGGGATTTAGCCTGTCTTCTCGTTACCTGTCCATTAATGTTATGGGACCGCTGCATTCAGTGAAGGGAAAAGAAAGTATCACTAGGGAATCATTAAATGGGAAGATCCAGAAAGAAGAGAACATATTGGCCACATATGAGCTCTCTGAGACTGTGGTTAATTCAAAATAAAAAGGTGGTGAGCTGAAAATGAGCATGCAGTGAAGGAAAAATACTTTGATTCCTAACAGAGGTGGAATATTGACACTTTACAAGAAAGCCATCAGTCTCTAGATCTAATTTGGTTTGAGTTTCTTTGTATTTTAGTTTTGTATACAGAGTCCAATCTATAATGATTTATATTCCCTCGTAAAGGTAATTTTGAACTTTTCTTCGAAGACACATGCAAAGTTGTGAAGATTAAGATTTATTTTTACTGATCTATTACCACTGAGATGGCAAAAGGCAATCTATTTTTACTTCCTTTTTAAGATCTAAAATGCAAGTTCTAAAATTTATATATTCTCCACTGTTTTCAGTGTGATGACTCCAGGAGTAAGGCATTACTTAATGCAACCAGGAGATGCAAGATCCATCCTTGCAAGAACTAACTAACATGCCTAACAGTTCTCTTAGCCCTGGTGTCTCACAACTGAAAGCCACCTTTCCTTTTTGGACACTATGGGTATCCAAAGCTGTAGCGAAGCCCCACTTAGAGGCAGGTACCTGGTGCAAGGCGTCACCAGCTGCTCGGTTTCTCCACTGCCTTGCAGGCACCAGCCCGTTCTCATCCCATCGACACTGGGAAGGGGAAGCGCAGCAATGACAGTGACCATTCAGGGAGAGGCTTTTAGGAAGGACTCTGTTGCTTGTGAAACATAAGGTGCCCAAATGGGTTGCAGCACCAACAGTAAAATGTGTACGTGTGTTAGATTTCAGTGCACAGGCTAAAAAAAATTTTCTGTTAGTTGAAAGCTGTTGTCTGTACTTGCAGGGAACCAAGACAAGGAGGCAAAAAGAAAGCAGACAGGAGGTTCCTTGCTGCCTTGGGAGGAGAGAAAGCAACAGTATTGAAATCCTAGTATCTTTTATCCAGTTATCAGGGCCCTCAGACACAGGGGATGAACGCTCTAAGGGACCACCTTCCACTCAGGACCCTGGCAGCACCATGCAACATCAATTCAGAGAAGATACTGGGAGGGCACAAATGTGTTGATCCTCATCCTCAGGTCCTGGCATGAGCTGTGTCTCCTGTGGGGTGGAACTGCTCAGCTGGTGGGGGCTGTAGGGGAAAGCATGGCACACATGACTGCAGTAGTTGCCTGGAGAGCCGTCTGGTCTCAAAGACAGTAAAAAAAAAAATGCTGTCAGAAGACAAACAAAACAAAGCTGGTGTTAAGCAACTGGGTGTATCAGAACATAGAAAAGGAATTTAGGAAGCCGTGGTCGTAATCCTATTAGGCTCTGGGCTGGATTAGGATAAATGGCTCCTAACTTGGTTACGTAATGTAGCAGTGAAGTCCACTGCTTCCACAGCCGCTCTGATGGGTCTCAAGTCACAACAGCGTTTCGTCTGCATAGTTTATTTTCTATTCCAGATTTTCTTTCAGTGGGCTGAAGGTAGTCTCTAGCCGAGAGTGAGAACTTGTGGGTAGGAATGGGAAGGATGGGTTCCCTCACAGTCCCGGTGACTTCTCAGAAATCTTTGCATGAGGACAACTCACCTCCCTGCTGACCAGTTGTTCTGTATTCTCCACCCTAGGGCCTGGGCGTTTCCTGAGCTCTGGAATGTGATATTGCAGCATACCCCAAAACTACAAGGACCCGTTCCGGAGCTGACTCTCAACATAAGGCATCTTCAGAAAGTGGTGTGAAGTGTTGGCAGCTGCCCATAGTTAGATGGAGCAGGCAGTGCCTCCAGACCCCGGCACTCCAGCCGGGATGCAATGAGCAGGAGTGGATGCAAACCCAGCTCCAAGGGGTGCGTGTCAGGCACAGAGGAGGTGGGTGGATGGCCATGGGCTGCGGGAAGCTGGTTAGATATAGTTTATTCTCTCAGGATCACCCTCCAACAGGTTGGAGATCAACTGGGGTACATTGCTGGAAACGTAGGTGGTGTCCACCGGTGGAGTGGGAGGTGGTAGTGGGGCAGATGCCTCCTTGCTACCCATCAGTTTGCACCTGGCTCTGAGTATCATTTTCTCTCTTGAGTTTCTAAACCCAGCCATGTGTCCCTGCCAAATACCAAGCTGAGTTTTACTCCTCTTCTGCTCCCGCGACCCCCAGACCTTTGAGATTCGGTGGTTTTGCAGTGAGCAAGACAGCGAGCGGAGGTAAATTTGATGGTGCTGGTAGAAATAAAAACTCCAGCCCAGCAGAAATAACTCAAGTACCCCAGAGCTTATGGCAATTTAGTTGCTTTTCTAGAAGAGGCCTTAGAAGAGCAGGAGATACTATATACGGTCTCAGGACCTGTATTGTGTTTGAAGAAACCTGCTCTGCAGACATCGGGAAATAGTTTTCATGGGTCTCAGCTGAAGTTTAAATGACTTCTCCACAGAACAGACTGCTGTCTCCTGTGTGCCTGGGAGGGAACTTAGATTTAAGTACAGCATTTAGCCTTGTTTTACAAAGTAGGTCACCTGAAGAATATGTTTTAAAGTATGTAATTCTTACCAACTGATATATAGAAAAGCGACGAATCCTAATAGGATCAATCCCTTCTTCTTTGCTGGGTAACGGTGCGGCGTGGCAAGAATTTCCAGGACAGCAAATGGCAATACAGCTGTGTGCTGAGGAGAAAAGAGAGTCTGTCACTGACCGGTCGCAGTGCCTCACCTTTGGTCACTGCTGATCATGAAGCTCAAGAGCCTGCCTGTGAGCAAAGGATTATTTAACAATACTGAATGTAATTGTATACAAATGTACATACTTCATGGTTTTTTTATAGTGAAGAAGTACCACTGCAGTAACGAGCATGGAAATTTTCTTGTTAGTATGCTGTTAAAAGTACTGTAATGAGGTCTGCCCATAGAATGATCTGCACTATTTTATAATAGGTGAGATTTCCTTTTACATTTTATAATGCAATAAATTTTTTGGTAATTCCTATTAGAGTACAAAAGATATTGAACTCTATTGTTACGTGTGCTTGAGGATGTCAAAAGTCTCCTCCTTGAACTCATTAAGCAACTGCTGAATTGCCCTCATGTTCTCTTCAAGTTGTTATTGTATTTTATATATTGTCATTTATTGTTTACTCCAGTGCAATTTGCAGTGTGTTGTGCTTCTCTTTGTAAACTGAAAAATGTGGTGGTAAACATACAGAGGACTTAAGTTACCTGTGATTCAAGATGATCAAGGAACTTCAAACAAGCTTAACCAAGACTTAGTAAAGAGTTACCTTGCTGGAGAAGCTTTTTTTTCTTTTTTTGTCAAAGAGTTTGAATTGTATTAAGCAGCTTCAGTTTCAAGGGCTTTTATGATGATAACTGTCTGAGCATGGAGGATTTTCAGCACAGGGCAAACAGCTTGGTGGCATTTACTGTTTTGTGGTGGGGAGCTGCCTCCAAGAGGGATGCTCCTCACTGTGAGGAGGTTGGGAGCACAGCAGAAGTCCTTCTGGGCTCGGATGTTAAATGGACAATGCGGGGCTCTTGGGATGCTAATGCCTCAACTTGTTGGCTGATTTGCGGCAACTTCAGAAAATAATTTGTTGGGGTGAAATTTCCCCACTAAAAGTTTTGTAATATTCTCTGTGCAAGCAAACAATAGTTTTAAGTTGCAATACTTAGGACAGAAGGCCTAAACAATGCTGGGGAACAACACAGCAAAAGCAGTCAATGAGGTGCAGTGGCAGAAAACTATAGCAACTATAGCTGACTAATTGGTTAAATTCCTATTAAGCAAATAGTTTCACAGATAGATGGGGGGAGGAAATGTGGGAGGGCAGCAGAGAAAGGTAGATAGACTTTTAAACAGAAAAGAACATCAAACTAATTATTTTTTGGTTTTCCCTAAAGGCACAACCTGCTGGGTATATGATATTGAAGTTTCCTCTTGTCCCAAGTTAGTGGTTCTAGTACCTTCAATGTACATTAAGTCAGAAGCTGTGCTGAGTATCTGATATGGTAGTATGGTATGAAAGTTTTATTGCTGTATATTTATAGTACATGTTGCCACAAATACACATGAAGTTCTTTAAATGCACATTGAGCTACATAGAGCATGCATGAAAATGTTGTTTACTTATTTATTTAAGAGGCAGACATCCATTTTTGTCTGCTGCTGCCAAGTGACAACTTGCTGGAAGCTGCACGTCCTCCCTCAGGCCCCCAGCACACCCCCCGGGAGCTGCTATTCATACCTGGCTGTCCTACTACCAAAATAACCCTCCCACCTCAGTTATCATTTTTCAGAGAAAAGAGATAGAAAAGATTTATTTGATGTTCCAGTTCCTCTCACTCATTGGCACTGGGTTTTTCCTCTGTTCTGTTTCACAAAGATATTCTTCAGCTCTACAACCAGCTTGGTTGATAGCAGAGGTCTCATTATGTCAGCACAAGTGATTCCTGGATTCATTTAACCAGGAAAATGTCTTCAATGCACACAGCTTTCATATATAATCCCTGTGACTGTCTCTTAGTCAGAAATCTATGTGTAAAGCTGCTTTTAGAATGATTTTTTAAAAAGTTTATTTTCCATAGGTGGTCCATAGTTTGTCTTTGAATAAACCAAAGTGCCCATGCAAGACAGCAATGATGGAAAACTTGCACTCGGTCCTCAGTTTTAGGCTTTAGCCTTTTGCAATGGATTTGTCCATTATACGAAGTGGATATAAGTCCTGGTTTTCATCAGACATCCAGTGGGCTACAAAATTCCTTTGGGACATATGAAATGTCCTTGCTAGTCTTTTAATTAATTTAAACACTTTTAACAACTATAAGCTGGTTGTTCCAGCTGTATTATTGCTGTCCGAAGAGGGATCTAGTAGGAGTAACCTGGTAAAATAATCCTTTGTCAAAGTGAACTCTTTTTAGGTGGGGGTTATTTTATATACTTATTTATTTCCTTAGTTTGGGGGTTTTTGTTCTCAGAGCAAATGTTAAGTAAGTACAAGTCAGCAGCATGATGCTGCTTTAATAGAAAAAGCGTGTGGCATTCCGGGATGGTATTAACAGGAATATTGTGTGTAAGAAAGACCTGGGAAGTAACTATGCTGCTCCACTTGAATCGATGAGGTTTTGGCTGGCACTCTGCCTCTGATTTAGGGCACCCCATTTTGAAAGGTGCAGATAAATTGGAGCATGTCCAGAAAAGGACAGCACAAACTGCAAGGAAGTATGAACAGGAAAGCCATCCAAAGACAGGCGTAGAAATTGGGACTGAATGCATTGCTGTGGCTAGAGAGAAAAGGAAAATGAGAGAGGTTTCAAAGGCTCGGGAGGTCGCTACAGTGATGACTGCGATGGGCAAGTTGTCCGTGTCCATCGTGGATAGGACCAAGGGCGATTGGCTCAGTTTTCCTCAGGAGAGATGCAGCTTTTTTACTGGGAAATATGCAGTAAAGGCAAGCACGGAAATGACCAGCTAAGGAAGCTGGGCAAGACCATTACAGGAGAAGCTAGACTAGAAGTGCAGCCTGATTCAGCCAAGCACCCTCTGGGCATCTCTGATTTGGCCTCAGTTTTCCTCTGAACCAGCTACCAAGGGCCGTGCAGACTCCAGAGCCGGCCAAGTGCACACCTCCATAAGCAGAGGATGAAAGCATGGAGAAACGGGGGGGTCTTGTAGAAGATTTTAGAAAATTTAGGGTTATAAGACTGTTAGAAATTAATATAGAATGGGTTAAGGTTATTAATGGCAACAGAGCTGCTCAATAGGCCATGAACAGTGTTCTTGGCCTGCCCCCCTGTATAGCCCCAATCCAGGACTGGATTGAAACCCAGTCAAGCTAATCAGTAGAGACAGATCAAACAAAAGATGAAAAATCGGCGAGATACAGGTGCGTAGCTGGGGAGTGATTAAATATGTAGAATTTACAAAGATAAATGTGAAGTAGTTAATGGAACAACCAGAGAAGTTTTTTCAGAACTGCGTAGGTATGAGACTTCAAAGTAAAGGAGATGAGAAGATGACTGACCCAAGACTGACTTCGAAACCCACAGGATGATGACCGGACGAAACAAAAGGAGAATTGAGGAGATAAGATGATGATGAATGATAATGATGTGGGAACTGAGATCAGCTGGAAAATTACAAAGGCTTTGGACTGCGATAATGGGTGGTAAAAAGGTGTATAAGAATGAGAAATTTTTGGAAGGTTGCTATTTGCTGCGGTGGTAACCCAACTCTGAGTTGTTAATAAAGCAAACCTAGAAAAACCCATGGCTGAAAATTCTTTACACGGCTCTCCTCTTCTGACAGGAACAAGTGATCAGGACTAAGACCACCAACGTCTCCCCTTGCTCAGCCAACTTCTCTTTTTCAGTTCATACATCTTTGCACTACCTTACAGTACCTGAATCCCGCCAGAAAGGGGGAAGAGGAGAGAAAAGCAGAGATTTGCACCTCATTTACAATTTCCCATTTTCCTTCACGGGAGTGAGCGGCACCGCGCTGGATGATGGCCAGAGGCACCCTGCAGCGGCAGCACACTGACAGCCGGCGGACAGCACGGTATGGTCATGGGGAGCAGCAAGCTGGGGGGTGCCAAGGGGGGGCTGCTGCTCTAACACCCCCATTGGTACTGCAGATGAGTAGCAAACTGGTACTCATGGTTGTGAAAGACAGCTGGGATTTAGAAAACAGTGAGTTAGAAAATGCTTATTTGCTTAGCTAGTTGTTTTTTGGTGGGCTCCTCCACTTATAAAGGAGTTGGAGAAAATACTCAGGGGCCCATAAATTAAAAGAAGTTTGAAAGCCACTGGCAAAGCTGGAAAATTTGGCTGCTTTTGGAAATAGCCAAGAGCTTTGTGGAAGGCATAAGTTCAAATTTCTGCTCTGCCTGATTCGTGGGGGGGTTGAAGCTGAGCTTCCCACTGCCTGGAAGAGTGTTTCCACCTCCCAGAGCTGTGAAAGCATTCAGGAGTGGGGCTGCCTGCCTCTGGTTTTGTGAACGGTTTGTTAAAGGTCTTGGATCTACCCTGATTTGAAAAAAGAAAGAAAAAAAGGAAGACATTTGTTGTGGCATAAAGCTGTTTTCTTCCCAAGTCCAATGATGACACTGGCACATGAGTTTTTAAAGTGTGTGCTGTCTTCTGTATGGCTAATTGTATCTTTTAAAAAATATTTTGCCATTTATTAATTCAATTTTATTTATTACTGGATTATTAGCTTACTCCTAGTTAGAGAGAATCACTGTATATATTAACTAGACGTGCTTTTTCTAGGGCCATTTAAACTTGCCATGCAAATACCTTCTTGAGACAGATTTCTACAACAGTTCTCAGCTATTACATGCACCCCCAGGATGAAAATCTTTTTTGGTTTAGCATTTTTCCTTTGTGGATATAAAGATTCTTCTTTTTCTCCCGCTGCTTCCTTCTCATGTAGACATACACCTCAGGCCCAATACACATGTGGGAAAATCTTCCCTTGCACTTCTACTACCCCAGAGTCTGCTGGTGACTTCATGTATTTCTGCTGAGCCCAGTTTGTCCATTAATAATAAAATCACGGTGGAATTTCTACCCAATAACCACGCACGTTTGCAGGAGCAGATGTGTATTTATACAGGAACGCGTGGTTGGCTTACGGGTGCAAAGCCTGCCCTTTGCCTGCGACACGCAGTTGGCTTTCCAAATGATTTCCCTCTCACAGCCGATAGACGTTGACTTTGGCAGCATCATTAGTGATAGACCATATATCACGGTTAATCATATCTGCTGAAAGGCTTTAAAGACTTCTCATATCCTTCTCAATAAAAAAGATGTATTTTCTCATTTGAGTGGTTTTTACCATAGGTCTCTAGTGCACGGTCATTAAATATGCTTTCAACCCTATTTAGCTGCACTTTATATCCTTAAACGGATGTATGTCTGAAGAGTGCAATATTTGTACGGGGCCAAATTAAAATATACAGTTTTGCCTCTTGCTTTAAAGAAAACTTAATAATTAAGCTCAGATTGACACAGATCAAAACATTGGCAAAAATTGCTGGAAACAGTGACTCATTTTTTATTTCAATTAACAGTTTCTCAGTTTCACATATAAACAGTGAAACTGTCGAAAATAATTATCACAGAGGGAGGAAAAACCTATTTCACTCCAAGGTAAGGAAAACAGGCTAAAACAATAGCTGTGTGGACTGATCAGGCTATCAATGAACCGAACTGAATCAGAGAGCTTTTTTCTTCTCTTGGCAGGAATCCTGTTAGTACTTATTTTTATGTTCTTTGAAATATTAATACATTTACTTGTCTAATAAGCTCTGTTTGTCGATGAAAGCTTTCAGCTTACCAATATTGTAAGGACAGAAGTATTTTAAAATGCCATTTTTTAAATGTATTTGTACAGTGGAAAGATAAAAGTTACAGGACCTTCAAAATTATCAGAGACATTTTGTTAACTAATCACACTTATAATCTGACTTCTGATTCCAAATATTTGCTTTAAAAGTCCTCTGTGGCTCTTTTTGGCACTTAATTATGATTTTTAACTTGGGTTTGGTTTCTTTGCTTTTTTCCTGACAAACTCAGGTGAATTTGAACTAGTGACAAAATCGCAAATCTCTTTTTGTTGCTCGTAAATTCTGGCATGTGAATATAGGGGGAAGGAAGTTTCTTAAACATGCGCGGAACTTTATCTGAAATATTGGCATGTTAACTCATCTTCTGCAAAGAAGAATGCAATTATGACGTTCTCTTGCTTCTTTATTTTTTGTTTCCTACCCTATGTTGTATGTTTCCCAGGATACGTTTCAGGTTCATGAGTTTAAACTGAGATAAATAGTCCTGCCTGGGTATTGTTTCCACTGTCTGGTAAGACCATATGGAATTTTTACTTCCCGTATTTTGAGTAATTTGTGTATTTATTCAATGTTTATCCTCGTTTTGCTGTTGAGAATGTAAGTAAAAGCCAGTTTCCTGGGGCTGAGATGACAGGGTTGGGTAGAGTTTGTGTTCAGCTGCAGGCTCCAGCCTAGGCTGAGTTTTAAGCCCATGAATAATCTCCCCAGAGCTGCTGAGATCACTCGTACGCCTAACGCGTGTGTTGCAGTTTGACTCGGTTTGACCCCGTTTGACTCCAGAGTGAAGGAAATGATGCCTCGGTTGACCATAGCTGTTTGTTTCTAATTCGTCTGCATTTACATACCCTCCGTGTCTGCTTTTCATTAACATGTAAGACTTTAGCAGGGGATTTTTCACAAACGGTTACCACTGGCCAAACTAAACTCCACTGGGCACAGTTGGACACCATCAAGTGCTTTTGAAAAACTGCCTGTGTTTCTCCTTTCAGACAAACTCCCCGCAGAGCTTGTGTGCTGACAACTACTCGTGGCCGATACCTCATGCTCGTATCTTCTCCGTCGGTATGTTACTGCAAAGAAAAAAGTAAAAAAACCACTCTGTTGCTGTCTTACGAGGCTCATGAAGCCAGCGTTCATTGGTTGACCCTTGAGGTGTTTACTCAGTTATTCAGCTCTTGGTTGGGAAACGTCCTCTTGTGTATGGAAATTTCCTTGGGTTGGATGCTTTCATAAACAATTACAGGCTGTGTTATCTGAGCATAATAAAGCTAAATGGCTTCCTGTCACTATAACCCTTATTTAGTTTTATACTGCCCACAATTTTCTGAATCTCTGTATGCTTTCTCCTTTCTTGGCTTCATTTTGGAACAAATTCCCTCTTTTGATTTATTTTGTTATGATACTGCTTTCATTCAAATGCCTCCTTTAAAATTTTCTTTTGTAATCTGTCTGTACACATTTTTCTTCCTCTCTTAACCTCTTTATTTTTAGGAGTGGGAGGGGCTTAAGAATTATTGCTTATTTTATTTCTTTAACTAGTACATTGCCATATTTAGTTAAAGAAATAATTCTCTCTTAGAGTTACTACCTGTCTTTTATATTCTCAGCCATCAGTGCATTTTCAGGGAACCACAGATTTATTTTATGAAAAGAGCAGGAGGCACGAGGAGTCCTGTTACTGAGCAGGTGTGGTGACAAATTAGTCAGGAAGCTATTGCTCAATTTAACTCCAGCAGCACTCCCCTCTGACCTGTCAGCTACTATCCATTTCTGCCCTTTCCAGGTCTGTTTGTGCTCATCTGAAAAGCAACATTTTTTTTCCCCTGTTTTTTTCTGAGAAGTGTAGGTAGTTTGGGGGCGTTATTGGGAAAAATGGATGAAACGTCAGACCAGTTGTATGATCAAAGGTAAAAGGGCTTCAGAGATAACGCTTCCTGCGTGCACGCATGCGTTTTTGGAAATAAGGCCCTGGCTGAATATCCCATTGCTTGCTAGCAAATGTTTTGTCTCCATGTCAATGCCAGAATTTTAATTGCATTTCTCCCTGACATTAGATACGTAGTCTAAGAAAGTGATGTTGCACTGCAGCTGGAAGCTGACATGAGACTGAAGTGACACATCCTTCGCTGTGGAATATTTGTCTCCAGCTGTGCTGTTGCAGGGTGGGTTACAGAGACGGCACCTGTGCACGCCGGGGTAGCAGCAGCCAGGGAGGATTCCCTGCCATAACATTTGTCTGTGAAACACATACTTTCTCCCTGAGGAAATGGGCTTATGTCAACAAAAATGGAAACTTCAAAAAAAATATATGTAGTGCTGGGAAAAGCTAAGCATCTTTGCTCTTAAATGTGTGGGGTGATTAATTGCATGTGCCATATCCCTCACACACACATTCTTCTTCTTTGCCAAAAGCTGAATGTAATTGGAAGCCTATGAATGTCCATAGTTGCCAGACAGCTTAAAATTAGATACTGTGAAATGCAAACAAATGGAAATGTTTCTCTCTTGTGTAAATATGCAAGAATTATTAAGCATTAAATACCAGTTGCAAGGAGAATCGTTTAAGACGGTCAAAAATGAACCTGACGTGGCTCTTGTGCACAAACCTGGAGCAGGAGTCCCATTAGAGTGGCCTGGACAAGCAGGTTCTGCTCCACACACTGGTTTTGCACCCCCTTGCTTGGTTAGTGTTGCAGCAGCTTCCTAAAAACACTGTAGGAAGATATAATCCTTCACACAGATGCCCTCACATAGGAGTAAGAGTAATTTGTATTCATGTAACTTATTTTCTTTTCCAGATGGAAGCAAATCATACTGATCCAAAATAACGTGTCTGTTGGTGTAGTTGTAGTGGTGTAGTCACTAGGGAAGGTGATGGTTTAGCTAGGTGGGCAGAGCACAAGCAGCTTGTAGATACCAAGCAGCTCCAAGATGAGAGAGGACATGGCAAGTCTTGCTGGTATTCTTACTGTCAGGGCATCGATGGCTTGCTTCAGTGAAGGAAAATTACTTGTATGCACCCAAGTTGTTCTTTCACTCCCTTGCATTTTCTTCTCACATTCAGATACTGCTTAGCTACATCAGGGCAAAGAGCAAAGGAGCTTGAGGGGCTCAGGCCATGTGGGGGCTGTTGTCATCTTTGCTGAAAGTCCACCAGGTAAGGCATTCTTCTTCTGTGCCTCCATTTACCATCCCTCATTTTTTATTCTTAGTTATCTAGTTTACAAGGTCTTCAGAACATGCACAGTTCATAACTATGGGTCAGTAAAGTGCCCAGGACACTAAAATGCTGATTTTTGTCAAGATGAGAGGGTAACATGTCGAAAGAATGAATTAGGAAAAGAGATGGCTAAACTAAATTTAGCTGAAGCCTGAAAAATAAACGTGCTTATTGAGGAAAATTTGCATTTTACAAGAACTGTGCCTTACAGACTGAAAATACAGACCTCCTTTACAAAAAGGCAATTGTACCATTACCATTTCTGTGAACACATCTGGTCAATGTTGATGTGTATCTTTTCTTTTTGTTACAGACTAAAATGTTTTTGAGTGATCTCTTCTGACCCACTGTTGCCCCTCTTTGTTTAGCATTCAATTCTGTCAGCCCCTTCAAAATGTAGTGTTCCCCTACGCTGCCATTAAGTTGAATAATACATGCATATGATTTAATCCAAGCTGTCTCCTGCAGTTAGTCGCCTTCTGGAGAGTATCCAGGTGTTGCTTGAAAAGAGATGGCTGGGAAAGAAATAAACAATATCACTTGACGAATTGGCCAGTGTATCTTTTGTCTCAGCCATATTCCACTATGAAAATCTTGTTCAATTAAAATAATTGTGCTTGAGACATAAAGGGGGCGGGG
>JANZLQ010000030.1:18238303-18250556 GCA_026212715.1 Elanus axillaris
CCTCCAGAAGAGGTATATTTTCTAGTGGACACTGAGGAGTATCCACCAGATTTACGTACTCCACAGCTGCTACCCCCAACACCCCCCCCCCCCCCCCCCCCCCCCCCTCACCCATGAAGCTCAAAGCTTTGTATAAAGACAGTAAAACATAATTATCCCAGGCAAACAGAAAAGGAAACCTAGGCACAGCCCTTGGGTTAAACTCAGTAGAAAGACATAGAGGGAAACCCAGGTAGCCTGGAGTATCTGGCCTCCTTCAAATATTAGCAAGATTCCTTTCTGCATTAGCCATCCTTTCTGCAAAACAGAAAATGTTTCTGCTTGGAGTGCAAAAACATGCCTAAAATGTAATGCTCCTTGTACGACTCTGGGCTACCAGGTGGGCAATGACACTTTCCCACTGTAAGAGCGGTAAATGTGAGAAAAATAAGTGGCTAGTTCATTTCTGCAAGGAAGGTGCTGCAGCATCACTGTGAACGCAAGGAGCTTGGTATTCCTGAAGTGTTTTTGCATGATTATTTTTTAGGTTCACTCTTCAGTTACATAACAACATATGCTTTCCCTATTTACAATGTTAAAATAGACCAAGATAAAAAAAAAAATATACTCCCACTGCGAATGATATGGCACTGACGTCTACTACTGATACACCGATGTCTTTTTCCACCAAAGCCAGCTAGATGCTGCCTCAATCTGCCATGAAATGTCTGTAGTCTCAGAGCCATAAAGTATAGCAATGTGCAAGGAAATGAACCCAAAGAAAAAGCTTGGCAGTCAGAACTTGGAGATTGTCCCTTAAAGCGTCGGTAGCTGCCTGGATCTTCCTAGTGTTCCAGTGGATATTTTGGGTTGAAAGAAAGAAATGGCTCAGCTAAGCCTGAAGGCACCTGTCGGAAGGTGTCCCAAAACGTGGGGATTGTCAATAGTGGGGATCAGTCTACGGTGGTGGCAGATGTTTTATGCTCAGTAGTGACTGGAAGGAAAATTTTCCACCCAGGAACTGTCAAGCACAAGATGTCTGCAGTGTATTAAGAGCTTTAGAATAAAATACTAGCTTGTGGTAGAGGTTTGCTTTATGTGAAGTTTCTCTCTCGTCAAAATAATTTTGAGGAAGAATTGTTTTCCTTTTTTAACACCTGTTTTTGACATTTCTGAAATGGAAAAGCTTTTTGTTGTTGTCAAAATGACTGTTATGAAATGTAGATGTAGGTACGGTAAGAAAGAAGTTATAACGAATACGTTTGAGGGATTCCTGCAAAGAGTTCTTGCACATGAAATAAAAATGTACGTTCTAGCAGATCTCGACCTTCCCATGCCATAAACAAATGTGGAAATGGAAAGGGCAAATTCTCAGCTGTGCGCCGGGATTAAAACAAGCAGCAAAACCCATCTCCTCTCAGCTCCACCCTGTGCCCTCCCTGTCCCCAGCACCTCCACTACCGCCAAGATTTTAAGCTTGAACCAGTCGCCCATAGCAAATCCCGGACCTGAAACCAGCGTGATGCTGAGGACACGAGGAATCTTTCTTTTTGGGCGGATGATGGTTTTGAGAGAGAGTGGTGCCCGTTTGCTTCGGTGCGGAGGTTTGGAGAGCCGCACAAAGGCCCCGGTGGAGACGAATTGGTGGGCAGAGAGCAGGTGATAAGGTTAAAAGTGCATGATGGCTGCAGTTCTATCACTCGGGTATCAGTAATGCGGACGTGCCTATGTGTGTTTGGATTCCAGGCACACGTATCTGAATGCGCCTGTCTAAATCAAGCGGCTGCTCAAAACCTTTAGCAAGTGTCCTCGGCCAGAAACCCCAAAGCCTCCCACATTTACCTTCAACACGCATTGGGAACTGCTGCAGTGCGTTGCAAGCGTTGTACTTAAGAAATGAAATCTGGAGAGAAATGAGTCTTCTGTGCAATTATTTCATACTTTTTGGCTTTTCTGATTCAGTCTAGTGCTGAACCTCTCCCTTCTCTCCCCCTTCCCATTAGCCCCACGAGGCCTCCCTGACCTTACAATCCACCCACGGTTTCCATGTTACTGTCAGCCTCCTTACACTTGACTGATGAGAAATATGTGATTATTCAACACATCATAAAAACAGCCAGAGCAAATGAAGGAGAAATCTGGAAAGTATTTATAGAAAATCTGTAAACAATCATTGCAATTCAGCTATTCAAAGCTGTGCACACATTAGGTTGTTAGCTGTAGAGCCCTCAGATGTTCTTTGGTTCTCTTACCTTTTTTAAAAATTAAGAACTGCTTTGTTATGCTCCCAGCCATTTTGTATTTCATAGGCTTCTGTTTGCAGAAACAATTTCTTTTTGAGCTACAATAACTGAGAAGAGATTCTTTTTTTTTCCTTAAGACTACACATCATTTCATTGACTTCAGAGGTTTGACAAGCACCGATTCACTGACATTGCTTGTGTGCTAAAAGGCTTCTTGAGGTGACTTCAAGCACATGCATCTCTTTACTGCGTACAGCTCAACATCGGATTCAGATAAGTAGGAGGGAGGAGGTGAGAAAGAAGAAGCCGTGAAACTCTTCTGGAAAGCGACACAATGCAATGGTGGGACATGCGTTGCAAAGTCTCTCTTCTCTGTGAGAGGCAAGGGTGTTTCTTACTTACCATAGCATGATTTAACCAGAGCGGAATGATTCCATCAAGGCTTTGGGGGTAAACTAGCTCTCGATTGTAGGTATACAGCATCCAAAAGGATATAGACACAAACTGGAACCAAAATACAAAATGAAAGAAATTTCAAAATGAAAGACAAACATAATTGATGGGATTTGGCTAGTGCTTTCATTTCTGAGAAGGCAAAACATCTCCTACGTGAAAGGTGGTGATATTGCCAGATAAACTCACATATCTCACATGTTACAACATAAAGAAAGGAATTTACTCTGAGGTGCAGTGTTCTGTGTTGTTACTGTGAGAAAAAGCTCCTTTATAAACTGCCAACACTGACATTTTCTGTGGAATACTAGCTTTAAACTCCCCCCTCCCCTTTGCAGATGGGATCTTTTGATGGTCCAGAAGTTCTCCTCCAGGGATTGACTGTCAAGCATTTGTTCTGCTCAGTAACAAAGTAAAAACAGATCTTGGTAAGACAGTTCACGTAAGACTTACCCTTATCTTCACATTTTGTAAGGCTAATTCCTAAACTGCAGGTGCAAGCCGCACTGTGGGCACCCATTTTTTTCCCAACAGAGAAGGATTTACAGTGGGAGAACTTAACTGGAGGAAATGAACCCTGGTATCGGTTACTGATACCTGGAAGCTGATTTGCACTTTTTTGGCCTGGCTTTGTATTTGAGCACACTTTGTGCTGGGGGTTGGAAATCGGGGACGTGAGATGCTGGAAGAATAAGACTACCCTGTGCCTCTGTCCTGCGGGCAGGGTGAGGATCCCTGGGGGGAATATGACAGCAGTATCGTGAATAGTGCTGTGCAGGGAAGATAAATTAGCCAGTCTCTCTGTCTCCATCCCTGGCAAGGCTTTTTTAGTGAGCTAGCTGACTGAGCTCCTTGTGGACCAGATTTAAGCAGCGCTTCTCAGCCCTTTGAGATTCAGAGGTGGCTGAAGGCTTCACTCAGGCAGAGAAGCGCCTGCATGTATAACCCACCGGTTCCCGTCCAACCCACAGCACCAGATAAACAGCATTTCAATAAATAGCATTGTCTGTGAGGGAGTAGGTCATCCATGGTGAATCTGACATAGGCTGTGACTACAATTATTTTCCTGTGAATCTCTTTCTCTCCAGCGCTTATTTAAAGCCACACTGGAGTCAGAGAAGGAGATGGGAGATTCTGCTGCCTCTTAGGTATCCTCTCATGTCCGCCTGGCCCGTGCTGCCCTTTAGAGAAATGCCCTGAATGGATAAACCCACAGCTATTTGGACTATCAGACTAACGGAGAGGTTACACCTCATTCACCCTTTGGGGTCAATGTGTATTCACTGGGGGAGAGCAACCCTAAAGTTTGTGCAAGAGCCTTTGCATTCAACCATGACAGTCTCAGCACTGTCTCTTCTTCTAAATGGTCCAAATCCATTTTCAAATGGTAGAAGCGAGCCTACAGTTCTTATCTATTTTATACATGTGTACGTTATGCTGCTATACACCCCTAATCGTTTACGCAAACATTATTTTTACATACAGAGGTTACTTACCATGGACACTGGGAAAGCCAGGACACTGAAAAGAAGGTCTCTGCTGGAAATTATGCTCTTTGCACATCGCAGTTTCTTAATTAGTCTCAACACATCAGCCAGGAAGGACACCCCATAGAAGACAGCCTGCAAAACCTAAAGTAATTACACCTAATGAGGGAAACTCATCCAGCTTTCATTAGCACGTTCTTCAATGAACTCTGTTCTTGCTCTTCAGGGAGCTGTTTTGTTCCTGAGATGCAAGCCTGCGTGAGGGAAATAGCTGTTGGCTAAATCTTTTTTACTAACAGAAACTGATTAAATAAAGTTGTTTGGGAGGTAACTTTAACAGTATCTCGTTTAATAGGCTAAACAGAGATGTGTGATGTGATTCAGATGGGAAAGGTGGAAGGACATGTTGAAAGCCAGCTCCTTCACACTTCCTATGTTAATTGTTATGTTCAGTGTATCTGTGTAGGAACAGGAGAGAACGAAATATGCCAGGAAATGTTTTCTGTAAGGGAATTACTAGATAGCTTCTCCCACCATTTAGCCAACACAAGGCCTTCTTTCCAGGGACTCACGGTGCAGCTGATCTCAGTGTCAAGTAGCTCAGAATGCTCTAATGTGAGAATTAGGTGTGGAAGTTGTCAAAACCAGAACCTCTTTTGCTGAACTCGGAGGGATTCGGGAAAGGATTGATTTCAAGTGCTTAGAAGAAATCCAGACTTCAGTAACTAAAACTGAGTAAGTTAAGTTATTTATCACTATTGAATTTTGGAGCTCTCTGTGTGTGTGTGTTGCTTTGGTTTGTTGGGTTTTTTTCTTTCTTTAAATCATTTGCAAGTAATGAAGATGGGGTTGCTTGGGGAGGGTGCTGGGAGGATTTGGTGAAGAATTAGGTAAGTGCACAGTGACAAAACAAAATTCTGCAAACTGCGTATGAAATTGCCACAATATTGCAGTTTAAACCAATATGGCTTTTCTGATTACTTCATTTTCTCTCCTAACTGCACAGGGGATCTTGTTAAATGAGATTTGTCAGATGCACAAAGGCAGAGCCTTGCAGAAAAATATTTCACCCGTTACCTTGCATTCAGCACTGAGTCTAGCTCAGTTCTGTTAACTCATGGCGGCCTCTTCTTTTTAAAGCTAGGTTGTCCCAGAGTGATGCAATATGGGAGATGCAGTGTACTGCAAACACTGGACCAGCTAGCGATGCTTAAACAGAAAAAGGCTGTGTTACAGCTTTCGGGATGAGATCTCTTTTGCCATGATCTTACTCTGAACTGGATATTTATTTACAGCAAAGTGTCTGAAGTTGTGGCCAGTTACTTCATCAGTTTTTGAAGGAGCCGAGAAGGGTGGTGCTTGGGAGGGGACAGAACTAGTGCAATGCTTTTCCATCAGAAATTCCTTTATCATCAAAATATCTGAGGGAAGGAGGGGACTATGATTTCACCATGCCCGTTGTCAAACAAGGGTTTCTGCAAGCTTTAGTTTGCAGAGACTGACTCTTCCTAGGGAGCAAAATGAGCGTAGTTTGCATGACCGAAGTATCCTTGCAGTTATCCACAAGCATCCCCATCCATTTTGTGGCTTCCCAGTAAAGGGAAAAGATACATCCTTCCTTCCCTATCCTTTCTGTGGTCCAGATGGGAGCCACAGCAGACTGCAGCCAGGTGCCACTGGTGGAGTGTCCCCCCTCCCGGTGCAGACCACGGCGGTGGAGCGAGGGAGGTGCTGGTACGGGTGGGTGACTGGCCCAGGGACACCCAGGACGAGGTAGCAGGGGTCATACACCACCCAGTTCAGCTGCGAAGCCCCGTGTTTCCTCTCAAGAGCATGGGGTGAACAGCCACGTTTTTACATTAAAAAAAAAACCCAAGCAGCTTCATCAGAACCCACATATGGTTTTGTTCAATTCTGAGGCACCCAAACCAGCTCTTTCAAATGTGGTTTTCTCTCTCTCTCTCCCCCCATTATCACAATTAGCCTCTGAAACTGCAGGCACAATTTCAGTCAGTAGGGATTCAGCCCTCCAAGTCACGGGTCTAGTTCAGAAAAGCCCATACTGGGGCGCAGCGTACTTCCACCCAAGCACACGTTCAACCCAAACCTCTGCCCCAGTCCCTGGCCTCACCAGGACACCAAATCCAAGTCCCCAAAGAACTAAGGAAAGCCTGGTAATAAACAGAAGCTCTTGTTACACCCTGTAGAGTCAACAGTAACTTTCTGTAAAAAGCATGAAAAATGAACATGAGGATGGTGACAGTCTGGTGACACATGGTGACTAATTGCCAATAAAGCAATTAGGGAGAGGCCTGGTTCCCAGAGGATGGGGCTATTATTATCTTGTTCATGGTCAGCCTTACATTAATCATGGGACGGGGATAGGCTGCTTCTTCCCCCCACTTTCAGAATTAACTAAAACAAACATTTCTGAAAAGAAACAGTCCCAAAACAGCCACATTCTCCGCCTGGTAAATATTCTGTCATATGCAGGGGAGGACAATGTTATCTTCTGTATGGAAAATGCTTATCTGAGTGTGTAACCTGACCCATTTCTCTGGCTGAACATAGAGAAGAATGACTCCTAAAGTTTGAACTCAGTCAGTCTCAGGAGCTCGTTTTTGCCCTGCTTGTAGCTTTACCCTTGTCCGTCACTGTGGGTTCAAAGGCGTTTCAGTCAGCTTGTGATCACCCTGTATTTCCAGGAGCAATGGAAGAATATACAAGTAATTTTCAGGCCAGACAACTGAATCTAGCTAGAGCCATCCCTAGTAATGGCTCAGTCTGGCAGGGTGCATTACTGGTAGACTGGAGTCAGAGCTCCAGGATTTATTCCTGTAAGAAAGGTGCATCCAAATCTTGCTGCCCTTCACTATGGGAAAATGTTGACATTAAAAAAAAAAATTACTTGAAAACATCAAATTATTCCAGATGTCCCGTGAATTTCCCAAACAGCAGTGCTGGCGCTCACAAATCCATTGCAGCCACTCATGGAATATAAATCTGCTGGCTGTAAATAAAGAGGATCCCCTAAAGTATTCCCACACAAACAGAAGGAAGACTGGAAGCATTCAGAAAGCTAACAATTAACCCAAAGAGGAGAATATGGATATGATTATCCCTGCTGGAGTGATGCCGCTTTCCTCTCTAGACCCCACAGAGCTCCATGGCACTAGGTGCTGTAGAAATGCTAAATTTGGCCAGATCGATTTTCCAAACTGAGAGTCATAGTGACAAAGAAAAACCTTAATTTTTATCTGCTGCAGTGATCAAAGGGGTGTTTCTGTTTAACTAACCTGACATGATTTACTTTCGTGTATAAGATCTAGCCATATGTGTATATTGAAATCTCCAACTAGTACAAATAAATCGGGCTCCAAGCTCTGCCCTTAAGGGGGCATAAATCCAATATTCTGAGTAGGCTATTACACATAACAGCCAACATTTAGTGTAGACACACATCCATTCACATGATAGAGACCTGGAAAATATGTATACTAAATACTGGGTCTATTTTGAAATAAATAAAAAAACAGCTTTCAGGAGAATTGAAAAGCATTTCAATTATGAGAGACAAAAGCATAAGGAATAAAATGGGGCAGGAATGCAATTAATAGTTTTTAAAGGTGCAGTGTGCTCATTATGCAATGATTTACTAATAGATTTACAGCAGTGAGCAGATTTTTATGAGCCTGGATATTTCAGGCAATGAATGATTCAGCTTGTACTGTTTTGTGTCACAGACAAATGGATACAGCACTGTTTTTAGCTGTCATTTCTGCTTGTTCAATAATCGGTCAATGAACTCCTTCAGTACAAAACCCACTTATCTCTTTTTTTTTCCCCCTACAAAAATATTTCCTTTCTGAATCTTGTTTGCTATGATCATTAACTAGATAAATGAATCTGAAGTAACGTCAGAGCTGTAGCTCTCTCGGGAGAGCCGCACGACTAGCGAGGAATTGAATGAGGTGATAAAAGAGGGTCATATCTAGAAAAAATTCTTCCAGCATCCCTCCAGCAGAGCTAGGAGTCGAGCTGCATTTCCATCCCCGGAAAATGTCACATTTCCCAGTATTTCCATCTTGGATGAGAGCAAGCCAGCCACAGCAGCTTTCCACAGAATGAAATTTTCAAAGGCAATTCCAAAGAGCTAAGAGGAATTTTTGGGGGAAAATGTCCAAGTGATTCAGTCAGCCGGTGCCAGAAGCCAGGCAATCACAGCCTGGCAGGAGACCGGCAGAAGAGCTGGGCAAGCGCGCTGCGTTCTTGGCTCTGGGGAATCCTCCAGGGTCCGGCCCAGCCCTGCCCAGTACGGCAGCTCCACCAAACCAGCCCAGCCCAGTGAGAGGCTTTTGCCTGATCTTCTTCCCCAGGACGGTACCTCCCGGCATCCCGAGGCGTCTCCTGGGACTACGTCCAAAGGCACAGAAATGTAACGCGTCGGGTGTGCGCCTGATGGACGTCTGTGGCTGACAGCCGCCTCGTGTTCCTTGATGTCCCTCAGCAGCAGCGGGGAGTGGGTTAATGCCAAACCATGGGACAACTCTTCTAGGGCCTAGGGAGCCTCACGGCCCCCGCAGCCATATTGTCTTCTCACCCTCTTCCTCTCTTAGACAGCGGCTCAGGAAAATTTTGCCACCTGGAGATACCAACAAGCGCTGTCCAGCTCAGCGGAGAAGGGGAGATGAGGGCATTCCTCTCCCTGGGCCCCTCTCCCTTTTTGGCAATCCTTTCTTGAAAAATAACACGTCTCTGTAGAAGAAGGACTACTGGCCATGGAGGAGTGATTTTGCACACGCTGCCCCATTGCCACATTTTCCGTGTGAGAGATAGGCAACATCTTCAGCCCAAACCATCTCCCTGTTGGCTGACAGCACTGTTTTAGCATTGGGATTGGATCAATAAGTGGTTAAAATAGGGGAGACAAAGGACTGGAGAAGTGGAGCAAGGGCTCCTGTTCACGGAGATTTAATGAGACCTGAGCTGTTCAGCAGGTCCATAAATGAGCTGGGGAAGGGAGCAAACACCGAGGTGGTAAAGCTTTGTAAATCTTTTTTTTTTTTTTTTTTCCTCTCTGTCAAAGTGAAGCCTGACTGCAAAATTGCCAGAGAATCTCAGGATGCCGAGTGCCTGAGAGATCAAATAGCAGGTGAAAATCAGTGTTGGTAAATGCAGTGTAATGCATTTCAGAAAAAAAGCAACTTCAATTATATATTTTTCAACAGTGGGTTCTAAATTAACTATCACCAGCCAGGAAAGAAATCACTGTGGATAGCTCTCTCAAATTGCCAGCTGCTTGCTCACCAGTAATCAAAAAAGACAAATAGACAGTTAAGAATTGTTAAGAAATAAACAACAGAAAAGGAAACACCTTTAGGCTACTGTATAAATCCATGCTGTGCTCATAGCTCAACTGCTGCTGCAGCCTGCCCTACTTACCCCTTTCTGAAACTAGAAAAACTACTGCAAAGGGTGACAAGGATGCTTTAATGAAAGAAGCAGCCCTTTGTGAAGAGAGATGAAAAAGGCTCGGACTTCCAGCTTGCAGAAGAGAATAACCAAGGGGAAAATCTGGTAGAGGTCTCTAATGAGTGGCAAACAAAAAGTGAACAGAGGCGGACAATTAAATTATAACACAGAACTAAAGAGGCATCGAATTCAGTCGTCAGGAAGCCGGTTTACACCAACAAAATGAACTGTTCTTTCACACAAGGCACGCTTGCCTCATGGCATTCATTGCCACAGGATAGGAAGGGTACCAGAAGTATAACCAGGTATGTTTTTCCTTTAGATAGATGAAGGGAAGGCTTTGAATGGGCACTAGCTACCTCTGGATTTCTTTTCTGGCTGGGCATGTCGGTATGCCAGCGTGAGGGTAGAGCCATGGAAAGTTCATTTTGCGCTTACACATGCTCTTGTCTTGTGCAGCCTTTCCCTGATCATCCACTGCTGGTCACTAAGGGCAGATGAATGATAATTTCAATGAATATTTCTGCATGACAAAATACTGGAAGATGGGTTACTTGCTTTCTCCTCTTGATCTCATGCTTTAGAGTTGTGTCATATACTGCATGATAGATGTCATTATAACGATGCCAGGGGATGGGGGTGGAGATGCTGTTTTGCCTGAAAGTATGGCTGATACTTTAATGGGGCTAGCTTTCCCAAAAAAAACCAAAGGAGAGGAGCTGGGCACACAGTCTCCTGCCTGAGGCTTGGCTGGTGGTGTTTTAGTCTGCTGACATATGTCCCAGCAGGACAAACTGAATATCCTTAAGGTTGTTGAATCCTGACCATTTGATCGCTGGCATTTCAGAAAAATTGATTTTTAAACCATCACAAAAAGCCTAGATGTACTGATACAAAGACAACATAGCAACAAACCATATGTGTGCCCTCCTGACTGCAGCGATATATGTGCCCTCATCCTTCCACAGCCAGCTTGGCCACTGAGAAGGTCACTGTGGCTCCCTGAAGCCCAGGCTGTTGTAGCCACCTCACATGCCATTCACTGCCTCTTAGCTGCAAGTATTTCACAGAGTCACAGAATGGTTGAGGTTGGAAGGGACCCAAATTTCCCAGCCCCTTGGGGGTTTCCAAAGGCCCTACTTGGAGCTGGGGAGCCTTTAAATTTCCATGGAACTCCACCATGGGGTGTCTCCTTCTAAAGAGTAAAAGTAGAGACAAACACACCCGGGGCCAGACCTCCCACTGATATTTAACTCTTGACGGTCACGCAGAATGGACGAAAGGCTACGGAGGTCCCTGCGGTCATCCCTCAGGGTAGCAAGTGCCCCTGAACTTTGTCCCTTGTAGGAACCCTCTCCACACGGCCGGTCTTTCCACCCACTGCCGCGGGTCACTGATGAACCGCTCGGGCTGAGAACAAGCCTTCTACCCCAGGGTATCTCACATACTTTCCATTTTATTTCTGTCTTGTGAAATGTTAGCATATTAGGCGAAGCAGAGCACATTACGGTCTGTTTTTCTGTGTACTGTTAGGGAATGCACCAAGCAGCTGATAGCGCTGTTAAAACACATGTAATAATGTCACAAGCACCTCTCTCTGCAGGCTGGAATTTCTTTCCCTTGTGCTCTCAGCTGATTGTCAAACTAAGCATGTACTCTGAATGGCTAAATTAGCACTGTGCTATGCTTTGTTCTACCTTTTCTGTAATTTACAGGACAGAAAAGCCTATTAAAAAATTGAAGTAAAACTTCAAGCAGCATTATAATGCATATTGAATTAAGGGTTAGATAACATGCATCAGACCTGCACATGTCCTGGCTGGAGGTACCCTACCTTTCTATCCTTCTCCTCACTGAGAGCTTGTCTCTTTTACAAGGAGGCAGCTGGCTTCAGAGTACTTTCTGAAAGCCAAGCAGCCCACCAGCCAATATTTTTTCTGCATAAAACCTGTGAATACATTTCACAGCACAAGCATGGATCCCTACTTAGTTTCCTTTGGGGTATAAACCGTTAAAGGAAGCAGTTTAACAGCAGCAAATATACCAGCTGCATATGTCTTGAAGCACAGATGGCAGACAAACAAATAGACAAATTGGTATCACTGTACAACATGATTTGCTTACCAGATTGAGGACTGTCAAATATTTCCACTGCCCACCGTAAAGAAACACTTCAGATGGCCGCTCTTCTGTTCTTACGTGTGTGATTGAATAGGCAATGAAAAAATACCAGACAAAAGCAAGGCAATGGTACGCTGCGAGAGTAGAGATTTCCATGCTTTAGCTAAGAGCAAGTGATAATCGGGACAAAAGCAGCTTTTCTCTTAAGGTCCTCGGTTGCTGTGCATGGGAAATGGCAGGGCAGGCGGGTGTACTTCGGAGCAGACTCGGACCCGTTGCCACTTTGCTCTCCTCAAAAGAAATAATCACAAGGCTGTGAACTTTGCTTCTATTTGTTTCCCTTTTCACTGTACAGATAGGCTGGGGGCGGGGGGGGGGCAAGAAGAATAGGCTTATTCTCCAGATTTAAATGCCTTGCTCAAGATTAGCAGATTAGTTGCAGAGTTACATAAGTTTTGGGTTTGGGTTTTTTTTTTTTCAAAAGTGGGGGGGGCGTTG
>JANZLQ010000030.1:18250656-18265656 GCA_026212715.1 Elanus axillaris
GGGTTTTTTTTTTTGCAAAAGTGGGGGGGGCTTTGCTGCTGATTTTGTGTAACGGGCTGTCACGCTTCGGGTAGTAAGTGAAAACAAGTGGTGTTTTCTTCACTCATAGCAGTGGGTGCAGCCATTTCTCCAGCTCAGCATGGGAAGCCTCTGTGACTGTTTTTCCCTTGTGCCAAAGGAAGAAGTGGGAAACATAACGGTCTGTGAAAGAAAAAAAATCGAGTTGATTTGTTGATAGGCTATGGAGGTGGCAAGGAAGCTGAGAGGATTCGTAGGCAAAGGTCCTTGGGGTTGAAAATCAGTGCGAGCGTTGACATTTTTTTGTGGGAAAAGGCTCCGCTGCCTTTATGCCACTCCACGCAGCTGGGATCCATCAGCACCGTGCACGGCAGGTCGGCCAAACCCCGAGTGGCTTTGAAGCTCTGGCAGGGATGGAGACAACAGGGCAAAGGCTTTGGGTGACAAACCCGAGGCACTGGGAAGGGCATCTCGCCTACCTGCTTCTTTACTTGCTGCCATCCAGTTTCAGACAGCCCCTCTTCCCTGGCGCAGCATTATCGCACCGTCGGCGCTGGGGTAAAGAGAAGAACCGATGCTCAAGCACCGACCCTAAAAATAAGGGATCGAAAAAGTTCCCATGGGAATGCTCATTTTTCCCTCCCTTCCTGCCTCGCCAGGCAGCCCTGATTAGCACTGGAAAACACACAGGGCATTTGCTATTTGGGCCAGAATGCCATTTGGGCCAGAGTCTCCATAACTGCAGTGCTGTCAGCAGTAATTGCCACCTGAGTGTCCCAGGGGGGGCTTGCTGGCGAGCCGGTACCATGCCCCAGCCCACTGGACCTTCCCCACGCAGGACGGGGAGAGGGGGATGCTCTTCTTGCCCCTGCAGAGGCTGTCCCCGTGGGCAGGGCTGGGCTTCGGCCAAGCAGACCGCATGAAGGGATCTCTTTTTTTTTGCCCCCCTAACTGGCCTACAGGCAGCATTGAGCAATCTGCTGTGTTTTGGTTTGTTTTGGTTTTTCTCTTGCATTTTTTTTCCCCCCTGGTACCAGACATAAGGCTCCATGTGGGATGATTTCCTATGAACTCAGACAGCAATGTGCACGCATGTTGGGAAACAGCCCTTGCACTAAGGCACTTCAATATCCTCCTGTGTTTCGTTGACTTCTCCCCTAATTCAGATTACCCACACCCAGATTCCCCAGGCACCCCAGCCATCACAATCCCAGTGAAATATTTCTGCCTCACTTAGGGAAAATAAAGATGTAGATACTTCTGTGGTTGTTTGAATTTGCAGGAGAAAACCCCTTGCCAGAAAAAGAGATGGGAATACGCTTTTTGGACTCTGACAATGTCACCAGTCTTTTCCTAGGAAATCCAGCAAAAAACAGGTTTCAATTGCCTTTACAAACTTTCTGGGAAGAGGCAGTGCTGTCATGAGCTGCTCTTCCTCTGTTCCTCCTTGTTAAGACTCATCCCGGTGACAAAAGGCTGGAACAGAACAGGACCATGGCGTGGAAGGGCCCTTTTTATTAGCGATTTGCATATCAAAGGCACCAAGCAGTCAGCACTTAACAAGTTATCTTCACACCAGCCTTTCTGAGGTTTTGCTGTAGAGCAACTTTAAAAATGGGAAGGCATGTGCTTCTGCTCAGTAGGTGCCCGAATGCATGCAAATGAATGTAAATGTATGGAAAATGACAAAGTATGTTTTTTCTTTTCTGGAGGATCTTGGCCAGTATGGCTGGGAAGGTGTCAAGTACAGTGACAGTTTTCTGATGTGGACACCTGTCCAACAGACTGAGACCATCTGCTTTGTTTTCCCATATACAAGAAGCAAGATACTTATCCTTCAGCCTAGGCAAGGGATGAAGTTCGGATGTAGAAAAATGGCAAAGAAAGGGTGAGCACCAGATAGGGTCTGAAGTCTAATACCTCACAGTTCATGGAGTCTTTCTTATTTCACTGCAGTGAGCAAATACACTGGAAAGGCTCACACCTTCTCTCCGTGGGTATGAACAGCTACTCAAGATTCAGTGGAACAGGAAATTCAGCCCCAAAGTTTTTGCAGGGGGTGGAGAGGAGGAAGAAAGAAGGAGCACGTTGGAGCACGGGCAGATGTGCTGCTGCAGATCTAGCAGGATGGTTTAGGGAAATACCATTTTCCCTCTGCTTGGTATCACACCCCGGCTCACATCTGTTTCTCCCCTGGCACTGCATTCACGCAGCCTGCCGATGCTCCCAGTCGGCTTCAGGGGCTCACCTGATTTGAGCAGCGACAGCTGACTTCGTGCTGAAGCAAACTGGGAGCTCCCACTTTGTCCATTAACGTGGGTCAGATGAAGAATAGTAACAAGTAACTGGAGCCATAAATCACGTTGTATACACAAAATGTCCTCTGCTCATGCCCTCTTCTAGAGGAGTGAGTTAGGCCAGCCTGCCTGACTTTGCACCGAAATGGGCTTGACTCACTCATATTATTAGTATGGTTCAGATACCGAGGTGACAGCAAACAGTGTAAACCGGTAATATCTTAGACCAACATGTCTGTTTGTAATGTCACTTTGTGTCTCCACTGATGGGCATGGTATCTCCAAGCTGTTAAGCACTCCACCTTAAGTCCATTGTTACCATATAATGTTTAGTTACGACCTCAGCCTGTTGCTAATGAGGCAGCTGGTAGAAACAAATATTCCTGCTTCCTCATGGGCTGAGAGAAGCCTCTCAGCCTCTTGGGCTTCGTTTAGAGACCAGTTAGGTAGGTGCCTTTCAAGTATTCTTCAGTATTTTTGCACTGGCAAAGTTTCCCCTCTGTCAGGGCAGTACCCAGTGATGGCAAAAGGAGCGAGGGCAGCGCAGGAAATTACTGGCAGGTGACAGCAGTTACGGCCAGGTGGGAGGAAAGGATTCAAAGCCAAGCAAAGCCTCAGGAAAGGTTTAGGGGCCTCAAAAGCAAAATTGGGTCTTTATGCCTGGCTCTCTTTCCTAGGCGCAATCTAAGAACAAGGCACTGATATGCAACTGGGACTTGCGTCTGTCAGTGGGATTTCATAGGGTGAAGAAAATATGAGGAGCTGGGTGAGTATGTTTTTCTTCTACTTTTCTGATACTTGTTTCTATCCTCAATGCAGTTCTGTTATCTCATGTGTGGATTTCATAATTTATTTATCTTTAATTTACTGCTATTGTAAGCTGGCTTGCTTAAAGGGCAGCATTCCTTGAAAGCAGGGCCTGGGGCTGTTCATGTACAACATCCTCTGTGCGCTATGGGAGCGTGTCCACAATTAACAGACTCCATCTCTGCTATGTTCTGGTTTAGTTGCAGGTAATGCAGAAGTCTGTGTGGAAGAAGCATTTTCTGATAAGCATTAGCCAAGAAAGCTTTTTAGCATGTAGCGCGAGGCTGCCTGAGCTCTATGTCCTCAGGGATATCTGTAATAATGATTCGTTCTGTGACGGTCCTGATGTATGAAATGAAACATAATTGACAAAATTGCAAGCCTGGCATAGTCTGCTCCAGGCATCCTCTAATCCTAAGGCAGACTCCCCAAAATCATGTGGTTACTGTAATTCACAAGATTTAATTCTCTCTGGTTTTACTTGTTTTGGGCTTTAGTAGCTTCTAGGGGTCTGAGTTTTCCAACTCTTCCTCACAGCTGTGTGAGCGACAAGTGAAGAAACGTTTTAACTGCTAATAAAAGCTGAGGGCCTTGCCCAGTGACACAGCAGTGATAGTGACAGCTAATGAAGATCCATAAAAATATCCTGAGATACTTGACTAAAAATCTGAGAACAGGCAATGCTGCAACATCTACTTGCTGTGGACGGCAAGCAGGAAAGTTTACATATCCTCCTGCATGAGCCTGTCCTCTTTACCTTCTGTGAGTTGTTGGGTTTTTTTAAATATATATTTTTAAGAAGACAGGAAGTGATTTATCTTATCTTAATATGTTTGTTCTGAATTGTTTTTAAAAAGTTGTTCCAAAATGCCAGAATTCAGAGGGATTTTTCAGTCCCAGAGTGGTGGCTGGTGTACAAGCAGAAACTGGATTCAGTAGTTGGAAGTACTTGCTCAGATTTCAGAGTTTTTCCTCCCATTGAGTTCTATTGGCTTTTAAACTCTATGTTTATTCAGACTGCTGAATGAAATGTTACTTTGATCCAGAAACAAAACTTCCTGTGTAACAATGATTTGACACTTCTGACTCTTAAATGAATGAAAATGATGACATTAATCAAAACAAAACCTTTTCAGCTAACAACTTGGGTTCCAGAAGTAGGTATGTTGAAATTAAAAAACATTTGATTGGAAAAATGCTTGCCTGTCTCATCTCCAACCTGTAGTGGAAACTAGGAATTGTTTGCCTTATCACCAAACCTCAATACTGTCTTATCTCTTGGCAAGGTAAATTTTGCTTAGAAATAAAAGGTATCTTTTTCATCAATTCTCAACAGCTTCCAAGAACTTACATACTTTTTGAAGAGATATATAGCATCGCTTCTCAATTTCACCTTTTCCATCAGAGATGCAAAATTAATCTTTGTTCATTTAGAAAGATTGTGCACAAACAACCTGAAGTTCAGAGTGAAACAAGAACTTGCACCACAGTGTACTAGGGAAGAAATGCCAGGGTATTTTTTTTAGATCTTGGATACACAAGGTTGTGACTGGTTCTCATTAGACTCCTTCCTCCCTGATAATTGTGGTGGGCAAGCTAAGGAATCTGTTAATTTTTTTTTTTCTTTGCCCTTTCTAGAGGTGGCCAAAACTGTACCAACTGGTCTTGCAAACAGCTGTGTGTTTGTTAACATACCACATATCAAAATGTTTTGATTTGATTTGTGTGGGGTTTCTTCATCTACTACTGAAACTCAGCAGCTTCTAGGGCAGGACACAATAACTCTTTGACAGAAGAGTTTCATAAAGCTTTATGACGTAGAGAGCACCTTGCTGGACTGATGGGGTAAGAATTGTAGGTGGCAGAGCAGGAAAATCAGGGAAGTCGCTCTTCTTTCACAATTATAAGCAGTTGTCACTCCTGGCTTTTTTCCACTTGCTGTTCAGAAGATTAGCAGATCTAGTGCATGTTACTCTTGACTTTGTCGTCTATGTACATAAATAACTTTTCCATATACGAGACAATAGAGAATCATCCAACACTGACCCCACCAGTCAGTTCTTGCTGAAATGGTGTAGTTTATGTGCAAATCTACCTTAAAGGGCCGATGTTGTTACAAAGGGTATTGGATAATAAAATAAATGCCCATCTATAGCCTGTGTTGGTGTAATACCTAAATCTGTTGTCACAACCTTTGGTACTTAGATTGCAACAAATGCTGGGCAGAGGAAGGAACTGCTTATCCCCACCATATGCGTGGAGAAGTGCAACCCAAAGCAGTGAAATGGTGTGTCCAAGGTCACACTGAAAGCCTCTGTTGAAATGCAAATTAACGATCATTCTCCTGAAGTCGAAGGGATGTAATTCTGCAAGAGAGGTTGAAGAGGTGCTGGTTTGCTCCCCACCACTGGGATCATATTGACAGATGACTCAGCAGGTTATAAAACATGTCGCAACCCCAAGAGCCTCCCAAACCCTGCTAGATTCTGAGGACCTTGCAAGTTGGCCAGAGTGGCAAGTACAAAGATCTCCTCTCCCTGGGGGCACTAATAGCCTTTGTACACCAAACCAATATCCAGTTCCTGCTCACTACTAGGCACTGAAGAACAAAGTAAATTTTTCTGTCTGTCAAAGGGTAAGATAAAGATTGCAATGTTTTAGTGATGTTAACAATGTGATGCCAACACCATAACGAAGTTTGAAGCAGTGGGTTGGTCAGACTACCTGCCTAGCAATGGGGACAGAAAGTAGACTTCCTACCGAAGCGCAGTCACACCATCGCCACGGTCTTCACATATCCATCAGTAGGGTCTGGCACAGCTCGTGGCTTTGGACCCTACTTGTGTAAGAAGCAGTCAACTGCCAGTGGTTCCTTACTGGAACAGGGGTTACTGGGGGGGCTGTTTGGACTCTGAGTGCAGCCTGCCCGGCCCTGGGGGTGAGGCATTGCCTGGGGAATCGGGCTCTAATGGGGCACTGTCAGCTGGCAAGTGTCCAGTTTACCAAGTGAATGCCGCTCTTCACCTCCTCTTTCTCAAACAAAAAGGCAAATCCTGCAGCAGGAGTTGTGTGGGATACCAGTGGTATCTCGGTGTCTGGGCTACAGTTCTGCAGCAGCAGTGTGTGAGTGCTCCTGCTACTGTGAAGAGCTGCCAAATTGTCTCCCTGTCACCCAGCCCCTTCGCCACGGCAAGATGTCTGAATTCTATCGCCTCTTTCTTGAAGATGGGATCGGAAAGGGTCATGCTCGGAGCAAGACTCCGCGTACATCCTGCCCTGCTTCCCCAAGCTGAAGTGGCCTGCTGCCTCCCCTCCATTTCTTCTTAGCCTGATCACCAGGACTGACCCCCACGTAAAGATGTCCCCCAAGGCCAACGTCTTTCCGAAGGGGTCAGTCTGCTTCCCCCAGCTTCCTCTTGGCTCTCGCGCGCGTACCTGCTCTCTGCAGTTCTTAATTTGCACAGACCTTTGCGTCTGGGTGGCTTTTCCTTTTCCTACCTACCACCCCAAGGTACTGCGGTAAAGCATGTATTACCCAAACAGCTGTGCCAGGTAGGACCCAGTTCTGACACATAGCACCTATCTGCAATCCGCCTGTGCTGTAGCAATGCTGTAGGTGATGGACGGGGCATTAAGAGAGCTTTCTGTCTGCTCGCCAGCCCTGCTCTCTTTGCTTGGGGCACAGCTTCAGCTCGCCCTCTGCGAGGGAGTGAGATGCTGTGGGGAGCCCTCCACTTGCTGCAGCGGCTGTGCTTTGCCTTTGCGTCTGCAGCCAGGGTCTCTACTTGAGGTAGCAGGTTGCAATCTCATGGACTGGGTTGATGTAGTGGTGGCAGAGCGTTTTGCTGTAGCTGCTTACAAGACAGGCTGCCTCCTGTAACAGACCGTTATCCCTCAAAAGTTATCCTATGTAGAAATGAACTTGGGTGAAAGGAAAGGGGGTGGGGGAGAGACCCCAACAAAACCCCCAACATCCTTTTCATCCTTCTTGACAAAATCCACCTTAACTTTCCTTCTGTCACTGTTGGTTCCATTACATGACGTGCATTGGCATGTTCCCTTTCCTTACAGCTATTTTCAGTGGTGAGGAGAAAGTACCTACACCTTTTGCAACACTTCATTTGGTTATTGGTCAGATTATCAGATGTTTTTGTGAGGAATTTGAGTTTGGAATAAGGCCATCTGCTACAAAACTCTTGTGCTGACCTCTTCCTTCTCACTGCCCTCTGAAAACATGGGGGGTTTTATTAACGCTAAATGCATTTGAGGGATCTGAACTTCCTCTGTCATGTGCTTTAGCTGCTTAGCAAAAACATAGTTGGTTTGTATACCTTTATGCTTCTGGGATCAGCTGGTGGTGGGAGGCAGTGTTTGCTGTTAGCTGCCCATCGCGAAGGCTTGGAGTTCTCTTGCATTTTTGCTTCCTAAAAGTGGGGGTGGAAAAGAAACCTGCCCTTGCCAAATTGAAGATGCTGGTTATCAGCTAATTCTACTGTTTACTGTTCACACAGCTAAACAACTGCTTGTGTTTGGCAGTGAGCTCGAGTTCATCTGCAGCGTGCCGGACAGAGCTGCCTGCTTGTTTTCATCAGAAGGTTTCTGCTGTTGCTTAATGGTAACACTCAGTGGTTATTTGCAGTGCTGCTTTCTACTTGCATGTTTCAAGACCCTTTAAAAAGGGAGGGTATCATTGCCCTTACCTTGAAGAAGGAAACCTGAGCTTCTAGAGGAGCTGTGCAGGACTGCTGGTCCCAATACATTAGATGGAAGTTGGTGAAAAGATCAAAAACGGTTGGGAGTTCAGAGAGTCCTGTTTCCCCCCAAATCTTTTACACAATAGTGGTGTTGCCCACGATAACATACCCCGATGCTGAGTGGTGCCACTGCAGGTGGCTGCGAGGGGGAACCTGACTTATGGGGGCTCCTTTCGGTGCTGGTGACCAAGGTAGGAAAATACATGGGGGGAAAGAAGTGCAAGAGTGGAAAAACAATTGAAAGGAACCTCAGACCTGGGTGAGGCTTTTCCTGGGCACCATCAGCACCAGCCTCCTGTAAGTTGAGCTGGCGTTTTGCTGGGATGCCAAGCCTGAAGGTCTCCTTGCAGCTAGATGTAGCCGGGCCGGGTAGCGCTGCCTTCCAGCCGTGCCCCTCTGGCATGGATCGGGGTGCTGGGGGCACCTCATGAGGTGCCAGTGCCTTCTCTCTCTGCACCCTGGGCTGCCAAGAGGAAATATCAGCCTCTGCGTCATTAGCGACAGCTTCGTGTTGTTGAACCAGTGTTTGATCCCTTCCTCCTCTGCAAAACTGCGCAGTGGGTGGTAAATTAATCCCTGGAGTTCAGCCCGGCACGTATGCAGAAAGCACAGGGGAAAAAGTAGGTGATCCTGCGCTGGTACTAAGAGCCCGGAGCTTGCCTGTGCCCTTGAGTTTAGCTTGGTGTTATTCCACTGACTTCAGAGGCAGAAGCTGTCACTTGCACAGATGTACGTACATAAGCACAGTCAGTGTTTCTTTCCTCGTGTCTGCTGATGGGGTGATGCAGTAAGTGTGAATCCAGATGCCACTGCTCTTCTAATTTAATGTGTAGTCACTGTGGAATAAACCATTCTGGTTCAGTCTACCATGGTTGCAATGAAAGGTGATGCTGGAGAGTATTTTATGCATGCTTTGTGATTAAATCAGGAGCAAAATGGAGGAGAATCCAGGCTGTCTGTAGTAATGAATAAAAACTAAGGAATAGCCAAATAACAAATGTAGTTAAAGGAAGGGACCTAAAGTTCACACCAGAATGGGAGCGACAGAGACGGCCACGTTAAAAGGATGATCATTCCCAGTTTCACTTATTTTGTTTTCTCACCCTTTTCTGTCAGTCTTGCTCTCCTCTCTGTTGGGATGTAAATTTCCAAGCTCAAAAGCTAAAGTTATTTTAGGACGTTTAGAGGGAAAAGAAGTTTTACTTTGCATGTGACTGGGAAACAGAAATATACTCTTACCATATAAAAGATTGGGAGTTTTGTAATCTGCTAGCCAGCCTGGTGTTGGAGCTGAAGCAAGCTGATGCTATGCTCGAAGAAAGGCTTTGCTGAGAATCTCAGCGATTGGATCAAACTACTGTCTGCTGAAAATGTCGAGTTCAATCCCCCTAGCTGTAGCGAGGATTTGGCACGTGACTGCTGCACATGCTGAGGATGCTTTGAACTACCTTTTTTTTAAAAAAAATTGAGCTGTAAAGCATGCAGTTCAGGAAGGCCAAGTATCATGTGTGAATATTGCTGACTGTACAGCACAGTAAAAGTCTGTGCTGAATGAAGTTGGGCCTCTGTGGTTCTTTGCAGATATTTAGTGACAACCTTGAGCAGAGCATCTTTGCTTTCCATGGCAGTTCTTCTAGTTCAGCAAATGCATATTCCTCTCAAAGAGCAATCTGTATACCCTGGCAGCTATTTTCAAGTAAAGCTGTATTTCTCTTATTGAAGCATAAAAGTTAGGCTGTGTACATTTTCAGAGAGCCTTGTTCAAGACAGAATAGCTACTCCAAACACAGCGCCATGGGATAATGACTTCCAGACTGTCCAAAGCTGCATTCCTTCAAGCTTCTCCATCAGTGCAGTAATAAAGACTCTGTAAGCCACCTGGGCTGCATCTGTACTGCGTGGGAGGTAGAAGCTGTGGTGCACCCCACAGCCCTGCTCCCCTGGCTACCCAGATGAGGTTTGCTGTTGAACTTCCCTCCTGCTGCATGTTTGAGTCTCCTTCCAGTGGAGCCAGAAAATGCAGCGTGATGGTGTGTGTGCACGCACACAAACCAGACGGACCATGGCCTGTGGAAGTAGCAAGGGCTGGATCATGCAAGAGGTGGTTTCCACGAGCACAGCAAAAGTCAATTAGGAGAGGTCCTGGCAAAGGACCAGAAGGGCTCCTGCCCAGGACGGCTTGTAGGTTTAGGACCCAAAGCTGGCAGAGGGATTTGCTAGTTCAGCTTTGCATTGCTTTGCTGGAAGCCTATTGCAGAGGAGATCTTCCTGAGCAGAGTGAAATTAATGTGCAAAATATTGAGCAGATCTGACTTGCACCTTCATGAGATAGAAACTTGTCTGCAACAACAGAAAAGTCAGGGCATGCAAGGGCTTTGCTATAGATTATTGAAAACATCTGTGGGGAGTAATCAGTTAATTAAAAAAAAACCCCAATACCTAAACTGCATAACATTAAAATCCCAAGTCTGTTTCTTCCACAAAACTAGTTTTTGTGGCTCCCCAGTGACTCCACAGAATTCATGGCTATGCTGGACTTGCAGAAGCCACTCCAATACTGACTCCAGCTTACAGGAGAAAAAAGGTAACAGATTCATCAGCAAGCTTCGTACAGTGGGGAGAAGCTCTGAGAACAAAAGCCCTTCTTTATGTCTGCAACAGGAGCCTTGCACTTCAACGTACAGGGATTTGGAATACATACAGTCAATAGCAAATGGGATATCTTGTTTACTCGTTGGTCTCTTATTCTAGATATAGAGCCAAAATATGAAATGATGCCAGAAACGCCATGTGGAAACATGTAGCATATACATTTAAGTGAGGTCTTTGAACCAACTCAGTAGCACAGTGGTCTGGGCATCTTTAAATGATGGGTTTGAGGATTGCTGTTGCAAATCTGAAGCTAGCCACATAATTCTGTGGGACACGTATGGACTCTTAAAAATTTATTTGAAGTGTATTTTTGCAGTAGAGAAAAAAGCTTTCTGTTGAGTGTAATTGGTCTCACTGAGTGCACCTTCCCTTTGAATGAGCCTTGGTGGTTAGCTTTGCATTTAGGCCATGGAGAGAAGTTTGGCAGGCAAAAAAGGTGAAGTCAAGGAATGAAAAATATCATGAGAACTACAGGAAGAATGTAGGAGGGCAAGGGGGAAGGTGGCCTAAAGGAATGGAAAGAGGAAACAGCAAACAGTCTCCAGGAAGCAGGAGTATAATTTTTTTCAAACTGCTTTGCTTTTCAAATGTAGAAGATCACCTGTGAAAGTAGATAGCTATGTCAGGAGCAGCAGTTTGGAGTAGCCTTGTCGCCTTTGGGTATTGATTCCTTCAAGGAGGATATGCTGCTAAGACTGTTGCTTTAGAATAAAAAACGGCTTGGTGACACAGGGCGGGGGATTCTGTCTTCTGGATTCCCTGTATTTATTTATATATAATGTCTGTGTGCATTTATATATATATTCACACACATATATATATAAAATGATTGGGAAAACATGCTGAATGGCCTTACATGGGTTGCTTCATTTCTGCCAGAACAGCACTATGATGGAAGGAAGAGTCTCTCCTGTATGAGACCATGTGTTAACCACTCTTCAGTCAGAAGTGACATTTAACTTGTAGGTTGCTTATTCTGTGATTAAGCTCCTACCTAAAGCAGGGTGAATTGAAGGCTTGAGTAAACCAGGTATATCTCCTGTGCGCTCTTTAGTACCTGTAGCTGTAACTGGTAGCTCTTAGGTGTATGCTTTGTCATTTTCATTAATTTCTATCAGCCTCGTCCCCAAACCCAGGGCCCTAGGTGACTTCAGCAACTGGTTTAAACTAAGATGAGGGCATGCAGAATGAGCAGAGAAGCAATGCCCAAGAACTGGGGTTGCAAGTGCCCTGGTTGAGTTTCTGCTGCCTGCAGCAGGCTCGTATAGAACCAGCTGAAAGTCCCCGCTGAGGCCACATGCTTCTTCTAGTTGAGGAGATGCATTGATCAAACATGCTCTTGTTCGCACAAAGTTGCATCCTTCTCCAGAGGCAATACACTCGTGAAAATCAGTCTGTGTCACTCGGCCCTTACCCTGTTTCTTTTTCCCCCCACCTGGGCTGCCATGGGCTCTGCACCCAGCCAAGCACAGTCATTTCTGCCCATTTCATCCCCTTCCCTGGGGATGCTTTGGGCTGCATCGCAGCTGCAGCCTGGAGAGGACCAACCTCAGGAGATGCTAGGCTGGGGCTGGACATGGGCTGAGATTTCCAGTTCACCTCTAGCACCCCATGCCCCATTGCTGCCACCTGTTAGAGGAAACTCTTGGGGCTGCCCCAGTTTGCAGGGGGTGGCACAGGCTTGCACAGCCCCCCCACGTCAGTGTTGAGATCACTCAGCAGCCTCAAAGCTACTTAAAAAGGAGATTTCTTGTGTTCTGGTTTTTGTTCCCCGTGCCCTGGTCCCCAAATATCTCTCTTTCTTTTCCCACTTTCAATGTTTCCGCAGGCAGAGTTCATGTAACCCGTGCACGTGTGGTCAGCAAACACAGTTTTATCTGAAGGGGGTAACTGTTGGGTTTGGCAGCTCTTAACAACTACAGATGCTTTATGCTGGTTAAATGGAAGTGATGCAAAGTCTTGCCCTTTCTCTGGCAGTTCAGCTTTTTGGCATTATGCAATTCTTGCAGAAATGGTGTGCTTCAAGGAAACCAGTGGAGGAGACAGATTTCACACATCCCTTCTCCACTGGTGCACAACATGTCCTCTGCAGCTGGGTGTCTGCCCACTGCTGGTGCGGGCTATTTTGCCAAAAAGTTGTGGGAGATCATTAGCAGACCTTCTCCTTCTTGCCTTGTTCATCTTCCATCCAGTTAGTTTTTTGGGGTAAGAGGGAGAAGTTTCCAGTGCTGTTTGTCTCCTGTGAAAGAATAGAGGCATAGCCCAGCAACTTCAAATTTAAGCAAAACACTGTCCTAGGGACCTCGTGGGAATCTCTCCTGTTACTGCTCCCTGGGACCTGCTAAGGTCTGTGTGTCCTCAATGGCAAAACTAACTCATTTCCCTCCTTGTTGCTGCTCAACTGTTGAGGTGAAATAACAGCTAATAGTAATCAGACTCTTCCTCTTTCTTAATAGAAATAACTTCCCTCTCTAATGAAGGAGGCTTTGTTCTCTCCATGTAATCCTGTATCTCCTCTCCTTCTGGTGGAATCTTCCATTGGTGACAAACATGTTTTATTTGGGGGGGGAAGGAGGGTGCAGAAAGTAGGCATGGTTTTTCACATTTGTTTTGTTTCTGTCTTGGTAAGCCTTGTTTGAAAGTCTCTTGAAGCTCACTGGCCCAATATGTTTATTTTGGAGAGAATACATTCCTTGTTAAGCAACACTAGTAATTGTACGTAATAAGTTTTTTTTTTTTTAAGTGGATAAGTTATCCACAAGTCCCAGATGATGATATGTCTTGCAAAGAAGATGCTGGAGTAGGCCAAAATTGCCTCACAAAGTGAGAAAGTGTAATCGGAGGGTGAACGAAATGGAAATGTTTGCCTGAGGGAAAGAAACAACCATTTGACCTTGTGTCCATGCACCTCTTCTTACTGCAGCTTTGAGCCCTTGTCAAGCACTTGCTACAGACTTTCCTCTGAGACTTGAATGCATTTATTTTGCTCACCATTTGTGGTGGGGAGAGTGAGGAAAGGCAAGGTGATGTGACCTGCAACCTCTGGCTACTCATGTCCCAGCCGCTCTGCGGGGCGATGCCACCCTGTCCCGAGCATCCCACCCCAGGTACTGCTGAGGTGCTGCCCCACCTCTCAGGCTCTTCTGGGATGCCTGAATTTGGGATGCTCAAATGATGGTGTTGATTGAAATGCAGGAGGAGAGGAGCTGTGCTCGGAGATGGGGGATGATGTGAAGTTCCCACTCCACAGGACTGCGCAGCCAGCGAAGGCAACGACTGCTGCTGCCACGTTGGGAAAGTGGTCTTTAAAATGGAGAGGACTAGGCAGGGCTTCTTCTTCTGTCTTTCTTTTCTGGTGTTTTGTTGTTGTTGATTTTTTTTTTAATATAGAAATATGAAGTTTTTAGAGTCTGCATCTGCCTGGAGTCTCTCCAAGCTATCATTTCTCAGGAGTTACCATTTTTATTCTGGGAATGGTTGTTGCTGTTTTTAACCCTGCTTCTTGTCCCTCCCAACCTCCTTGGTTTTTTGGGCTCTGTTGCATCCCTACTCACTGCCTTCTCTTTATCCCTTTTGGACAAACTGCAATACAGCTTGCCTTGGCTAAGAAAAATCGGGCTAGGCAGGATTGGGCAAGGCTCCTGACTTGTCACATAAAGGGTGGTGAGGAGGAAATGTGGCCACAGCTGAGTCTTATTTTGGAGACAGCCCACTTGTGCCCTGCCCTTTGCCCGGCCCTGCCACAGGCTCCAGCTGTGCCGGGGAGACCGGCAGCGTGGAGGGGCTGGTCCTCCCGGAGGAAGGAAGAGGCTGGAAATCCCCAGTGCAAAAGCAAACGCATTATTTCGTTTCAACCTGGGAAATGCAAGCTATGTGCTTTTTTTTCTTTTCCTTCTCTATTTTTTTATTTAGAGCAGAAGAGAATCTCCAGATCCAAGTAAAAAAACCCCAAACATTTGCATTCCTTTCATTTTCACACATATGTCATGATTTGGATATTCCTGCCATTCTAAAATAGTGGGTTTGAATGTGCACAAGCTGAGGAAAGCCAGTATAACAACTGGGACGGTTCAGCAGGAGGACTGGGTTTCCCAGAGCTTTGCCCTCCTCCGGGCTTTGCTTTTCCCTTGCCCTCGTGGCTGATGTCTCTGAAGGTCGACGGTCTTGTGCAACAGCTGCAAATCATCTCGTAAATCCATCCTCGGGATGGCGAACTCCAGGATGGAGCGGAGGGAAGCATGTGGCTTGTTTTTGTTTTGCTTTCCCCAAGTGTTTCGTGGGCTGCGGTCTGCTGGCCGAGGCAGCTTGTGACTCAGGGTGCTGGTGATGCTCCAGGGCAGGAGGAGGGCTGCCCACAGCCCAGCCTGGCCGGGGAACCACGCTCCTGCGTAGGCGCTCAGCTCGGGGCTGGGGATGTTCCTCCTCCAGCCGGGAAGATCCCCGTCACCACTGACAGCGGTTAGGCACGAGGC
>JANZLQ010000030.1:18269001-18320866 GCA_026212715.1 Elanus axillaris
AAAAAAAAGGGGGGGGGGGGGCATAGGCAAAAATGGAAGCCATTTCAGAGTAGTTCCAAAAAAGCAGATCCTGAGTTCATCATAAACATAAGTGGGGTTCTCCCCCCTGCCCCAAATGGAGTTAATCATTCAGCTACAGCAAGATACTGGCTGATTTGTGTGTTCAATCAAGACTAATCACCACAGCTTGAATTCTGAATATTAAATGCTTGCGCAGTCTGCTCACAAGTTATCTGCATAACTTTTGTCACGTAGATTAAGTTATTTGACGAATTATATCAGGCAACACATAAGTCTAAAAGTTGGGGTATGCTGGTGGACAATCTGCAAGCAGAGGAAGAGATGGGTGCAAAGGAATACACAGTAAAATTTCCTATGACTAGCTTATTCACTTCTGAGTTTGATTCCAAGATCCACAATTTTTAATTTTTCGTCAGGATCCGTTGATGCATGACTGAGTTCTTGCTGGGTAACGTTGATGGGGGAGCCATCTGCCTTGGAAGCTAAGGCATCAGAAGGTGGTATCTGCTGCTACGTTGCAGAGCTTCTTCCGAGGGGCTGCATAGCTATGGCCTATTTGGTCTGCTTGTGTCTTGCATCTTCTTCTCGCTTTGCTGCCGACGGCAGCCCGGTGAGGTAGGCAGGGCTGGTGAATATGCCGTTGGCATCTTGGACCTACAGGAATAAAACAAACAGCGTTAACTATGTAACGCTGTTGGTTAATCAAGTGGAACTAGGAATTAGAAACCAGCTTGCTGAAACAGAGAGGCAATGGCCTGATTAGAGAAACCCAAGTGAGTCTTAGAGCCAGTAAAATGCAGGACTTCATCAGCATGTGAAACCAAGTCAATTAAGTAGTGAATGATAGAGCAAGTGTGAATATGAAAGCACTGTATAAGTCCTCAGGAAAAAGATGCAAACAGTATGGTGCTGCACCCAGGGCAGAGGTGGGTCGGGTTAAATGTGCATTTTTTTAAAGCAGGGCTGAGGTGCTCTCCCTGCGTTGTGCAAATGGGGCAAGCTGTGTTTTAATGGAGTCTGGCTGACCGGTGCCCTTCCTTGGGATGTCCTGGGCTTCCTTGGAGCGAAGCATTTTAGCACCCCTGTGATTTGCTTGTAGATAGTGTCTGTTCCTAGTAGAAGCAGGCAAATTTTGCACCTGCCCCTTAACTGCGATTCCCTTGTTTACCACGTGTGCATGGCTGTCGTCGTCTTTGCTCCTGTTCCTTGGCTGGGTGGCATCACACAGGAGGGATATTTTGTATGTGATACCAACGTATCACAGCCCAAGCACACCTAGAGTATAAGCTAATTTGAAACATGTGAATTCAGACTTTCTAATGCATTTTATAGGGATAAGCACAAGAGTAATGATGTGTTTTGGACTTGGATTGCTTACATGATAGACTGCACAGCTATTTGAGAATTCTGTATTTCGGCACAATTTGTGCTTGTGGAAAAAAGCCTGAAAATAACCTGACATACCAATCAAATGTATATGGTGGGAATGATAACATATGCAGTATCTTTGCCAAAACATTAATTTGAAGTATTTTTGCCAAATTAAATTTCACCCTAGATTTCTGTTAAGGACAAATCCTAAAAATGCTAGAAATCTCTTTACAAGGGGACCCCGGGTCCTCCCATTGCCATCAACTTCCTCTGAACTCCAGAACAATGAGAATCTTCTGACACTGTCATCATCTGCATCCCTAGGAATGTGTTTGTGATTTGCCACAAATTAAGCAATGATAGGCAAAGAAATGCAGAAAATGTCTTTTTTTTAATGTTTTTTTTTTAAAATTCCGATGTCAACAGCTGGTTTTCATACAGGGCTTTGTCCCCTTTCTGCTTCAGCCTTTGCAATTGAATCCACCAGTGAAACTTAACTGTAAGTAACAATGAAATCAACTTGATTATCCAATCTGAGATATAAAAAAAAAAAGTATAAGCTGACACAAGCCAAATGGATCATCCATTATTTTATTTTTTTTTTATTAATAGGGCTTTCAATTATCAACCTGAGCAAGTAGGTTTATTATTAGCCCACTTATTTGGGCAGTTAAAGTCACACTATCTTTCTAATGAAGAATTAAGTATGGTAACAGTTGGGATAAACAAACCTATAATACAAGACAAAACTGTTTAAAAAGTGGAGGCACTGCAATGCCCCAGTACTAGATCTCCCTGCTAGAGGTAAGAGCTGTGGCTTCACTCCTGCAAAAGAAATTCATAATTTCAGCCTCCTGCTGCCCCAGCTACCTTCTTGAATAAGACTTGCTCACGCAGCAGGGCAGCTCGCCATGGTATGCTTTTACAAAAAGTCTCACACAGCAAATTGGAGGCTTCATTCTCAGCCTGTTGAAGCCCAGAGAGATGGCTCCTAATTATTTCAGCTGGTGCTGGGGCAGGGATATTATTGCACCTAACAGGAAAATGAGAAAGTTCTGGGGAATCCGTGCTAGATTCCAAAAAGTACATTGTTGTGCCTATGATGAAGAAAGTTTTCCTACATAAGGTACAATTGTCTGCAAAGCTTGTTACCACCACAAGTCAGCAAAGTCCAAAAGCTTCAATTTAAAACAAACAAACAAAACCCCACCACCCAAACAAAACCAAAAAACAAATACCCCACCACCCCCAAAAAACCAAGCCATGGGGTGGTTACCTGGATAACAAGAATATGCAGAACTGCACTAGTGTATGTTGGCAAAAATCAGAAATGCATAATGCATGTGTCAGTGGCTGAAGGAATCCCCAAATATTGAAGATTGGTGAGAGATCTGGTCAGATAACTCCATGTTTAACTGCTGCTTAATTTGTACATGAGAGTTGTATTTCCCCAGGGAAGAGCAGCAAGAACTGAAACTGGCTTAATCACCCCCTTGTCCAAAAAACCACCCCTTGGACCCATGTAAAATTTCTGGGTTTGTCAGCCCTCCTGTCCCTCGTGATGGGGTAGGGTGGTTATAAAGTTGGCTCTGCAGTTCTTGGGTGTCTTGGAAAAAGGATCCCTCTGTCTCGGTAATCCCCTTTGAAGGCCAGTGCCACAGGCAACGTGTGGGCGTGTAAAGCAGCAAAAAGGTAAAGGGCAGAGGAGAGAGAGAGTGGGATTATTTGTTTCTCACATAAGCAGCGAAAGGATTGATTGGTGTCATGGAAGAAATGAATGCCCACATGGACCATGCAGTATCTGCAGGCTTGCTTGATCTTCCCTTACGCTGGGACCTATCCATCATCTATGGGATTTATTTCTTGTGGAAGGATGGTTTGGGTAAAATAAGGCACTTGATGCATTTAGATGAGGAAAATAAATGCTCTTAAGTGCATAATCTCCATCTTTATTGATACTCAAAAGTCTTCCAGACATGGTCCTGGGCAACCACCTCTGAGTGACCCTGCTTGAGCAGGGGGGGTTGACCAGATATCTCGACAGGTCCCTTCCCACCTCAGCCACACTGGTGTGGTCCACCTCCAGTTTGCACTGACAGCTCTCGAGGAGTCCATGTCTTTGTTAGGGAACGGTGGGTGCCACTTTCCAACAGCTTAATGTTGGCAAGAGCGAGAATAACAAGAGAAGAATGGCAAAGCCTTTTCAACGCCTCAGGGTAACGAAAAGTGAACTCCCTTTGTTCTAGACCATGCTGTAGTAATTGTGTGTGTGCTTTCTCTCTTGATAAATGTCTCCCTAACTCTGGCTGCAACTTCTTATAACAGGAATATTGGGGGAAAAAGATTAAATACACGTCAAGCAGTACAACTAAACTAACAAAAACTCCCACCCTCAGTGCAGCCTTTTCCAACCCAAAGCTTGGAACACAAAAGGGGAAAACATGCCAGAATCCACTTCATGCCTTTAAAAGCTGTCCTTTCTCTACAGTTTTACCCACTCTGGAGCAAGTACAGGAAGAACAGGATTTTTACTTCTTTTTTTTTTTAAAAGCTTTTCACCTTCAGGTACTGTCTGTCTAGGTGTTTCTTTGACCCTTGCAATGCACACAGTGTTCATTAAGTTAGAGAAAGATGTGATGGCTGAGGTAGGTAATTAATGGGTACCTGCTGATATCAGCTGCTTCTGTGGTTGTTGCTGAACAAATTGCTGAAGGCCCAGGAGACATCAGAGTAAGCTTTGTCAAAGACAGTGCAGGGCAGGCACTTTATTTTGGAACAAAGTGACACATAAGCTGAGAACTAGTTGGAGAAAATATCTGAAGTGTGGATGAAAAGTTGAAACCCCACAAAAAGCAGAGCGTTCTTGGTTCTCACAGTTCTGCAAAGAGGCATTTTTGCCGAAGTTTAGAACTGCAACATCCCAAACTCTTCTGTGACCCTATACGTGGCTCACTTCCTCCTCAAAAAAAACAACCAAAAAAAAATTAAAAGCAGTTTTTAATCTGTCGCTTAAGGATAGCAGGGAGTTTGGTGGCATCTTTGCTTTCTTGCTGGCGAAGTATGTGATGTGGCAACAGGGAACGATGTTGTGGAGTTACTAATGGGAAGGGAGGTACTGTAATTTGGCATCTACCATGGCACAGGAGCAGTCATTCTAGAGATACTTTTTCCACAGGGATGGATGTCAGCATTGCTAGTGGTTTTTTCCTCCTCTGGTTATAATCGGCACTGTGAAGAAGACCCAAAACTGTATTCACAACTGACTATACATATAGGCATGGCATACAATAGATGTGCAGGTGTGAAAACAAAATTCAAAGACAAAATCGTCTTTGTGATTGTTCTTGTTACAAAATAATTTTATGAAGATTTCAGTATTTTACTGAAAGGATGATGTGTGGTTTCCCAAGCTGAAAAAAAAGCTGCTCTGTTGCTGTTTCATTTCCCCTGGAAATGAAATGTAGAGTTTTCCACCTGGCAGATCAGTAGTTTTTAAGGTCTTCCTTTTTCTTGCGTTTCCTAAATGAATGCCTGTTATTTGGAGGCATAACAGAAATAAGATAGGAAATGACTGCAAGAAGATTTGAAGTGAAGTATTTCATTTAAGCAACTCTAATACATGAAGAAGCAATGAAATGTGATGGGTTTTGATTTTTGGTTTGTTTTTTTTTTTTTTTCTTTTCAGTGAGCAATGCTGTTATTACTGAACAACACTCTTGATTTGTGGATGTTGGGCTGAGCAGGCCCTTTTCTAATGGCAGGCAAATAGCTGGAGTCAGTGTCTTGAGGAGCATGCTCTGCAGTGGCATTTCCAAAATATTTAACATAGGTGTCCCTGGCTTTTGCTAGGTGCCTGGCACTGAATTCTTTGGGTCGGTTTTGGTGATGTTTTTACATGGAGACCTGAGTGCATGCGAGGACATCCCAGTAAAGCTTAGCATTCCCCAAAAAGTAGGATTTACCCATGGCTGCAGAGAGGTCTCCAGGAAAGCCTGAGTTCTGCTCAGAGGGAGGAAGAGAATCTGGCCGAGTTGTTCAAGCAATAATTCAAGTGCATTTATCATCTTAAAACTTCAAAATCTGCCAGTGAACTTGATCCTTTTGGGGGAGCAGAGCTACCAATGTGTTTTTTCTTGTCCTTTCTACTGATCTATGGCGTTGCACCTCTAACCTGAAACACTCTTTTGCCTCCTGCAGCCTCCCTGCTCGTGTGCAGCCCTGCTTTCCCAGTGATGCTCAGAAATGCACGATGGCAGCAGAACAGCCTTGTGCAAAAGTGCATCTGCCAATGACACAAAGCAGGGATGCTGGAGTGGCACGGTATTTTCGGCGAGTTAACAAAGCCGTGTGTGTTTGAACAGCAGCTGTTAGGCATCACTTAATAGGGCTACACGGAAGTGGAAACAAATATAAAAGTGTGGTCAAGCCTGATACTCCTGCCCTACCAGGTCTTAGAGTGGCTGTGGGTGGTTGGTTTGCTGAGCAGGGAGGTGGGAGGGAGGTTGTTGGGTGCTTGAAAGTCAGTTTTGGAGTGAGGGGGTGACTCTGCCTGGCCTCAGCTGATGGCTAAGGAGGTGCCAGCAGAGCACTTGCAGTCCCAGCAGTCGCGTGCACATGGGCTCACCCTGCCCCATCACCCGCTGGGCTTTGGTAGGGGAGTGTTTGTGGGGGAAAAACGGATCCGGTCGCCAAAGTGAACAAAGTGGTGCAAGGGCAGCACCTCAGCACTGTTTGTTTCCTGGGGCAAGTGGTTCATTTCCATATGGAAGCAGGGACCAGTGTCCAAGACGGGGCTGCAAAAAGCTGCCAGCTGCCTGGAAGGCCCTGGGATGGTCAGGAAGGCTGGGTCTGTCCCTGACCCCATGGGATAGAGACTAGCCAGTATATTATTCTCTCGCAGCCTCTCTCTTTGGGAGAAGGGAGTCACTAACCCATAGTGCCAGGGGCTGCCTTGACATTCATGGCGTGAGCACTGGGAGAGGACCCAAGGAGAAGACCTGGACAAGTGACCAAACACCAGCTGTAGCAGGCGGCCGCAGCCCTCCCTGGCCAAATCCAGCAGGGCCATTTCAGAAACCTCCCGGTCCTGGAGGGTGTCCTTGGTGCTGGAGGGAAAGGAGTTGCTCCCTAGGAAGCATGGCTCCGCAGCTGGCTGCCTGGACACAGTTTCCTTGGGGAAGTATGTGCTGCTCGAGAATGCCAGGGGTATTTTTACATCATCTTCCCCCAGCACCTGCTCTATGCTGACCCCACTATCCAGAGGGGGAATGAAAACAAAAAAGCCAAGGGCTAGAGTGGGAAATGTGCGAGGAAGCTATAAAAGTCTGGGAAGGATGAGGAGGAGCTTGGATGAGCACCACGGATCAGAGATGGGTTGTGGCAGCATCCTCTGTTGGGTATGGACCTCTCACAGGGCCAGGTAAGACTGGTCCAGGGGGAAGCAGGGCTGCTTTGTGCAGACCCTACTGACCCTTCAGGTTCCTTCCATAAGCTCTTCCCCTTAACCTTCCCTCAAGGCACAGTGGTATCTGCTCAACCCAGGGGCTGAGGAGGACTCAGATCATCCAGCAGTGCACCTATCCTCAGCTCATGGCCACAGTCAGCTAGTGTTTATTTGATACTCGCACCCTACTCTGATTTGTTGCTCCTCAAAGGCTTTAAAATAAAATAAAGTTTTGCCTGTCTCTGGCGGGTATGCTCTCAAAGCCACAAAGGAGGGTGAGGAGACTGTTGGGGGGGTGGGGAAGCAATGGGTCTGGGTTTCTTAAACATCTGGTGGGTGGTTTTGAGGACTTAAAAGGGAGCTGATTTAAGGAGAGATGGTTTTCAGCAGTCTCTAGGCCACTTTGGCTATATGAGGCTCATCAGGCAAGACTTGAAGCACTCCAAATTATTAGAGTTTGTACTTCCAATCTTGGCTATGTTTTATCCTAGACATCACCCTGAATGTTGTCTTTTATTCAGGACAAGTTGTCTTTTCAGCAGTGTTTAAATGTATTCTTAATGTGAATTATGTTTTATGGTACAGCATATGAAAAAGAAAGAGAGGCTTTAAGAAAGCTCTTTACTGGCAGTAAATTAGGTCCAAGTTTCTGTGATAAGCTGTAATAGCTCTTCAGAACAGATGTATTTTATCAATTTAAGAACACAGACTGAGAAAACATGTACTGCATTCAGGCTTTTAAAAATGTATTTTCATGTTAGTGTGTACACGGTCAACAATAAATCTATAGAAGCTGTGATTGTCTTTCAGTTAAACACGATGCAGCTTGCACTGTGTCTGTTATTTACATATAGGATGTCAGAGGCACTTTTCAACCCACATGTTGCTGCTTAATGCAAAGCTGGGTACTGGTGGAAATGACGGGCTATTGGCCCAGGCTCGGTCAAGGGAAAAGGCACTCTCCAAGGCAGATAACCCACCCACGTGCAGTTTTATAGGCCCACAGTCCATGGGAGAAACCTCCTACAGTTATCTGCAATCCAGTTTCCTGGCACAGGAGCCTTCTCAGCTGCTGCGGTTGCTGCTACACATGGTGTGAGACATGTCACTGACACCACCTTCCTCCTCCTCTTCCTCCTCCTCCCAAACGGCTGTGCTCCCAGCCCCCAGAGAGGGAGGCTGGCATTAACTGCCAGCTTGGGCTCTGCTTGTCCCACAGCCTTGTTCCTCGTGCCAGCAACATTTGTGCATCTCGGAGGGCTCCAAGGGGGGAGGAAATGCCAGCCAGGCTGTCTAGCCCCATAGCACCGGTCCCCTGAAAAGTCAACATAGTCCCAGTCTCCCAGGTGCTTCTGTGGCAGCTCACGTTTGTCTGAGGTTCTCTAGAGGAAGCAGGTCCACCTTCTCCGGGTGTGATATGGCAGGTGTGGAACCTGGTCCTCTCCCTTGCCTTGTCATCGTCTCTTTCACACCAGTGTCAGTCTGTAAGTGAGGTGGTTTTGCTCGCCCCAGCTAATAGGTTGATGAACACTGCCAACCAATGTTTTTCTTGCTTTTAATTACTTTTTTTTTTTCTTGAGAAGAGAGTATTTGGAAGAGAAGGCTACTTAGGTTTGCACAGATTTGTATCTGTTTTTCAACCCAGCTGGGAAAATAGTCAACAAAATTTTCATTACTTATTTTCATCAGAAAAGCAGGCAAATGAGGGAAGGTTTTGCAAAACAAAGGCTTGATTTCCACACATCTGTAGAACACAGGGAACCTGTAAATTGAAGCAGAGGCCTTGAATCCCTAGGACCTTGCCAATGCAGACTGTGTGACTTCTGTTTTCCAGTCCTACTGGCAAAGTAGTTTGCTAGAACTGGAGAATGAAGAGAACAGAAAAGAAGCTACTTGAATTTTATTGTTTTCTAGCATGGTTTTCCTAAGGAAGCAAGTCTTATGCAATCATGTTGGCTGCCTGGCTTGGACCTCTCAATGTTTGAATCCTTTGGTCATTTTCAAGCATGCTTTTCAGAGGGGAAAAAGTCTGAGACATTATTAAATTCCATCAGTCATGAAAATTAGAGCCCCCATAAAATAAAAAGACAAGATGTGTGCCCCAGTTCAGGCAACGTCTGAAACATGATCGCATATGGTGTTAACTGCTGGAACACCCACATGAGAGAGAGACTTTATGAATGTCCCAACCACAGGAAAAGCTTCCCCGGGAGCTTGAAATCAACCACAAGACACAGATCTGCAAGGAGCCAGATTATGTTAAATTGGGGTGTGTGAGGGAATAGCTTTCAAATGTCTACATTTCCCTTTGCCAGCGTCATCCCTGTATTGTTTGATTTGCTCTGCATCCCTGAGAAATTTGCTCAGATCTCAAGCATCTAAGAGAGTTTTCCCCAAGTGAGGTAATGGATGCCAATAGATGTGCACATTCAGAACATGCAAGGAATTTTTCAGAGACCCTGCGGAGCTAAGGTCAAGCGAAGCGAGCAGATGTTTTCTCTCCATCTTCATTGCCTCGTTCAGTCTTCTCCCATCCATAGACCTGGCTTATGAGGTTTCCAGGCCAGCCCCACTGATGTGACATTATGCTGGCTGTATAGTTTCCTCCCTTCATTGCATTTGTTTCTGTTTCACTCTGTGGTTGGACCGAGATGGGTTGCCCAGCATTTGGGCTTTCCACTTCAGTTCCTTCTTTCAGTGCAGAGGAAATTTGCAGCTTCTTATGGTGTGACATGATGTGGATCATGACTATCTTCATTAAAACCCTTTTCTAGTCCTATTCTGCCTTAAGCTTCACGAGAGCAACCAAACCAGATTTGTTCATGCTTAATTATTTGCACAGAGGGGAACAGCTCCAACTGGAAACGCTGAACTTTAAGGCAGAATAGCTGGCAGAGTAGCCTGCAGTCCTGCGGTTCAGGCATGGCTGGGGAAGGCCCACATTAAAATCCCCTGCCTGCCTGCCGGATTTGGAGTGGGAACTTGTAGCGGGTCCGTCTGCTGATGTGCCCCTTTCTGCCAGGGTGAGGGCTGCTGTCCTCTGTGTTGAGGATGATAAGCTTTAGCCTAGGCTTGGGTCAAGATGAGAAAAGCAGGAAAATGCCCATATAAAGCACAGGAGGAAGAGACCAAGCCAAAGCAAGCTGCAGAAAACAGCTTCGCTTTACCTCGCCCCTACCCCATATGCGTGTGATCTGGCTGCTCTTTGACTGCTGGGCTGAGTCATCCTGGGCACGTTTCCTCGCTGAGCTGGGCTTCTTTTTTTCTGTCTCTATTTAGGTTCTGGTGTTCCTCAGGACAAGTGTTACCTCTTATTATGGGTTTCTGTAGGCCCTGCCACCACAGGCACTGTTGTGAGACCTCTTAACTTTATTCTAAAATGCAGTATAACAGCCCCATAGAGTCTGTTAGCTGCCTGTAGAGGCCTGGTGGGTGTCTGAATAGGCTTGGGAGGAGGTATTGCAGGAGATGCAGAAAAAACTGCTTGCTTCTTCCTGGGCTCAACAGCCTTCTGCGTGGCCGGGAGCTTTGCTGGCAGGGAAATGTGACATTTGCCTTTTTCTCTTTACTGGATTTGGCCCCAAGGGGCATGAGCTGGAGGCTGTGGCTTCTGCAGTTGGTGATTAGTTTCCTAAATTGCTGTCCCTGGCAGACAGGTATATCTATGTATTTATTCTGAAGTGTGGTGATGAGGTTCTCCTCCATCAAGGTGTTCTCTGGGAGTAAAGGTTTGCAAAATCCAATTTTTCATTTGACATTAAGTTTGGAGCAGGAGTTTCAACTTCCCTTAGATGCAATCCCTGTTTAAAACAAAATCTCCCCATACAAAACAAAATCCTGACTTTGGGTTCCAGAAGGACAAAAACCCCAAAACAACAAACCAAAAAAAGAATAGTCACAGTCATAGTTGTACAACTCCATTAACTCTATTTTCTGCAACAGCTGAAACTTTCCGAAAGACAGCAGTTGCAGAGCTCAGCCAGATAAACCTTCTCATTCTCAAGCATTAAATATCTTCTAGACGTGTTAGAAAGAAAGTAGAGTTTAGAGATCTAACTCTGTGATCTGAGAGGAAGAGAATTAGAAGACTTTCACAGAAGGGCTAAACTTCATCGTTGTAAGGCACCCACCCCACCAGAGAAGGCCCTTTGCTCATTAAATACCTCCAGCGTTGAGGGTGTTACTGTTGCAACTAAAAGGTTGAGGCTTGCGTCAGAGTTTGCATATAAAAACCTCGACTAGAGCAAGTGAAATGGTAAATTCAAAATGGCCAAACAAAATTCTTGGCAAAGCCACAGGATATTATTTTGTTTGGGAAAATTCAAGGACATATGACCTCAGGGTGAAGGGAGCCAGAATTCCTCTTGGAGAAAGGGGCAGACCTCTAAAGGCTCCCACCACAAATACAGACAGTAGATGACTGAACATCAACCAGCAGAAACAGTTAGCTGGACACGTTTTTATTCATAAACTCATTCCCCCATGATAAATTATTTTTTTTTAATTGAAAATCCCCTGAAAAACCTGGATTACTTTCTACTGCTTAGCCTAAAACCACTCTGCAAGTCTACATACAATTAGTTTGACTTTGCGAAATGGCAGCTTTGCACACACAAGGTCTCTCCCACCATTGCTCTGCAAACAGAGGATGGAGGAGTGCCGGCCGCTGCTGAGTCACCACCCTCGCTCGCACAAACAGGTTCTCTGTTCTCACGGGTGGGAAAATACTCGTCCCGGTGGTGTTTGGACTTTTCGTAGCTCCAAGGACGCTTGCAGTGTTATAAATAGCAGCGGTGGGGCTATTAAAGAGCATAGGGCTGTGACTAATGCTCTGTTTGAATAGCGCGCTCTCTGCGGCAGATCTATGTTTTTATTTCCAGCGTATGTCCAGCATTTATAATCTTTTCTTCCTGGAGTTCATGATGAATTTGGAAGGGAGAGGCTTTGCTTTCTCTTTTTGTGAACTGGAACGATCCTGGTGCATTGGCCTTATTACAGATCTCTGCCCAAATGCAGGCCACAGTATGAAGCGGCGTGTACTTCATCCTCCTCCTTTTCTCTTGGTTGCTTTAAAATGTGCATTTCGCCAGACTAGCCCGAGCGCTAATTCTCTGCCAACTGTCTCTGAATCTCACCCTCCTACATGTCATCTCTGACAGCGTATAGAGGAGTCTCCCCCCTCCTGAGGGCTGGGAAGAAGGGAAGCTGAAGGGAAGAATGTCTGCCAGAGGCTGTAGAATGGCTAAAGTTAAAGCAGGTGGTGCCTGCTTTTTTTTTTGCTTCCCCCCAACCCCCCCCCCAAAATGCAATGCAGGGGAGCTGATGAAGATTAGACCTCAGTATTCGGTAAAATATTCAGCAAGAATACCTCCTGCTGGGTTAGCTTAAAAAACAAAACAAAAAAGGAATAAAAACTAAGTGCAAAGGAAGAATGCAGATTTCTACATATGGGTATGTGGATTTGAAAAGCCTCTTTCTTAAAGCGAGGAGGACTCAAGGGTGATATGTAAGAACTAGAATATAACACGGAATATTACTCAGAAAGATCTGCAGATGTTAAAGTTTGGGGTTTTTTTTTTAAAGTTTACTTATTTTTTGTAAATATGTGGAGCGGAGAAGCCCTACTGGCACAGACCTCATCTAGCAAGAAACAGTCTAACAGTTCCTCGAGATCTTTAATGAAGATCTTGAACCTCAGTAATAGGAGTGGAAATATCCATCAGAAAACATATTCTTAATCCTCTCGAATTAATGTAGGAATCCTCGCTTCTTAGTGGGATCAAAGCTGGCCTTTAAGGAACAACTGGAAGCAAATACGAGTATTAGAAACATCTTTGAAAAATCCAACAACTACATTTTGCCCCAGCTTTTCCCATGTGCTTCAGGTAGCCGCCGTTTTATTAATGCATACGAGCGTTACCAATTGCACCCCAAGAAAGCATGTCCGGTCAAGCAGAAATCTAGTTTACATACCTTGCCTTCACCTCTCTGTGATTATTTTGCTCTCTATTAAACGGTTGGTTGGATTACTAATTAAAAGGCAAAAAAAGGCTTTCCATTTGCAATCATTTTAGAACCTTAATTTCCTTGGAGGTCTAACAGCATATACTGTTGATACACCTCAAATGTTCACATCTCGGTTATCCTGAAAAGCAATGCAGAGATGATGATGAACTTAACACGTGTATCAACGTGAGAAGTCACAGAGGCTGACTCCAACCTGTTGTGCTCCTCCGGCAGCAAATGGTGGAGAAAACACACCCCACCACGGCTTCCGAGACACCCTGCCCCGCTTCAGCACTGTGCTTTGTCACAAGGGGCTGTCACCAGCTTCCACCGCGGCCCTGCGGGATGCGGAGCTCCGGGGATGTGTTGTAAGGTGGCAGCTGCTTTTTCCATGGATGCAACAGGGTGGGGGAGGAAAGGAAAGCTCTGTGGTTACCCTGGTGAAACCAGCAGAAGATACTGGCAGGCGTGAGAGCATCTCATGGACGTGGGACAGAGGCTTCCCGTTGCATTTGTCTGATTTTTAAGCACGTTAGCATGTCCACGCATGTGTGCGAGCTCTTACCTGGTCAGCTGTCTTCTCCGCGAGCAGGTTTTGCCCAAAACACACCATTGCTGCTGTGGGTTATTTTATTTCCTTCTGCAGCGATCCAGTGGCTGTGTCCGCTCTTCAGACAAATATGAGTCAAGGACTTGTAAAACCTGACAGAACTGAGCTTGCTACAGAAGTTAGAAGTGAAATGAAGCTGCAGGGGCAGGAAAGTGGAGTTCACCAAAGGAAGTTGCTCTCTGGGAAAAAACCAGCATGCTTAATTGTGCCCTTATTGTAGCTCAGTCCTGGGGGTCTCTGCTTCTCTGCCATCACACAGGAGGCTCCTGGCGAGGTACCCCTGAGCTCAGGGGAGAAAACCAGCTGCCATTTACAGCTCTCAGCTCCTCTGCCAGGTTCAAGTACAAGTTGTGGGGAAGTGAGGTAGCGGCTGGTAGCTTTGGGGGCAGAACCCAGTGCGGGGGGATTTCGGATAGGGACCCAGTGGCTTCTGTGCCCCTGTGTCCTTTCATTGTTGCAAGGGGTCCTGAAGGGGATGGGGAGTCTTTGCCAGTTAGTGATTGCAGTCTTCCAGCCTCATTCAGTGCAAAGCTAGCGTCTGACCCTGAGGCTGAAGACAAGAAATATTTGCTCTCATGACGCAAGACAGGTGAGATCATTGCTCGGGGATTGCCAGACGGTGCTGTCATAGTCTCATAGGTTCATCTTCTGGACATGCTAGTTTTTCTCAAGCTTCAGAAGAAAGACAACCTCATTGTCACCTCCAAGGCAGTTTATTTCCAGAGAAGCTGTTGTAAATGGCAACAAAATTTGCCTTCTGCTCTCCGCTTTCTAGATAAGTGATTCTTGGGTCAGGGCAGCACCCTATGGGCTGCCGCGCACTGCAGTGCTGGGCTGTGATTTCTGGCTTGGGGGCTGCCTGCCCGCCTGTCACTGCCACCACCTCTGCCCAAGGAGGACTGTGTAGCGCTTGAGTAACCCAGCTGCATTCAGAAAACAACCCAAGTCCAAGCTGCTCACATGCCTTCCCCACTCTCCAGCTTGGAAGGAGAAATAGAGGTGGATTATAAACAGAAAGGGAATGTATTCTGCCTACCAAGCTGCCAGAGCAGTGATCATGCTGCACAGGATAGCTGTTTGCTGGCCTAGAGATAACTGTGCAAGTATATTCGCTTTTCCTGGAGAAAAATGAGCTTGTAGTCAATATTCTAGTTAATGTCCCAGTATCCAGGCTTCAGAGGGGAAGACAGAGAGACCCCAGTGGTCACACATCACCTCTGAGCTGGTGGCTGTGGCTTCTTGGTGATGCTCACTCTGGTCCCCAAGGACAGCACAGGTGTCTGAGACGGTGGCCAACTGCTCTAAGCCCCCGTGCAGTGAGGGAGCAGCAACACTTCTCTGTGTGCAGTGTTTGAAGGATGGGAAGAATGGGAGAGAAGATGGGATCTGCTGAAATGAGATTTTTTTTTTTTTGAGAAATGGTCATGAGGGACCACAGTGCTGGTGTGGTCAAGCTTAGCTCGGAGTCCAGCCCTGTGGCTGGGCATCAGGAGTGACAGATGCTCATTTGTGAGTCCAGCCTCTATGGCATGTGCTTTTATAAATGTACATACTGCTCCTAGGTCACGGTACTGATTTCAGCCAAAATTCTGAGAAAGGAAAAGGTCCTAATCTTGCCCAGTTTACCTCACATTGCTCTAGTTCTGTTTACTGTTGTTATATGGAAGTAATTTCTTTCACTAGATCACTTCTGCTTTCTCCAAAAGTAAGAGCGTCCTGACCAGATCACACATTATTTAGCAAATACTCTTGGTTTTGTTACATAATTTATTTAGCATTTTGTTCATGCTGTTCAACCAGCTCCAAAATTTACATCAAGTAAATTGATTTCAGGAGCTTTTTGTCTTCCTAGCTTTGAACTATTGGATGCCAATACAACTGCAAATTTCTGTTTCACAAAAACAGATTAAAGGTAACGTGGAGTGTAATCTTCTTTGTGCCCAGCAAAAAGTTAATGGAATTTCATTGTTTCACTCTCCTATGGTTATAAAAGTGCTGCCTTTTATTGCAGTCTGCAAAAACATAAATAAATCTGTGTATTTATACACATAAATGGTCACATAACTGTTTCAGAGGAAAGAATCTGCCATGATTGCTCTGTCTGGGTACAGGAAAAAATGTAATGAGTAATGCAAGTAAAAGCAGCAGCGAAATACCAATTCTAACTACCCTACTCTAAAATATCAAATGCATGTAGTAATGCGGGCAAGAAAATAGGATTTAATCAGTATTTGTTCCAGCATCCTGCAATGGATAATGTCACAATATCTTGAAATATAATTGCTTTTGTCTCTGTTAGGACACATTTTATAGTAGCACAGACGTGAGTAAATAGCGTACTACAGGCGATACCTTACTTTTGAGTTGTTGGTAACCACCTTTACAGGGGACTTGGACATATGTGACTTCTGCTGCTCCCTGGTCAGGCAAAGGGTAAGCATAAGAATAACACTGCAGTCCTTCTGTCTGAGCTGATTTACTGCACGAGTAAGTCTATCACTAATAATAGAGCAACTGAAGCCAAGGAGAACTGTAAGGCAAAGCAGGGATTTACAGCAACCGAAAGCAAGGATTTAAAGCAGCCAGGAAGAGAGAGAATTGCAAGTTACAGCATAATTAAATCTTGATGTCAGGTGCAAAGCATTAAGGAGCTAACCTAACAGCATGTGTCCATGCAGACTCACACAAAATGCCTGCATGTTTCTTAAGAGTTTTGTTGGCATCCACTTCAGTTTTCCCCAAATGCAGTCTGAGCAGAGAACTAAGCCAGCAAGGCCCTGGACGTCCCCAAGGACGTAGGTGGAGGCTGAGAGCTCTCAGCATCCTGCAGCACCCATCTCCCATTCAGGATTGGTTTGACTTCTCAAACTTCAGTTAAAAATGCTTTGTTAATAGATCCATTTGGATAGGTGAGCTGTATTTACTAGGCAGACAGTCCTCCTGTCACACAGGCTTTCTTAGTTTATGCGTGTCAGCTATACTGTCACTGGAGAAGCCACTTCATGGAGATTTTAAAACAGAACAGTTATTAGTAAGTTAAAAAAAAAAAAAACAAAAAACCCCAAACCATTTTAACAGCCATTTGTCTTTCAGGACTCCATTGTCACCACTCCCTGTTACTTAGTGTGAGGAGGGACTCTCTTTGTAACTCGTATTATGAGAGCTGAGTGCTGGTTTCTGATCTCTGGTGTGGCACTGCTTGAGGCTGTGGCGTTGCTGCTTTGGATGATCCGTTCTTCACTTTGCTGCTGTGCTTGGAACGAAAAAGCCTTTAAATGTGCCCCCTTTTCTCCACCTGTCTTTGGGTTTTTTCTCTTTATTAACTATACATGGATAAAAGCAATGGCTTTTAGCTTAATTTTCCATTAAGAAACAAAAGTTGTTGAGTTGTTGCTATGCAGGGGCAATCGGGCTACTACAGATTAGGGCAAATTTAAAAAGTATTCTCGGGGCAGTCTGGCTTGGAGAAGCATTCAAAGAGTAAGAGAAAGAAAGAATAAAGACAGCACGATAACAATGAATGGACCTAAAAGCACCAAATCTATCTCCTTAAAAACAGTCGCTACTTTTAGCACTAAAAAGACCCTTAAAATAATAACCTGACCGCCGTGCTGCCGCTGGCCTTGGAGGATGCTGTGCAGGTTGGTGTGCATCGTGGGGAAAGACACGGAGCACAGGGCCGGGGCTCTCATCGCCGCTTGAATTCACTCTCTGAGCTCGAGTGAGTCAGCCAAGCCTAAACGTACAAACCTGCTGCAGAGTCAAGTCCCCGCAGCCATGCACAAGAGGTTGATCTCCAGAAGTGCTGAGTCTTTGCAGCTTCCCTGGAAATCTGCTTTGTTCTGGTGTAAGGCAATCCTGTATCTGCTCAGCAGGGCTGAAGTTACAGATCTATTTTTGTTGCTGCTTTGTGTCAATTCCCTATAAACTATTGTGTAGGACAGAAAAATTGTCTTCTTGGAAAAAATACTCAGTTGCCTGTTTAGATGCAAGAGAGCTGTGAGCTAATCTCAGACCCAGCATAGTCCTGTTTTCCTAATGCCAGCTCTAGTCACAAAAGCTGCTGAACTGAAACTTTCTTGCTCAGATGTATCAGGCCACGCATCAGCTGGTGATGCCCTAACCAAAACATATATAAACGATTCTCTCCATGTCTCAGAAATTATTAATTTTGTTAAATTAACCCCTTGGGTAGTACGCCATGTCAGCATTTCTGGCCACACGGGCTTCATCTAAATATATTGGCAAACTAGCGCTTCAATCAATGTTTCTGTGCCAAATCTTCATCTGGTTTAAATAGACATAATTTTATCTATTTTAAAGCTATGCTGTTTTACACTAGCCAAAATAATGGCTCTTTCTTTCCAGCAAGCAGTCCTGAAAGCTTTATTAGATTGAACTTACCCGGGGTATACATCCCAGATGATTTTGCAAAATCATCCATGCTATCTTAATTCAGAAAGAAGAAGGAGTTTTACTGCTATTGTATTAAGTTCTTTTGTTTTTATCTTCTTAGAGCAATTATTTAACTTGATTGTCATACAAGACTTTAATCTGACATTGAGTTTAGGTGTACCTGAATTCATTATACTGTCTAATTTATGTTTGATCTAAAATGACAATAGCTTGAAACTGTATTGACAGATCTTTATTGAAGATAATTACTCAACAGGAATCATTCTGAATGAATTAATCAGATTGAAAATTCACTTCAATTTTACAGCACTCCAGTGATAAGAAACCTAACTATACACATTTCCTTTGCTAAATTGTAGCTATAATTTTGTTGAAAACTCTTTGAATTCTTTCAGGTAAATTTGAGCTCCCCAGAGAAGCCTGTAACACCTAAGCTCAACTTCTGAGATTTGATTAATTCGCAATTCAAGATGATAGTGCTACAGTCAGATGTCTCGCTCGTTTCCCTGGGGTGGCAGGTTGTCACTTGTTTCAGGGAGAGGGTTTGGTGGGAAGGGCAGGAGAAGCATCCACCTTCCCTGCTGTTATCAGGAGAAGGGTCTGCTCCCCAGTTGTGGAGCAGGTGGGGAACCGGCTGCTGCCGCGTGGGTCTGCTGGTGTGTGTCCCTCTGCCCAAACCTGGGGAGGAGCTGGAGGGCCCAGGCTGCACCCCCAGCCCCTCTCTGACGATTTCAGCCGCTGACCTCCATGGGACCAGCCGTGGGCTCGCGTCTGAGCATCTACATAACTTGCTTTGGGATTTCAGAGGCCTTACGCTCAGCGCTTTGCAGACTCAAGCCATAGACGTGAGAAGTACTGCTTGTAACTTCAGGGGCTACACACAGTGTGCCTCAACAGTTGCAAGGATTTATTCTCTCAGTTTTTATCTATTTCCATTAAAAAGAGTTGTCATAAGTGAATACCTAAAATATACCTTCTGTTTTCTTAATCTATTAAAATTCACTTGGAAACACAGGTCATGTGTGATATAATGGTTGTTCTCCATCTTGTATTCCTTGGCTGGAAAGTGGTATGTATGGAAATGGCTTTCTGATAATTACCTTCTAGAGAAACCTTCTAGAAAAGATATTCAGCCAGGGCATAAAACAGGGGAAAGGAGAAAAAAATTAACAGTATACCATGGCGGGGGGAGGGGGGGGGAAGATAAAAAATTGGCAATGCATCTGAGATATGGCTGTGGTGCATTCACCCAGAGAAGGCATTCGGCAGCCACAATAGCTTAGATAAGCTTGACCTAGTAAGTGGCATAATTGCCGCTCAGGCATATTGAATTAGTATTTATTTCATGTCATATTTAAAAATTAGTTGAGTCACAAAAGTGAGGAATGAAAAAGAGTGAAGACAGGAATATAGAGGTAGAAGACAGACAAAGAGGGAACGATCATGCTGAGAAATCATATTGACAGTAAGTGTGCTATGGATAAGTTAATTCTTTCACAGACTATTAATTAAAGGTTTATTTTCTTGTGTTGAAGCATCATTGTCCTAATGCATTTAGACAGAGAGTTAAAAAAGGGAAAGGATGGGGTGGATATAATACACCATCAGGAGAAGAAAGCCACTGTAGGTAATGCAGTCCCTCCTTCCACATGTTCAGAATCTCTCTCCCCTCCCAGTAAAATGTTTTTAGATTCTCCTCCGCATCTTGAAAATAATTTATATTATTGTGCTTCAGCTGGTTTATTTGTATTCATTTTCCTCTTAGCCAAATGGGATTGTTTATTGGGAAGCATTACAGCACATCACTGTGTGTTTGTGTTATTTTAGTTTGGCTGTGCTTGCTTCCTGCAGGTCTTGAAGGTTGCCAGCTGCTTGTTCTAAGGGTCTGAGCCAGCAAATTATCAGTACCCACCTTAACACTGATTGCTAGGACTTCCTATGGCTCTTCACAGAAGTGTGTACCAAAGGCTGCTGTAATTTTTATATTGCTATTCATATCTATTGTACCAGCCCTGCACCTTCATGAGGGACTCCTCGTGCAAGGCACTGTCTGTGTGAGGAAGAGAAGGAGGTGGTCATTGCCTTAGAGGCCATGCAAACACCCTTTTCTCATTCTTCACCCCCAGGATGCTAATGGGACAGCTTCTCTGCTTCTCTCGAGTTTTGGTCTGCTGGCTCAAGTAAGGTTCTCTTGATTCATTCCATTGTGAGAGACAAGAGGAACACTGGTCTTTTAAATACACACTGGTACCTATCTCCCTCTTGCTAGCACCACTTGGATGGCTGTGTAATTCTAATAATTTCAGCAGAATAAGTTGATTGATGCTGACTTAGCTGAGAAGAGAATCAGTCTTTTTACTGCAAAAGTTGCTAACAGATTTGCATTACCTTATATAAGATTTATTTTCCTGTCCCTGTTGTAACATTCCTTTCCTGATTTAATATGGTTTTGCAGAATTTCCAGTAGACCCCGATAAACCAACTGAATGTATTGTGTGAATTTGCTCAGTCTTTCTAGGAAAAGAAATAAAAATATTGTGGAGGATAATGCAAAGAAATTTTCCATACATTTAGGCTAAGCACAGGTGTAAATAGTGGAGCCTGACATGGGAAGCTAGCTCCCTGCTTTTGCTCACTTTCACAACCCTAATTACAGACCTGCGAATTAGATGCAAGGGAAGCTGGATTTCCCAATTGTGCTGATGAACTCAGTGTCACATTTTGCTGCTAGTCAAGTAATTTCACGTACAAGTTGTTATATAAAACCCATAAACCACCTGAAGGAGAAAGCAGAAACCTCACTGGAGAAAGGTTCATGTGCGTTGGCCAGCTGTTGTCACACCAGGAACCAATTTGCTTCCAGTACCAATTCCCATTGTAAAAGCTAGTTTAGAAGCTGCAGATTTTGCAGATAGAAGGTGAGGGCAAATGGCGACAGTTCACCAGATGGACTTGGTCTACTCAGTCAGGTGCTGGTGGAGAAACCTCAGATGTCTTAAAGAATAAAAAGTGTAGTCACAGCCTATGTAAATATTTGGTATTGCACAGACACAGTGTAAGTCTGGTTTCAGCAGAACTGCTGGCCCATAAACTAATTGTGGTCTGTATCTTTGGGATATAGAAGGGCAGGGAAATGTATCCTGGCTTAGCCCAGTAACGTGGTATTTTAGAAGGGTGACTAAAAAAGTGAGATAAAAAGCAAAGACATTTTAAGATTTTTTAGATCCTACAGAGGGGAAAAAAACCCAACAAACCAGAACCCCCCAAATGAAAATAAACCCCACCCAGAATAGAACCTTAGAAAGCAGGCATATCACTGAATGAAAAAGGGAGCATGGAGTCCAGGACACCTAGTAGGCAAGGGCCAGGAGGTTATTTCAACCAAACCACTGGGAAACGAAAAATCTACTCTATTAAGCCAATAAAAAGAAATTACACTACGGTGGAAGATAGGCAAGAAGGAAATCAGAAGAGCTAAAATGCAAAGAGCAAATGGTACAGATATTTGGGAGAGGAGGAAAGAAGAGCAACGATAGCAAGAAATCCTTGATGTGTATCAGGAGGACAGAACTTGGAAAAGAATTGGATTATGTGTAGTTAAAAGGATCACTTCAGAAACATGGATGTCGCTGAGCCATTGACAAGGCGTCTGCACAAGAGTGATTCCTTTTTTTCTTTTTTCTTTTTTTTCTGATGATGGCTAGAGGTACTATTCAAAACTACGCAGAGCAAAAGGTGTTGAAAGAACTGGACAAACTGGAGAGTAGAAAATCTCTAGTACTCTTAAGCCTGCTGAAACATAAAAATGACAAAAGGTCTGAGTTAGTAGTAAAAGCATTCATCTGTCATCCAAACAGGTGTTATACTGGGACACTAGAAGGTATCAAATGTCCCTGATGCTTGAAAGTCTCTTCTAGGGAGTAAGACAACTGCAAACCACAAAGTCTTATTTGTGAACTTGGTAAGTTAAACCATAACAGATCACAGAACAATTGGAAGATATGGTTATCAGATAATTTGACAACAATTTTAATGAGATGGTATTGTAAGAGGTATTCAACAGGAAAATCATAACTGTAAGCAAAAGATAGATAGGCAAAATGGTGGAGAATAAGTGGAGAGAATGGATGGATCTGGTCTTTGAGAAGACCTTTACCAAACAGTTATCACTCTCAGGGTCTAGAAGCTAGGCTTTTGTTCTGGTTTCGGCTGGGATAGAGTTAATCTTCTTTCTAGTAGCTGTTATAGTGTTATGTCTTGGATTCAGTATGAGAAGAACGTGGATAACACACTGATGTTTTCAGTTGTTGCTGGGTAGTGTTTAGACTAAGTCAAGGATTTTTCAGCCAGCGAGAAGGCTGGAGGGGCACAAGAATTTGGGAGGGGACACAGCCAGGGCAGCTGACCCAAACTGGCCAAAGGGGTATTCCAGACCATGGGACGTCATGCCCAGTATATAAACTGGGGGGAGTTGTCCTGGGGGAATCACTGCTCAGGAACTAACTGGACATCAGTTGTTGAGTGGTGAGCAATGGCATTGTGCATCAATTGGTTTGTATATTCCAATCCTTTTATTATTATTGTTGTTGTTTTATTATTGTTATTATTATCATTATTAGTTTCTTCCTTTCTGTTCTATTAAACTGTTCTTAACCCATGATTTTTACTTTTTTTCCCTGATTCTGTCCTCCATCCCACTAGGGGTGGGGCGTGAGTGAGCGGCTGCCTGGTGCTTAGTTGCTGGCTGGGGTGAAAACACAAGAGCTTTTCAGATTGTCTTTCTTTGTCTCTCTGTTTAAACCTTTGCTGATCTACCCGTGCCAGCCTCAACTGGTCTGGGGAGGAGAAGGCAAAAAAGGAATCTGGAACTGTAGTGAAAGAGTATTTGCAGAAAGGCTGCAGAAAATCAGAACAGAGTTAAGGTGGAATTTTGCATATTTACAGCACGTAGAAAATCAAAGAGACAGCTTAAATAGTTTTCCCCATGTCTTACATGTTTGTAACAGTGTTCTGTAATAAGTGAACAATTTTAAAAATTAAAGTGATTTTAGAACACTGTGAGTGATGGATATGCCTTCACCTGGGACATAACATTGAATTTTAGCTACCCCTTTTCTAAAAAGATGCAGCATATAGATTTCAGGGAGAGAAAAAGGAAACAGCTGAGTTCCAGCAAGACTATAAATTCTCCTTCTTCAAGATGCGAGGGAACGTCTGACTGCTGGAGCATTTTAAAGAAATTCCAGTAGCAGGAAAGCATCCCTCAGTTGTCCACCACAGAATTTCTTGTGTGTCCTGTGATGCTACTCGTATGATGGCAATACAACTTCCAGCAAAGGAATTTCGATGAAAACTTTTAAGACTGCATGTTCTCACTGGAAACCAGTTTATGTTGCAAAGAAAGTACCATGTGACAAAAAAGTAGAGATTCAGATTGTACCCTTTACCTTTATTGCTCAGTCTGTTCTACAGTACTGCCCAAGTCAAATTTGCAAGGTTAGGCTTAAAGTTATTCACACTTTATGATAAATCTGAGACTAGCAGCAAGGTTTAGGGCTTTCACCGTTTTGCTAACACTCTTATCTTTCAAGGTCTGTGATAAAAAGTTGGACTTACCCAGGGTCCCTTGCATTGCTCTCTGTGTTTGAGGCAAGTCATTCCTTGCAGTGTGGATAGAATTCCATTTGATTTCAGTATGAGTTTGCCTCTTGTTTTTATTGGAAAGAGCATTGAAATTGGCTTATGTTCTGCAACATTTTTATCTTGTGGTTGAAAACTGGACTTTCGAGTGGTATATATAGTTTTACTTAAACTTGTGTCACACTGTACATGGACTTTCTGAACTATTTTTGTGGAGATTCTGTCATTTATCACTTAAAACAACTAACAAGTTAAATCCATGAGGCCCAAAATTGTTTCAAGCCTTGTCTCACAGATGAGGAAGCTCATACTGAAAGAATTAAAGGTAATTTGAGTGGTTTAATTCTAGAAAACCATAACTGGCAACTAAGTCACTGGGGTTGATCTTACAATGTGCTGAGCATGCAGTATTTCTCTAGATTGTTGTGGAGGTACATTTCCTTACCTTGACGTGTACAGAGATATTCCAGGAATTGGAGGGCTGAAAGCCGGATGCTGAGATCAGGTAACATGAAGAATGTGTAACTACTGCACAATAATGGCTTTCACATAAAATAAAGGCTTGTTAAGAGAGTGAAGAACATCCATACTGGAGATGTCCTAGGATCTGATCTTAGTTTATGGTACAGCATAAGTGGTTAACCTGCAGCTTTTTTCCAATGCAGTTATGCCAAATTATCAAACTGAAGTATACTGTTTAGTAGCAGTAGTCAGACAAGGTACTAAAGATGTACTAGCACCGAGGAGCGTAGTCCATTAAAAAACACCAACCAACCAACCAACCAACCAAAACTTCTCATACACCACCCTCTGTGTTCCTTACAGAAGTAAAATCCTTTATTTGCCCTAACTGGAGTAAGGACACATTGGCTAAGTAAGAAATACAGGACTGGTTTATGTATATGTTATCAACCTCCCCCCCTGCCCCGCCTGAACTGACCCAGTATCTCAGCCCAGCTTGTCTGGTAGCAGAAACTTATGAGTCATTTTTGCACTACCTGACCCCGACACCAGCAAATAAATCCCATGGGCTGTAAGGGACAGTTAGAGTGAGAAGAATAAGACAACATATGGCCAGATCAAGAGATGTGTCTGATTTGTAATCTGAAGAAATACACCTTCAGATTTTCCCTTTTGCTGTGAGAATGCAACTTTTAATCTTCCTGCTGCCATGGAAAAGCTTGGTCACCCTTCTCTGATAAAGCAGTCTACTTATCTCATCAATTCCCACTCACCCATTATTTATTTCACAAGTTAGAAAGCTGTCAGCATTGCGTAAGAACCATCAGCGTTAATATTTGATGACCACAGCTGCCATAAGCATAACAAAACTGATATACTGCTAGCAGCCATTAAATATTCTGTTTACTCCATAAATGTACGGTTTTAGAAATCTATTGAGAGACACTGTCCAAGGAGATTTGAAGCTGGGTATTTATTATGAATCTTACTTTTGAATATAAATGATACAATTCGCTGAGAGTCTAGTCAACACTTACAGCCTCAGTGAATATTTCTACATTTAATGAATGCTTTGAACGCGACATCATTTTTGCTTCTGACTATTGTGCAATGAAATGCAATGGCTTTTCAGTTTACACTCTGCTGGGATGCATTTGAAAGCCACATGAATGTGCCTGAGTTTTAATAGGCACCAGTATTTTTAAAAGGTGGAAAAATTTTAAATTGTATTTTATGCAATACTTGGTTGTAATTGTATATTTTTGCAATTTTTAATCCTGTTAAAACTTTAGTAGCTCTGCCTTTACGCAAGAAAATCTCCCTGGATTTGTAAGCAGACTTCTTTGTGTTTCGCTATCTCTGTTTAATGCAGCAGATATTTCATTTATCTGTGCTGAAATGTACAGCTTCAGTGACTTATAGTGTGAATAACACCAGCTCTTTCTCTGAACTTTAGAGTTATTTTGGATATAAAAAAAATAAATTTGCACACTGATTTGGATTATATTTATTTTTATTGCAGAACTCAAAAATGTATTAAGGGTTCCAACTAGAAAGCCAGTCAGGAGTGTTTGTTAGGGACCGGTACTCAGCTGTGTGGGTTATTTAAGTGAAGATGCCAAACTGGGGCAACAGGGGGAAGAAAGTTTGTCACTCAGTAGTTTCCCCATAGAGAAGCTGTTGAGATTTTTTGAAAATGCAGCCATTTATTTTAGTAAAGATGCTGGGTACTAAGTATTTCTGAAAATATTTTCATTCTGGCCCCAGAATAAAGATAGTTTGCACAGGAGGCTGGGAAAGCAGGGAATAGAACTGGACAGCATACAGTCAGGGGGCCAGAGCAGACAGAGAGGGTTTTCCAGGAATTACCAAAACAAGCACCGCACACAAATTGGCAATTTAAAGTGATGGCCACCATTCCTGTGCCCATGGAAAGGACGACAGTATTCTCTGATGTTTCTACATTTTATCCCAAAGGCTACAAGGCAGAAAGGAAAATCAGTCTGGTGATACTTAACTTGCAAGTTTTACCATCACAGATGAAAAGTTCTTTCAACCAATGTTTTTGTATTTACAGATTGCAAAAATCGTAAAATTTTCCAGAAACTTCTGTAAACTTTTTAACCACACTCACTGCTTTGCATACTTTTACAGACTTCTGTGGCAGTATTTATAAGACATTCTTCATCTAATAACGGATTATTTTTTTAAACAACTTTTCTGTGAAGTCTAGTTTGACTAACTTGCAATTAGATGTACATAGTTTAAAAGCCCTGAGCAATGAGCAGAATTCCCTGCACCTTATTCTTAGCACCCATCAAAATAAATAAAAAATTCCCTAGTTCAACTATAGCAAAGCAGAGAAGTGGTGGCAATTTGGAGCCATCATGCTGTGTCACCTCTCAGGAACACGAGCCTTTTCTTCTTTGCAAAGACCATGGATCTGATTGAGCTGGACATTTTAAAGCTGCACCTTTTAAAAAAAAAATGTTGACACCATTTTAGTAGACAGGGAAAACAATGCAAAACATTCAGAAATGAAAGTGAAGTATCAGTTGTACCTTTTAAAATGTTTTTTTCTTCTCCTTGCCAGTGTTTCTAATGTCGCTCTAGGAGTCTGAAATTAAACCATTTCCCTCTTGATTTGGGTTGGCTTTTTCCAATTGGAAAGAAAGAAAAGAATATGCTTTCCTTTCTTCTTCTCTTCCTAGCATTGCAAAAGCCCTGCAAGGATTCTCTTCAAAGAAATCTGATCAGTGATTTAACACAATATAAAAAGTTATGTAAAAGCACTAAGAAATATTCTCATAGAAGCCATCTGGGAATAAAAAAGAGACAAAAACAAACGTTTCAGCCAACATTTCCAAAGGAAGATCTATCATTTTTATTATTATTATTTTTAGACTCATTTTTTTGCCTCATTCAAGCACACAAAGAATTGACTTTTCATATGTGTCTTATGCCAGAACCCAAGCTGGGAACAAGGTGCCTGCCTGCTCTTTAGCATTTGATATGGTGGGGTTGAGGATCCTGAGGGGAAGGAGCAAGGCTAAAAGCAAGATTACAACCCTGGACTTCAGGAGAGCAGGCTTTGGACTCTTCAGGGATTTGCTTCGAAGAATCCCACAGGAAATGTCCCTGAAGAGAAGAGAAGGCCAGGAGAGCTGGTTGATTTTTCAAGGATCACCTCCTCCCAGCTCCAGAATGGTCCATCTCAACCAGCAGGAAATCAAGCAAAGGCAGCAGGGAGACCTGCGGGGATGAACAAGGAGCTCCTGGCAAAATTAAAATGTAAAATGGAAGTATGCAAGAGGTGGAAGTAGATGCAGGTGACCCAGGAGTAATATAGAGATGCTATCTGAGAGTGCAGGAATGGGGTAAGAAAAGTCAAAGCCCATCCGGAGTTGAACCTGGTGAGGGGCTTGAAGGGCAACAAGAAGAGCTTCTCCAGGTACATTAATCGGAAGAGGAAGACTAGGGAAAATACGGGCTTGGTGCTGAATGGGGCAGGAGACTTGGTGACAAAGGGCATGGAAAAGGTCAAAGTTCTCAATGCCTTCTTCCCCTTGGTTTTTACTGTAAAATTGGACTTCAACAATCCCAGGCTCCTGAGACCAGAGGGAAAGTCCAGAGCAAGGAAGACTTGCCCTCAGTGGAGGGGTTAGGAAGCACTTAAGCAAACGGTGCACATTCAACTCCACAGCACCTAACGGGATGCACTCAAGAGCGCTGAGGGAGCTGGCTGATGGAATTGTGAAGCCACTCTTGATAATCTTTGAAAGGTCATGGCATTTGGGAGAGGTTCCTCAGGACTGGAAGAAAATAAATGTCACTCCCTGTCTTCAGAAAGGAGGATCTGGGGAACTACAGGCCAGTCAGCCTCACTTAGACCCTGGGAAGGTGATGGAAAAAATCCTCCTGGAAATAATTTCCAAACAGGAACAACAAGAAGGTCACTGGGAGTAGTCAGCATGGACTTAGGAAGGGGAAACTGCTCTACCAACCTGATAGCCTTCTACAATGCAATTACTGTCTCAGTGCGTTATGTTATGTGATAAAGCTCATCTGTACATCCACAAAGGAGCTCAGGGACTCGGTGGCAGAGAGGAAAGACTGAATAATATCCTCCTGGGCTAAACCCAGGGCCATCAGCCCATCAAGGCCCATCTGCACAAGTCCGGAGGAGCACAGGGGCACAATGGCAGATGGGAACCCAAGTTGAGGACCCCTGAGGAACGATCATCTTGCCTGGGCCCCTCCAAGGGCTCTCCTAACAGAGTCCAGGCATGAAACCCATCACCATGAGTCTTTGGGAGCAGCAGCCTTGGAGACGTGCAAAACCCAACTGTACCTGGCTCTCAAAAACTGGCCGTAGTTTCCCCCACTTTGAGCAGGGAGGTTGGACTAGATCATCTCCAGAAGTCCCTGCCCACCTCAAGAGTTTTGTTAATTCAGTGACATCGGTGTAGCTGGAGTGCAGCGCAGCACAAGTTGGGAATGCAAAACATCCTCTCCTGTGCTGTCACCTACAGCTGCTCCACTATCGCCAAAGGAATAGGTGAGCCAAAGGAATCATTGAGCATGTCACCCGCCTCCGAAGGAAGGACCAAAAGAGCAAGTGAGTGCCAGTGGGCACCTTCCCATTGCACACCTCTGCCCCTCGCCCTGCTGCCTCTTGGCTTGCATGTGGATGCGAAGACTCTTGCTCTTGGAGGGGTTAGGGCGTCCAGGCATGCTGCAATAAAAACAAGAGCCAGGCGCGAGCGGCTTCCCCGCTTTGCCGAAAGCGATGCAGCCGGGAGCGTTTCCCGGAGCACCGTCAGCATGGCAGCTGCCCTTCCCCGGCCATGCTGCTCGCTCCGGAGCGGGAGGACAGTTGTGGCAGTTCGGCTGCCCTTCACACCCCTTTCCCACCCTGCTTTTAGCGCAGGGTAAACAGTATTTAATCTAGTAAAATTCCTCTGGAAAGCTCTAGATTGTTTTATATTTAAAAAAAAAAAAAAAAGGCTGCCAGTTAATTTTGGGTAGTTGTTACTGAGAGAGTTAAAACCATGGGGAATTTTATTGGCCTGCTGTGATACAAGTTAAATATAGGGGCACCAGGAATTTCCCTCCAGGCCAGATAAGTCCCACATAAAATATTTGAACTTTGCAGGCATGCACACCCCATAAGGCAATGCGGAGCATTTCATCCAAGTAACAATATAAAGAGGGCCTGCTCTCCAGTATTGCTGCAGCCCCGGGTGAGAGGGTGGCTGATGCCTTTTGTCTCTGTTTTATTCTTATGCTGCTATGCATGAGGTCTGCACACCATCCTCCTTACTCCTGCCTGTGCATTCCTCGTCTTTGATCCTTTCCACCACTGCGGAACCTAATTCACACTTACTTCTTTGTGTGGAATTAGTTCAATAATTTCACCTGGGTTACTCCAGCACTTTCACCAGCACACCTGAGAGAATTATCAGCTTATTTACCTATTTTTTAAAGTTCCAGAATTTACTCTCTCATTCCTTAAAACTCCATGGGAGGTGTTTATTTTGCTTGGCACTCAGTGTAAAGTTAAATTAAAATAAAATAATAAAAAATAAAAGAAAAAAGAAAGAATAGCTACGTTTCCCGTTCCTTAATGAAGGAGCTAATCGGTCTCCCCTGGAAGCACTCCTCTTTGGATAAATCACAGACCTTCACTCCCTGTGCAGGCACCTAGAAGTCCCCAGAGAAATGTTACTGTTCCAGTGTAAACTACTCCTCACATGTAAGTACTCACGGACAGCTTGCAGCCTGAAGAGGAAGGGAACAAAAGATGTCTGGTATGAAAGAGCAGGTCAATGGAATTATTCCTAGAAACTTTTCAGATGTTTTAAAAATGAGCTCACTGTGTTAATTACCGCTTCTGGTTTTTTATGGCTGTGCATGCTGGTCGGGTAGAGGAGGAGCATGCTACAGCCAGGCACTTGGGTTTTGCGTGCTTTACAACCTTGGCCAAAGAGAAACCCTCTCCTGAATGTTTTTGTAGGTTATTTAGGTGTTGACTGAGATCCCAGATTCTACTGAAAAGATACATATTGCTCTAAACAGTACCTGTCTCGGTAGCGCGATGTTAAGTGGATTAAATATATAATGTTTCCCAAAGGAAGGAGTATGCTTGTAACAAATATGACTCTTAAAACCTGATATTTCTGGGGCATAAAGACAAACGGTTCCCATTAGCTTTCCTCCCTCCAACACGTACATGTCACTGTGAATGAAAGTTCACAAGTAATTAGATACCTTAAGGACAAGGTGAAGTTCCCAAAGAATGTTGGTTTTTAAGTAGTGAATGTATTTTTCTTGGTTACATTATTCAATACAGATTCCCCCTTTTCTGACTGCAGAAAACCTTGCTGGAAGCATATTTTTACTTGCCTTGGCCCTGGTGATGCGAGTAGGGTGAGACAGTAGAGGGGTCTATGCCTAGTGCAAGTGCTCGATTTAAGGACGGGCTGCAGAGCTGGGGCTCTCGCCATAAAACTGCATCCGGAAAAGGAGCATTTGGGGGGGATGGAGAAGGGGGCCTGCTGTACTAATAAACACCTACAGATTGACAGATTTAAAAAACTCTGGAGCAATTTGTCATTCGGTGTCTCAAGAATAATCTTAAAAGAATTTAAATTGTAGTGAGTTATTTAAATGAAACCCGTGGGAAATCCGTGTGCATGAGTAGTTCAGAGGAACAGGTTGTGCCCCAGTTCCCTTAGATGGGGAATGCCTTCAAGGGGGACCCGTTTCTGCTCTTCTTTTGGGAGAATGTCATCCAGTTTGTTGTCACTCCTGGAGGTCAATGAATTTGTAACATGAACAAATAAGGAAAATCATAGCAAGCTAGCAACACCTACAACAAAAAGGACAACATATATCTGTAGTTAAACTCAGGATTTCTTCCAGAGGAGAATACATGAAAAAAGCCACAAAAACCTGTTTCTTTGTTTTGTAAGCTGTATTTTTTCAAACACATCATTTAAAGTTTTTGCTTATTCCCTTTTAATCTTCTTCTAGTAAAATAAAAAGTAAAAATAAATATTTTTAACCTCTCCTTGTGCCTCTGGCTTTTGGTACTTTAAGGGAAGTGAGTTTAAAGTAATCATCTTGTACAACACGGGAAAAGTTGTATTGTCTCAATCATGTCTTAGAGCTTTTCTCTTACAGAAATATTACTCTGCAGCATTCTCCTGTGCCTGCAGATATTAATAACAGTGTCAGCCAGACCAGACTATCAAATGAATTTACCAAACTAACAGCAAAGTAGAATTAATTGAGCCTTCCTCACAGTCAAGTATCTTATCATCCTCATGCAGTAGGTAAGTTGGGCAACCGCTGTAAAAACTGAAGTCGTGTGCATGTGTTTAATGGTGATAAACAGAAGTAATTATTGTGCAAAACCATTCGATGCAGAATTCCTTCATCTGTGGAATTTCTCCATCTTCAGTTTGTATTTCTTCTCCACCTTAAATCAGATACTTTTACTGGTGAAAATAACGATTATTAAAACAAATGAGCAGACCAGAAACGAGCCTGCCAACTGCCTTGCAGTCACCTTGCCTGCCCGCTGGCTGATTAGCACAAGGAGACACGCTGCAAACTTCCCGCAAAGTGCGAAGCAATCGACTGTGCCGAGCTCAGCAGCAGCGCACGCAAACTGAAATTACTGCAGTATTACTGGCTGCAGCGTGAAAACCTCGGAGCCGAGAGAACCAGGTATGTGTTCAAGAGCAGCGGGGAAGAGCCCGTCACCGCAGTTTAGTCAGACCAGGCGCACCGAAAAGGGACGGTGCAGTGTGTGAGTGTGACCTCTCCAGAGAAAGTGTCAGATCAGCGGCAATGCCCACCGCACCATATGAGGTTTTGCTGATGCTGTGCCCGATTCGTTTTCTCTCTACCTTCCTGCAAAACTGCAGATGCCAATTTTGCAGTTAATTGTGTTCTTGGAAGTGACAGACCAGGAAATTCTGATTGAAACACCCATTTAGAAGGCTCTTCTCAGTTACAGGCAGTCTGCATCAATCAGTAAAGCTGTGCCATGAAAAGTCATTTAATTTTGTGGAGGATTTTGATATTGCAAAATCTGGTTTCATTCCAATTTGGAATGAAACCTAAATTTCAACATTTTCCATGAAAGGGAAAACCCTTGGGGTCACTGCATTTCTGGCAGGCTGTTGGAGAAGGGAGGGTGCTGGAAACCCTCAAGCTCTCATCCCAGGGCATTCCATATGACTGGCAGGACTGGGACCAGTGAGCCTGAAAACCAAAGGGTCTCCCACTTTCCTGGGGAGCTGCAAGGCTGCGAGCTGGTGATTCAGTCCATCGTTCCCCAGCAGTCTGCACGGTGATCTCTGGAGAGCTCGGTGCTCTGGCCCCAGCTCTGCTCTCCCTCCTCTGTGTGTGAGCTGGTCCAGTCTGCTGCATCTGTTCGCTTCATGGCTTTGGATTTCTAGATGCATTCCCAAAGTACAGACCCTCTCTGAGCAACCCCTTCTGAGAACCCAGACCTTGGTATCCAGCTCTGTAGGGGTTTTGGAGTTGAGCGCCAAGTTTATGTGCATAAACATTGGAGCTGATCTGGCTTTGGGGCCAGCTCAGATCTTTGTCAGGGCTGAACTTGACCTCCATGTAATGGTTTGCTGTCACCAATGCAGATCCTGAGACTGGTGTCAGGTCTCAGAGATTCCCTAATGGCTTAATCAAACCCTTTCCCAGAGCACCAGTTCTTTGGGTATTCTGGCAGATTGCCTCCTCAGGGACACATGATAGCTGAAGTGTATACTGCAGCCTTTGCATGAGGTTTCCAACCACATCCCCCATTCCCTCCCTTACCACCCCCTCGACACTATTTATTTTAGGCAGCACAAGATAAATACAGATCTAGGCAAAACAATAATATGTCTGTGTGCCATATCATGCCTCATTTTTCTCATCATACTGGACATTCTTGAGTGCTTTCTGGGGCTGTGCTCTCAGGAACACAGAGCCTCTTCTCTCTGGACCTGACCCTACAATATGGACCACAACAGTTTTCCTCTCCCTTTTGTGAGCTCTGACCCCTTCTTTCTTCCAGCATTAACACCAGACAGTCAAAATGATGTCACTTGGTGCTATTTTCTTTAGCATATCTACCACGCTGTCTGAACCTATTGAAAATGTCAGTGACCCACCTAGTCCCTTACCTAAGATAGACCTTCACCTGTATTCATATATACATGCACGCTTCATCCATCCATCTATCCATCACTTAAGCAGTAGCCCGGGAAAGGTCTCCGAAAGCAAGAGGTCACATAGCAATCAACAACTGGACATTTTCTGTAATCAGAGTCTCTTCAAAGGTTTCAGTGTAGATGAGTCAACATTCTCCAATGGGCAGAAAATACTTCCTTCAGACAGTTTCTGACCGCAGAGAACCATTAAGTGCTCTACTTGTGATTCACTCTGAGAATGAACATGCCAAGTTGAAGTGACTGGAAGAGGGGAAAAGGTTTCTAAAGATGAGAATTGTTGCCACCATTCTCAGTTTTAAATGTGCCTGAGGACATGAGGTGCCCCATTAGAATATTGTGTGAATGTAGACACACTCTACTGCTACCTCAAGAGCCAAATCATGCTTTTAAGGGCCTTGTCTGAGCATCTTCAGCTCCACCTGAAGTCAACGAGGGTTGATGGTGCTTAGCATTTCTGAAAAATAGGCCTGGGTTCTGCTGGTGTTTAGCCAGGTACTTAGGAAGTACAGTCTGCAGCTTTGGGCCAATCTGTTTTCTTGCAAAAACACAGAACAATACTAAGTATTTATGTGTTTTTTGAATGGTGGCAGATATTTGATGGAAACCTCCATATGAAGGTCTGGATGCAGGTCTGCTTTTTTTTGTTTGTTTGACCATCTAGGAACTTTCTATGGGAGGAGACCAGAAGAGTTTTGCTTGTTTACCTTGTCAAAACCCAGGCTGCAAGCAGTTATAGGAGTGGTGTATAAATACTGGGTAAACAGTAGAAAGATCATTGATGCTAAAGGACAATGTTAGCTAAAAAAAGCTGAAGCTGGAAATGAGGTGTTTCTAAATGGGCAGTATCTTTTTAGGGCAAATAATAGAAAGAGTTGTCTACCCCCTTCTTTTTAAAGACAGAGCTGCATCATTTATTCAGATTCAGATACAGTATGTTGGCCAGCCACAGCAGGGAACAAAAATCAGACACCCAAAAAATCTTCCCAGCTCTAAGGTCCTACAAATATCCTTTCTGCAAGAGCCTGTGCTATTGAACTGATAGAAAGCTGCCAGAAAAGGAACACTATTTGAGCCTAAGCCTGCTCATGGTGAATTCATTTGAAAATTGAAGCAGATGATTTCAGGGTAATTATTATTATGTTGCTTGCTTAGCTGCAGCTGTGATTTCCTTTTTGCATAGTGTAGACAGAGCTTTACAGAATGTTTCCCAGCACCTTCTGTGATAATTGACAGCTATATGTAAACCCTGCCTATTGTTTCAGCTAGCACAACATGTTCTTAATTGCATGTTTCAGATTAGAAATGGATTGAAAAATGAAAAGACAAATAAAGCAATAAAATCTTTAGAATTTGTTTCACTCATTCACTTTTTATATATACTCTTGGGTGTATTCTCCACCTGTCACATGCATGTGAACCCAACTGGTATTTAACGGAAGCTTTGTGAAAAAGCTGAGAAAAGACCGTACTTCTCCGAAATTCAAGTGGTACTTTGAGATCAGGTTGTACATGAGTATTTGAGAGACTTTTTCTATCCAAAGGAATATTCTCTGTCTTATTTCCTTTGCCCTATTATCTTTGGAGATTATTTATGTTTAATAAGGCCATGGCATCAAAAAAATGCAGAGCTAGATTGCGCCGCCCACCCAGAACAGTGTGTAGGAGTCGGATGACTGTTCTCCCTCAAAAAAAGGTCCCACATGCATGCAAGCTGCCCCCGATGACCCTTGCTAGGATGAAGGTAGAAGACAGACAAGACCTCTGCAGAAGGTTTGCTGTAGGAATGAGAAGGGCACGTTGTTCCTTAGGACATTAAGCTATAGGAGATAATGAAATCATGGCCTCTAGTGAAAGAGAGACCTACAAGAGATAACAGCAGTTGGTCAAGGCTCCGTGCCCAAGCTACCCTGCCTCAGCAGCAACTGCATAAGCTTACCTTACTACCATGGCTAATCACCACCCCAATTAGTCACAATGGAAGCTTTGCTAAAGCGGGTTTGAGGAGAACCGTATAGATGCATGAAAGTAACACAGTGAGGAGACGTGAGGAGCAGGTGGACATGACAGAAAGATTTGGATGCAGAGTCCCTTTCTCCATTAAGAGAATTCTTGCAAAACAGGCTTGAATGGAGGATCGAAGGACTTATACTTTTAAACTGGAAAACAAAACAAAATTTGAAACACTATCACTAACCCAGTAGACCAGCAATAATCAGAAAGCCAGAGAATACTGTATGACACTGGAAAGGATTTTATGCAGATGATGTCATTCTTTCTTTGAATGAATGCTATTAATCTGCATCTGAAGCATAACATGAGGTAATGGAATACATTAATTGCTGCAAGCTGCCAGTGTCTCTAGGCCAGTAGTTACCAACGGCTTTGGAGCCAGCCTCTTAGCAGTTTTCCTCCCGGCTTTTGTCCCCAGCTGATAACTTTGACCTTTGCCCACAGGTTCCCATTTCAGCTTTCCACCAGCCAGAGCCTTTGCTGCTGCTTCCTCTCCTGTGCCCCAGCTCCCTGGGCTCCTGCTGCTTTTTCACTGCCAGCTCCAAGCAGAAGACCGCAGACCCCAGCAGAGCTTATTCACTTGGCCCCTGTGCTCTGCGGAGCTTCACCTTCGACGTGGACATACCTCACCGGCTGGGAAGGGAAATCCTCAGCTGCCTGGATTGCTCCCCTAGCTCCAGGGCAGCGGTGAAAGGCAAGGTGAATGCAGATAAGCCGTGTCGCATTTTTTTTCCATCGCAAATTAAACAAGTGTGGAGGAGCTCTTTGATTCAGGTGGGAGCTCATTATTGCGTTCTTCCAGGATCTCAGCTTTTGCTCAGGAGGGAACCTCAGGGGGGTTTCAGAGCACTGTGTAAATGACCTTGCAGAGCAAGCTATTAGTATTCACTGAGTATATCCAATAGTAGTAATTTACGCGAAGGCAATAGCACTTCCATTCGTGTTTGGGAGTTTGGGGGGTTGGTTTGGGTGGGGTTTTTTTTGATCGAATTAGGTTGTACATCCTTTGGAGCAGATTCTTCTATGTCTAAGATAAGTACAGGCAGATAACTGATACTCAATACAGCTTTTATAGTAATGTATTAGAAGGATAAAGATAGTCCTGGCTATTTTTAGAGCGGTATAAATGCCAGGTTGCTGACCCCAAGGTCTGGCCTGCCATTCCCCGAGGACCAGAGCTCAAACTCTGTATCTCAAGTGGTAAGCAAGCAAGAGAATTTTACTTGTGCAGCTGACATGCTAAGGTGCTTAAGGCGTCTGAGATCAGGTTAAGATGTCTGTATGGACAGAGCCAACAACAGCTCCCACTCACGCCTGGGGTGAAAGGGACAAAACCAGGCTGCTTCTGTAGTTCCTGCTGCAGGCTTTTTTTTTTGTCAGAGCTAATTACCAAAATCTTCAGAGCCCCCTTCTTTCCGTCATTGGTAATTCATCCACAAGCTAACAGCCAAGCAGTTTGGAGAGGGGAGAAGTTGTGGAAGAGGAGACTGGGAGCCAGGTTTTAAGGGATGCCTGAGGCAGATGAAGCTAAGAGGAAGATGGCAAGCTTGGTAAGCAGATGGAAGCTAATGGAAAAGGAGGATGAGAATGGGAACTGGGAGAGAGGAGTCAAAACTGCTTCACCAGTGTAAGACTGATTGGAAAATCAGTCTGGCAGTGGGACAGGGGAAAGGAGTTAGGATGAGACAAAGCAGAAGACTGGAGCTGGATGAAGCATGTACAGAGGAAGCCTGGTAGGCTGAGAGACTTTTTAGGAGGAGAGCTTCGGGGCAGAGCTGGGACTCTCTGGGCAAGGAGGGAGAAGGCAGAGAATTCATCTGGGGCAGGGGGACTGTATGGTAAGGGGATGCTGGTGAAGAAGAGGGTCTGAGAGGAGTAGGATACTCAGCAAGGGGAAAGTGTAGTTGGGCAAGGAGCCTGAGATGGGGAGTCACGACCCAAAGGAGGGAGGAAGGAAGGGATTCAGCTGGCAAGGAGAAATGGATAGGGCTGAGGAGTGCACTGACAGAGAAGAATCAAAACAGGGACATGGCAGTGCGGTGGCACAGTCAATGAAGCTTGGGAAGGAAAAGCAGAAGAGCATGAGCCTCTTGTAGCACATATTTCTTTGGTTCATCCTTTCCGGTGTCAGCAAATAGCATTGAAACTTACTGGCAAAGTGTGTATGTTTGTGTGTGACACACACACACATCACATACACAAACATGGACACAGAGAGAGATCCTGTCAGGTACACAGGGCAACAGTCAAACACTGCTGGAAGTTGTCCTTTGGCAGATGTCTTCAAGACCATTACGCAGGTTCCTGTGTGCTGAGGTACTGAGAGACTACAGAAGCACATTTCTGGGCTTTCAACATGCTTTTAGAAACTTCGGAAATAACAGTCATGTAATTTTGTTTTTTTTCCCTTATTAACATTTAAAAAACTCAAGTCCTTAGTCATTGGGCAATGCTAGAATTAAGGCTACAAAATCCTCTCAGCCATGAGACTTACATCTTTAACTGCATCGTCACCCATACTTTTTTCCTTAGGACTCTTCTTTGCTGAAGGTGCAGGATGGATCTGCTCTGGGATGGATCCAGAGTTTACAGGGTGCCCTGCTTTGTTCGATGTAGAAATTCGCAAATGTGTATAGCCTGAGACAAACGACTGAGGAAGGAGACTAGAGATTGTCAGAGCTGTATCTTGCCCTGGAAAATAAAAATCTATCCTAGGTTCTGCTCTAATTCCTATCTGATGTTAATCAAGTTCCGACAGTTTGACAGCTTATTTAAGAAAGTGAGTTTCTTCTATTCTGTATTGCAGGTTTCAGGTGCTGATGCTTATGTTTGTAACAAAAGTCAATGTGAGTTGTTCCCTGATCAAGTAAAGTGCTGTATAATGCTAAAGCTTCTGAAAAAAATCAAACTGGGCATTTAAAATTAATGAACAAATGGGTGTTTGTGATACGACAGTGGTGGGTGTTACAGATATTAGTAATTCTGTCTCCACCACAGGGTTTGAATGGCACCATTACTAAGGCTTTGGTACCATGCCTTGAGCAATATGGTGAAAGAGAAATATTGAACAGGAGCTCATTAATGGTGCAATCAGACACAATGTTCTGGCTACAGCAGATCCTGTCTCATGGGTTGCTGACCTCTCAGATCTGCTGGCAGAATAGCACATCCCACTGTTCCTCAGTTTTAGAAAAATGGTCTGGCTTAGCGGGGGTACTGTTTTGCCTGCCCTTTAAAAGCATATACACCCCCTCCCCCCCGAAAAACCAGATCATTTGACAGAATTGCAGTTAGGAAATGACTACAGATGGAGCTGTGCTGGCAGATCAGAAAGTGTGATTATATCCCTGGCAGAGAAGGGGTGATGAGTAGCTGGTGGTAGGGCCAGGGCTGTAGACTCTTGGGAAGAGCTGTGATCAAAACATGTCTGACCCTGCTCTGCTGGATCCCACCCTCAGCAGCTCGCAGTGCGTGGGGTGGCCCTCGACGCAGCAAAGGAGCATGACGTTGGTCTCCAAGACTCACTATACGGGACTAAGCTCATGCTGCATGGGTAGCCTTTCTTGTGGTGTTTCCTAACTACTGAGCAGTGAACTTTACAGCCTGAATAGTGTTTTCTGACCGCCTTTGTGTGTATAAGTGCACAGGGAAATACACGCTACATAAAATATGCGTATCATGCATATGCATGACTTTCCACAGAAAACTGTATTTTTTTGCCACCTTTTCTTTGCTGTGCACCAGGAAATACTCAAGGGGCAGATGAATCAGTCCTATGGCACAGCCAAAATCATGATGAGTCTATCAAGTGGACCTCACAGGGAACATTTAAATCCCATAGGTATTTTAGAGACACTTACTAACTTCTGGTGCTCCTTAAACATTAACAGCTGCTCTGGACTGTTGGATGAATGATGGTTTGGAAAGCTTTCTGTGCAGATCCATGACATAACTGTGTCTCAGTTGAAGAGGAATGCTTCCTTTAATCAAATCATTGTGTAACATGTCTGATTCACCGTAGAGTTGCTAAGTAGTGTGTCCCAAGTCTCTGCAGCAGATACAAGGCATAAATTGGGGGTGGGGTGGGGGGGTGGATGGTGCAGGGGGAAGGGAAATGTGTTTTTTTAAGCCATGCTCCTACTCTGAATCTTAGGCCAGTGGAGGACAAAATGTTTCCTATCTTAAATTGGAGCTTGAAAGCTGCTTTGATTTGTGCCAACTGCTGGTGGTCCCAAGAACAGTTTGAAAGGAGAAGCAAATAGGCTGAGTGCAGCAACCAAGCATCGACTGGCAGTGAGGATGTCTTAGTCTTAATCCTTATGCCATCCTTAGAGAAGATATAAGGGTGTATAAGGTGTTCTGCTAACTTCATGATAGTGAGTTAGGCAACTTCCCCAGAGTGAAGCCGGATGGCTTTCAGGATATTTTGGGTTGTCTCTGTTATTTCAGAGGGCTGCAGTGCAGATACGTGCACTGAGCTGGGAAACCTGCCCCTCTGCTGTGGTGTTCCTTGAGTGATATTCATGTATAAAATGCTTCTGTTTTGATTGAGAAGGATTTATTAACTGAAAGGATGTTTAACATTGGCAGAGCTGTAATTTCCACCAACTGGTATGGCTTTTCTGCACTGAAAGAAGGACTGAATAGTTAGTTACAGCTCAAGATCCATTCTATGGAAGTTTAAAAGACAACAAGAGGTGCAACACTACAGTGACACAGGTGTTGTGTGCAGGTCTTGAAATGGCTTACAAGACCAAGAGGGCCTGGGACACTTTACCAGCACGTAAACCTTCCTTGAGAGAACTAATTTTGCCTGTTGGGAGAAAAATATTCTTCTTCGAAAGAGGAAAACTGAATTTAAAAATGGCAATGGTCTCCTTATAAACAGTACCATAAAGCTGGAGAAATCTTCCTGTGGCACACAGGTTGTGATAACCTGGAATCAATGTCAGTTGGTTGAAGGGGTTATCCACACAGTAACCATTCACGCTACGTACAAGTGGTGCAATTGATTTTTGTAATCACAGACAAAAGTAGACTCTTCTGAAGCATTGTCGGGCTGTGAAAAGCTTCCAAAGACCAAAGCTGCTGCTGAAAAGCCAACGGGGTGGCCAGCTTCCAGCTTGGCATCCGCTGCTAATGTTCCATCTACCTAAAATTGCCATTATAACATAGTTAGAAAAGGCGTTTTTCATTTCCTGCTCTGCACTGATGTGTAGAGTTACTGTGTGCAGTTAGCAACTAAATGCTGGTTTTCACTTCAGAAACAGATGCCTTTTTTGAAGGCTGGATCCTGGCAGCCCCTCCATAACTATGGAGATGGAAAAGGGTACAACAAGCTGCCTGGACACAAACATGCATGTACGGTGCTCTTTCCACCAAGCTTGGTTTTCATTTTCCACTCTCCTCAGCTTTGGTTTCTCAGATGTGAGGCTTCTCTCCTGATATGAGCATGCTCATGCAACGTGAAGAGGAGCACTTGCTGCATCTCTCCGGCATGTGAGAGCGCTCCTGGACGCGCTTAGCTGCAGGCCCTGCCCAGCCCTTCTTTCTACATTAAATTGTTGGTGTAAGAGCTATGGGCCGCTCTGCAGTTTCTAAAACATGTCAGACCTCCTCCATTAGGACATGCTGTGCAGCCCCCAGTCTCTACAGATCGGAGCATGATGGCCACTCATGGTGGTTGGCGTTCAGTGTGAATCCAATTCATTTTCTCTGAAGCTGTTTTGGAAAAAGAAACTGCCCTTGCTCTCTCCCTGCCGGTGGTCATGAGTTACCCTTGAATAACTCCTCCATACACGCGGTTTTGAAGTTCTGTTGAGTCATCTGTGCAACCTGGGAGGGTTTGCTGTGCGCTGGCTCTGCACCTGTGTTTTCCAGAACAACCCAGAGGGAACTGCCCTGCGCGATGCACCCACGGTGTCCCACAAGCTCCCATGCAGTACCACGCACCACTCCTCTTTGTGCCCCCCACCTACCTTTGTAAAGCTTAACGCAGCTTTTGCAGCATTCTGGCTTGCCAGGGTTTAGCTGAAGTCAGGTCTTAAGCATGTGCTTACTTTGTGACTGTCTCTGCTGGTTGAAGACATTGCTGCTCCAACGTATTGGTTACTGTTCCTGTGCCACAGGTCACCATTCCCACTGATCTGCCAGCAGGTGGAAATAAGTTTACATACACCATTTGCTTCTTTACTAAATTAACTCAGTTAACTTAAACGGCTAAAGAAGGCAGTCTAAAGTAGCCCACGTGCAGTGGAGCAGCTTGGGGAGTGTCCACGCAACCCCTTCTGCTGGCAAAGCAGAAGCTGTAAGCTCCACGTGGGACAGTAATGCACTCAATCACAGCTGAAAAAGTAGAGCGACTAGAAGACATTTATCCACAGCCTTGAAATCCTTCTGGCTTCAACCCGGACCATTGGAGGTGATGCTAGGGCATGGATGGGATTTTAAATATTACAAAATTCCAACATAAACTATATTAAAATCTAATTGCGCAAATTTGCAACAAAGAGGGAAGAATAAATGTAATATCTGAACTCTATTAAAGGATTTGCATTTGTATGGGAACATTTGCAAAATGAAATGTTTTAAAAATTGTTTCAGATTATTTGGCCGGGAATAATTATGGCATAAAAACAGACTGTAAATACAGAGAAAACCAAATTAAGCTGGGACGCGAGGTAAAGGAAGTTACTCATAAGAATAATTGTTTTATATTTAATATACCTTTTTTTTCAGCGGTCTTGAAACATCCTACTGCAGGATAATTAGAATATAACCTTGTCTCAGGAAACCCAACCGTTGCAAGCCTGATCCTGCATGTGTGTGCATACATGTCTGCATGTACACTGCTTGTAACAACCCGACCAATGGCAAGGGCGAGTCCTGGGAATGGAAATTTTTCAAAATTCAGGCTGTTTCACGATTCAGTGTGGAGTCCAACCTGGTGTCACTAGTGAGAGCAGAGAGAAAGCAAACAGCATGTGAATTAATTTTTCAGTTGATTTTTAACTTGGGAAGGACTACAGGTGCCACTGAAGACCACAAATAATAGAGAGCAGCTTGGAAAGGTTACCCTTGTGGAATGGAAAGATCAAAGGGACAATCAGTTTGGGGAAAACAGCCTAAAAAGTGAACATAACAGGTAGTGGTGGGAGTAGAGAGCAGTAATGCAAATAAAAAGAGAGGATGTAGGAAGGATGTAGGAAGTGCAGAAGAATTCTTTCCAGATTTATAACGATTTGTAGCCAGGCAAACTAAACAGTCCTAGAAGAGATGTTAAAGTAGCCTGGATATAAATTTGAATGCAGGCCATATTATTTGCAGCTTGGAGTTTTTGTTTAAAAGTACTTGCAATCCCTTTGTTGCAGCTGTGGCTTTCTTTAACTTTTTAATCTTTTGCTTGCCTGTGTGGCATGAGATACATTTTTAGAGTTAAGGTCTATTCCAACCTTAGAGGATCTAAAATCATAAGCCAGACGCTTTGAAATGAAGAGAGGGGGGTTAAGAAACAGAATATTAACATGGTGACATATACATGTTATATATACAGACACATACATGTACATGTATGTGTTATATATACACAAGTATGTTTTGCAATTTCTTTTGCTCATGCTCTGCATCAGGGCCCTGAGACCACTAACAGTCCTTAATGGACCTGACCAGCCCCACCTGGGACTTCCATCCACCCACCTTAAAAGGGCCCAGAAACCCTTTTAAGTTCAGCTGGGGAGCCTCAGCTCCTGCCTGAGCTATTTGAAGACAGGTTGGTCTCCAGCTTAGGCTGGCTATGGCTGGCTCTGGAGTCCTTTCCTTTCCTCTGGAGCTCCATGTGTGGACTGGTTTCCCAGCCTGAACCTGGTTCTGTCTTGTTGCTATAGCCCTATCTGGACATTGCTGGACCTGACCTTCTGGCTTGATCTTGGACTTGCTCTGTCACTGTGCTTTTGCCCTATGGCCTGGGCTCTTGGTTGGACCTGGCCACCATCTCTGGGCCTGGGCTCTTGGTTGGACCTGGCCACCATCTCTGGGCCTGTCCTGCTTGGCCCACTCGGGGCTGTGGGGTCACCTCAGCTCCTGGCTTGCTATCCTTTGGAGAAAAGGCCTGCTCTTGCTGCTCTCTGACACTCTCTTCGAGTACGCGTGTGAGTGTACAGAGGTGAGCTGTGGTGGCCATTGCTACCAAAATGACGGAAGATGGTGACTCCTGTCCACTCTAACTGAAGTTGCCTTTTTGCCTAACGAAGAAGGAGCTGTCTCTAAGTGGCTCTTTTTCCTCTGGAGGCAGGAAAGTAGCAACAGAAGGCTCTGGCAGCATTGCTGTAATATCTCCAACGCAGGAGAAAATCTAGATAACGCTTTATTTTCAGAGGTGAAGATCTGTGGTTCAGATTTGGCTAGAGAACTTTGCCCACAAGTAAAGATAATCCTCTACTCAATGTTTCACCTCACTGGTTTGAGCCTGCAAAGCATTGCTTGTCTAGGTAAGAGATGTGCGCTGATGTGGTTCACCTGAGTGTTTCCAGAGCTTGGTGCTTAGGGCGTACTTTCTGTTTCTTATCGGTCAGATCAACGTGCTTGCATCTTGTAGGTCAAGAGGACTGGGGCTCTGCAGTTGATGGTATTTCTGCAGTAGACTTCCAGAACCAGCTGTTGATCACTCTTTGTCACTGCATCCAGTCAACTCCACAATATCAAGGAACGGGTTTTGTCTCAGTAGTAACAGGAATGGGCCGCGGGTCCCAAATCTGAAAATAAGGAGCAGCCATTTGCACCTCCATGGCCTCTCTGTGCTCCCTTTGGGAGCTGCTTAAAAGATATCCACCAAATGGTCAGCCAAGGGGTAGGATGATAGAAAAGTGAGCGAAGGAAGTTTCAGCCCTTCCTCTCCTAACCTGCAAATTCTCAAAAGCTGCATCCGGATTGGGGAAAATAAGGTGGAACACACAATGTCTTCTCATGCAACCTGGGTAGGGAAAAGGTACTTTGAAGTTGGGAGAGCAGCAGTGTGGAGGACAACTGGATAAAGAGACAAAACACACACCAGCAAGATGGGCCCTGGGAATAATGGGAGTAGGGAATGAAGAAATAATTAAAAAGTGTGTGTAAGTGGAAAGGGTATTAAAAAAAAAAAAAAGCTTATAAGCAGCTTGCAGGGAAAAGGGGAGATGCAGAGGTGGGTACCATGAGTTTGGTCTCCATAAACCAGACTGAAATTATCATGCTTACTTCATTCTACAGTCTGCGGCAGTGGAATGAATTGTTTCTGCATCTCTTGGTTTGTGTGATTAAAATGTTCTTGGCATCAGCTTTGGTTTTAATGTGATTGGTTTTTAAACATAATTAGAAGGCTTTTTACAGCTTTGTGTATTTCTATTTAAGAGACAACAAAAGTAAGGCACAGTTGTGTTTTTTACCAGAGAAGGATCTCTAAAGCATTACACCAGAATGGCACTACAGTCTTGATAATAAGATCATGCATGGTGGAGCATTGCAGAACTGGCTCTGAATTTTTGCAGACGATGCCTCCGACTGAAGAAAAAGCACAGCCTGTGGTTTGTTAGCCCCATTGATCTCGGTGCCTCGTTGTGCAAGCCGTTCACAGGATCAGGTACACAAAACGGAGCCTTAGATGGGGGAGGAGAGGTTCAGTTATGTTTCAGTTCTCTACGAACTTTTTTTGATTCAGTAACATTCACTTTCTTTTTCCATTTGAAGTTTACTGCAGAGGCTGCAGTGAGATCATGAGGGACTCTAGGCATGAGTGGCCCCACTAAGCCAAGGGGATAACTCGCGTGCTCAAATGATGCCTGTAAAACTTGATACAAGAAGCCCTTAAGCATATGCTCTGGCTTTCTGAGAGTGCACTAGTGGGACTTAACAGACCTGCAAATTCTTTCCTGAAGATAGGCACGGGGAAAAATTGCTCCGCAAGGGAAATGCCTCTCTAGAGAGGGATTCACAGCTGTGCTACGTACTCTTCCCTCTATCTGCACGCTGGTGCCCGAAGCCTTTGGGGAGCTGAGCTGTTCTTCGCAAGCTCCTCTCCCATCTGTGCCCAGCATCTGCCTCACGTGGCTGGGTCTCTGTATCTCAGCAGACCTGCCCTCCATGCTGGATTTCTCATGGTCAAGTATTGACTGGGGCTTTTGTCACCCCTGACAAACTCGGTATTTTTAAGAAATGAGCGCATGCCGTGTTTGGGGTTTTATGGGCTGGCTAGCCCAGCCGCTCCTCTTGCAGGATTTCTGTGGCAATAATATAACTTACATATCTCAAAGGAACTATGCCAGTTTAAGTCAGTGGAGGATCTGATGTCTTAACTTTTGCTTTTCCTTGTGTTGCCTTGAGCTTATCTGCAAGCTTAATTGTGCATCAGTGTCAGATTCTCCTCTCCACAAATGCATGCACATTTAATTCATCAGTATGGCTGTTCCACAGCTTGATCAAAATAAGATGTATGTCCTATCTCTGTGATGTAGAAAAGGCCTGAACACTTGCCGTAAAGTCAGGGCTGGGGAATGATTCACCTCTGAAGGAAATAAAGTGTGCTCTTTCTGTTGTACCAACAGACAAACAGCTTGGAGGCCTGCTGGTGCACCCTGGAGCACATTTTGATGTTGTCTTTCAAGACATTACGGTGTTTAAATAGAAAATGTAGCTGTTGTGAAATGTCTTATCCCTTCTTGGTGAAAAGGGGCTTCAGCGGGGATGTGACGAGCCCAGGGCACAGCTTTCTGGAAGGGATGCAACGTGCAGTGCAGCTGGACCTTGAAGAAGCCCGAGCAGAGGCTGCCAAGCCAGCCTGGAGCAACAGCCTGGCCGGGTGGGAAACAGGGCTGGATGTCAGCTCTCCGGGCTGCCCAGCAGCCTTCAGTCAATCTGTGAAAAACCAAACCCAAAGTATTTCTCTCCTTACTGTGGTGAGAAGCCAGCCTTGAACTTATTTATATCACTGTTGCTCTCCTGTGCCTAGTTTTCCTCTGTCTTGTATGCTACGTGGGTAATTGTTTATCGATGTGTGAAAATGGGTATAGGACGCAGTCATGCTGCTGTGATAGGATTTTGGAAAATGAGATCCATGGCTCTTACAGTGTCAGTCTTGTGAAATTTTGGGACAGCTGCAAGACCAGTGTTTTCAACTTGCATTCATTTGCTGAAGTGTGTGTTGAAAACTTTCTACACTCCTCAGCATTGGAGCCTGGCGTTTGCTAGCCTTAGTTTAAAAAGATTGAACAAAATCACTGGCCACAGCTAGAGAAAACGATTTTTCAGGACACCAAACAAACAGGGAAATTACATAGCAGGATTATTAACAGAAAGGCACCAGCTGTGGCCATGACACTTAGAAAAGGTGCTGTAAGTCTGGCTGGTGATGCACCACTGCAAATACTCTGTATATTGTTTGAATGCCATGACATAGTCAGGGGAACAAGGCTAAAGGAACTCGAAGCTTTACTGTTGATCTCTGCCTACTGATCTGCAATATGCCTGGCAAAATAAACATCCCAGTAATCAAAGAAACTTTAACCTGTTTGAAATTTTTCAGTAGGATGGGGATTTTTTTTTTTCCTCTTTGTGGATTTCTTCTATTCACATTTGTACTGGGACGGAGGCAAGTGAAAACATTTCCAGAGAAAATAATATTTTGCTTATTTCCTTTTAATGCTGCAACATTTGAGCTGCTAAGCTAAGTTAATGTGCTCAGAATGTGATATTTAAAAGACCTCCCCCATACATGTCTGTGGCAAACATAATACTAGAGTGGCATTGAATGGCAAAAGTACTTGGGGAAGAAGGCATGGAACGAAATGCTTTTTAGTCATTCAGATATGTTAAAATGTTTATGGTCTAATCCAAAGAAAAAGCATACCGCTGGAAGTATCTTGGCAAGGTGCACTTGTGTTATGTGTATATGCGTCTTCTGTTTCTTTAACAGATAAAATAAAAGGCTTAGCAAAAAATGCTGGCAAACCACACTGTATTTAAATGAACAGTTCAGAACCTAGAGCTACTGAGAAAGAAAGATCAGAGTGAACCAGTGAGCCAAGGTGAAGGGGAGATGCAGTGGAAAATACGAGCAACTTTATGAAAAAGTTCAGAGATGGCAAGAAACCTGTCTGTCTGTTAGGAGTAAAAATACATGGGTGCAAGGGAGTAAAAGGGCTGTACAGAGCCTGCTGACCTCCAGAGAAATGGCTCTTTCTGAAAAGACAGAAGTAATTTTCAGTGGAAAGCCAAAAGCTCTGGGACTTGCTTTTCATGGCTACATCTGTGCTAACTTCAGAGCACCGGCCCAAGCTCAAACTTGCCTCATGTTTGGACACAAGACTGTGCTCAGGGCCTTGGGTGAGCTCCATCTCGGGGAAGAGGAAGGGAGTCTGAGCTGGCTCAGCCCTTTAATATCACCCCAACAGTATCGTATCCTGCGCTGCGGATGAGCCTTTGCCTTCTTCCAAATCCTCTATCCCAGATCTTGTGATTCTGGGCGGCAATTATCTCCCTCCCAGAAGGGCTTAATGTCATGTCCCACAAAGCCCTGCTAGGTGTGTGGTGTGCTGAGTGCGAGGCGGTGGTCCAGCCCGCTGCTCATCCCGCTCGGCACAGGTCGGCAGCAGCGTGGGCACAGCGAACGCCAGCCGCTGTGGCTGCCTTTGGAGAAAAAGGCAGCACTGGTTTAACCAGTCTGGTTTTAATGTCTGTCTATTTTTTTTTTTTCTTTTTCTTTTTCCTCCTCAGACTTTGGCATGTCATTGTGGAAGGCTTGGCCAGGCAGGGAGTGCGGCCAGCCTACAAACTGCTGAGGATGAGTCTCTTGCTCTTGGCCTCCTGGTGTGTCTCTGCAGGGAGGATGCTGCACGCGGAGCGGGCACGGCACTAGTCTCGGCAGAGCTTGCGGTGGGGAAGGAGACCTCAGGAGGGACTCTGCGAGAAGGCGTTCTCCTCAGTCTCTTGTCCGATCTCTTGTCCTGCGACCAGACGCGCGAGGTCTTGTGTGCTGGGAGGAAGGTGGGCTGATGTCAGGCTGTGGTGGTGGTTTAGGCAGGGTGAGGAGTGCTTCCCCAGCCTGGAGGAGCTGTTGCTGGGGAAGCTCTCCTGTGATTACCCCTGGGGGAGCACCACAGCCACTGGGGCTCTTCCAAGGAGGGAGAAGGACAAATACTCTTCAAACAGCTTTTAGCATAGCATCTTAAGCACTGGTATTCTTGTCTGAGTCGCTCTGATATCGTTAAGATGAACACGGTGTAAATAACTAGATCTGGCACCAGTGATCGTGAAGTTCATTGAAATGCCAGGTTAGTAATACCTGGGAAAAAAAAAGGTGAAGCTCTGTCAGTGAGTTGTGCCCTATATCACTTGATTAACCCGAGGCTGGACAGATTTGCACCTTCCCTTGGCTGCAAGGGTCCACACTGGTGACCAGAGAGCTGCAATGTATATATCTAAGTAAAAAGTAAGGCTGGGCCAAAATTCTTCGATGGAACATGTTTCCATTATATAAAATGCCAGTTTCTCCAAATTGGAAGGAACCGGTTCAACTTGTGGGACAACTTAAAAGCAACCCCCCTTTAGGACATGCTGCAAGGGGAGGAGATACAGGACACTGCCATGCAAAATGTCCCAACCAGGACCAGCTCCTTGCTGAGGTCTTTGCCCGCCTCCAGGAAAGCGCCTGGCTGCTGCTGACAAGGGAGAGCTGTGAGTATCTGGGGTGACAGCTATTGCTGGAGAAAAGGGGGAAAACGATGTCCCCTCGCAGCAGCGGTTGCTGCCCTATCTCTCGGGCCCTGCTGCAGGAGTGGCAAGCCCTGGAAATGCTCTGAGCACGAGCTTGTACCAGGTAAGCCAAGATCCTCTGACTGGCATCTGAATGGCGTCGAATGAGGAGCCTCGGAGCACAAGCGAATAGACAGCAGTTCTTCTTGTCAAAACCTTTATGTTAATTCAATACAGAGTGCTCATGGAATTTCCCTTCTCTGAGAAAATCTCAACTTCTATAGAGAAATAGTGCTCAGTCTTGTTTTTTTTCGTTTCAGAACTTCAGAAGTTCCCTCAAAAATTCCCTGAAGCCTTAATAATAGATTCTCAGTTGCGTGTCAGTATGTAATGTACACTATAAAATTTTCACGTTTGATGCTCAGCATAGTTAAATTTACCACAGTGCTTCACATTCAATATATACCAAGAATTCTAGCAAAATCACATATTGTTCAACCAGAGATTTATCATGGGGTGCTTAACAATGAATTATTTAAAAGTACCTAATGTATCATGGTTTCTTGAGAGCCTAATGTGTGTATGTGTATATATTTATACATAAAATACCGGTGAGCCATTACAGAATACCAGTTTCTGAGCGTAGGGGTTTCAAGTGTAAATCTAGAAGATGTTTAAAAATAGGTGTCCTCCTGAAAATGCAGTGGAGTGTTAGAAAGAAAAAAGCCTTAATAATCTTCCCCTTCAGATATACACACAATCATTTAAAGGGAATCTGTACCCTGCAGGGCTCCTTTTAGGTGAAATTTTAAAAGTATCTAAATTCTGCCAGGAAGGATTTTTTTTTTTTTTTCCGATGTGCATATTGATGTGGCATTTTAGATCTCGCTGAAAACTTTTAAAGAATTTCCCTCATTTGCAGGTTTGAGAAGATTACTATGTGCCTCCTACTAGCAATCATCCACAGTACTTTTCCCAAAGTACTCTACCGAGTAGGTATGCGCTTCCTTTTTACTGATGGAAGAACAGACAGGAAAAGATGAAGTGGTCCGCCCGGGATAAACAGCCTGCTATGCTGCCTTTTCCAGGCCCTCGGGACTGTACTTTCTACCTGCCTGTACTGGAGTGACACTGAGCTGGGCCGGCAACAGCTCTCTGGCCCCTAATTCCGCTCACTCGAGGTAAGTGGGCTGAGGAGCATCGCCAGCTCACAGCTGCCTCTTCGGCCGCTTTTTCAGATGGCCGTGGGAATAACCTCACGGGGCCAGGCTTTCAATTTTGCGTTTTGTCATCTGACCCAAACTGACTTCGAGTTGACTGGTTTTATATTCAAGGGTGGATCAGCTGGCGCCATCTGACGTGCCCCATGCCTCCCTGGGGACCTGTCTCCTCTTTGACACCTCCTTGAGGCATTCCTGTAAAGACGCTAGTGCTTGATTGCAGAGGAAGGGCACCTGTTTTATATTCCTATGGATATCCACGTGGTGAGAGGGCTGGATTTCCACGCTGCTGGGTGGGATGCAGTTTGACTTCTTTTAGTAGAAGAACAGTTTCCTGCTGGCTTCAGGGAGTTCGCTGTCGTCTTTCATTTCAGCTTGCACATTGGAGCACCGATTTTGAACTTGTTCAGGTCCTTGCCAAGAGACGGGTGACCTAGGACTTCCTTTGGCACCAGCAGCAGCTGCGGCGGGTCCTTTTTGCTCGGGTGTCTTGTGAGGAAGGGCCAGCATCTGATGCTTCCTCCCTGATGACTCCGGTGACAACAACCTGAAGCTTTCAGATGATGAGTAGCAGAAGGAGCCAGATGACGTGTGTTGTGAAGGCCAGCAGGACAGACTTCCAGGGACAGCTGAACAGAACAAGTGGAGGTCCAGACCTAGTTTTGGAGGTCACTCGATCTCAGGTTTGTGACTGGTTAGACTTGGTATGCTAGTTTTAAGCTTATGGCACCTGCAGGATGATGCTCCTATTGATGTGTTTAGACTAATGGCAATTCTGGGTGGTTTTTTAGCAAGTCAGAGCCCCAAGTCTAAAAGCCAGAGGGGGGAAGACAAGCACAGTCTCTAACAAAAGAATCATCCCTTTCTTGTCTAACTGCAGTTGCGGAATACAACGTTTCTCCTGAAGATAGTCCTTGAGGGTCTGATTTTTCCATAAATCTCTAATTCTGTGATGAATCCCACCTCTCGCCCTAGCCGGCCAGGCAGTGTGAAGGCAGGGTTGTAGTTTAAACTTTTGCTTTCTGTGTAGTGAATATTTCTGTTGCTTCCGGGCGGGAGGCAGGACAGGTTACCCACAGCAGGGAACCTGCCACCATTGTAAGCCATAAATGCTTTCAAGGTATAATTCAAGCGAGCTCAAGAGGAAAAATAGCCCAGAGACAGCACCTGTGGCCAAAAGCTCAGACAGAAGCGGTCTCGCGTCTCTATGCGGCTCTGCAACCAGCTGCTCTGCATCTTCCTGCCTTGGTTTCTCCCCTGTGAAAGGGGGATGAAAGCGTTCGCCTCTCTTCTGCAGACCCTGCGTGATTCAGCGTGGTTTGGAGGAAGGCCGCGTGAAAAACTCGAAGGCTCTGGAAATGGTGGTCGTGCTCTCTTAAGGCAGGGTCTGGTCTGGATGCTAAACTTAACCCGGGAAGGAGGCAGCGTGGCCAAAGCGCTTACAGCTGAGCACAAGGGCTGCCAGGGGAGCGCAGGCACGGGAGGAGGAAGAACGGTGAGGTGATGCAAGAAATATTTAATTGGGTTTATTTGCTAAAGACATCACGTGCTGGCTCCAAACGCAGAACCTGATGGAAAACCCGAGCGGTAACAAAAAGCCGCCAACACCTCTCCGTCGGCGAGTCTGGATTAAAAAAAAAAAAAAAAGGAATTAAACCAGAAAAAGCCCCCTCCCCTCCCTCGCCTTTTTGCAGGGGGG